>OY754330.1:8819524-9419524 GCA_963573305.1 Pyrrhosoma nymphula
TATGTGAGTTTTTACTTTAAAATGAGGCCAAAGGCATCAAATTCTAGTTGAAATGATTTTGCGCTCAAACTACCTTATCAGGGTGATTTGGGTTAATACTATCCTTCTGCGTGTGTGCCCAGATTGAACGTCATTGTTTTTTTTATTTCGCCGTGGTTGGTACCCCACGGTGGCGACACGGCCTTTTCACCCTGGTTGACGATGACGAAAACGTTCAGAACTGAATTGAGACACGCTGCGACGATGCTACCAGCTGCGATTTAAAATGTGTCCACGTGACTTGGTATGCACTTGAAAGCAGAGAGGTAGAGAACCACCTTCTCTGCTTTCGTGTTCCCCTTGAACTCAGGGAATTGAGGCGCTCTTTTCGACAGGGTAGGGATGGGGGAGGGTTGCGAATGACGCTGCCGACCACTGGCTGGCTGCTTGATGCGCACTCACCCCCTCTTCGATTTGTCGTTGGACTTCTTCGTCCGTCCATCCCACTCCGTTACGTCTGGTTCATTCAGATTATTAATTTGGAATCCGGGTTTCTCGACGGCCACTTACTTAGAGAAAATTTAAACCTCGAAATGTTGGGATTTTTTAATAAAATAATGTTCTTCACATTTAAAAAATTACTGGTGTGTAGAGGATGTTTATAATTCAAGTATTCTACCAGCTGATTGGTAGGTTCTTGGACAGTCTCCATTCTGCATTCCAACCTCATAGGCATTGTCTCGCTTTCCCTCCTAAGGATGGCCCGTTATTAGATCCCTCTCCAATTCTTCATATCATCTACCTCCTCTTATTTTTTCCAGAATTCCTATCCTCCTCCTTCCTCTTACCCAGTGTTCTCCCCTCCATCACTCTCTTCAACATGCCCTCTCCTCTCAAAACCTCCTCCATCCATCTCTTCTGCCTTCTCCGAACCTCCGCCACAAGCTTCCTATCCTCTCCGACCATATCCAATACCTCCTCGTTCGTCTTTCTCGCCATCCAGGTAACCTTCTCCATCCTTCTCCAAACCCACACCTCAAACGCCTCAAGTCTACGAACATCCTCCCTTCGCAATGGCCACGTTTCCGACCCATATAGCGCCACGCTCCATATTAAAGTTTTCACCAGCCTCTTCTTTACGTCTCTTCTCAGACATCCCTTCATCAATTCCCTTCTCTTCGAAAATGCTTCTTTAGCGAGCGCAATTCTGCATCTGATGTCCTTACCACTAAACCCATTCTCCTCCAAAATACTACCCAGATACGTAAACTGCTCGGCCTGCTCTATCTTCTGCCCCCCCACCCTTATATTCTGCCCCGCCTTCTTATTTCTAATAAATCCCATTACTTTCGTTTTATTGTGATAGATCTTCATCCCATTACATAGATTTATTATTATTTGAGTTAGTCTGCTAATTAAGTCAGATGTGTAAAGATTTAAGGGTAGCTTTATTAAGGTAACGATTCAATCTTCAAATTGGCCGTATACTCTGCATAAACGTTTAGGTTTTTATGATGTTTTAGAAGGAGTTCTTGAATATTTTTTTCGTAATCAGTCTCTTACCTGCCACAGTTTAACGCGCCAGTTTTAAAAATCTGAAAAATGATGTATTCATCTGGGGAAGCTGTCCGAAATAATGCTGCCTATTATTTCTACCGCAGTGCCGTATACTGACGCACGAAACTTAAGCGGGAATCATTTTGCAATTTTTCTGTTTGTTTAGTCTCTATATTGTCTGTAAATGAATCGAATCAGTCAAAATGGACAAGCTAAGACTTAAAGAGCCTAAGTGTGTTTGGAACTAAGTGTCCTTTGTAATTTCCTACTCCGGAATTTTGACTTAAACATGTCATATCGTATCGACTCAGCTTTATCATCATGTGTCAAAGCTACCTTCCGATGGCTATTCTATGACACATGCTTGTTAAGTACTAGGGTGTCAGTAGCAATATCACTTCCATTTTATTGTGACTTATTGTATTTTCAGTTTTTTTCCCGCCGTATTCCGAAGTGAACTTGGTGGACTTGAATTGTCAACTGTTTGGCAAACGAAACCTAGAATGGAGAGGAAGCAGTAGTCTCGGGCTTTCTTTCGTGGAAGTTATCCTTCACGGAGAAAATGGAAAATAACTAGGAGAATTTCCCTTTGTGAATTTGTCCTTCTCGTATGAATGAAGATGACATGAAGTGTCCAAACCAGAGTCCTTTTTTAATAAAATTCATAAAGTTATTTTTCATTTTAACCGTAGAACCTAACGCTTTTTACCGAGTGGGGCCGAATAAAAGTAGTTCGTGGACTGCTCCTTTACTCTGCCAACTGTAATCCATTTCTATTCCACCCACGGTGAAGAGTATCCCTCCCTCATTTATATCATTAATGAAGTCTCATTTTACAGTTGCGTCTACAATCGGTATTTTTCGTCAAGCGACTCTCGTGGAATTGCATATTTCCAGTCATCCAGTTTTGCACACCTGAGCAGCCAAGGCCAATCTTGCTCAACTTTGAATTTTGTGCCCAAAGCTGCCGATTTTTCTTTTATTCATATTCCTTATCCACATTTTTGCGATCTTTATTACCGGACCCATTTAATTGGCATTTAATGATACACTTCATCACGCATTCGGAAAAATTTGGTCATTTTCGGAAATTGGGAAAAGTGAGGGCCATTGTTACACGGGGTGACTTCAATTTCGCTGTTTAAGGATCTTACATCGCTAGTACGGATGAAGCTAGAGAAAGGACGTTGTCTTCGTCTGTCGGTACTGTTGATAATTTTTAGTGCAATCAGCCTTTTTTAATTTTGCTATCAAGTGAGCGTCCACGGAGATCTCTTCAGCGCATGATATAGGATAAGTTAATTGTGTATCGTGTTCCGATTACGTGTTTTTTCGCGTTTTTTTGTTCTTGCGTTATCAGTTCAATATGGCCGTTTGCGCATTCTTGCCTCGCTATTCTTTACACAGTGGTTGACTGCTCTTCGTGGTTCCTCCATCCATTCCCTTTCGGTCTAGCCTCACCACCAAAGCCCGTCCGTCCTTCAGATGCCCTCCCTCCCTTCGCTCGTCCTTCTCCGCGTTGGACAAGAGCGCTATTTCGATCCTTCGAATTCGATGTCAAATCGCCGCCTAAAGGCGACTTTTACACATGGAAACTGACTCATATGAAAGTTACGAGTGTAGAGATGCCTCCACACTTGTATCTGTCACTTGCAAGGACATCTAACTGCTAACACGTTACTAACGGTATTTTTCCCAAAAAAGAGTGAATGGCGGAAGTATACAATGAATGTGGCCATTTCGAAAATAGCTTAATTTCTGCAATGAATGCGTTTCCACATCGCATTCTTCCAGTTCCACAGACATTCGTGGGTTTAATGTAATGTATAAATAACTGTAAATGTGTATATGTGCGTCCATAAAGCGTATTAAGTATCATAATATCTTTATTCCTAGCTATTCATTAGAAGAAAATCCCCAAATCACGCCATTAAGTAACCTCTAGCTATAAAAATACATTTCCAGGTGTATATATTTTCGAACCATTTCAAAGCCTGCTGAAACAGGCTAAAGTATTGGCAAAATGGCCAAAAAGTAATAAATAAAGTAAATAATTAAATAGAAATTAATGTGCTTTTTTATTTTTAATGAAAAGATTGTATGTTTCTGTGGTAAACAATATACAATATCTGAATGTCAGAGATTTCTTTGTGTACAACATTTTTGGTGAAGCAGGCGGAGTTGTTTTGTAAGCAGTTTCCCTTGATTTCCCATTTTGAAAAATGAATACGCCCGTGCCATGAGTCAGTTAGTGGAGAAAGTATGTGGGAGCTCGTTTGCCATCTATTTGCAAACATCTGAATCACTACGTCTAGCAACAAAGTCATACGTACGTACGCGTAGCCTTTTATATAATAGCTTGTACTTACAACAGTCCGTCTCCGGCTAATTTATTTGTAGTTTACATTTTTAATCCTCGCTCGCAGTCATGTGATGAGGCTTACTCCGGATACGATGCGATTTTATTCCAAGTGAGAAGTGCTACTAGAAGAATAAAATTGAAACCTGTCTATTTTCCGTGCAATTGCGAACCGTGTTCGATTGTAGACCCATAACTAACATCGTCGACCCCTATTGACATACAAGTCCGTGCTTGCACATCCAACTACTACTTGAAAGCTACGCTACTCCTATAGAAGCAACTTCCATGTGTAAAGCCGCCCTAAGGACACTTCAATTTAGCCTGTGCCATTTTCGCTCCAGCCTTGGTTCTCGTTGCCTAAAACCTTACCTTTCAACTGAGATCAGGATGAAGGTAGGAACCTGGTTTCTTGCAATGCATGTTGACCCCTAGGGTCATTTATGGGAAACGGTCAACGCCATCCGAACCCTTGTTGGAAAAAGCGCTCGTTATTGTCTAACCTCGACAAATATTCCATGCTCCATGCACTTATGTGCACTTGAGGGTGTCTCCGTAAAAGATTACACCGTGGCTAGTCCCACTATCCTCGAAATTTGTCCCCGTTGTGAATTAATAGCCTCGACCAATCTCAGCTCTTGAAAACCACCGTCGGGAATTTTTCTGTCACTGTGCCGTCAGAAGTTTCGTCATTGCGGACACTCGAAAATTTCCTCTTTGAATAAGGATCCTGATTCAAGAAGGTTCCGAAATTGTCGACAGTATGGGTGCTGTGACGTTGCAAATCCTAATTATTGAATTCAGGGAACTTCGATTGGTCATTACGACAAAATTACGCCATTGTCAAAGCTGTACGATTTCGAGCCGTCGCCGCGTCGTTCGTAAAATGTTCTCGAACACCCTGTGGTGAATTGTGAGCATTGTTGTCCGAATGTGAAGGAGAGTAGGGAGTTGCCAATCAATCTCTAGATCCAGCACGTTGCTACGCTGGAGCCTCGTCCGCTTTTTGACGTCGTGATATTGGCTGGACCTTGTTGCCGTGCTCAGATTCTGGGGCGAATCGCGCGGCTCCCTTGTGTTCTTGTGCTTTCGAGCACCGAGCTCTGCCTCCCACCACGAGAGGGGGAGGTGGGGGGGGGAGTGTCCCATCCCCCCTCCCTTTGCTCCCCTCCTCTCGATGGGGGCACATGTACTCCATATTGATCGATGCTTGAGGAGTCTCCCGGTAGGGCGCTCTGGAGTGCCCCCAGAGGGAGTTTCGAGAGCCCGGAGTTTTGTTGAGGGTGGGAACGGGAGGGGGAGGTGAGGAGAGGGTGAATAAAAGACCATATTCAAATTTTAATTTTTAATTTCTGCGTCTGTAAGAAGTATGTAATAAATATTGTAATATGTATTAATGGCGCAACAATATAGTTATATATGACCAAAATTCTCAATAATTTAATAAAAAAAGCTGCATAAGTCTGTAACTTGACTCATTTTTTCCGCCGTACGGCTGAAAACCCTTCAAAATAACAGGTTTTTTGCGATTCTCCAAAAATTACAGTGGTGATTAATAGATTATTTTTTGTAAATAGTTGAGAAAACATGCAAACTACACACCGTTAGTTTTTTGACGAAATCCAGGTGCTATTTCCTTCAATATTCTCCCTCCGGAGCGCACAGCCGTAATCTATCCCATGTAAAACAGCTTATATTTGTAGGCAAATTGCTCGAAAATTAGTTTGGCAATGGGTTGATATTTTGATATCATTGGATAGATGAGAGTTTTTTCTTTAAAATGAGTCCAAATTCATCAAATTCTAGGTGGAAGTGATCTTTCGCTCAAACTACCTTAAGCTACAGAGGCGTCCTCTTCCCCTGTGGTTATATTCCGGTCAAGCCGATTGATTTTTCCTCTGTGACGTATCGCACTTAGGTGCACTTGCGGGTGACTCCGTATTAGGTTATACCGTGGCTAGTCCCGGTATCCACAAAATTTGTTACTTTAAATATTCAATGCCAACAATATCTTAAGCGTAAATCGAAACTAAACGTTCTCTTTTTAAGAGATTTATCTATCAAGATTTATCTATCAATTTCACTTAATTGTGAAAATATTTTCCGGAAAGTATCCAATTGTAGGCTTTTCCGTTTCTATTTTACGTATCTTCTTCATTTTTCTCCTTACATTTCAAGCTATTGCAAAATATACTACTAGTGAAATCCATGAAGGTAGACAGGGAAGCATGATATGAGTTTCCAACTATCCGGATCGCTTTTAGGGGAAAGAAATCTTCGATAATCGGCTTTTTACAGTCACGGTAACAGGCTATTCGAAATGTGTATTGTATCTTTTATACCGTTGATTTCGTTTGACAGTTATTGGTTACAGCATATACGTTTCTTTAGCGTTCTTAGATCAATCCGAAGCGAATACGTTAAGAAGTTTCCTAAGAAATTACCTTTTTTGTGAGTTGTCCATTTATCCGGATTTTGCATTATCCGGGTGGGGTCCGGTCCCAATTTATCCGGATAATTGAAATTCTACTGTACTGCAAAGCAACAAGTGAATTTTCATTAACTATTTTGCTGAATAAATGACATGTATGTTTAAATCGTTTGTGACTGTTGAATTTCGCTCAAGCTTCACATATATTCGGATAAATTAATCTTCTTACTTACTTAGATTTTTCGATCCTTGATTTCGATAATCGCAAGTCTATCGTTCTTGGTCTTGATCATTTTCTCTCGCGCGTTATTGTCGCCGAAAATTCAACCGTATCTGTTGACATTTTGTGGTTCAGCTTTTATTTATTCTTTATTTATCTTATCATAAGGTCAAGATATTAACTTAATAATAAAGATTTTTTTAAATAAAAAAGTGGTCCCTTAAGGGACCGGTGCGCACTCAATGAAAAGATGTGCTAAATGGGCACTGGTCCCTAAAGGAACCACCCCTGTAACAACTAACTAAAATTTTTGTTGAACAAAAACTGCAATTCCCTATTACTGTGTTGATAAACAGGCTGTTTGAGCATAAAAAAATCGTATGTAATACGTTTCCCAATATGTTGCCCTATAAAGGGTTAAATAAGCCTTAAAAAGGTCGAGAGGCCGTTTTCGCTGTTTAAATTGTGTCAACGATGAAAATGACATGCGGCATAATTTATCTGTCTAAAAATGTTGGCGGAAAACAATTCGAAATGGAATGCATAGGCTATTTAAACAGATCGAAATGAACTGCTCATAGGGCAGGCTTTGTCAACGTCAATCGTGGACCCCATTGAAGATAAGGGTGAAGGAGCCTCTGTCCGACTCTTTGAAGTTGGCGACCATGGCCACGAGAGGGCTTCGTCGTCGTCTCTGTACATATTGTTGGCGCCGGCGCCACCGCTGGGGGCGAGAGACAACGGATTTAAAGCTTGCCGGTGCTTGTTGTTCTCATTAGCGGGAACAAAATAATACCTATATCACTTTGGATTTGAACAGTGCTTTTTTCAGAAAGAGTTCCTCCCCTTCGAAGGTAGTTGAGGGTCAAATGGGCAACGGCCTAGCGCGATGGAAACACCGGTTCCCCATCAATCACCGAAGTTAAGCATCTTTGCGCTCGCCTCGAGTTTGGAGGGTTTCGATTTGTCCGAGTGCCCCTGTCTGCAAGTGGCTGATAGTATGTGCGAAATGACCTTAGCCGTCGAAGCACGTAAAACAAAAATACTACTACTACTACTAAATGAGGGTCAAAGTCGGAAATAAACGACAGTTGGTAGTTGATTTTCTTCACGTTTCAAATGTGTAGAAGTCTAAATAACTTCCTATTTTTTCTGGCTCGAAAAAAGTTGTAATCGGGGTGTATGAGTGATCTAGCTAAGGAACGATATAAATCCTAAGTACTCATGCACCGTAATTTCAAAGTTATGGCTGATGGAAGCTGGTGCTAATGCCTGAATGAACGGTGGAAGCGACTAAATCTCTCATAGAAAAGGGAAAATACTACTTCCTTTACAATTATAAATCCGCACTTTTCCATGGTAATTTTTTTAGGATAATGAGCCTGAATGAAATAGTGGCGAGTGTGGAACCTTACCTGCGTGGAACAACAACGCAAGACGTGAGAGCGAAAAGGAATACCTTGCGTTATCAGATCGGTGCAGAAGAGTAGCGAATAAAATGTTTAAGTGAAGTGTGGATGTTCCGCTGATGAGATCATATATACATGTATATGTATATGCATAAAATAAAGGTTACCAGTATGTCTTGAGGTTGATATTAGCCCACTCAAAGCCACATTAGTTCATTAGTTTCATCATTATAAATTTGTTTTACAGCCTAAATGAAATTCCATCTGGCATACAAGACGGAAAGTTCGCTGCCGTAAATACGCAAATGATATTTCGAGTTGACAGAAATAGCCGATTTAACGGCTGCAATGCATTTACCTTTATTTTACAATATTCTCCTGTGTATGTTGAATTTCCCGTGTCTTTTCTTGGTTTATGTACCTACATTTAGGTACCAGGGCAGTTTACTTGTTTAGAGAGACCATATAGCTCTCAGAAATGGCATTGAAACGCCCCTTTGGCCCAGCAAAACTACAGAGAACTTCGTTAATTAATATAATCATGGTAATAAATGAAATGACATATTTCCTTAATGCATATTCAATAATTTCGATACTGAAAGAACAATAGCTGCTTGGTTTAAAATGGTCACAATAATGGTTCAATTCATCATTAGACTAATCTTGATGATGGAGAGAAAAGAATCTCGGGGTGGGGAAATGATGCTCCCAGTTACGACGCAAATGATCGTGTGATACATAGAAAATGACGGCTCTTTATCGATCACTTTCGTTTGAGCGATCGCTAAGAGCGTCCCTCAAATAATCCCTCGAAAGGTGACCGGAAAAAAATAACCGTGTGATTCAGGCTTTAACTAATTTTTCTAATAAGTATTTCAGCGTATAATTTGCTGTCCATCGCGACTGTAATAAGATCTTTTACTGATTGAATCATCACGGTGGTGGTGATCGATTTGAGGGTTGGTCATCTTAAGGTGAAACGATAATTTCGTAGTGTCACTTTCTGTATAATATTCGTAGTATAAACAATACACTCGTAAAGAAGCCCCATCTTATGCATTGCGAGCTCCATCCTTAATGGACAATAATGACTATAGACATCTAAATCACATGAATCTTCCTTGTCATTGTCTTAAGAATCAGGAATTCCGGATAGCATGGTGTTCCGCGCAAATGCATATTAAGTTCCGAGATTGTGTGTGGGAATTTTGGTGTTATTCGTCTGCTTTGTCGAGTAATATATTTCGATATGATGAAGAAAATCTCGTTTGTCTTTCAAATAGAATCAGTATATGTGGCACGATGTGCCAAACAGATATATCGGAGTGACACAATGTCTGAACGAATCTGTTAAATTTGATATGGCTTGCTAATCTTTTTTCTTCGGGGAGTAAGGTTATTCAGACCGGGAGAAGCTTACGTTTGTGAGAGTAAAGCATTGGAGTGTGATTGGAGATGAGTGTGAATAGCACCGAGAGTAGAGTCGTGTGGGGCTGGGAGAAATTAATTCGCTATGTACTTATGCTGATGCCGGAAAAGCCGTGATTGTAAGCATGCTGAGATCGCCCGTTTTTTAACCATTGCGGAATCCGGAGTGTTTCATTTATATTCATTTCCTAGTAGAAGCAAGCAGGAGGAGGGGGTTGCGTCCAACTTATGATCGCGATCGTCCTTAGAAATTTTTTTTAATGGAGATTCATTCATTCATTACAGTTATCTACCGGTTAGAGGTACGAGGGTAAGGTGAAAAGTTCTCGGTCTGGCAATGAAAGACTGTAATTTTTCTGTCAAAAATGCATTTATTTTTCCACAACGTCCCCCTTTATGTCTATTCACTTGGTCTAACGTTTTGAAAATGATTAGATTCCATGACGGAAGTGCGATTCTGGTAGGTCTGCAAAATAACCATCTGCGGCTGGCATAACATCTTAATTGGACTCCAAACGTATTCCATCTACAATTTTTTTTAAATTTGGGAATAGGTGGAAGTCAGATGGTGCCCAATCTGGTGAATAGGATGAATTTTCCAATTATTTTTAGTTCAAATCCCTCAGTTTTCCCAGTGCCAAAGCAACTTTGTGGGCAGAGGCAAGAAAGTGGTCATCCTGGTGAAAGATGATTTTCTTTTTTTGAAACCCAGGCTTCTTCTCACGTATTTTCTCATCCAGTTGGTCCAGAAGACTTGCGTAGTATTCACCATTTATAGTTTTACCATTTGCAAGGTATTCAATTAGAAGAATCCCTTTTGCATCCCAGAAAACACTGGCCATCACCTTTCCGGCAGATAAATCGACTTCGCCTTTTTCGGGGCAGGTCCGCCGGCTTCCACCCACTGCTTTGATGACTATTTAGTTTCTGGTGTGTAGTGGTGGACCTACGTCTCATTGACAGTAACAAATCAACAAACAAAATCAGTTCGATTATTTTGAAAACGGTCCAAACATTGCTGAGAAATTTGATTACGCACTTGCTTTCGGTCAGCATTTAACAAATGCAGCACTCAACATGCACAAAGCTTTTTCATATTTAATTCTTCATGAAAAATTTATCGTACTTTTTCCTCTGATATGCCTATGTCATCAAATATTTCATACACCTTTAATCGCCGTACGTCCAAAACCATATTGTGCACTTTCTCGATGTTTTCATTTGTTGTTACAGTTTTGGGACGTCCTTCACATGGTTCATCTTCAAGAGACTTTCGGCCACGTTTAAATTCTGCCACCCATTTCTTAACTGTCGATAATGAAGGAGCAGAGTTCTTATAAACCTTCACCAAATTTGGATGAATTTCCGTTGGCCATAAACCGTCCAAAACGGATAGTTTTATGACTGCACGATACTCCAGTTTATCCATGTGAACGAAACACACACAATACGTCTACTTCAAAAAGCCGTGTCAACAATACAATGTGGCAGCTCAACTTGAAATTTGAATTACATTGTTGGGAAACGTGTACGAATATAACAAAACCAAAATTTCATTGGTACTAACGCCATCTCTGTGTAAGGCCGAGAAATTTTCACCTCACCCTCGTAGGTTGTGATGAAAGTCAGAGAATATCCAATAGACTCTTACACCTGCAGTGCCCTATATACCTCGAGTATTTCTCTCTTCATCTCAGCATAAGTCCTACCTATCTTCATACTTTCCATAAAACCTATTCTCTTCCTTCCCCTTCCCCGCTTACCCAACATCCTTCCCTCTATCACGGCCTTCAGCAAACCATCGCCCCTCATTACCGCTTCCAGCCACCTACCCTGTCTTCCCCTAATCTCATCTATCAGTTTCCTCTCCTCGCCCACCATGTCAAGCACTTCCTCATTTGTCTTCCTTTCCGTCCAACGCACCTTCTCCATCCTCCTCCACACCCACATCTCGAACGCCTTCAGCCTATTTTCTTTCTCAAGGTCCACGTTTCTGCCCCATACAACGCCACACTCCATATCAAGCTCTTCACCAGCCTCTATATTACATCCTTACTTAAGGTCCCCGTCATCAGCTCCCTTCTATTATTGAACGCTTCCGTCGCTAGCGCTATTCTCCTCCTAATGTCTTTGCTACTATGCCCTGTTTCTTCTAGCGTACTACCCAAGTAATTAAATTGTTTTACTTGCTCCAGTTTGTGACTTCCAACTCTTATCACCAGCTTCGCTTTCTTTGGCCTAGAGAATCTCATTACTTTTGTTTTCCTATATAACAGTGATTAAAATTTAGACTTGATCTATTATGAATTCCAAACCGATTTATTTTCTGACGACGTTAATAATATTGTACGAAATCCGATATACTACGGTAGATCAGATTTGGAGAATAAAATAGGTAATTAGCCTGCAGAACGGACAGATTTAACGATAGGTAGTGTAGCTTTTAGTAACAGTAGTACTCCCTAATACTTGTATCCTTATTTGTTTACTAGTACTTACAGCACGCCGTGAATGTTTTAAGCATGACTCTCGAATCTCTGTCCGTTTCGGTAGTTGCAAAATACATAAATACTAACAATACCCCCTAACATTGGTATCATATCTATAATGTTGTGTATGCTTGTGAGGCTTCGCCTCCTGACAAGTATTAGCGATTTATGCTAGTCTTATGCATTAATAGTCGTAGATACACTAACACTAGGGTATAGTGTAATGCATGTCGGTGACTACTCACCCCTTGCCACACACCCTTGAGGTGGCTTGCAGGGTATTATGTAGATGTAGAACAGAACCTCAAGTTCAACTACGTTTCCTCACTAACCGAGGATGGTATTTTTAAAACATTATTAGTCCATTATGAGTGCAGAATGTCTTCGTATATATTGGTACTCCTGCAATCGGAACTAAACCCGTACCGATCCGTCAGGGTACCTCAGTAAGCCGTTCAGATCAACTTGGAGCATTAAAAATAACGAAGCCTGGTTAATCGGCAGCCTGCTCATGGAATTGGACATGCTCTCCAGTTACGGAAATTTTAAATCAGGAAGTCTTTAACGTTGGATTATGAGAAATGACTAAGAGTGATTAGAAATCAATTAACGGGGGAATCCAATAAAATACGACGATGAGCAGAACATATAGAGGACGAAAATAAAGCAGGTGAGTGCATGGTACAGGAAATGGAAGTGTATGGATTATTTCAGTCCGCACTGGATATTTGAGCGTTAGTGAGTGTTAGCGTTTGAATAGAAGGGAATCTTTCCTCTTTAATGCCCAATTAGTTATTTCGTGTAGCGTGGGAGAGTGAGTCAGAGGCGAGAGCTTGTAAACAGTAACTATGGTTACTTCCTCGGGAATTTTCAATTCTATTTTAGGCTCGGGTGGTTGTTAAAGGAGAGATAGGGTTATTAGGAATATAAGGCGAAGTCTCCGGCTTCACCTGATGGAAATTCCTTATGTCACACATAATAAAATAATTTGTTCTTTTCCTCACTTTTTATTACGATATTCGATATTAATTTTCTTTTTTATTTATTTTTATTACGATTCGATTCGATTGCGAAAAATTCTGTAACGTTAGAATACTAAACCTCCCCCATCTCCATTCCCTTTCCCGCCCCCCCCCCCCTTCACCTCTGGTTGTTAAGTTATATAAGGCAAACGTGAACCTATTTCTGTAGAACCTGAAGATGACACAAGTTTTTTCGAAACCATGGTCGTATCGTAATAAAAAAGTGTCGAAAAGAACGAAGTATTTTATTATGTGTGACATAAGGGTTATTAGGGTTAGGAGAAGTGACACTCCATTCCCAGACATTCACGAGAACGGGCATGTATTTTTCTGCTTATAGCGTGCAGTACCTTGGACTGGGACAAAAACAATTGGAAATTGTTTTCCAATCCCTACCACAGCCTTGACGTATTGCGCGTCAAAGGTTAAGGTTATTGGCGCTCGATTCCCAGTGGACGAATGGCGAAGAAGTTTTCTCATGTTCACTTTCGCCAGTGACTTTCGCCACAACGCTCAGAGCGTTGTGGCGAAAATGACTGGCTGTAAATATGCTCTTAGAAGGCCGATATCGTCGCTGAGTGTCTTGACGCCGGAGCAAGCTCTTAGCTGCTTGGTGCATCTCGCATACTTTTTTAAGGTAGTTTGAGCGAAAAATCACTTCACATAGAATTTGATGAATTTTGCCTCATTTTAAAGAAAAAACTCTCATCTTTCCAATAATATCAAAATATCAACCCCTTTCCGAACTACTTTTCGAGCAATTTGCCTCAAAATATAAGCTGTTTGACATGGGATAGATTATGGCTGTGCGCTCCAGAGGGAGAATATTGAAGGAAATAGGAACTTCTAGCTCCTAGATTTCGTCAAAAAACTAACCATGTGTAGATTGCATGTTTTCTCAACTATTTATAAAAAAAATAATCTATTACTCACCACAGTAATTTTTACGGAATCGCAAATAAAGCTGCTGTTTTGAATGGGTTTTCAGCCGTACGGCGGGAAAAAATGAGTCAAGTTAGAGACTTATGTAGCTTTTTTTATTTAATTACTGAGATTTTTGGGTATATATAACTATATTGTTGCGCCATTAATATTACAATATTTATTTCGTACTTCTTACAGACGCTGAAATAAAAAAATAAATTTTGAGGATACCGGGACTAGCCACGGTAGTTACCTTTACGGAGTCACCCGCAGGTGCACATAAGTGCGATATTCCACAGGAGAAAAAATAAAATTTGAATGTGGTCTCCACTATGAATATGGGAACTATCTCGCTCTCAAACCACCTTGAGCAGAACTTATGTCCGCCTCTTCCTCCTGGGTTATCTCCTCCACCACACTTCTTTCCTTCTCCCCACGTCTCGGAGCCTCTTGATGCTGCTGCATCGCGCGCCTCGACGATGCAAACCCGTGCCATCTTGCACAAATCATTAAATGATTGGTGATAATGAAAACGTGAAGACCCCTTTCGACTATGCATTACTTTGCATAATTCAAGTTTTTTTTCTGACGTCATTCTACGACCAGAAAAAGAAGTTCCCGTCATTGAATAAAGCCTGAGAATAAAGCCCTTGCCTGATAATCCATAATTAAGTCTTGGGTTCCCGCCGGGATGGGTATTATCCATCGGGGGTTGTGTTTGAAACGATCGAGATAATTTCGATCGTGTAACTAAGGAGTCACGTGGTACGATAACGAACTTTTCGTGATTTATGTGTGTTATAACCACTCGTACAAATCTTAAGCAGCCTTCCCGATCGAGTTCCTTTGAATATTGTCGATCGTATAAAGGATTTAAGGTTTTCCCGGCGAATTATATAAGTGAAAGTTTCCTCGGGTTTGACACCGGGTAAGATTAATTAAATGTATCAACGTTTCGATGGTTGACTCAGCCATCGTCATCAGGATAATGAGTCGAGCGAGGATGCTGGCGGCGGTTATATATAGCCGCAGATGCCCCATTGTTGTGGGAGCCGTTACGAGTTCTTTGAATTTCGTCAATTACTGGGCGCCAAGTCTTACCCGGTGTGAAACCCGAGAAACTTTCAATCATATAATTCGGTTTATCGTAATATCGTAATATATATTGCTTAAGTAAATGTTGTATAAGTATTGTAATATATTGTAGTGGGTTAATGAAAGTGTTCAGAAAGAGGCTTTGGAGCATTTTAGGCAGTTATAATAATTTGTAGCTACAGTTGTACATTGTATAAATATATATTGCTTAAGTAATTATTGTGTAAGTATTTAACATATTGTAACCATTGCATAAGTATAAAGGATTTAAGGTTTTCCCGGCGAATTATATGAGTGAAAGTTTCTCGGGTTTCACACCGGGTAAGATTATTTAAATGGATCAACGTTTCGATGGTTGACTCAGCCATCGTCATCAGGATAATGAGTTGAGCGAGGATGCTGGCGGTTATTTATAGCCACAGATGCCCCATTGTTGTGGGAGCCGTTACGCGTTCTTTGAATTTCTTCAATTACTGGGCGCCAAGTCCTACGTAAGTTGAAGCCGTTGTCTCTATTGATGTTATTTTGCTCCATCTGTATCAATATCGCTTCTTTCGTTATTCTTTCCCAATATTTGGACGCCCGGGAAAGTAGTGTGGAACTGGCTATATATAACCGCCGCCAGCATCCTCGCTCGACTCATTATCCTGATGACGATGGCTGAGTCAACCATCGAAACGTTGATACATTTAAATAATCTTACCCGGTGTCAAACCCGAGGAAACTTTCACTTATATTGTCGATCATGTTAAAAATCCTCGTTAGATATTAAATATACTACTTATTCGGAGGTTAAATTGTCCATCCGAAAGGTTTAAACACACCAAAATCTCTAACTGTTCGTTGTTGTACCACGTGACTCCGTAGTTACATGATCGAAATCATCTCGAGCGTTTCAATCACAACCCCCATTGCATTGTCGGTGCTTGTGAAGTCAATGTGAGGAAGTCCTAACCTCGCTCGTAAATAAAGACATTTATTTACCACCAACCAGGAAACAGCCTCTTGGCCCTTAACATCGGGCGTTTGTAACAAAAAACATTTTAAATTCACTAGCAACCATGCCCTGCTCCCCGGCAGGACTCGACCCCTTGGGACTTGGCAGGCGAGGACTTTATCCCACCGGGGCCGATTGTTACTATACCTCTGTTCTTCCAAGTATCCCAGCTCATTTCCTCTTCGCCGAATCGTTGGCCCATAATTTTTCAACTTTCTTCTTTAACTCTTGGGCATTTCGATGAGACACCAAAGTGGAAGGCTTTTCTGATTTTCCGGATCCTTCAAAAGTATTTTGGATGCTTGATGCGCTACTTTTGAAGAAAAAATTATGCTATGGGGATTTTGAGCTTGTCTACTCGAAGTGTAACGAAAAATTCATCGTTTTCATTTTTCCCACATAATGTCGTTAATATTTTATATGCATGCTCTGTATCTGTCGTACTAATATACGTATCTCTTTGTTCACAGGTAAGATCGTTGGGATTACGTCTCTTTGCTGACAGTTGGGCTTGTGAAATATTGCCAGTCTGAGAAGGTTGAGATATTTCATGGCGGTTGTGCAGCGAGTGGAGAATGGTTCTTCGAATTCTGCTCTGGTGAGTAATTGCCACTAATAATTGCTCTTAAGCGGAGAACAACGCGTTTAAAAGTGAGAGGGAGAAATCAATATGCAGATAACTGTCATCGAATGGATTTCTGCCGCAATTGGTGATAAGATAGAGATCATATAATTAAGGATTTAAGGTTTTCCCGGCGAATTATATGAGTGAAAGTTTCTCGGGTTTCACACCGGGTAAGATTATTTAAATGGATCAACGTTTCGATGGTTGACTCAGCCATCGTCATCAGGATAATGAGTCGAGAGAGGATGCTGGCGGTTATATATAGCCACAGATGCCCCATTGTTGTGGGAGCCGTTACGCGTTCTTTGAATTTCGTCAATTACTGGGCGCCAAGTCTTACCCGGTGTGAAACCCGAGAAACTTTCAATCATATAATTCAGTTTTTCATGTGTTTCCGCTTGAACAGTTTTTTAAGCCCATCAGAAATTTAACTGCTCTAAGAATTATTAAAGCTAGACGACTGTTATTGCGCCGAGCGAAAACAAATAAATAGCCCGATGAGTACCTTAAAGAAATACTTATATTTGAAGATCTCCTTTAAAATATATCCTTTAATACCGTTAATTCTAATCGGCAATTTAGTGCATGCGTATATGATAGGCTCGAACGCCTATCAAATTATGTTATTTTTCCCTCGTAGGAAAATTACGTGGACCATCTGACATAAGTGATTTAATCAGCGTTTTCTGATGCCTGAACTGGGTATTATGTCATCGCGGAATTGTTGCTCATGGTAGTTCATTTAATCACTCTATGAGTCGTTCTTTGCCTTGGCATTTGATCCCCTTGTGCTGGTCTTGTGCTGGTCATTCCTTTTACGATCCCGAGCCATCGTAGTTGTTTCCCCTTTAGACCAGTGCCAGCCAAATGTTTTTTTACCCTCACAGCACACTTGGGAAGGGGGGAAATTGTTTTGCGGCTCACTGGGTATGTAGAAATAAATGTCTTTTATATTTATATGTATAAATAAATAATATATTGTTTAATTACCCTGCTTACATAGGTACTGATAGGCAATAAAGAGATTATAATTTAATTATTTGACAGATATCATTTTATAATTTAAAATTTAATGATTTTTCATTTTATTTTAATTTTCACTCTCAAGCAGATTCTTTAGTTCAGTTAAGTAATTTAATTAACAATTGCGAGATTGACCGATGTATAAAAGACAACAAAAAAATTTCAGAAACAGAAAATTGAGTGGAGGCAATCGGTGGAGGTAATTACCCATCAGGTAACCGAGTGAAATTCATAATGAGGAGATAAAAATAGTAGAAAAACTGTACATTAAGTAAAAAATAAAATTCAGTTACCATAAAATCTTTTTATCTTAAATAAGGATAAAAATAAAGACAGTCATGTATCACGAAATTACAGAATTATTGCCTATGATATTTTCTTCTTCTGTCACTGTTATTGTCTGATTTATAATACCATATCTTGCAATTGGATTGATTGCCCACACGTACAAATGATAACAAATAATGGAAAATATTTAGAAAATAGTTCGACAGTGTCGGGCGATATATGGTGGAACAGCATTTTAGTACTTAAATAAATATAGTATAGTATATAGGTCAAACGGGGCGAAACTTTGAAATCCGTATCAATGAACATAAGTGGTGCTATTCAAACAGTGATCCCAAATCCCACCTTGCCAAACATTTGATAGAGGAGTCCCATAGAACAAACTTTGTCTTGAAGATCCTCCATTATGAGAAAAAGGGACGACGCCTGGACACTAGGGCGGATCGGAAAAATCGATTTTTCGCGGAGAAACTTGGCCTTCTGGAAAACGTTGTCAAAGTGACTCAAAATAAGGCCAGAAAAATTTGGGACCTCTAGGTCAACCCTTGACCCTCGCGCCGTGGCCATTTATGGGGAGGGGGTCTGAAAATGGAAAAATTCACGTTTTTATAGCGGTTCCCCATAGATTTTGCCGAGTTGCGACCCCTAAGGGCAAAAATTTCGTCCATTTGGACGTATCTGCAGCCGTTAAGCCACAAAATGTCTATTTTGAGTGCGCGGCCGCGCGTAATTATGCGACGCCCACGCCGCGTCGCGACGCGTCGCAGCGCAACGGTCAGCAGGCCGCTCGCGCCTCCTGCCGGCTCGCGTCTCCTGCCCGCTCGCCGCAAATGCAGCAAAACTCATCATGCATGCGTCTTCCGTCGTTGGTCTAACTAATATTAGATAATTAAGCATAATTTCCATGGAATAACAATTACGGAAGAATTATTTGAAATTAATATAATACACCGTCATCATTCAGGAATTAGAGAACAACTCCCTGATTGTGCAGGATTTAGCCTACTTTTACAATACTTTTTCAACATGGAGAAAGAATCCAAAAATAGTTACCAGAGCTCACCACGTCGAGGTACCTGCACTATGACCTCCCCCGCCCACCCACCCACTCAATTAAAATTAAGTAACGCATTTCCTTTATCAGATTAGATGCTATCTGAAAAATAAGCAAGTGGTCATTTTGTAGACCAATCGGTTTATCTGTGTGTAAGTATTCGTCTTAAAAAATTATTTTCACTGAACACCTAAGGTCATTATCGCTATATTTATTTTTGAAGTCAGGCAGATAAATGTAAAACTTACTCACCCTATCACAGCATGAACTGAGACTTGGTTTCGAAGGTCGGCATTTTGGTTCTGCTTTCTAGTCTTTTCAGCGTTTCTAATTGTCTCTCCTCGTCTTTTGCGGATGTCAATGAAGCTTGGGTTACCTGTTTCACTAATCTTTCCACTGCTTGCGTGTGGTAGGGAAAATTGAGTTCCAAAGTTGAGCATTGCTTAAGTAATTCTCGAATTTCTTCAGCCATATGCGATAGAGCAGGGAGGTCGGTGTTCTCGTCTCATTTGATCAGCAGCGTGTAGTCTTCTGCATCAAAATTAAAAACTGGTAGTAATTAAAAAGTTCTTGAATTTTCGGTCGCACGCGTATTTCTTCGCGCCTCTAATATTTTTTCCACGCATCTCTTCGCAATTCCTCTCGATGGTCAGAAATCATTAAGAGGAGTAAATTTTCTGGGTGCCCGAAAAATCCGTTTCTCTGAATAACAGGATCAATGACTTTTTTAAGACCTTCCGGTAGATATCTCGACCAATTTATTAGTTTCCATAAATTTACAGCACCGTCGTGTATACAATGGTTTCGCTTCACTGACAACGAGACAGGTGCGTATACGTTTTGAATGAATGACACCAGATTTTGTAAATTAGCACTTGGATTTTCAGTGGACACGTATAGCCACTGTAGTCGGTTGGCCGTAGTGAGCCAGCGAGCATGAGCCACTTTCCCTGGAGTTTTCCTGGCCAAATTTTCCGAGTAAAATCCTTTCGACACTGCATTGGAAATTTCCAAAAGTTACTGCTGGTCAGTGCTCAGTAATGTCAAGTCTACTTCGTAGGATAAATTTTGTTGGAATTGGCTCGAATCGTATGATATCAAGAGTCTGTCAGTCTTGAAGGGCGGAGCCAATAGGTTCTGCAAATAAATTTGGACCCTTAGTTTGCCCGTCTAATTTTTCTACCAAATGCCGCAGCGTTAAGTCAATCAAGTTTAATTGGCAAATAGACCACTGTAAAGGACGTCGGTGCTATGCCTCTAGTAAACGGATGATGCCTCCTTTCCGACCTGTGTTCACTTTAGTGCCGTCGCATCCAATCACTTTAAAATTTGAAAGTTCAATATTTTATTTCGCACAACAATCAAGTTTTGCAGATTTGATGTTTCTTGCAGATCCTCCTGTGGGGGAGAGACACACCCCAAATAGTGGGAGCCTGGCTATTCGACTAACACGACATGTTCCTCCCAAACCTTAGATTGATTAGTCCTCTTGACTATATTCTCCAGTTTAATTGTTTCATCCTTTCTTCCGTCAAAATACAACCCTTCAATTGCACTTTTTGATTATTCTCTCTTTGCTTATACTGAAACTAACATATTATTTTTCTGTCTTCCTAAGTAATTCCGGTGCACTACCTTTGATGTGTCTTCCGGAGTTATGAGCTTTGCGTCGGCTAAAGTTGCGCTGACGTTCATTGCTGCTGCTCTGAGGGACATGCCGGTTCTTGCACATACCTCCGCCACAGTTGACAATTGAAGACACATTAGCCCCGAAGAAGGTCCAGGTTGATTTTCATCCCTAATCGTATGAGGAACGTTGAGGTCCAAGTCGGCTGATTCCTCGTCGGTTGAATTTTATCGGGATGTTGAGGAAGAAAATTCTTGATGCTCACTTTTTTCCTCTACAAGAAATAATTATTTTCACTCGACGCTCTCCGACGATCTTCTTGAGTTTTTTCTTCAATCGTCGAGTTTCTGAGGCATCCAGTCTACTGAATAACATCTTCCGTTTCGTCTTTTGGTCCATAAAAAATGCCACTTCATTTAGTGGAACTTTATCATCCTTCTTACATTTACACTCGTTGATTCTTTTGCACTTCCACGCACAAATATCACATAGTTTTTCAGATACATTTAAAAATTTATTAATTTTTTTTGTCAATTTGACACCTTTCGTAGACTTGCTTGCACTTATTCTTTCGCCGTAGTACGTCTTATGGTACCGTAAAATCATTTTAATCACACCACGTTCCGGAATGATTGGAATAGAGACGCATTTCCTAAGTTCGGACACTTTTTTCGCCACTAGACTAGCTACTTGATTAACTGCAGGCTCCCTGCCCTGCGTTTTCGGATCTCAATATGTCGCAGTCATAAAAAAAATATTTATCACTTCTTTAAAAGTTGGTAGCGTCAATTCGTTTAATGTCGACGAGACACCAAAAAGGGATAATTTTCCTCACTACGCATCCTTTTTTTGGCATTTCCAAGTCCAAATTATCGCACAGTTAAAATATTCAAATCACTAAGGGATTTGACTTAAAGAGCGGCGAACTTATTTCCAAAATCTCACCAAAAATGACTACCACAGCACTGACCAAAAGGGAGAAGGCGTAGAGAAAAGCACTTCACTGAATGCCTAGTAGAGAATTGCACAGTATATGCTCACTGAAATAGCAAGGTGCAATTTTCCACTTAATGAAATGGTGCAAAGCGCTGACAATATATACATATTTTGGAGGCGGTAGGGGAAGGAAGGGAGAAAGGAGAGGCGATGAAAGGGAGGAGAAGGGGTGGAAAGCGAGGGTATTGGGAGTTTTACCAGGGTTAACAAAATCAGGCAACAAAATATGTATACATTGTCAGCGCCAAATACCCGCCAAAAGCCACCTGAGGATATTTAGAAATGTTATATTGATTTCTAATAATTCTTCCGTAATTTTTATTCCCTGGACATTGTTTGATTATCTAATATTAGTTAGACCAACGACGGAAGACGCATGCATGATGAGTTTTGCTGCATTTGCGGCGAGCGGGCAGGAGACGCGAGCCGGCAGGAGGCGCGAGCGGCCTGCTGACCGTTGCGCTGCGACGCGTCGCGACGCGGCGTGGGCGTCGCATAATTACGCGCGGCCGCGCACTCAAAATAGACATTTTGTGGCTTAACGGCTGCAGATACGTCCAAATTGACGAAATTTTTGCCCTTAGGGGTCGCAACTCGGCAAAATCTATGGGGAATCGCTATAAAAACGTGACTTTTTCCATTTTCAGACCCCCTCCCCATAAATGGCCACGGCGCGAGGGTCAAGGGTTGACCTAGAGGTCCCAAATTTTTCTGGCCTTATTTTGAGTCACTTTGACAACGTTTTCCAGAAGGCCAAGTTTCTCCGCGAAAAATCGATTTTTCCGATCCGCCCTACTGGACACCTTGGAGCAGTGGGAGATCATCAAGAGAAAGAAGAAGAAAATGAAACTTCTTAATTTTGTAGAATATAATGTTCACTCCCCCATTCTATCCTTGTCCACCTGACAACCCAAGCCTGTTCTTCCTCCCCCCCCCCCCCCCCCCCCCCTTCCTCATCTTTCCTCTGCTTATCTCCGCAAGAGCCCCTCTCCCCCCCCCCCTCCCCAATATGCCACGCTCCCGAATCCTTGGGAAGGTCACATGTCATTTGACAACACCCCCCCTCCCCTGTTATTCACCTTCAACCGTCCCCCTCCCCTTCCTTATGACTACCTCCCTGTTTTGTCAAGAATCCACCCCCCCCCCTCTTTCCTTTGCTCCTTTGTATAAATATTCCCATTGGAAGGCATAACGACCTGTGCAGACCTGATGATGACGCCCTAAGGAACGTTGAAACACGTGTTGTGTATTATTTACATTAAAATTTAAGTGGACAGTACAATTACGGTAGTTTTATTTAAGTATTGGAAAATAGTGTCGAGAGACTTTCTCATGTCTGGGCATTTCTGAAAAAAATTCAACTTATTTGATAAAGTATCTACACCTGGAAAGAAATCAATTGGTGTTCTAGTTCACAGTTCTTTCTTTTCAAGAATAGGAATTCAATTTCCCTGAAGTTCTAATGCATTTTCATTGGCCCCTTACAAACTCAAATTCAAAATGTTGATAATTTCAAAAAGATCGCTGAGAAATGCCACTTCAACCCACCTTCAATTGTCCTGATGAAGCAATTGAAATCTAGAATTTTTAACACCAAAAGAAAGAACTATTTCCCCTTGAAAAGAGGTGCTTGTACTTTTCCTTTTGAGAGCCATCGCATTCAAGTTTGACGCAGCTGACATTTAAAATCGGAATCTATAGTTTCACATAAAGCTGCAAAAAGTCTGCGACGGAGGGAATTTGGTTTTATCTAATTTATACCTTTAATATAACGTCGTACAACAGTCTTAAGAGGGTTGTCTGATAGACACTTTCACAACAAAACTTCGCGATGAAACATGCAGCGTACAGTATTCCTGTGCAGATTTTTTAAATACTCTGAGTCACGAAGACAAAGCAGCTAGTACCCGAAGATGACGCATACGCATTGAAACTAGTACCTGAATACAATTTTATGGAAAATACCTAGTGTTCTTTTTCATAAGTCACTCTATATATTACTACTACGTGACTCGGCCTCCAATTTAAAAACTAGCGGATCGCTGAGTAGAGTTTTCTAAGTAGGGATTTCTTCGACATTTTCACAGGATTTTGTTAATCGCAGGAATGTTACTTTTGATAGTCCATTAAATCGTGTTACGACGCGTCCTTAGCGTTGGCATTTGATCATCTCTCTTGTGCTGGTCATTCCTTTTTAACTAACCCAAATGTATTGTAGTTAAATCCATTCTCAATCTGTTTTTGTACAATGTTTTTGTTCTTATTCACACATTTCCCCATTGTTTATTTTTCGCTCCTTTCAAGTTCAGAACTACCCTAACTCCAACCTTCCCGCGCGTCTTAAGGTAGTTTGAGAGCGAAACATCACTTCACCTTGAATTTGATGAATTTGGTCTCACTTTAAAGAAACAACTCCACATCTTTCCAATGTTATCAAAATGTTAACCCCTTGCCGAACTACTTTTCGAGCTGTGTGACTAAAAATATAAGCTGTTTTACGTGGGATAGATTACGGCTGTGCGCTCCAGAGGGAGAACATAGAAAAAACTTAGGAATTCCTAACACCCAGATTTCGTTAAATAACTAATAGTGTGTAGTTTGCATGTTTTCTCTTCTATTTGTAAAAATTAATCAATTACTCAACGCAGTTATTTTTAAAGAATCGCAAAAAAAAACCTTCTATTTCGTAGGCGGATTCACCGTATGACGTAAACAAATGAGTCAAGTTAGAGAATTATTTGGAAAAACATATTTATTTAATTACTGAGAATTCTTGCCTATATTTTTGCACCATTAATATTACAATATTTACTTCTCACATCTTACATACGCCACTGGTTTCTTCGTGCACCGCTTGCATCCTGTCCTGTCATAGATTACCGACCTCGGACGTTAATCCCGCAATCTTGCCATTTTTTGCCTAAAAAGTGCTCGTTGGTTTCACTCCTCGGTGTCGTGCTGACTTTGGTACTGTGTAACGGAACGAGGCCGGCAGCGGGGAAGCTATGTGTGAAGTCTCTAGCGCTGGGCTTTTAAAAAAAAACCGATCGGGTGAGTCATTTACTTGAGTGAGTGAGAGTATTAAAGAGGTGGGTGAGCTCCTTCGAGAGCTGGCGGATGACTGGCTCGCCAGAATGCAGTGAAAATGAGTCACAAAGACTCGAGAGGCGTCGAGAGATTGCAGTGTTGCAGCTGCCGTAGCGGATGTGGTTTGCAGTGACTTTCGGATATCGAAATGTGGAAAGGTTTCCCAATGCGGCAGATCTCAATCGTAAGACCGGAGGAGAAAAGTACGACGGGGAAAATATTTTATCCTTTATCCAGAAGGATAGCTACAAAAAAAATACTATTCCTAGAGAGCTGAAGTTTCAAAATGAGTGGCTTTGAATGGAAGTATGAATTTATTAGATTTCTGCGACAATGATCTCGCTGATGGTGACTGCTGACCTCTGAAATGACCTTTTTATTTTAGCAATTTTGTCGGAAATTAGTGAGTAATTTGCGATTGAACTTATTTTTTAATTCTTGGATGCATGATTTTCTACTTTTTTCCTGGAATTTTCAGGTAACCTTTATCGTTTCGGAATTAACTCTTTAGATTCTTAGGACGGAGCACAAATGAATTCCGTATGTCTTCGAAACTTCGCGCCCTCTGTCCTTGGCATTGTTGCCGGAGGTGGTTTAGCCCGTTGAGCACTCTACTGTCTCGTCATGCCCCGATATGATATTTTTTTTACCAGTCATTCGTGTTGGATACTCGTATTCATGTATTATTGCCAATAAAGTCTCGCTGGGTGATATATGAAGTGTCCCGGCGAAATGTCTGGAGAATAAGGCACTTTAAAATAGAATATATATTTATTATACTCTGGGCATCACTCTTGTATCAAATTGTATTTAAAAAAATTAAATACTTGGATCAGCAAAAAGTACAACACAAATTAGGCAGCATTTATGCGGCTAATTTACGCACTTCAGCAAAGTTTGACTGCAAAAAGTACAGCAAAAAGTAAATAAAATTTAAAATTGGCTCAACGAAGAAATAGGAATACAATTTGATAGTTGTGATACAACATACGATTTTTTAGGACAAAAAGATATTTAAAGAGTGGAAATGTTCCGAAATTAAAGTTTTATGGTTTTAAGAAGCAAGTTTTGATTCGGTTGGAGTTTAATGTTTTCATTTCAATGTGGTCGGTTTTATGGGGACTATTTACTTTTTTAGTTAAGGGCTGTTTCATGCGGAAAAAATGAGAAACTTTAAATTGAATAATTTGTCACTATTTTGTTTGAAAGTTTGAATGCATACTTTCGACTTTTTTGGAAAATGTGAGTTGAATGAATCACTGGCGGCCCAAACCATCTTTCATAACTTTTGCATGTTCTCGTTTACTCTTAACTCTGTCGTGCAGCAATAAACTACCATGAGGTAGTTTGAGCGAAAAATCACTTCGTCTAGAATTTTATGAACTTGAATTCATTTTAAAGATAAAACTCCAATCTTTCCATTGTTATCAAAATATTATTCCTTTGCCGAACTACATTTCGAGCAATTTGCCTCAAAATACAAGCTGTTTTACATGGGATAGATTACGGCTGTGCGCTCCAGAGATAGAATATTGGAAAATCAGGAACTTCTGACACCTGGATTTCGTCAAAAAACTAACGGTGTGTATTATGTATGCTTTCTCGGTAATTGAAACGGGCGCGTTCACTCTTTTTAGTTTCGTTCAGAGAGAGAGACCAATTTTAATCTGAAGTTGACGGGAGGAGGAGGGGAAGGCGGTTATCTTGCCGACGACTACGGCCGATGGGGGAGGCGAAGGGGGAGGGGGGGGCGTGCCTTTTACACGCCTTGGAAACGTAGTTGAGTTGTGAACGCGATCTCTTGTAGTGCCGAGGGCGCGACTCGCCGCCTTACGTTATGTATCGCGTGTGCGGCGTCAGGTGTGAGTGCCGTGAGCACGAGTGGTGTGTGGATACCGCAGAGACGATTCTAGGGAAGAAAACGGTGGTTTACTATCTCTAGAGGAATGTTACGGAATCATATCACACTATCGGATCTCTTGCTTGCGAAATTTTCGGAAGAATTCAAGCATTTAAGGTAAAATCTCTATTACAAGTACCTCTGATAACGTGTACCGTTTTTTCACGTATGCTGTGGGGCAAACACTTCTTCGTCAATCCATTAAAAAATGAGTGGGTGTTATCAGCAAGTTAGCGCCGATGATAAAATTTGAAAATCACCATATTCAGACCCTAATTACATATGCCCTGTGGAGCAAACTTTTCTTCGTCGATCCATTGATAAACAATTGGGTGTTATCAGCAAGTTAGAGCTGATGATAATATTTTAAAATCCACATATTCAACCCCTAATTACATAGCCATGATAGCGGAAAGGTTTTATAGGCTTTTGCTTTAGTATTTTATTTCTCGGAATATCCCCCGATGGGTCTATCTAAAAAAATAATGTTTTCACTTAAAAAATTATCTAATATATATTTTCAGGGTGTCTCACCTATCGTATTAGACGGGTATTTAAAATTGAGAAGTGTTGAACACAATCCTTAGCCGCAATATTCAAGCAAGTTTGCCGACAATGTTTGGGGAATTATCAAAACATGCTGGTCTAGCACTGCCGTGATGCTTTTTTCACATGACGAGTGCGGAGGATTCGTGCTGCTTTGCATGTAATCGATTAATACAGGTTACATTGTTTTTGTTTCCAGAGAGACAGCATCTTGCATTACGGTAAGAAAGTAGTTATTGATCAGTAATGACTTGTGATACGTATAAAAGTTACCATGTTGCTTCAACTATTGTAGTATTTTGTAACTTTGTTGTTATAGTTAAATCAAAGTTACCATGCTGCCTTAACTATTGTATTATGTTGTACAGTATTGTTATTGCTCCCTCGCTCATGGGGGGCGTGGTTCGGCCACGTTGTCACATCGTCGTCAACTCGGGACTTAGAAATTTATCGGCACGGAAGTGGTACGATTTTTTAACAGAACTGTACTATGTTTATACTTTCTAACAACAGTTTATGTTGAACATTAACAGGTTAAAGGCACAAAGTGGATGGGAAGGTAAATGCAGGACACATGTTCCCAATTTTATGTTAGTCTCTATATGCCTTTCAATTTGATCGGCACGCTTACATTGAAGAGGAGGAAAAATGAGGTTTGTGGCGACCGTTGTTTTTTTTTATCGAGCGCGGACGTATGCTGACGAAATGATGCAAGGATACGGGATGCATTATTTATTCTTTCTCATTTGCAATGCATCTCATCGATCGGAAGTGTTCAGGTTTGTGTGTCTGCTGGAAAGACGGTGGTTTTGCAAAGGGGGTGAGTCGGGAGGGGTCAGGGGTTTCTTTCCCCTGCCATCCCGGGCCCAGTGATGTCGCCGCCATCGACCCACGTGACTGGAGTTCTTGGGAAAGAGCGGCGAGCCATTTGCAGTAATTTGCTACCGATCGTCCTGTTGTGTAACCGGCGAGAAACTCTGATATTTTCCTTTAAATCAAAGCGCTCCGAGGTGGCTTATTTCCGCCATCCTTGCCACGTCAATTCAAAGCCAGTCCTTCCATTCTCACTTACGTTCGTGATTTTTAAACTTGATGATTAGATGGCGTGGAGTCGAAGTTAGTGATCATCGCTTGTTCAAACGTGCGTTCTCAGTACTTACTTACGGTTATCATTGTTGCCATGTCATTTTCGCCGAAGGAGGACGAGACGTTTTGCTAGTTCCCTTCAATCGTGGGTGGTTGCGTTGATGTCGATTCGCTAGCGCGGCTTCCCTTGCTTGCGGATTTTTCGAAACCCGACTGTGAAGGATACTTACTAATGCAATCCTGATCCCCACTCGGAATGCCGTGAGGATAGGAATACTTTTAAGGCGTTGCATTGTGTATTTTCTGAATGAAACTTATTGAAAATTGTAGTTTTCGCCATCGTTTATTCCGAGTTCAATAAATCGCGTTTCCATATGTGGTGACACATCATCAAGTACGTTCATAAACAAAAATACTTAGTAAGAGGTCTGATTCAGGAAGTTGGAGGGCGAGATTAGTAAATAAGGGTTAAGGGCACTACGTATTGGATGGGAATAGTTTTTTTCCGGTTGGTTAGGATCCTTTTTGTTTTGTCTTGGAGGAGCGGAAGGGCGAGGGGGTCGCCGTGAAACATTCTTCCTTGAGCGTTGAGTAATTCAGGAAAGTATTGAGCAATCCAAGTATTGAGGATTGGATGTGGAAGAAAATGTTTGGTTCAAATGCTCACTCAAGTCTGTTTGATGAGCACTTACCCTGTGTGGATTTTGTGACGAGCATGGGATTCCGACACTGGGTTTCTCCAAGTGAGAAATTTGCTCAGAGACTAAAAAATCATCCGCCGTTAACGGCACTAGAACCCAGATCCCACAATACCGCGCATCATTTTTTTTAAGCTATTTATGCTACCAAAGCATCCTTCTCCCATGTGGAGAGAAATAAAGTCAAATACTCCAAGTTAAATTGTTTACGCACATAGTTCGATGGTACTGATATCCAGCCGCGGTACCCTCGAGGTAGTTTGAGCGAAAAATCAATTCACCTATAATTTGATGAATTTGGCCTCATTTTAAAGAAAATACTCCTGTCATATGAAGAATGGCTTTTATATTGACGCCATATTGTCTCAGAGGAATTAAAAAACTTTTTCTGGAACTACAATAAAGCTGCATAGTTATAAAATTCGGGATGAATTAAGACAACAGAACTAGTGAGTGCTTTTGCTCTTTTAATGTAAACGTAATTAAAACAAATGTATTATATATAATTGCTGACGATGAAATCGACAACACTGCATAGCTGTCAACATATCATAGTTTCACTCCGGTCCGGCACCTTTGTTTGTTTGCATAGGTTCACTCCAATGTTTTTGTTTACTCCTCGAACATAGTTGTCAAGTCTTGTTTCAATATGGCGGCTACGGAACGAAAGTAAGACTCTTCATCTCTTTTAAATCATAAATATCTGCATTAAATGGCCAATAAGGTAACCTGAAAAAAATTCATTGTATCCGTTGATTATTTAATCACCTTAATGGTCGTTTTTGAGGTAGCCTTGTCGAGGAAAATCTCGAGAAATAATAAAATGTTGAAGTGAGGGGCGACACCATTCCGCCATAAGAGCAATGTAATTTGAGGCTGAAAATGACGATTTTCAACTCCTGTTATCAGCGCTAAATGGCCGATTACCTCCAGTTACTTTTTCACAGATCGACTAAGGCATAACTTCTCTGCAATATATGAAAATATCAGGGCATATGCTATCGAAGGTCCTTGTAGTAGAGGTTCTACCTTAACGTGCTACAACGGTACACCCTCCTGTCATCCGCCATGGCGCGAATGACCTCTAGTCTGTTGTCGTCTCCTCTTCTTAGTCATCCTCTCCCCTTGAGGACGTGTAACTCCTTTGTTCCACGGGGAGTCGCGCGTCGCCGGTCCGCAGACAGAGAGGTTGCCTCGCGCGCACGAAGGGGAATGGGTAGCTTGGTGGAAGAGGGCGGGAGGGTGGGTGGGAGGGTGAAAATGGAAACCCTCTCGCCCATGGAGAAGCCCATGGTGGGTGGCGGTGTCGCACAGCTGCGATGGGGTGGAGTGGTCGGTTTGTCTCGAGTTGGCCGTGCTCTTTTTATACCACGCTCGTATTGACTGTTTGTTTGTTGTTCTTGATGAACTCGATATTCTGAGGCGTAACTTTGTGAAAATCCACTTTGACAGAATCGATGTAAACTTTGTAAATTTCGCAATGGAATGAATGGGCGACACCTGAAGATGTCGCCTATGCGATGAAACCGTCGTATTAAACAAATTCCATTGTGAAATGTACAAAGGTTGTATTGATTCTGTTTGTTGGTTGGTCTGGATGAAATCTTGTAATGAAATCTTGTAATCGAAATCTATTTCAATTCCCAATGTTCAATCGATCTGAAATATGGCACAATTACTTACTCGCGATGGCAATGCGTGAATCATTCATTAAATTTACTAATAATTATCTAGTTAATCTACTAAAATTAAATGGTTTACATTTTGCTTGGAAAAAGTCTTGGCAATAGATGGCGCCAATAGAATTTAGTATTTATTGTGAGGAGGAATGTTAATAATTTAAATTTCAAAGAACAGTTGCGCAATTTATAAAAAGACTAAAAAGTAGAAAATAATGATAGTATGTAAAAAAAAATACTTTCCCTAGTGGCAGAGGACGTTGTCACAACGTTGTGACAACGTCCTCTGCTGCCAGGGTTTTTCAAAAACCGCGCTTGTATTCAAGTGTACTAAAAACACAATTTTTTCATCACTCCTGGAATAAAAGCGTGACCGCTTTTTCTTAATCAACATCCAACCTCCGTCATTTATATCAATATCTATTCGACAAGCACCCACATTTTATTAGGAGAGTGATGAAATAATATATTTTTATTTTTTAATACACTTGAATGTAAGCGTGGTTTTTTAAAAAAATATTTTTTTTACATATTTTTCTCATCACTCGACGTCACCGCGCGGATCGTCAATTGCTCCTCGGAGTGAGGGTGCTTTGGTGGGGAAAAAAATGAGAGGGAGACTACAATGGCATTGTCACTCACAAGTATTTTTTTTTTCTTTTTTTAAGACGAAAGTTTTAATCGGTAAAAAAAATACGTCAATAATGTCAACCTAGAACGCATTTTCAAACATCGTCATTGCACTACCGCTGAATTTGCAAAATTTTCACGTACGGTTTCTATTGCTCCACTGTGCCGTGATTGGGTGTGCCACAAATAAAAGCTTGTATTTTACGTATCCCTTAGGCACATTATATTAGGCAATGGATGTTCAGCAAAATTAAGCCTGGTCCTTTCTATAAGAATTAAAAATAATTTAAGAGGCGTTAACATAGATCAAATAAAAAAATAGTTGAAATTAAAATCTGCTAAGAATTTGTGATAGATAGTTATGTTGCCATTAGGTAATGGGACGATCGTATTGTCTCTTCGTCTCGACAATGTCATTATATTCGAACCCCTACCTACCGTTAGATATAACTTAATTGGAGTCTCAGATCAGAGTTTCAGCGCGTCTTTTACCCTAACTTCATTCATTAGAAGCACCCTATCTTTGTCATTTATATTACATGGATTAATATATTTTAAAAGTCTGCCTGTGTCGTAATCTTATTTCGTGCCAAAAATCGTGAGGATTCATCGTGGAATGATATTTGACGAATAGAAATACAGATGTGAGGGCCGATATTTATAGATATTGTAAATTCCATGCGTTGATGTCTAAAGTGGTAAACTGAGTGGCATCTTTTATCATCATCTGATTATAAATTTCCTATATTTCAGTGGTATTTAATCGAAAATAATGGTGGCAAAGTTTACTCATCGCTACGAGCAACTAATGGCGCCTTGAAAAGTCTCCAGTCTACTCAGCGCCGCCTAGTACCAGTACCGAGGGAATGTCCTGGGAGAGGTATACTAAATTTTGAGAAGGTTATAAACCAACGATGTTGAAATTTGGTCTCGAATGGCTTAACCCCACGCTTATGGGGGACTTGTAGCATGGCGTGAACCTGAATATCGGAGATTTGAGTTCGAGAGATGGAAATATTGCGCGATATCGGAATTAGGAGATTTCAGCGGGGTGTGAATGGAGTGGGGAGGGAGGGGAGGTGGATAGTGAGAAAATCAAGATGAATTCGGAAACTGAGAGAAGTTAGGCGTGTGCAGGCAATGATCTACATCTACGAAATACCCTGCAAAGCCACCTCAGGGGTGTGTGGCAGGGGGTGAGTATTCACCAACATGTATTATGCCTGTTTTACACGGGGCACGTAATTGCATAATCTGATGTACGTACAAACGTGCATTTCAAATTTCATCGTGCAAAGCCGTCAATTGCAAGGACGCAAGCACGAATGCATGAACGCGAGATGGCAAAATATCCCCTGCTCTTAATTCGAAAATGATTGCACGCCCGATTGAGAAAAAAACATGCAGTTTGAAGTTGTGCAATTTCGTGCCACGTGTAAAACGGCCTTTACACTATACCCTAAAGTTAGTGTAACTACTACTAATTATACATCAGCATAAATCGCTAATGCTTGTCACGAGACGAAGCCTCACAAGCATGCACTACTACATTACAGATGTCATCTCAATGGAGAGATCTCTCGATCAGCGTGAGATATCTGCGGTCGTCGCTTTTGTTTCACGTCGGCTCGAGTGAGATCTGTGCGGGTGGATCTTCTGCAGACGTAGTGGTTATAGGGAATCGCTATTCATTCGTCGCTCTGCATGCTGCGTGTGTGCATTGCCTCTACGGCTTCCAATTGAGGGTTAAATGTATTCCTCTTCGGGGGCATCGATGACGACGCTTCAAGTGTTCGTCTTTGCTCGTGGGTAGGACGGCCAGTGGCAGCCCAATCTGCCGGGGGAGGGCACCGAACCAAAGAGCTTCCTTCCCACCGCACCTCCCCCACGCTTCCCCAGCCTCCTCCCTACTTCCTTCGGTAGTATTTTCGTTTAACGTGCAGACAGGGGCAACAGCACTCGGAGGATCACCCGTATCCAAACTCGAGCCGAGACCAACGATGGTTAACTTTGGCGACTGATCGGGACCCGGTGTTTCCATCGTGGCAGTACTTCCTGCACCCATTCATGTAGTGTCTTCCCAATGCGAAATCTTGGACTCTTTCAAAAGTGTTGGTTTGTTGGAAACATGAAAATCGGGGAAGATAGTCTCTTTGAACAGAACGTTCACGTGGATGCAATGCTATGTTGGGAAATGTGTGCTCGCGGTACCCTCGGCTTTTTTCGACTGATTGTGATGGAGATGAAATGTTGGAATGTATCATCTTTGGCGATAGAATTCCGGAGACCGTGGTAGGAGAAAGATGGCTGAGAGTGGAAGAGGGAGGAAGCGATTGACATCTCAGACGGGAGTGAAAGGTAGTGGGACAGATATGCGGTGCTGAGGAGAGGGGGAGGAAAGAGGCTTTAGAGATTCAGAAGATCTCCACTGACAATGAGTCTTTGTTTCTGCGTGGCTTAAAGATTTGAACTTAAAAAGTAGATGGCAATCATTTCAAATAAAACAAAAAATTTCCGCACAGTATATTATAAACCACATTTAGAATACACCACCGACCAAGGTTTCGGCACGTAATGCCATTATCAAGGTACATATTTCTCAAAAACTCCACCATATATACCCCGGGATGGAGGCCAGGGGGTGGGGGGGGTATTAAGTCACAGAGGGGGAACACAAGAGGAAAAAGGGGGAAGGAGGGAGGAAGGAGGTGACTAAATACCCCCCCCCCCGCCCACCCCCTGGCCTCCATCCCGGGGTATATATGGTGGAGTTTTTGAGAAATATGTGCCTTGATAATGGCATTACGTGCCGAAACCTTGGTCGGTGGTGTATTCTAAATGTGGTTTATAATATACTGTGTGGAAATTTTACCTATTTTGTTTTATTTGAAATGGACATCAAGTATTTCCACAAATTTAAGCCTGATACGCTTTTATACGTAGATGACAATCACCCTCAGAAACCCCTTCATTTGAGTTTCATCACTGAATAGGCACCCTCTAATATTATTCACAGTTTCAAGCAATTTAACCTAAAAGCAATGAATCACTGAAGTGTATTCTGCTTGTTTTTAAGGTAGATTTCGACTGCTAAGAAGCCGCGAACTACGAGTTTCTCTGTGATGACTCATAACCTTAGGCTGTGGCACTCTTCAAATCTGCTTTCCTCCTATTTCCTTTCAGAGTATCCAAGATATTTTCTATTCATTTTACTGCCTCCTTTTACCTCAGCGTACCCACATTTGTTATATCTCCTTCGTAGCGTTCGGAATTTTATACTCGTGCATTAATGCTTGTTCTGTCCATTTATTCCACTCCCCGTGCAACTTCTTCCGCCTCTTCCTAATACATTTTATTTCGTGTTTCTTTCAATCCACCTTTCGCCGTCCTTATTCGAACGCATTTTAAAGGCCTTCAGTCTATTCTTATCGCCCTTCCACCGAGCCCAGGTTTCGCAATCGTGCAGCGCCACGCTCCACATCTAAGTTTTCTCCAACCTCAACTTCATGTCATAATTCTCGCTTTTTTCTCTCGTCTTCGTTATAACTCCTCACTCGCCGATGCAACCATCCTCCTCACTTCATTGCTTCTCGTCCCGTTTCTGTCAGTAAAATGCTGCCCGTGTAAATCAAGCACTCTTTATTGTCTTAAGACATGACAGGAATATTGGTGAAATGACAGATTCCAACGCTAAGCAACTATGTTTCTTCATTGGTCGTCGCAGTAGTGATTCAGGTCGCGCCGGGGTTACCGATGTGAATGTAGTAAGGGAATACTTGCAATATGAATGTATTTACCGCTCAAACGCAACAGTCTACCCGTAGTGAAGATAAAACAGTCCCAATCATTCATTTATAAATTTGCTTATAAATTAACGTGAATAATTAATGTATCTTAATATAATAATATTTTATTTACTCCCACATGGTTGGTACAAATTGGTTGCAAAGAAAATAACCGGAGCTTTAGCTGGTCTCCAACGTCATAAGACCTGAATTGTGCCACCAGAAAATTATAAAAAATGTATGCCATTGAAATATAAGCTGTAACTGTTACATAACTATAGTTATATTGAAAATACCATCCAATTAAATGTTCAGTATTTTCCTGAGAAAAAAGTCAGTATTTGGCGAGTTTTAACATTTTTTAAAGAATTTTTTTTATAAATTTAAGTGGGCAGTACATTAAATATCTTTGGGCCCATGTACAGAAAGGAACGTTTATATGATATTAATCTTGGTCTGTTTGTTACAATGCTTGACTCATTATTTTTATGATTGATATAATTCACAGTTAGTGTTAAAATACAATGTACACAGTAACTACTCCACATTGTATTTGACACCTTTGAAGGGCCGTTTTTATTATCTCTGTTTAACTTAATCCTCAAGAGGACTTAACCGTTAGGTTTACTTGATATTCACTTAGGAGTTTGAGTCTATTACATTATGACTCGTAGTTAGTTGCCGTGAGCATTATTGATGTTCGAATGTGTTAGCATCGGTTCTCATTCCGAGAAAATATTTGTGAAGCTTTTGAATCAAACTACGGGCAGATAGTTGTGATTGAGCAATGTATATATTCGTGTAGAAATGTTACCTTATTATAGATGCAGCCCCTCAATCCAGCACATCCGGGATGTCTTTCATCTTCATCGAGAATCTCAATGTTATTGACTCGTCGACATCTTTTGAGTGGTATGTTAATCAAACCATTGCTGCGATGCTTCCCTTTTTTTAATTTACACTAAGTGTTATTTATTTTTCCTGTCGTGCCTTATGGCCGTTGCCTAATATTTTGAGTGGAATAATTTTTTCTGAGTGTGGAATTACGTGCATCACCATAGTTGAATTTAAAAGCAAAGCTGCATTCTAAAGTGTGTTTGTGTTTTTGGTCTACCTTCGAATCCCCCGACCATAGGTTTTACGGTAAGAGTTTTTCTCCTTGTTTTTTCAGACATTGCCCATTTTACTTCGTCTGTCTGGGTTATTTGGAAGTGTGCTAGGAATCGGGGGAAAGGGATAATTGAATCATAAAAATACTAGACCTCCTCCCAAACGCCTAGGCTGTCATATAAGTAGCAGTGCTGCCGTAATGGCTTGAGTGAGGCAAGAGAAGAATTGCTGGGGGGATGGTAAATGAGAAAAATAGATTGGCGGTGTTAATTTATTGAAGGCAAAAACGATTAAAGTTGCACGTGTTATGAAATAGTGGGAACTACAGGCTGTGATTGAGGTCAGCATGGAGGAGATGGAAGAGATATAGTCATTTTATACAAGTTATTCAGGTGAATCTAAATAATTGCTCAATTAAATGAAGTACTATTATGCAGATGGAATGTGGTGTGGATGGGATCGCTGCATGACACGTCGTCAGTGCTTATTTATTAGAATGAACTGAACGAAGGTGTATTACATATACGTCTACGAAGTACCGTGCAAGTCACCACTAGGGTGTGTGGCACGGGGTGATTCCACACCAGGCATGCAACACTCGTCCCAGAACAAACCAGAACCTCGCACGCTCCCCTTGGTGCTAGGCGCAGACACCAAAAAGCAGTCAGGAGAACAGTTGCGCAGTCTGACCAGAAACTGGGAGAGTGATACGTAAATGAACATGAAAACATGTAGGACAATGCTATAGACACATTTATTGGTTAATTCTAATTACTAATACTGTTAATTCATGAGTGCTACGAGATGCTACTTAATGCAGAGAACGAAATAAAATAATGCCGGACAAATCGACCGGTGTGAAGTGTCAGTAATGATGTTGTGTTATTAAGCACAAGTGAAGATTCTACTCTACCTGTTGAGGGTGGGAGTTTCATATGATTGATCTATCGCAACTATTATGATCCCTTTATTGTACGTGGGAAAAATGACATTTTAAATCTATCGGTACTTCAATCAATTTCCTTTATTTTATTCCTGTGATGGCTTCTACCGTAGTAAGTTGGCTCTAGCAGTATATTTGTATTTGATTATTACCTTGTGATAACGATGATTAATTTTTCCTATCCTGATTCTATCGACCTCTAATAGAATCAGTTCAACGTTTGAACTTAAATGAGTGAAGAAGCACGCATTTTTTTGACGTATTTACGCGGCACATCGGCGTGGATGATGTGGTTACACATTTTGGCAGCCAACCTTCCTCCTCCCTCGAAACAAACGGCTTGGAAATTTATGGATCTGAGGAGCAAGGAACTTAAGACGAGGAGGCTCGCCTTTTTTGGACCTCGAAAATACCCCCTTTTTTTTTAAATGCGTAATCCGGGCTTCTGAAGTATAAAATCCACAGCTTCAGGCTCTACTCTGTAGACACTTTTAATATTCATTGTAATAAAGTTTTTTACTTTTCTACACTTTTTATTTTTTAATTTTTTTAAACACACTACGCGTTTCACCAATTTTATGGCATCGTCAGGTGTAGCAGTTTGTTTACATATATTATATTGTTGTCGTTGTTAGTTACAGAACATGGAATTTGATTTTAAAGAAAAGTTTACATCAAAATATTACAAAAAGGAAATGAAACAAAAATGAAAAGGAGGGTAAAAAAAATATTAACATGAAAATAATAACAGAAAAAATTTACATACAATAGAGTATTTGCGTAAGTGAGGTATTTTGTTGAAATTTATTATAGCGAGTAGTGTTTGGTTTCGAAATGCCACGTACAAAATACCAAGGTATAATTAATTTACTACTTAATTTAATAAATAGCTTTTAATATGTATTGTTTTAGCATCGAAATTGCCTAGGTCTAAACGCCCAACCATTGGTTCTTCGTAGTGTGACGTCCTCTCCCATATTAGCAGAAGCGAAATAGCCTAGCGTTGTGCGTTGAGAGTGAAATAGTATTTGCCTTTTCGAAGTTATTTCGATATTTGCTAATTAATAGCTAAAGTTTCGTCAGCACGCCAAGACTACACAGTCACACAATCTCAAAATCAACAAATGGTCGACTATGGGAGATGACGTCAGAGCTTACAAAACATGGCGGACCAGTGTTTCGGCGCAATAATAATTTATTAGATTTTATTAGCTAATAAAAAATTAACGAAAAGCCTCTCGAGCGTCAGAATGAAAATTTAGTGTCTGAAGTATCGATAGATTTTTTAGATGTCACTTCCCAAAAGTGTGCAAATACTCTATGCTTGGCAAAAACAAATTGAAATGAAAAAAATGGTGAAACGCGTACTGTGTTTAAAAAAATAAAAAGTGTAGAAAAGTAGCAAACTTTATTATGATGAATATTCTAAATTTCAGCATCGCCGATCTTCGACTCATTTCTTGTCATGACGGCTCCTGTTCTTAAGGGACTATGACATCGGGATTGTGACCCGATCTCTGCCTTGCCTGATCTCAACTGTTGAATTCTATTTTACCGTTTATACACACGCGTGTTCCACGCTCACGTTTCTTCCCTGAAAATAGGCATGAAAGATTAAGTCAGCGTCGTACGCGAGGACCATAGTTGGAATTAACGATTAAAAAGATTAAAGATTGAAATTAATTGTTTAAAAATATATTTAACTATTTAACTTAACCGTTGCTTTTTTAGGAGAATTAACTTTCAACTTTTAATCGTTAAAATTATACATTAAGTAACGGATACAAAACTTACTTCAGTTAAATGTTTTCGTTAATTTCTGGCGAATGTCGACCTGTTCGAATTTTCTTTTCTTCTTTTTTTTCAGAAAGGAGAGGACAGATGTCCGATGAAAATTTTTTAAATGAGATTGTTATTAAATTAATTTTTAAGTAAAAGTTAAACAAAGTTTTCTTGAATTTGAAGTTTGTATTTATTTTATCCCAATTGCGAAAAAATTGCTTTTAAAAGTTACTTTTTAAAAGTTTCTTAAAAGTAACTGAAAAAGTAACTTATAACGTAAAAGTTACTTTTTAAAAATTTAAATGGTTACTTTTCACAGAGATTAACTTTAATCAGTTAATTTTTTTTGGTAACTGTCCCAACTATGGCTAGGACAAATGTGAAGGAGCGTAACTGTAGCTAGGCTCTGAAACGGGTGCCCGGAACAATGCATCAGTGCTCTTATCATGTACAGAATTACAGTACATGTTCTTCATTGACGTTATTCCTTTGAATATCCTATCCCAACCTCTCTCTTGCTTCCTTGACATTCACAATGCGTTGGAAAGTTTCCTCCACGGTTTTCTCCGGAGAAATCTTGGTGCGCGTCTTACGCGAGGGTGCGTTGTACATACATCCGTAAATGCGATACACATTTGCTTTCTTTGTAGATGTCGCTAGTGTGGCGGCCAATGGACGTCTCCAATCTCCTAGGTGTCGAAGTTGTCGTAGATCGGAACAATTGCAATCGCTAGCGAAGCGCTCCGTATTCAGCCGGTATACACAATACCGATTTTATGTGAATAGATAAGGAATTCCTTCAAAACATTACTCTCTTAATAGGGAAAGGTTTTTACCACAGATTAATAAAAAACTTCACGTCAGATGCCTTTTGTGGAAATAAACTCATAAGTAACTATCGCTGATGCACTCAATGTTCTCAGGCGTAACTTTGTGAAAATCCATGTTGACAGAATCAATATTAACTTTGTAACTTACATATGTATTAAATTAGTAAATAGTATTAAATTATTGAATTAAGTAAAATTAAATAAGATAGTTTCATTGAAATAAGTATAAACATCAAATAAAATTAATTGTGCAATTTACTAAGTTAGTATTGTATCTATTGGTGATGCGATTGTCGTCGTCATTTTATCCTCCAACACACTCCGGCGCACATCAACGATGCTGCCGTTCTCTCTTGTTGGCCGTGCACCACGGTCTGAAACGAATGGGAAGCGACGGCGCTGTTTCCTTGCGGAGTGAGCGGCGTACTATAGCGGACGGAAAGCGCCCCAAAACTGATCATTGTTAGGATCAGAAATGTCGCGCGCTCCCCCTGAATGAGGCCATTGATCCATTGTCGTGCACGCCGCCAAAGGCACACCCTTCTCCAGTGAGTGCGATATAGTGTGCATCGCACGCACACTTCGCTGCTTATTATGTACACACACACACACCTGACTACTCGCGGTACAATGTGTGTGCGCTGACGGTCGGCCGTCACTGATTGTGTGTGTGCCACGCCCCCCTCTCGCTCGTATGTTCCACACCCCCCAGAGACCCACCCACACTCACTCTCGTGCGACGTTGCCACCTCCAGCTCGCTCTCTTTGGCAACACTGTGTGGAGAGAGAGTCACCCCTTTCCTCCCTCCCTACTACACCTCTCCCTCCCACTCGCGTTGACGGAATGAACAAGAGTAGTGTGGGCGATCAGAGGGGGGGGTTGTGTGCCCCTCCCCCCCCTCTTGCCGCCTCTCGCCCCTTGGGAGGTGCTGCTCCCCCCCGCGCGACGGCGAAACTCGATCGCGAAGCGTCCGAAGTCGCGCGCTCGTGGACGCGGAAGGACGCGCCACCGCGTGGCCGAGACGCGAACTGGCGAACGCTGGCTCGCGCCCCACTTTCCCTCCTCCACTCACACCCTCCCTTCCTATTCCTCCTTTCTTCTTCTTCCACGAGCTCCCTCCCTCCGTGCGAATATTCCATTATTATCACCACTCTCTCTCTCCCCCGTTCTCCTCTCCCTCCCGTTTTATTCCTTCTCTATTGCGTTGCCTTCTGCCATCCTCCTACAGTGTGACCGCCGCTCTTGCCACGCCCCCTTTTTTGCCCCTTCGCCCCCTTTCCCTTTCGAACCCTCCCCTCCGAGGGGGGGGGCGGAGTTGTGGGAGGAGGGCGGCACTTGATGGCGCCGTCGCCGGATGATACGGTGTCCTTTCCCCCCCCCCCCCCTACACTCCTCCCCCCTTTAGCCTCAGCTCCCCCTTCGATCCGAGCCGCGCTCCGCACACCAAGAAGGGGGAGCGGGAAAGACCGAAGAGAGAGAGTCTCCGCGCCGCAGCACCGATTTGGCCACCACCGCAGCATAACCGTCGCCGCGGCCATCGTGACTCCTTTGTCGCCGTCGTGTGTTCTGCGGCGTTGCCGTCGCCAGTGCTCTTGTGAGATCGCGTGTGTGGAGTAGTTTGTGTTGTTGTCGTGTTTGCCTGTGTCGTCGTTCGCTCGAGGTGTTCTTTAACACACTCGTGTGTGCTGCACGGAACACGTTGTAATCCCGCGCCTCCGGATTAGCGAAGGGACGTTCCTGCCTGCGCGCGCCTCTCTCCTAAGGGCGCCTAGCGAGTGCACGCGAGTAGGAGGAGGAGGCTTGTCCCGGCCGCCAAGGCCGGCCCTTCCCGCCCGCGCTGGTGAGTGCTGCCCGCCAAATGCGCGCCTTCCTACTTCCTACTACCATCCCCTTCTGGCCTGCGCTATCTCTCGGAGCCCACTCTCTCGAATGTAGTATTTCAGTGACATGATTGTCACAATTTCGAGTCACCGAGCGACTTCCCTAGGGTTAGGTTCCTTTTGACCAGAGGCGGCGAGGTGGGATATTTGACAACAATGTTTGCTTTTGACGCTCGGTACGAATGGATCGAAAAGGCGTGGAGTCAAGGGCAATGGGTTCGCTTCCGCATTTGTCTCCGTTTTCTCTCGAGTTTGGTGGAGGAGAATGTCGAGGCTGCTATGTCCCCTCAATTCTGGGATGGTGCTTTTCTTCGTAAATTATCCTCGTATCTCATCGTCTCATTTGCAGTACTGGGCGACAAGATATTATCGGAATCATGACGTCCAAGTGTTACGGATTATTTATACTAAGGATTCGATTTATGCACTTTTTAAAATCATAATTTTCCAAAATCCATTGTGTATTGATGTTGTATGCATTGTCGACGTGAATCACTACCAAGTTTGTTGACTCTCCCGATTGTTCTCTCTTTTACTTTCGCTGGTCATGTCTTGCTCGACTTTCCTCTTAGAATGCTGGCGATTGGAAGTTTTTTTTAGCATCACATTCACTGGCGGAAATTTTTCAAAAAATATTTAGTTGCAAATGTACGAGTTCCTGATTTTTCAGCTAAATTAAATTTCCGTATTCATATGCACGATTTATTGTCCGTATTTTATTAGACTTTTAGGCCGTTGACTATGGGAGTGGGGAGCTTGGATACAACCAGCAAATATTGGTAGGACGCCTATGATTATAATGTACCATCTAATGCTTCACCAAGGAAGTGTACGGGTTCTGTCGTGCACTCTAGCTATTCTGTCTTAAATAATTGATTTTTAAAAATATTAATGCCGATCACATACTGCTTAATGTAAGTTTGGATAAGCATTAACTTGATTCTCGAATGTCTATTCAACCCTGCAGACGCCGACAATGCAGTTGAAGAAATCTTGTCGTTTTGTTCTACTTCACGTTGGATGTCCCGAAAAGATGTATATGTCGTGAATGTTGCCCAGGAAAGCCAACGTTCGTATTTGGAGTAATTATACCTGATTTCCTGCGATGTCTTCCCCTCTCAGATTAACCCTTAAGGGCCGATCCAACTCTCCCCTACAATGAATCGCCTCCCTAACGGAGCTCTCTTTAAACTTGACCAGTGGCAGGCTTCATTCACTTCGTGGAAGTTTTACTTGCATTTTTTTTACCTGTCAATGCCGTAAATCGGTGAAACGCGTTGTACATACAAAAATGTTGTCGAAAAGTACAAATTATGTTACTTTATCATGAATACACACAAAGGAGCTCTCTTTGTTTGCTTTTTCGCTTGGGCGTGCCTGCCCGATCTGCTGCTCTTAATAGGGTCTGCTATACAACACTCACTCTCTCTCTTGATAATCCGACTCCCTTCGTACACTAACAAGGCTGTGTTGAACCTACTGGATATCTCGAACTTTTAGATATGCATTGAAAAGTAAATACCTGTGTTGAAATTAATTTTTCTACCCATTGGAACACATTTTAAACGAATGAAGTTTAAATTTAAAGTTTGAATTAAAGTTTCATCAAAGTTTAAAGCAGTTGAATGATTCCTTGCTGTTGATTCGAATGAGTTAAACCTCTCTAAGAATATAACTCTGCTTTGAATAAACTAGCACAGTCAAGTGCGTAAAACATGAAGGAATAATTGTATTCATTTAAATGAATAACTTGAATTGGGGCAGAATTCGTCCATTTTTTGTTTTATTTTTGCCTCGGAAAATAACCTTTTTAAATTTGTGGGCAATTCAGTTCTATCAAATGTCGTAAAACTGTGAAACAAAGCTTCGAAACGATCAAATTATAGATATTAGCACTGCACGCTGCAAGAAGCCCAAAAACGACGAGCCTAAATACTGGGAGTGTCGTAATAATGAAATGCCGGACTATCTATAGAGTGTGAAGTAAACACCGTATCTTTTCCGACGACGCTGTTTCGAAGTGCGTCTCGCTCGCCCGAGAAGAATTCACGTTCAACATTCTTCCGGGGAAGAAATAGTTCTTGCGTATCAAAGAGTACATAATTGCGATTACCTTGCCGTATAGACTCCGGCCCGGAGCTTCCTGCTCCTCCGGGTGTAGATGGAGGCTTTCCCCGGGACGTGTTGTGCGCGGCGCATGTGGGGGCGTCTTACGTCACGTGGTGCCGGCTATTGTACGTAGAAGGGTGAATTGGTGCCTTCCGGCCGGCACCGCCACTCACTCGTGTGGGAGATCCCTCCGTCCTCGCCATCGAAACAGAGAACTGCCGACGATAGGTGATGACATTTGTGAACCGCAAGCGTATATTTGTCTTAGATCCAGTGGCAATACTTCAGCATACTCCAAATGTGTTCCCTAATAGATCGGAGGAGCTTAGTGCGTAGTGTAGCGGGGGAAGTAAAACTTAAAATATCACATACTCAGTGTTTCAACCCGAAGGTTGGATTTTTGATAGGTGAGAGTAGAACTCACCCATTCCAAGAATATTGACGTGTGAAATGTACGCATTCAGGGTGAGGGGGAGGGGCAGTTCCTTTCCATGGACCACCAGCGATCTTCCACGAAGTTCTGACGGTGTCGCATCGCTGTGTGTCAGCAGAGTGGCTTCACCGGGGTTTGAACCCGGCACCCTCCGGTCGATAGCCCAGCACTATAGTCCAGTAAATGAAGGAGCCAACCTTTAGAAAATTAGTTACCATTTTTATTTTCTGGCTGAAAGTAGTATTTGGTACCTCATTAAAAATGAGACCAAGTTTGCATGAAAAGATTGTGCGAGGGGGGTGGAAATGACCCCAAAAGACCCGAAAAATCGGTTTTCCGCGAATGTCTCCCAAAATATGGCAGTTGGAGATTTTTTGTTCGGATAAAAATTAAAGATCAGTTAATTTTCTACAAAAATGGTCATTATGATTTTTCTCGAAAATTTGACCGTTTTCGAGATAAACGGGCCCAAGCGCACCCAGAATATTGACCTCCTGCGCTGCGTATCGGAGAGCACGCTCCGTGCATTTACACATGAGCGGGCGGACAAATTATTCAATAACTTTGTTAAAAATGCATATTTTCTCATGAATCAAAGTTCATGTGAAAGAGGAAATCTACCGCTATCATACCCTGTGACTTGAGTCACGTTTTGACCCTTTGGCCATATTGGAAAAACGGGTCAAACTTTCTGCTCCCGCGCAATTTTGACCTCGCCAGGAATTTGTTCCTATTTTTTTGTATTGCACTAATTTACTCCAAATTTTCTTGATTATGGGTCCTCAGAAGGTCCTTTGTCATCTGTGAAATTTGTATGATCTAATTTTCTTCCATTTTGATTAAAACTTTGTTTGTTGAACCCCAATTTTTTGCTGTTTTTGGAGCGCGGGGAAATTTTGTAAACAACCACCAATTAAAAATTCATACATGATCGGATTGGTCTCTATGACATATCATTTGAAAGCTGAGAACGTCTACTTTTCGGCTGTGCAATTATTTTTTTCACAAAATCGGCCATTTTCCAATAAATTTGGAAAACGCGTGCTAAAGGAAAAAGCGCACCTTTTTCTTTTCGTGGCTTCTTTCTCCCGGCTCTTTATTTATGACGTTTTGACACCTTGACTACTGTAAAGGTGGAATTCTCACCTTTCCATCAATGTGTATAAAGTCATCTCATTGATACGTGGGGAAAAACCCGAGTCTCTAAATGTATCGCTATAATTTCATTACTTTCGTTTCTTCCGTCGTTCGTCGCGAGTGTGCTCTATGCGGCGCTCGTGTCGTCTGCTACAGTCCATGCGGCCTCGCTTGGAGATGTAAATGCGTGGTTTTCTTTCATTATTTTGAGAAATATTCAAGGTCAATTATAGAAAAAAAAGTTTGGTGTGCTTAAGACCACACGGGAGAAGTGTAAACGTCTATGACGATATTCTGATATATATAATACATAAAAAAATATTTCATCAACTTTTATATTGTGCGTTTTATACAAAGGTGTTTGTATTAAATAATTCAACTACGCTTTAATCACTCTTTTGTTCACTACGCCGTGCAGAAAGCTAGACTTATGTATTTTTTCTCTCTTTATGTGAACGTATATGCAGAGATCATGAACGAAATTTTGCGGTAATTTACTCACCATTGCATTAACCTCAACTGGAACATTGATTACTTGACCATAAATCCCAAACTGACCGTGGATATGTCGCTTTCGCTTTATTTGCATGAAAGGAATTCGGGGTGATATTAATCTTTCAGTCACCCCCCACAAATTTGTCGGGAAAGACTTTTTGATAAGATCAGAATATAATATGAAAGAAATTGTCAAGAATTGTTCCCAAAAAAATTTCTAAAAAAAAGCTCCCCCACTAGGATTTGAACTCGGGACCTTCGGTACGTTTCTCAAAACTTTGGTTTTTTCAACACGATTTTTTGAAAAAAATATTAATGTTGTGAAAAAAATCATAAGGACCATTTTTGTAGAAAATTAACTGATCTTTAATTTTTATCCGAACAAAAAATCTCCAACTGCCATATTTTGGGAGACATTCGCGGAAAACCGATTTTTCGGGTCTTTTGGGGCCATTTTCACCCCCCTAGCACAATCTTTTCATGCAAACTTGGTCTCATTTTTAATGAGGCACCAAATACTACTTTCAGCCAGAAAATAAAAATTGTAACTAAATATTTACAGGTTGGCCTCTATTTCCTCCTTCATTTACTGGGCTACTAACCGCTAGGCCACCACGACCCCTCAATATATAGTAGTAGTATTAGGTTTGGGTGCTTCGACGGCTCTGGTCATTTGCCCTCGATATACATCGAACGTAAATACACCATTAAATAAATCACATGTGGTTTGAAATACGTTTATGTTGTCTTTATAACTGAACCGAAGTTGGAAGCGAGACATCAAAAATCCGATGTTCCCAAATTGGCCAAAATAGTTGAGGCGACATCGTGCAACATCTGGTGTCTCGGCGGAGATCGTTGACGGGTGACTTAATTGGCGTCGCCGGTGTTTCGCGTCGACACCCTTTCGCTCCTTAAGCTCTCGAAACTCGCCCGTCTTCTCTCTCGTCACTCTCCGCAGATCGAATCCAATCGAAGCGGTGGGCGCTCGTGACGTCAACGCCCCGAGGAACAGCAGAAGACGCTGGCTGTGCAAGTACACAAGTGGTGTGCGCGGGTGGATCGTGAGTAGTCTCACAAGCGCACATTCCTTCTCCTTTGCCTCCCCATTCATGTCGACGGCACTTGACGCAAAAATGGACCGCTCGATGATTCAACCTCCTCCTCGTTTAAAAGAGCATGCCCATCCATGTCCATCGTTTCGTTTACGTGTGACGGACACACGTTTCGAGATCATCTGTCTTCTTCTTCGGAGGCATTTTTGCACGTTCTTTATGATTATGCCTTTTCTAACTGAGGTTGTCGGACCATCTCTTGCACGGTCGACCTATGCTCCTCTTTCCGAATGGTATTCGGTTCCTTGCTATCTTGACGTTTCATGAGTCCTCCATTCTTGATATGTGTTCATTCCATTCTACTTTCCTTTTACGTGTCCATTCTGTTATTGGAGGTATCTTACATAGGTCTCTGATATTTTCGATAGAGATCCTATCTAGTCTTGTCTTGTTCACTATTTTTCTCAGTGTCGTCATTTCTGCAGTCTGCATTCTCTGTTTTGTTTTACTTGTTTGTGCTGTAGTTTCCATGGAATGTGTCATTAAAGGTCTGATAACTGCATTGTATATTCTTGTTTTTGCTTCTTCTCGTAGGTATTTATTTCTCCATACTGTTTTGTTCAGGCAGCCCCCAATCCTTTCAGTTTTTGTTTTTTGTTCATTTACTATTGAGATCATCAGTGACAGTAAATTCGGAGATTGGTTTTTCTGGACCCCTCATCAGTCATGGCAGCAAATTTCTTCGTTCCCTCTTGTTTTTTTGCGTAACACAACGTATTAACCTTTATCCATAAAATTAAAATTTGGTTAATGCGAGAATACTTTGACGAAATTCTCATTACCAACAATGATTTTCATAATTTTAAGACAAGAATAAATTGTAATATCCACCTACCGATGAGAAAGAAGACATCATCACAGGCCTCACTCTTTTGTAGGGGATTGTTATTATACAACGCAATGACCTCAGAACTAAAAACTGTTAACAATCTGGATATTTTTAAAAGAAGGGTAAGAGAATGGTTGATACACGCAAGACATTGTGGTTAAGGTGTAAATGTATCGTGTACTGAAGTCATAGGAAGTCATTGTAAAAGTGCACTGGAAATATCACAATTTTCTGTTTGAAAATTGTGATACTTCCAGCCATAATTTTTTTTGCTATTGCAATATTGTCATTTAGAAAATGTGTTTGTAATGTATGCTGTAATTGAATAGCTTCCGCTATATAAACGCTATTTTTTTATTAGTATTATAGCTCGTGATTAGTAAGTGGCAGTGATTATTCCTTTTGAATCTTCTTCCTAGGATTGTTTTTGCGTGTAAGAATTATCGCACCCTGGAATATTGTATTCGTGTCTGCGTGGTGGATGCTGCCGTTACATCACTTTCGGCGTGGGCATTGTCAGGGATACGTCATCTTTGGTTATCATATAGGTCATAGTAGGCCATCACTCGCTCGCTCCTCGTCTAACCCGTACCCTTCTTCCCCCTTGTACTTTCTTACTCTCTCAAGATTTTCTCCGTGCTCCTCATCTTGTCTCTCTTATTCACTCGTCTGCCTTATATTTTTCCTTTTTTTTTTTACTTAACCAAACTTAAAGAGGCACTTGTCTCTCACTTTAATGTTGAGAGAATGTTCCATTCAAACTTATTTAAATGCCCCCAGCATTTATTACGGAATGCAAAAATAATTTAAATCGCAGTTACGCGTGCGGGTGATAAGACATACACCTAAGTGATGAAAAGTCATTTGACCCCTGTCAAGTCAATTGTTATTTTCATGGCGGATTTCGTCACTCAGGTTTTTTCTCCCATGTTTGTTGTTTCTTCCATGTCTCACCCTTTTATTTCCCCCGAGAAGAACATTTCTCAAGCTAACGTTCCACTCAAACATTCAGAAAGCAAGTGTACATACTAGTGTGTAGCGCGTTTTTTGTAAAAGCCGTTTGACATCAATTTTAAGTAGAATCTGTTTTCGCGAGAATGCAGGCTCGGGGTTTAGAGCAGGGTCTATTTTCCCATCTCTCGTTAATGCATTCGCGCATGCATTCTTATCAATTCACCACATTAAACGACGCAATTTTCAGTGCACATCGATGCGTACATTAGATTGTGAAGTGCTTCGTGTAAAGCGACCTTAAAGATCACCTCGGCAAACACTATTTTAAAACGTTGTTATTAGGTCGAGTTCTTGTCTTGTCTGTTCGGTACAAATTTTACAATCGATTTTTAACTAACTTCCCGATGAGCTAGAGACTTGAAACTTTAAACATAGCTCAAAACCGGATAATAATGCAATAATATGTAATAATATATATTATATATATTAAACTAGGTAACCCGTGCGAAAATTTCGCACTTTCACGCTATCAGGGAATAAGTATGTTAAGGAAACGGTGTAATTGAGTTTTAAATAGAAAAGAAGGTGTATCATAAGGTGCTTTCTTTATACTTGTTTTCTTGCAAAAACATACAAAACATATGACTACAATACAGGCAAGAGAGTTTATCGAAACTTTTAAGTCAAATTAATGGGTAATTAGTGAAATTTGAGATTGAGATTGTATTTTTAGTCAGAAGCCGGAGATTCAACGTTTCAAATGATATCTCATTTATCACTCTAGGTGCAGTATTAACGGAGCATATACGGAATGACAGAAAAAGAACTTTCTGTTATAATATATATGAATTACAATATAATGTATATTATAAAAGATACATACAATAATACCTTAAATAATATAGCAGAATATAATATAATAATTAATTAAAATTTAAGCGTTCAAAAAAAAGTTTGTATCGTAAAAAACGTTATTTCCTTTAACGTTATTTTTTAATGTGCCCCGCTAGCTTTCAACAATTTTTCTACCGGCGCGCGCACGAGTGACCTCTATATCCTCATTTACTTTAACTTCCTACTCAGGCATTCGACCAACATTCACTAACTTCTTCTTTAATGTTGTCATTTGCCAGTAACGTGGACCTAAGTCTTGCTTCCCAGTGTTGGCATTGAAGACAACTCTTTTATATTTTGATGCATTTTCTTTGAATTTCACTCTCTCTGTTATTGTGCAGATGCTTCGTATGAGCCCCTGTGCCATCTCGAACGGGATTCCGGGTTAGCCTCATAAGTATGATGCTGACAGTTCAAATGTACACTGAGCTTTCTAACTACAACACCTGAGCAACGCGACTTTAAACGAGTCACTATAAATCCCGTTCACTCCTACACCCACCTTTCTGTTTATTGTCTTTTTCTCATGGGATTCAAAACTTCCATATTCACTTACCCTGGAACGGTTTTTCTCCTCCTATGACGTCACGTGCCCTCTCGAAATCAAATATTCGATATGCATCAGCTGATTCAGATGTCCCCAACCGGTATTGATAAAACCACTCGGAATTTCCTTGATTCTATCTAATCTTAGCTTCTTGCACAGCTGATGTTACTTTACCTTACACTGTCAAAGTGTGTGCCGAGGATTGATTCCTCGATTTTATCATCTCGGATGATAAATAAATGTTTGCAAAAACGTTTCCTTTTCACTGTGAAATAATGTTGAAATTCCGGGAAATATGTGTGAATGAATTCTATGGCTACTTACTGTAGGGTCAACTCTGGGTGATGCCTCTGCTATCCCATTCCCACCTCCCAATCCCAACACAGTGTTTACTTTACTGCCAGCCTGGAGGGCCCATTCCTAACTAAACTAACCAACAATCCCATTTGGCGTTCGGTCAATAGTCGGATGAATTCGAAAAACATCGTGAGGAATACGTATTACGATGTGAATAATATTATTGCTCTCCTTATGTTAATATGCGTGTTCGTTTCCATGACGATGTGTATCAACACCGTATTTGCCGCTTCGTGAAATCGCCTTTTTAATCCGCATCCTCCTCTTACCCCTCTCTGTCCTCTATCGTGATGTATAGATAAAGCACTTTCTTTGACCATTGCGTAACGTGCATGAAAGACATAAATACTAACGGTCCTTCGAACATTGGTGGCATACCTATAGTGAAGTGCACGTGCTTGTGAGGCTTAGCCTCCTGACATGCATTAGCGATTCATGCTAATGCATCAATAGTCGTAGTTACACTAACTTTAGGGTATAGTGTGATGCATTTTGTGACTACTCACCCCCTACCACACACCCTTGAGGTGGCTTGCAGGGTATTTTGTAGATGTGGATGTCTGATACAATTTGAACGCAGATATGAGTAAACAATAAGCTATGGCAAAAATACAAATTACCTTTTTTTGTTTGTTAAAAGAATTCGAACCCCGGATCTCCTATTTATACGGTCAAGTCATACGTACGACGCACTTGACTAACAACAGGCGGAGATATGGATTGGAATCGCGGTTAATTAAAACATTTTTTCGTCTTTGCGAATGTGCACACTTAAGTGCTACAAGATTTCAATATCAGACAGTCGTTCTCGAAGAAATAAAAAAGGAGAGGGTGATGCTATCGTCAGATGTGTTTGCGTTTTAGAGCGAGGGAGTGAGTAATGATCGTACAGGTTCACTCGCCAAAAGTTACTTCTACGAGGAGTTAACCCTGGTCTTACTGAAAATAAGGTGGAATTAAGTCATTTGAGAACTACAAAAGAAAAGCCTCGAAAGAAACTGTAGGGAAGTACTTTTCACGAGGAAGAACATTAGAAAACAAAAGAAAATCTTGGTGGGAAATGACCTCCTAATTGGAACAGCAGACATCACCTTCATTGAAAGCCTGTTTAAACAGTGAATTTCAAGGATGAAGCAAAAGTGCCTTTTTATGCGGCAATGAGCATCCTCTTGGCGGTCCTCCTGAATTTGTTTCCAGCCAGGGAATAACAGAAAAAAGAAAAATAATGAATGAATGAATAAATAAGGAGACGATGAGAGAATGGAAGGAAAACCCTTTCCGTACCCGAGGAAACCCTTCCCACGTACAATAAGGGATCATAATAGTTGCGATAGCTCAATCATATGAAACTCCCACCCTCAACAAGTAGAGTAGAATTTTCACTTGTGCTTAATAACACAACATCATTACTAACACTTTACACCGCTTGATATGTCCGGCATTATTTAATTTTGTTCTCTGCATGAAGTAGAATCTCGTAGCACTCATGAATTAACAGTATTAGTAATAATAACCTCTAGATGTGTGTATAGCATTGTTCTGCATGTTTGCATGTTCGTTTACGTATAACTCTCCCAGTTTCTGGTTTTACGTCGCACTGTTCTCCTGACTGCATTTTGGTCTGCGCCTAGCGCCAGGGGGAGCGTGCGAGGTCCGTATTTGAACTGGGACGAGTGCTGCATGCCTAGTGTGGAATCACCCCGTGCCACACACCCTAGTGGTGGCTTTCACGGTACTTCGTTTACGTAAACGAAAGATGTTAACAGACAGAAATCAGCGTCACGACGTAGATCATCTCACACTCACTCTGGGTTTCCCGAAAAGGACTACTATTGTCGGTGGTGGAAGTGTCGGCACGGTACTTCGTAGATGTAGATGAAACCTAAGTGGTGATGTCCGTCATACTACCGTTACTGTTTATTGCGCAAAATTTCATGCACACTTGAATTATGTTGTCGCTTTGAGTTTCTGTCGCTTCCGAACTTTTCTGGAACGTTCCGTGTATGTCATTCTGGCTTCATTAATACATATTTGATGCTCTTGGTCCATTAACCCCTTTCTAGGCAGTCGTTCTTATTATTCAGATATTTAGACATTTATTGAAAAACTAGCCTTTTTCAGTATCTAACTACTTAAAACCTCTTAAATTTTTAAAAAACTTTTGTGCGTAAAAACGTAGTTTTATCCCTAATTGTAAGAAATATCCAAATTATTTCAAATGAACCCTCTCGCAAACTCACCGCACCGATTTTACTTAGAGCCGCGCTGATTTTACGATGTCGGCGACACGTGATTGTGTACCGATGCTTGGATGCCACCTTATGTTGATTGATGGCGTCATCAATTGTACTACATGCCATTTTTTACTCAATCATCCATTCTTCTTTCGAGTGGCACGTGGTCCGCTCGATTATGTCGATAAGAATATTCGTAGTTACACTAACTTAGGGTATATTGTAATCAAGGGCGTGACCAGGGGGAGGGGGCGATCCCTCCCCCCCCCCCCCCCAACGATGCAGAAAAAGCTCAATTTTAACATCCTACATTCAAACTTTGATAAATGCAAATGTAATTACCTTAGGATTTCAATTTTTAATTGCATTAACTATAATTAAGTTTATTAGCTGTAAGTTTAAGAATTATAAGGCTTGTTTTGAAGTGAAGTGTTTATAAACTCAGTCAATATTTCTGTTATTTTACATGCCCATAGGCGCACAAATACTATTTGCCCCTCCCCCCAAGAGATTTCCCTGGTTACGCCCTTGATTGTAATGCATGTTGGTGACTACTCAACCCCTGCCTCACACCCTTGAGGTGGCTTGCAGGGTATTTTGAGGATGTAGTTAAGAAATGTATGCTATAAACAATTTTTCTCCATCACTGCCAGCCGTAGGCACTCTCCGTACCGTACCGATTTGTCGTTTTACGTCAAAAACGAAACTCTTGTTGTAACTTGGAGCGGGGCCTACTCCCGACGGCACTTCTTATCTTCCGCGCTTCGCGTCTTCGTCCATTGAACTGCAGGGTGTGTGTGGGGGGGGGACACGGTGGAAAGGGGGAGGGTCCGCACAGTAGGGCCGGCGTCCTTGGAGCGCCGCTCGTGTCGTCTGTGCCCCAATATTGTCCTCTGCGGCGGCAATGCTGCGTGCAGCAAGCCTCTCTCTCGTCCTCAGTTGACCTGCAGCGTGGTTGTATCACACCCCCTCAGTGTATCCGTCCCCTCTCCCCAGATACAACTGCTCCCGACCGATTATGTCACGGTTGCCACCGCGATATATCCGAAGCCCCTCCTCCCACTTTCCTTTCGTCTTCTTGTGGGCACGTCCTTTGTCGTCGAGGGGGGAACTGTCGTACGCCCTTAGGTGGAAAACTAGAGCGCGCCGAAGTGAAAGTCTTTAACTAACCCTGGTTGTGCGGCGTGGAAATGAATTCCGAGTCGACTGTGCACGTGTTGGATTTGCGCGGAGGCGGTGACGCCGAGGGGGACTAACTATGGCAGCGGCCAATTGTTCACACCTGTCTGCGTCTGAACCGCGGGAGTGGCAGCTGCATCCGCTACTCGCCAGACTAACCATCTCCCAGTCTGTAACCTGGCGCATCATCGCTCGTGGATGATGGTTAATATGTCGGTCATTTATCTGAAAGATGTTAGTTAGAAACAGTTGTATTTAATATTTTATCAAAGATAAGGATTTGTGTTTACTAGTATCTATAGTCCCCATTATCTGTAAGCGTCATATTTAAATGGTTAATAAATGCGATAAAAAGACATAAGATATTAGAGAAGATATAAGTAACGTGTTTAGCCAAAAGGTAACAGATGATGGGCCCCCATTTGCGCATACCTCTCCAGTGATTATATGAGCCAGCACTCTCGAACTTTGTTCTTTGTCAAAACTTGATCATTTCAGTTTTGGAAAGTCGATTTTTATTAGGTTGTCCACTAGTTTGTTGGTACTGTATAAAAGTTTTGATAACAAAGCTTAAGGCAAACGGTCAGATGACGAAAGAGGGAAAGTGAATTATCAATGACTGAGGTGTATTTGAAGAGTAGGTGTATAACCAATAAAGTTAGGTACAATACGAAGCCATTATTACTATTAATATATATTCCCGCCTAGTTACGCCTTAGGCAGTAAAATACAATGGAGAGAAAGCTCAAGTATAGAGGCGATTTCATGAATAGAGGCAGTCTAAACGCCACTTCCAAGATCATGCCAAGATTATTGCGTTACTGATGGCGGTTTCAATGAAGCGTTGGAATGATCAATGGTTACATCGAAGTAGGGTAAACACTGCCAGGTGGCTCTAATTCTGCAATTAAATGAATTTTGTCTCCCTGATCATCAACTACGCAAATGTAAGCTCAAAACGACCTCTATTTCGCCGCTGTGCTTTTGCGTTGTGTATCGCTTTCCTCTTAGACGCTAGTGCACAGCACTCCTCCTGTCCTCGTAGGTTTCAAATTGATTGCTGCTCTAGAATTTCGGCTCATCCTGTGTGAGCCAGCTCATGCCTCAGGAGTGGTCGATTTGGAATGATTTCTTATCTCAGGCGATGTAAATGTACTCGGTGATTTGTTACCTTGATATTCTTTATCTATTCTCCTATAATCTCTTAGTTCCTTGGCATGGATCATGACAGGATTTGAGGATTCATTTACCTGCTTATTTCTGTTTACCTTGGCTTCAAAAGGGAGCGATCGGAAATGTGTAAAGGTATTCGCATCTGCAAAGTGATTGGAAAATATATCATTTATGTAAACGTGGTGAAACCTGCAGCGTTGATAGCAGTGTTATGATACTGAACTCTGAACTGGAGATCGTGCCAGATGAAGTATCGAAGGTTTTCCCGTCGCAATGATATGAGTCATTGATATTGGGCTCGATATCCGATAACTCTCCAAGGAGAATACGATTTTTGTAATCGCATCCAATCCACAGTCACCTCAATTACCTGAGATACATCCATTGTGCGTTGCTCTCAACACCTATTTTTATTTTTTTAATTGTCATGGCAACGGTGCTCAGGCGAGAAGTGAAGTCATTCACCCAATCGAACCGCATGAGATTTATAGATCAATCTCCATGGCCATTAATATTGAAAACTATCATTATTTATCTCTCCGCGTGCAATTCGCCTGACTTGGGTTTATTCGCAGCCCCAGGTGGCCTTTCTCTTCTCAACTACTTCATATGGTAAACGAGTTGCCGTGGCCATTATTTGTCGGAATAATAACTGCGACTCGTTTATCCGTCTTCTCTTCTTTTTTTCTTTAATCGCTCGCCCGCCGTCGTGGTGTCCTCGTTTTCCCTGTGGGAGCGATATCCCCCTTACACCCCCCTTGCCCACCCCGCTGCTCTGGCCTCCTTCTGCGCGTGTCCGCGTCGGCTCGGCGGCGCGCGAGTCTGCGAACTGGTGGGGGGATGGGCGCCCGGGGCCTGTGGGGCTCGCCTAACACACCCCACCTCCCCCCTCAGTCCCCGAACCCAACCCCCACCACGTGTCGAGTGTGTTTCCTTAATTGGACAAGTATTCGCGAAGCATTTGAGGCTTAGGCCTCAGGTCCACCTGGACTGGGAGTCGAACCACGGACCTTGCCAATTTGCCTATGCGCAGTCCACTAATGCTACCGAGGCTTCCCAATTCTCGCGGTAGTTTTTGAGGATTTAAGGGAGCTAAATTATATTCCGTTTGCGGTCCATTTAGGTAGTTTGAGCGAAAAATCGCTTTACCTAGAATTTGATGAATTTTACCTAATGTTAAAGAAAAAAACTCATCTTTCCAATGATATCAAAATGTCAACCCTTCGCCGAACTCCTTTTCGAGCAATTTGCCTGTAAATATATAAGCTGTTTTCCGTGGGATTGGTTACAGCTGTGTGCTCTAGAGGGCGAATATCGAAAAAAATTAGGAATTTATAATAATTACTCACCGCAGTAATAATTACGGAATCGCATTAAAACCTATTATGAAGGCGATTTCACCATACGGCGAGAAGAAATTAGTCAAGTTGGAGACTTATGTGGTTATACTTATTTACATTCTGAGAATTTTGGTCATGCATAACTATATTTTTGCACCATTAGTATTACAATATTTACGTATTTACTTCACGCTTCTTGCAGACGCTGAAATTAAAATATAAAATTCGAATATGGTCTCCATTATGACTAGGGAAATATCTCGCTCAAACTACTTTAAGGATGGCAGCGCAATGGAAAAGAGAAATTCATATTACGGCCACTACGGATGACACAACAACAACACCTGTGACGTACTACGCTACTTATGTGATGTTTGTATCTCTGCCGAATTACAGCGAAGAAATTGTTTAAAAAAATTACCACGAGGAAAGGTCACTTTTCTCTCGTGGATATTTCATCTACGTATTTAATCGCCGTAATCAGGACGGCATAATGGTGGTCTTTCGTGTCTTTATGCAAATTGCATACCTTCTTATTTGCATTTGTGAAGCGTTTAACGTCGATCTGTCGTTGCGATGGATTCCAAGTCCTTGGTTCATGTGCGGGTCACTGTACGGTGTGAGTGAAACGTCTCCGGGCGCCACTCCTAAGATTGTCTCCTTTTACTCTTTTATGGTCGGCAAAACTTGATCAACTGTAGATGCCTTCGGAAAGGAACTGGCGCCTATAACCTGTTTATAATGTTGCTAGCTCAATTTAAGGCAGAGCTCATTACGTGGCAAGCTACACCCACACCTTAGTATATAATCCATCCTATGGTTAATCAAGTGAATGATTCACAAGGTTCGTAGCTAGGTGTGAAAGTCTGAATAGTTTGATTGAAATTTTTCAACGCTATCGACAAATGCGCTCTTTTCATGAAATGTTAATCGCACACACTCCACGGAGAGCATTTTTATCATTAAAATAATGACTGTCCATTTTTTTACGGTGGCCTTTTTCAAATTTCGTTATCATTCGTAAGATTTTTATCAGTGATGTTTGAGAAATGGGGTAACAACTTTAATCGGCTGGTCCGTAATGTCGGTTTTCACGATTTGTGTGAATTATCATCTTCAGAACCGTGAATTGTAGCCGCATTATCCATGGTAACAGACAAATACTCCGCTGCCGAACGATAGTGGGGTTACAGGCAGTTTTATCCAATCCGCTGACAAGAGATATATTCAGCCTCGTTGCGCTTTACGGATCAACGTTCTATCGCCTGGTTTTGGAGGCGTGGGGACATGGTGAAGGCGTCGGTCTTGCGTTTTCGGCGATCGCAAAAATCTCCTGGTATGATCGAAGCAACATTAAAACTACTTCAATTCGTTGAATTTCCTCTGCTACCTAATCAAACTTTCCTCCTCTGCATTTTATTTTCTAAGGTGTAATTATGCTGGTATTCATATTAATAATTATAAATTTCATCGCTTTGTGCACGGCTATATTGGTCACGTCAACCCAGGTTTTGCATACACCGTAGTCATTTACTTAATTCACTTTTTCCCTGTTGTTTTTATTGATGTCCCATTGTCGTCATTTCTCCCCTCTCCAAGGCAAAGTGACTTATTTCTCTGCGTCACTCTACGCGCTGGTGACCTTATTGAGGGATCTTACTGTGTGTGATGATGCGTTGACACGGTCTTGTCTGATTTTTCTTTCGAGCAACACCCTAGTTTTTATTGTAGATGAGAAACGATAAATGTGATACACCCTCTTGTTTTTTGTGCCAATTTTTCCTCCTGGGCGTGGTTTTTTGCGATTGAGGAATGCAGTTTTCGAGTCTAAGCCGTGTACGTTGCCTCGAAAAGCACGAGACCGGGCCGATCTGGTGCAGCTCAGTTGAGTATCGATTTTAAGCAAATTTGGTGTATTTTTGGCCCGAGATCACGGTCTATTACCTCAGAGTGGAGTGGAGGGAGGCCCACCCTGGCTCGTTGCTCAGTTAGCCACCCTATTCGCGTGTTTGGAGAAGATTAGGATGGTGATGTGAAGTAGCGTCGAGGTACGTCTCCGACTTATCTCCTGTCCCCTCTCTAGGCTAGATTTAATCGGCTCGGGTTATTTGAAATATCTCGTTTATTTTCCATGACATTCCTGCATTTTCTTGGGATTTATAATTCAGAAAAGGTTTGTCTGATTTATTGGATCTTTGAATTCGTTCTAACTGCTTGGGCATGGCGGAAAACGCTCTCTGCACGATAGCGAAACAATCTTCTCGCACTCGAAGTGATTGCGACTGATCGACTCTTATTGACAATATTCTTATGTAGAAGACGTAGTGGATGATTTCTACCGCTGCAATAATCTACATCTACGACGTACCGTGCAAGGACCCACTAGGGTGTGTGGCACGGGGTGATCATGGCGTAGGTCAATGGGGACATTTATTGGAGGCTTTGGCGATCGCCATGAGACATTTCTTTATTCCTGTACCATTCTTCGGTCTCTATTCGAAATCTTGCTCAGGCCTGGAATCCTGTAAGGATTTGTTTGAGAAAGAACTTCAGCGTCGTTAATTTTCTACACCATGTTAACGCGACGTTATTTTCTAAACAAGATATCGTTCTGTAGCGTGTATTGTGGGGGCCTCTGCCGGAAATATTTTTCCTGAAAAATTCTCTAAGAATTAATTCCCATGATGTCGTTGCTTTCTCTCAACCCGGGAGTGGTCGCTAAGCTACTTATCACGCGAGCGGTCGCGTGTGAGACTTGTTCTCACACTCAGATTATCTATTATGGAGCGTTTATTGGCAATATAATATGCTATAATTAGATTTAATTTATTTATCTAACTGTTCATTTGAAACAATGATTTCCACAGATACGCAATTACTGATACAAATACGAAATCATTGCTAATATACTGGCGATGACACTGTTGGGTATAAATGAAGAAAATTACCATTCTCAAGAAGAAATATTTATTTATGAGGACATACTTTCTCATGACTCATAAATTTGCATTAACGTAACTGCTCTCCACGAAATGAATCAACTTTTCCCGCATGTTGCGAGATTGTAACGCAACTGAGTGATACAAAAACAATAACGTCAGTGGTCGCGCGATGAGTAAAAGTCTCACACTTTGTAGCCGACTGTGTCAGACATATCATTACACAGCTGCGGACGCTTCATTTACACTTTTTGAGACGGTCGGTCAATAGGAAGAGATAAAAAGTCAGCTATAAGGAAAGGATACTTATTCTAACGCATGATAACACCAAGTGAGCCCAAGTTTAAATTTGGTGTGAGAGAAACACTCATTGCGCGACCAATGGCGGGTTAAGCCTGTTGGTGCTTTGTGGACCCATCGTAAGCGGAGGACTGATCTTGTGAAACGAGGAACGACGTGACTTTCCCAATTTTTTGAATGATCTATCTTTTAGATTTGTGATGCAGAGGCGATGGAGTGGGTTGAAGAATATCCGAAACTGATATGTCTACCCACTCAGGAGGTACTGTTTTTGGTGTTTATAAATCTGTCACTTAAGAAAATACGTGGTGGAATTTCTGTTTCGCATCTCGTTCGAAGTTTTAAGCATTATGGAAGAAACAAAATTGATTTTCTGGCTACTTTGAATATCATTGGCATTCATGGCTTCAAACGGTAAAATTTTGAGCCGAGACTAATCAAATCATGGTGCAGTACTTAATGAAAGTCGTTGAATACTTGGGGAATGGTGCATTTCCTCCCCAGTTGGTTGGGACGGGAGATTGAGAAACGTCAAAAAATTGACCTATTTCCCCACGTTTCACGTAAGCTGGTATGGCAGCTGTCGCTCCAATGTTGTATGTTGCTTAAGTCGGATGTATTGTGACCGGGAATTCCCGGATATTAACATCCAGTTGTTGCATTACGCGATCGATGCCTGTTTGTGGACTCAAAAAATTGAATTGGAGGCCACGGGTGGTATTCGATAGGAAACTTGTCTCCCCCCCCTCACTCCCTGGCGTCCTGGACCACAAGAGTACATGCAAGGTGCCCTCTATCATCACCTTTTAACCAACCTACGTGTGTGGAGAAGTGATGGAGGAAATACTTCCTGGTCTGTTTAGCAAACCTGTTGCGTTCTCTCAAGCGTTTGCCCCTTCGAATAGAGGTGACAGCGCAGGCTGCTCGGACGGTGTTTGTAGCACAGGGAAGTATACGTGTTAGGATATATTCGGCAGGTGTGGAAGACGTTATTTTTTTCTCGAGCTCCGTTAGTCTAGGGCTGTGGTCTTCAAACATTTTCGGTTCACGAAGCCTTTATTAGTATTGGAATATTTAATGGAACCCTTCCATTTGAAGGAAAATAAATAGTCACAAAAATTCTAAGGTACATATGAAAAAATATTTTCATTTCAATATTTTTGTAAAAAATATTTTTTTGGTAAAACATTTTGCGTATTTTTGTAAAGGTTACGTGGAACACTGTTTGAATACCGGTGGTCTTCGGAAAAAAAGGAAATGCTTTAGGCTCAGAGAGAAGGATGTTGCGGTTATCAGGTTATCATCGGGGAAAAGGAAATTCGCTGGTTAAGGCTACGAATTTGAGAATGACGGTAATGGAAAGCGTGAGAATTATATGGTGTCTTCGGATAGGGATTAAAGTATTTAAAAATTTGACCAATTTTCTCTTGACTTACGAGCTGTTATAGCATCTGTCGTGTGAATGTACGTATCCATCTTAAGTCGGACGTATTTTGACCGGAGAGTCTCGGGTTAAAGTCCATGAAACTCGCACCTGAGGCAGGCACGTGGCCAGGGGGCCCCAGGGGGGGCTTGTGGGGCTTCAGTCCCCCCCTAAAATTTCAAATCATTTTGTTATTTTAGTTTTACCATGCATTATATTGGATGGAAAATACAAGAGTTCGAAAGGGGAAAAAAGGTAATAACAAAGCCGTTTTCTATAAAAAAAGTATCCATAAATAAACTGCAATAACGAATGAAATTGAACCAAGAGAGGACCCGCCAGGCTTCAGATTAAGCCCCCCCCCCAAACCAAAATCCTGGCTGCGTCACTGACCTGAGGATGAGAGTTTTCTGACACACTAAACCACGGTTTGGTAGTCGACGCATCGACCGATGACGATAACCTTTCCCACGGCAGACTATCGCCCGCCCGTGATAATGGCTTTGAAACCGTTCGACTGGGGATGAATTTTTAAGGATTCTCAGCAACCATGCATAAGAAAATACATTGTACGAATTCCCCGTAGCCCATATCATGGTGAATTCTGGGGGTAAAACTGATGTGATGACGATGAAGAGGGAGCAGGAATTATAATCGACATACCCGGATGATGATCGCCTGATCCATTGGCATCCGATGATATGAAATCGATGAGGGAAAGTCTAATTATGGAGGGAACTCTATTTTCTGAGGTAGTGAACTCATAAGGTAGGGTTTATTGAAATTGAATCGTGAATTTAGAAAAAAGGGCTCATCTCGGAATTTTGAAAAATTTCAGGGGAAAAAAAACTGAATTTCTGTCAAGGCATTTGAAGTAAGAGCATAGGTTTTTTCCGAAGCTCCTGCTGAAAGGTTTATGAAAAGCAGATATGAGATCTCCTCTCTCATGAAACATCTGTCTATACGTGTCGATGAAAAACGAGGGAAAATGTCCATTTTCAAAAATTTCACAGATGAGCCCTTTTCGAAATTCATGATTTAGTTATTTTCGTGTACCTTCCCCGTGGTGTTAACTTTTTTTCTGCTGGACCTTTGTGAGTGAATCGAAGATATTTGATAGAAGGAGGTGCGTAACAACTGAACAATTTTTAGTTCCTCTGATGGCTCCCGAGTTCCCTCATTTTTCGCTTCCAACTCTTCGTCAGCATCTTCATGGTCTCCTGAAAATCGTCATGCCCCGTAAGCCGCGTCGAGTGTATGAAATAGCCGTGAGGTGAGGAGTGGTGCCAATTGAAAGCGCAACCCCTTCTTCTCGGAGGATGTGATGCGTCGAGCCTCGCGCTCCAGGCGTGGACAAAGGTGAAATCGAAAGGAAGGGGTTTTTTTCTGCTTGAGGCTTTCGCAGCGCTGAATTGCAGTTCTCTCCATTGTTTTCGGGTTAGCTGCGTCAAGTTTTATTCAGATGACGTTTCGTGGCCTATGCTGGCCACATCTTCAGATCAGGTCTGAGTCTTTTCCAAGCGGTGTTTAGTCTATGCTCAACATCTCTATTGAAATTGTCTGCTACTTTCAATAGAGATGATGGGCGTAGACTAAACACCACTTGGAAAAGACTCATACGCTAAAGCGCACCAAAATCGGGGTCCTCGACGCTGATTGGTCGCGCCACTTGTAGGCCAACCTGAGGATGGTATACATAGAGGGCCATTTCCGCCATTAACGCTGAAGAGGTGGACTCAAGTTGCACCGTTACAGCGCTCTATTCTTTGGGCCGAGGGCCCTGCCATTGATGGTGATGATGATGATCTGTCGGCACTCAGACCTGATCTGAAGATGTGATACCAGCATAGGCCACGAAACGTCATCTGAATAAAACTTGACGCAGCTAGCCCGAAAACAATGGAGAGAACTGCATGGGGGGATATTTGTCGACACGGAAGGAGGGTGTGGAGGCGGAGGAGGCGGGGAGCGGTAGACCCACGTCGTGTACCGTGCGAATGAACACGCGGCCGCCCCCACATGCCCCTTATCGTCGGCGCCGTGCTATCTCCGAGTGCCCCCTTGAGTTCGGGTGCGAATGAAGTGATTTCATTCCGCCATGTCACCACCCTGTGACGCCTCGTTATTAGTTGAATGAAATTGTGAAGGCTTTTCGATCAAGATGGGCTCGCGATAAACTTAGAAATAATGCTGTTACAATATTCTTTAAAAAAGTCGTGGCTGGTGAAAAACTCGCTGTCGTGTGTTGAAACGTGTCTGAGGTGTAGGTTTTATTTTTTTGACTATCGTGTTTATCCAGTTTTTAATACAGATACGATCTGATAACTTGGTTTAGTCTTGAAGTATGAGGTAAATGATTCCGGTGTATTGCCTGGGACCTAGAATTCTTGCCTGGCAGCTGCCGTGCTAATTCCTTATAAGGGAAACACATGAGTCCATAGTTAGGCGTGTGGCGGCGGCCATGATGGGGGTGTGTAGAGGTAAAGGGGGGAGGAGCCCTTTCTCTCCCTATTCTGCGCTGGCACCGCCGCGCCGTTGACAGCCACCGAAAGGGAGATTTATGACCCAATGAAGAGAGTGCATCGATATTGATGACAAGGGAACGCACAGTTTAATTTCCACGCTCGTTTGATTCAGAGCACGGATCAGTGTTGAAGTAATGATTCGTAATTTGTTATGTACGAGTGCGAACAGATTCATCACATTTGTCTCATGAACGGAATGGACGTGAAACATATATACATAATTTTGTGTATTGATATCTGCCTTTTTGAAAGATAGGGAACGTTGTCGTTTGTCGCCTCTCCTTTCGAACAACGTGAAAATATATATGTGTGTATACGAGACCTCTCTTCATCTCGTCTCAAGTTCCCATTGAGGAAACTTCGCTCTTCGGAGACATTGTTTTCATTTTCTAGCGCCTTTATTCTTCGAGGGTGTGTGGTTGGTTCTTGCCCCGTGGTGCAACGAACCCGAGTGTGCTCTGGAGGAGTCTTTGGGCGCGTGCGGTGAGGGGGCGTGACGGCGGCGGCTTCGCTCAACGTCATTCCCTCGGTCGAGGGTCTCCGGGCGAGACGTCTTCTTTTCCCCGACTATGTCTACCGTTGCATGGGCACACGCCTCTCTCTCTGACCTATTTGTCTGCTCCGCGACGCTAGCTGGCTCGCCCTGCCGAGTTCGTCCACCCCTGCCACCGCGGCCGGGAGAGGGGGGGGACCCCCACCCCCCCTCTCGCGCTGTGCGTAATATCACGCAACCCTACCGTCTTTTATTTTTACCGTTTTTCGCTCCCGCGCCGCCGGAACACGCGAGGCCGGGAGGGAGGAGATGGCGTGAAAGTGAACGCGGTGTTATGTCGCGCAGTGACCTCCCCTCCTTTCTCTCTTTCTGCCCCTCCTCCTCCTCCCCCTCCACCCCCATTTCCTTCTCTCCCCCCCCTCTTGACAGCCAAGTGGGGAGGGGGGGGGAGAAAGACTGCGGCCGTCGAAGGTCGTCAAGGTGACGGGATGGGGATTTCTCGGTGGGTCAATGTTTTTCGTTAATGTTCCTGTCATTTTTCTTGGGTATGCTTCCAGAATGCAAATTTAGCCTCTCCCGAGTTCTTTGGTTCCCTTTTCCTTTATCAGTCCCGGGAACATTCTCTCCGGGAATTAGTTTCACAGAGAACCTAGCATTCACGATCTTAAAGACAAAAAACTTTAGATTCGGAAACGCGGGATTCGAGCCCTCAGAGCGATTGTTGTGATGTACAATTCCTTCGGTACGTGCAATAATGATTGTAGTTTATTGGAAATGTGTAGTTTTCAAGCATTACTGAAAAATCATCGTTTAAGCGCAAACCATAAAGATACTCTTCGCCTGATGTGACGCTTTTTCATTATTAAGCTAATTCGCTAAAAAAATTCTAGGGTCTGATCTTATTAGGTGACCTATGCCCCTAATTGGATATCTAGCTGTATGTAAGGCTTAATGAGAAAATGTCGTAGTGTTTTACTGCATACCGGCATTCCCTTTGTGGGTAGAGCCCTCTTATGATGGGCGACGACGTATGTGACGAAGTTTCGCTTGTGATTCGCCAATATATTGAGATGCGAGTGGGTTGGCGTGTACTAATGAAAATTTAATTAAGTTGAAGAATGCTCCTTTATTTTTCCAGACTGCCTCAAGCACTCCAAAAAGTTATTACTAGTACATCACCCTAATCCGGAGGTCCTAATATTATTTTCTATGGAGCAATGCATGTTTTTTCAATATTATGTCATTCCTCGTGGATCCTCGTGTAGATCCGAGGATCATGATGATCCTCGGCTCTACAGCCCGATGTGGGCCTTGGCTTCTTCCTCAGTTATATGCCCCACATTCGGCTCTCCTTGCTTTCTATCTCCATCTTCCAATCCCCATTGTCTTCAGGTCCTCTTCAACATCTTGCAGCTCCATATTTTGCGTGGTCTTCCTCTCCTCCTACTCCCTTCCATCTTGCTATTTATTAACAATTTGGGCATTCTATACTCATCCATCCTTTCAACATGTCCCAACCATAACAGTCGCAGTGACTTTGAGAACCTAACTATATCCTTCTCTTCCAATGTTTCATTTTTTTCATAGTTCATTCTTATTCTCCACGTTTCTCCTTATTTTATTGGGCCATTGATTCTCCTTATTATTTTAGTTTTCCTGGACAGAAAAGTTGATAATAATAATAACTAAGACGATGCAATTTTCCACAGATAAAAAATTTTAATCGACCCGGGTTTCGATGCACTGCATCATCATCAGGCATCGTCTTACTTATTATTATGTTCATATTCCACAACATCTCGCCTGATTTCTCCTTCTTTTACTGGGCCATAGATTCTCCTCATTATTTTCCTTACAAATCTTCTTAATGTGTCTTCGTCTTGTTTGGATAGGACCCCTGTCTCAGCTGATGTTGAGGTCTAGCGAGTTCGATCGCTCGTAATACCTTAATGCGTTTTACGTTAGATGGACTAATTTTTATGGAAAGACAGCCAGCAGAGAATGACGACGAATGAAGTTGAGGGCTAAGCTCCTGGGATCAGCAGGAGAGAAATTGACTCGTTCCGCTAAGCTAATGAAGCCGACCGTGGGTGAGAAACTCAGTGGCGGAGTAAACTGAGACGGATGGAGAGTTAGCGACCAAGTGCGATTGGGGAAGTGTTAATCGTAGGATTAAACACAAGACGCAATGTCCTTAATGAATACCTATCGCACACCGTGGAGTGACATCCCTTTTTCATCCCCGCTAAGTGGCAGAATTGTGCTGCAATGGGGCAATCTTTTTAGGTTCCGTACGTGCTACGACGCAACCGGTGTCGTTTAAGGCAGTTTGAGCGAAAAATCACTTCACCTAGAATTTGATGAATTTGACCTCATTTAAAAGAAAAAACTCTCATCTTTCCAATGATATCAAAATATCAACCCCTTTGCCGAACTACTTTTCGGGCTATTTGCCTGTAAATATAAGAACTGTTTTACATGGGATAGATTACTGCTGTGCGCTCCAGAGGGAGAATATTGAAAAAATTAAGAATTTCTAGCACCTAGATTTCGTCAAAAAACTAACGGTGTGTAGATTGTATGTTTTCTCAACTATTTTTAATAAATAATCTTTTACTCACCACTTTATTTTTTACAGAATCGCAAAAAAACCTGCTGTTTTCAACAGCCGTTCGGCGGGAAAAAAGGAGTCAAGTTAGAGACTAATGTAGCTTTATTTATTTAATTACTGAGATTTTTGGGCATATATAACTATATCTTAGCGCCATTAATGTAACAATATTTATTTCGTACTTCTTACAGACGCTGAAATCAAAGAATAAAATTTGAATATGGTCTCCACTATGACTAGGGAATCTTTCTCGCTCAAACCACCATAAGTCGTCTACCTGTTAAAATGTTCTTCGTTTCGAGCTGACTGGTGGCACCACCTCTGCTTCCATACTTTGCCTAATCGCACGTATTGATTACGTTTGTTCAATAATAATTCAACAATCGTAATAACCTCATTTTTTTTAGCACTTAAGATGCGTTAATGTTTTGCATGTGGCCGAACTATTCATAGCATTCGAGAATTTAGAGTAAGGAACGTTGCATGTTCTTTCAAATGCTCCCTCTCCCAGACAAAAAATCACTAATAATGGGGCCACAACTCCCATTTGCCACTGACGAGTACCAAGATTAGCATCACATGCGTTGGTTCAGTCCTTGGCGTCCCAGGATTTTAGAATAGTTGCAGATACTTCGACATTCTCTCCCTTCCAGGCATAAAAACCACAAATATTCAGGCAGGAAGTCCGTTTGCAACAGGTTAGTACCGGGCTAAGCAGATCATTCACATGTTGAGGCTCAAGTTTTTCATAACGTTGAGTGTTTTTTTCATAACTTGGAGCCTTAAAATACTCCATCGGACGACGTGGAAAGCCGTGCGAACATCCAACGAATCACTGAGAAAACCTGCGATCCAAGGGTTCTTCCTTGACTTCAATCCACTCATTTTTGGACAGTTAAATTGAAACATTAATTTGATGGACGTTGTCATTTGGTGAGGACGTGGCTTACATTCATTGTCTTACATTCATTGTCTTACTGTCATTTGGTGAGGACGTGTGTTCATGAAATCCTTGGTATGGAAAAGAATTTCCGTTTGGGGAGCTGAAATATCCTGTAATAACCGGAAGAATGTGGTACGATATATGTGTTTCTGTTTCTTATAATTAATTCCCTGTCGTAGACGACCGCAATGCGCAAAGTTGATTCTTCCAGCGGCAGTGTAGCGAATATTTATGAAACCTCAAAGTCAGTCGTTACTCGCAAGACGTTTGCTTCGGTCCTTGCAAGAACAGCGGCTGCGCATGCGCAGCACAGTTCCCTGGAAGTTAAGAAGTGGAATAGCCGCGTCTCAATCTGATATGCGTGCGGATCTCTCTCCCCCTTACCTGCAGATGGGTGGCCATTTCAACGAAGCGGAAAGTTTCCTCATATCCAGTTCGTTCTCTATGTGCCATGGTTGGAAATGTTTTTTTTTAATACTTCTCATCAAGTCTGCTGATGGTAGCATTTTAGTTTAACATGCTTCAATAGCTTAGCTCATTTCGCACATGGTTTCTGCCAATTATAGAGTGTAGCTACGGCACTCGGGACTAATTGGATGACCTTTGACCTTCCTTCCAAATTCGAGTGTGCTCTCACGATGTTTTACTTCGGTGACCGAGCGAGAAACTGCGTTTTCACCGTGGCCGGCCGTTGCCCCTCACAATGTGCGACTCCCCCTTTCCCCAGTTACCCAGTCACCAATGCCACCGCTTTGCTTACGTTGTCTTTATTCTGATGCGGTGATACCCAAGGTGGTGGTGAACGAATGCCTGGCAGTGCCTGTAATATGGCGGATCTTATACTGCCGTGTTTTATCCCAGGTGGATTTGATAGTTCGCCAATATGTGGAGCGCGGAATGCTGTCGGCATGGAATGGACGTATTGAGAACCCGGAGAGACTGCCGTGGGAGAAATATTGAACTAGGATGCACATTCTCTCTTAATTAGGTTAATCAGCTTTTCATGGCGGAGGAGAGAGAGAGGGGGGGGGGATTGGGTGCGCCTCATACATGCCTCGTTTTTGGCCTCACGGTGCCGAAGCCTTAGGAACGCGCTTGACGCTGGTGCTGACGAGGGAAAGGGGGTGGGGTCGGGGTTAGGATATGTGGTGGTGGAAAAGTTGCTCCCGCTTACCCCCATCCGCCACTCTGCCCCTTGCATGCCTACCCCGTTGGATATTTTCATTGGAACGGAACACTGCCTTTGCTTTTGTGTTTTCGGTCGTTAACGTACGACTCGTCTCGTTCGGGCTCACCGTGCTCGAACTGACAGAGAGAGAGCCTCCTTAAACCAACCACCCCCTCGCCTCAATTAACAACGGGCGTCATCCCTTGTTCCGTTTCCGACGTGAATCATGCCACTGATGACGAACTATACGTGTTCACGTCGACAATTTAGACCACCACGCGGCTGAATCTTAGAATTATGTTCATTCATGGTGCCAGTTTGACAGTTTGATCAGCATTAACGAGTAAGCAAAGAATGAATAAACACCGGAGTAGATGCCGATCAGCTCAACAGTCCACGTAGAATGTGTTAATTTTCCTTCGCCAGGAGTTAATTCGGTAAGCCCCTCTCGATTTTCGGCGCTATGGCTCAGCAACCGCCAACTCTGCGGAAATAATTGCGTATTAGCGCGCGTTCTGGAGCGTGAAGGAATCTGCGTGGATGATGACGATCATTCTTCTTCGTACAAATATTTGCCGTTGGGAGGAGGGGAAGGAACGGCTTCGAGATCTGGAGAGTTGAGTAGCTTTAGTGTCAACAGACACGCACTTGCTTCCGAATTTAAGACCGTCAGGCCTAATTTCATACAGGTGCTTTAGTCATTTGAGTTCAATTTCAGAATTTTTTATCATGATCCGTAGTTTTCTTGGCGATTAAAATTTACTATGGGCGATTGAAATCAAAGCGGCTGACATTTGGTGGCGAGTTTTAGAAGTTCAACAAGGAAGATTGGTTGTTGCGGTGAGCTTGTGCATATTGCTGATAGGAGGGCTGTGAACATGTTATTGTAAGTGAATGAGCAAATTCAGTCGAATTAATAAAACGTCCGCCGTATTTTTATGCATTAGAAAAATTATGAAATTTTCAATATACTTCCGGAGGCCTTTAGTTGACAAATATCCGCTAGTATCTTTGGTAATACGATCTAAAATATTTATAAGGGTTGTGTTATATCTGCATTATTACTACCTGTTTTTCTCATATGTTACCTAAATGATTGATACCTAGATTTTTCTGGAGACAGAAGTTCTAAACTAGTGTCTACTTGATAAGAAATTGCATATGGCAAGTCTCATACCAATGCCGGATTACACTTCTAATACCAGCAAGTGCTTCAATCTCCAATATTCTTGGAAACTTCCGTATTATGCGATGTTTTCTTGTTAGTTTTCCAAGTGGCGATGAGGTTGAGATAAGTCTGTTCCAATGCCTTTACCAAATATATCTCCTCTTTCCATTGCTTTCCTTTCCTTCTGACTGTCTCCTTTCCGTTGACACAGCAATTTTGAGCGTGGATTTCATTCGAGCACACACAATTACTATGTGCCGAACTACTTCCTGAGAAATTTGCCTGAAAATACAAGCCGTTTTGCATGGGATAGATTACGGCTGTGCGCTCCAGAGGGAGAATATTGAAAAAAATTAGGAATTTTAAACACTTAGATTTCGTCTTATCAATAACGATGTGTAGTGTGTATGTTTTCTCAACTATTATAAATAATAGTCAATTAAATCAGTAATGTTTACAGAATCGCAAAAAAACCTTCTGTTGTGAGTGCGTTTTCGCCGTATGGCGTGAAAAATGAGTCAACTTCGCTATTTACTAGTTACTTATGTAGTTAGGCGATTTCACCGTACGGCGAGAAGAAATTAGTCAAGTTAGAGACTTAAGTGGTTATATTTATTTAATTGCTGAGAATTTTGTCGTATGTAGCTATATCTTTGCGTCATTAATATTACAATATTTACTCCATACTTCTTACAGACGCTGAAATCAAACAAAATTCGAATATGGTCTCCATTGTGATCAATTGATCTCCTTGATTGATTGGTCTCCATTATGATGTTGATCAATGATCTACAATAAGATTCCAATTTCAATTAAACGTTTAGCCAGCCATAATTTCTTTAAATATAAATTAAAAGAACTGCTTATTTATAAATGCTACTACAGCGTTTATGAGTTTTTGAGTGATAACTTTTTGTAGTCTGTATTTTACTGCTTGTTTCTTCTTTTGTATGTTTTTTTGTATAATTGTATGACTAAGTCCTATGTTGCACTTGTATAACCGACAGGAAATTGAAAATTATTATTATATTAATATTATTATTGGGGAACGATCTCGCCCTTCATTACGCGAAAATTCAATTCGAAAATTACTTCATTACTAAAATGTATCGATAACTCGAAATAATTCTTCAGGGTATGGAAAGGGAAAAGGCCTTTCTTCCACAACGGTTTCCACAGCTCTCTTGATTAGATTCTTCTCTTCGTACGGATTACCAGCGAGACTTCTTCTCTTCACTACGTCCGCCGATGATGTGAGAATAGATTCACGTAAAAGCCGGAGACGTAGTAACTTATAATTGTATAACCCACGCCTCTTGGCTACATCATGGTACCATTTACATTTTACCCATTTTCACGTGTCGTCTGACCCTTCTCAAGTTCTCGGAAGCAACTGATCCACTCCTAGTTGATGGGGAGTCACCCCTCCGTTGGAAGGGAGAACTCAGCTCAGGATGCACAATGTAGCTAAAACTACTTCTCGTTACTCAAATGTAACGATTACTCAAACGTGCTTTGAAGTAGATGACCAGTAAAAATTACTTTTTGAAAAAAAATGTATCGATTACAAGTAAAAATTACCAAAAATATCATCGTTACAAGTAATTCGATTACTTTTACTTCGTTACATCACATCACTGTTAATATTATCTACAATATTTAATTCATACTTCTTGCGCTATAAATTGAAAAATAAAATTCGAATGTGGTGTCCATTATGACGAGGGAACTAATTCGCTCATACTACCTGAACAACGCTTTTGATAATTACGGGAGTGGTATTATGGCCCTGGGGGTCCACTTTGGGTAGAAGTCCTGAGTCGGTCCAGTGGGAGTGCGATTGGGGAACGCCCGTCCGATCGAAAAGAGAAGACCTTGCGATTATGAGAGAGTAGGGCTTTGGGGGGGCGAAGTGAGGTTCAAGGAAGAGTTATTATTTTCCAGGAATCAGACATTTCCTTGGATAGGATTGGAGGGGGGGGAAGAGTATTTCGGCCAACACTTCCGCCGGCGGTGGTGCCTCTCGGATTGATTGGCTGAGGCTGCCCTCCCCACCAATCGCCTCCCCGCCGCTCCAATCCAATCCTTCCTCCCGTCGTCGTGCGAAGTTAGGGCCGTCGTCGTCTGGAATGCTGCAATTTCCGCTTCCCCGGAAGAGGTCGCCCCACTCGTCTCCTGCCCCCCGTCTCCCTCCCCTCCCCAGACAGGATACTCGCACTCTTTTAAGTCATGGGCAGTGCCCAAAAACGTACCGGTATTTAACCGACGACTATTTTAAAGGTATACGTTTAGGTACTGCCTCGATAGTACTGACGAAATGCTTTCGCTATTCCGTTGTAATTTACCGCTTATTTGTATTGATTCTTCGCAAATTAACGTAAATTTGACCTAATTAGACTGGTATTTCCGTAAAATGGTGTGCGCTTTATCATGAATGTAATATGCGAAGCTATTCAAATAATGCATATGCAGAGTGCAAGTGCAGAGCATTGGTCGTAAATACTAAATTAACCGTTTTGGACGGCACCACGCTAAACGTTTTTGATGTAAGCGACATGCCTCCTTGTTCTCTTCGGTCGATTGACTAATTCGCGCTTAGTAAAACTACGGATACCTACTGTTAGATATATTCACTGTTGTTCGCCTATCTCATCAATTCAAGAACAATTAATACTATGTTTGATGATGAAACAATCACGCACAACATAAGTGTACCTATGTAAATCAGTGGTAGCCTACAACGGTAGAATCAACAGAAGTTGTTACCGAAATAAGGTCGAAATCTGATGTGATCATCTAGCTTGTTATGCCCGATAAGCATATTTTTTTTAGGAAATCAATGTTGAAAGACTTCGACCAAGTTTATAATTTTCGTATCGCTAAGAATTGGTGGAACTTGAAAAACTAATTATTGCCTCAGTAACGACGTTTTTATATCAGCGAAAAATCATTTTATTCACCCACGTATTATTCTCAAAATGAAAAAAAAACTTTAGTTCATATTATTGTAGCAGTACACCTCAGCGTACACAAATATATTTTAAGTCGCAAGTACATACGATCATTAATTCTATTAGTCTAGCATGTTAAATCCCTGTCCCCCATGGCACTGCTTTTTGTTTCATTCGTTCCGTCACGCTTTCCCAACCCTTCCTCACGTCTACGTTTCAGGTGGTTTGAGAGCAAGATAGTAGTGCCCTAGTCATAATGGAGACCATATTCAAATTTTATTTTTTTATTTCAGCGTCTGTAAGAAGTACAAAATAAGTATTGTAATATTAATGACGCAAATATATAGTTATATATGACAAAAATTCTCAGTAATTAAATAAATAAAGCTACCTAAGTCTCTAACTATGCTCATTTTTTCCCGCCGTACGGCTGAAAACCCTTCAAAACAGCAGGTTTATTTGCGATTCTGTCAAAATTACTGTGGTGAGTAACAGATTATTTTTATAAATAGTTGAGAAACATACATTATACTCACCGTTAGTTTTCGGACGAAATCTAGGTGCTAGAAATTCCTAATTTGTTAATGTCCCTCTGGAGCGCACATCCATAATCTATCCCATGTTAAACAGCTTATGTATTTACAGGCAAATTGCTCGAAAAGTAGTTCGGCAAGGGGTTGATATTTTGATATCATTGGAAAGAAGAGAGATTTTTCTTTAAAATGAGGCCAAATTCATCAAATTCTAGGTGAAGTGATATTTCGCTCTCAAACTACCTTAAAACTTCTTCAATTTCTTCTCATCTTCCCACCCCAGGGTTCTCTGCGCCCCGGTTCTTTGCGCTCCATATATATATATATATATATATATATATATATATATATATATATATATATATATATATATATATATATATATATATATTATATATCAGGCTCCTCTCTAGCCTTTTCGTCCCGTTTTTATCCGGGATTGCTCTTATTAGCTTTCTCTCTCCTTTTGATGAACGCCTCCTTTGCCAACGCCTTTCATCGTTTACTATCGTTTATACTTCATTCATTATCCACTGGTTGAGGTCTAGTCGCTGCTTGATGACCTGCGCTTGAGTAGAACGGTTTCGTAATCTCCGCGAAAGAACGGTGTTATGATTAACTTCGGCGTCGTTAAATGTTATTTGCAAATTCTCCTGTTTGTTCGAGACCCGGAAATTTCGCGCTTGGGGTGGAATCCCAGTATCTTGGGACGCCCTCAAATGTTCCAGATTCCAGTGATGAGGATCCGTTGAACTGTTAAGTTATGTCCATTAAAATCGACGTGGAAAGCTAGTGATTCGCAACAGATGGATGTTTTCTCGACGCAGTCTTTTTTTTTTAGTTTTGTAGCTAGTTAATGATTACATCCGTTGAGTACCAGAGAAATGAGTAGCGGTTTAATTATGTGACTACGTATTGCTTCCTGAAATTCCGAGAGAAAAATACTATTATTTCGTAAATCTCAGCTATGTTTTATTTTAAAAAAAAGTTACCGCTTCTCTTTCAGTGCCCTAAATAGACCAAAGAAAATCCTAAGTGAAACGTAATCCTTACCTTCCGTCAACTCTTGAATGTTTTTTTGAGAAGTTGCTTTGATGCAGCGGTTCTCAACCTGTGGGTCGCGACCCCTTTTGGGGGATCGAACGACCCTTTCACAGGGGTCTCCTAAGACCATCGGAAAACACATATTTCCGATGGTCTTATGTTTGTGCCCATGTTTCCGGGGGTCACCACAACATGAGGAACTGTACTAAAGGGTCGTGGTATTAGGAGGGTTGAGAACCACTGCTTTAAGGAAATGGATTTGTGTTTGCTAACTATTGTCACTTCAGCTTTCTCCGAGAAAAATGATCGGTGTTATGCGTGGACATTCCTGGTGCTTTAACTCCACTATCGTGGCTGTGTAACATCCAGCATAGCAACCATTGACGGCATATCCGTTGTTCATGGTTGTTTCAAGCATAGAAGCGAGATATGAAGTTTTGGTTTACTGGATATGGTCTGATGACCTGTGGATTGGAGGGGGGAGGGTGAGAGTTGGGGAAGGCGGTGAGGAAGAAAAGGGCGTTGATTGGTCTCGATACTTTCGTCTTTAGTATCATGAGTTTCCCACGGTGACGTTGGTCTTGAATCTTTCTCTCTGCAAGATTCAAAGTCTATGCTGTGTTAGATGACTCCCTGATTGAATTTATTGCTTATTCCGCGTAAGAACTCGGCGACGATTTGTTTTTTATTTAATTAGATGCCACCAGCGGTGTGAGTCCGTACATCTGTTGAATTCCCTCTCTGGTTGGTCAACCTTGCGTCGACACTGACCTTTCTCTTGTGTGTTCCTCTAGTCCAATTACTCTCAAGGGAAATAGAAGAGCCCTCACGTCTTCCCCTCAAGAGGCGAGGTGAACCAAACGCGTACGCCTATAGTGATGTTTTCACTCTAAGTCCAACCTTCGAGCTTGTATACACATTTAAGGGCGTGCGCGCAAGCCATGCGGTGCATTGGTCGCAGAACGAGACGATTGTTGTGACGACAGACGTGGCACCAGATTTGTAGCGTTTACGCCAAGGGTCTGACGGAATTGCGATATCTCGTATGGATTACTACTAGCGTCAATTGCTTCAGGCGCAAATGGAAAAATACGCATGCGTGACAAACATAAAGATTGTATGTTTTTGCCATAAATATTTTATTTTTTGCGAAAATATGCAGTAATGATTCCTTTTGTTGTAAGACGTTTGTCAGCGTACACTTAAAATACGCATGGGACCACACGAGACATCGCCATCGCAACTAAAGAAGATGGCCGAGAAAGTACTCTGCGAAAACGCCAAGAGAAGGACTGGACGGCATTATTGCGCTGCAATCTAGTTCCAGAATTTTTCAGGATGCAGAATTGATTATACAACTACCTTTTTAAGTTTCCCCTGAGAAATAAATAGGTGATTTCCCAATTAAATCTGCAAGATATTCAATTCAAGAGTAGATTCAATTAAAGATCGCGCTGATAGTTAGCGCCTGACCGCTAGAGTGCTCTGGGTGAAATGTATAACCATTGGAGTAATGTGAGTATCAGACCCTTGGTTTACGCCCGAGTTACACCAGTTACTCGTGGAGTTCCCAAAAAGAAAACGAAGGAAGTTTTCGTTGCACTGCCACGTATCAGTGATGCCTGCAAAGGACTACTGAGCATTGTTCTCTTCTACTTTCGTATCTACTGACAATCTGTTGCATAAAAAACCGGGGACGCTATATATTACTTGGCAGGAAAGTGGGGGTGATGAGTTAAGGCAGTTTTCTCTTAAAATGACCTGAATGCCATTTTATTCAATATGTTGCTACTTGTTTTAAAAACGTGTCCTTTATTTGATACGAGCTACAAATTCATACCTTTCCATGCTGATTTTTTTTCGGGACTTGAATTTTGAAACTACACAGTCTTAAATGTGAATCAAATCCACAGCACCAGGCTCTTCTTTGTAGAAACTTTTAATATTCATTACAATAAAGCTTTGTACTTTTCTACACTTTTTATTTTTTTTTAAACACACTACGCGTGTCACCAATTTTATGGCATCGTCAGGGTGTAGTAGTTTGTTTACATATATTATATTGTTGCCGTTGTTAGATAAAGAACATTAAATTTGATTTAAAGAAATGTTTACATTAAAAAAATCACAAAAAGGAAATGAAACAAAAATGAAAGGAGGGTAAAAAAAAATATTAACATGAAAATGATAACAACAAAAATTTGCATACAATGCTTGGCAAAAAACAATGAAATCAAGGGGTGGTGTTGGTGGTATGAGAAAGGTCAACGTTTTTTTAACGAAAATTTGAGTCTTAAATGTGAGTATGGGTTGAAGCATGGGGAAAATGCTTTTTTTACATCTACTATAAATGTCATTTTAGCCAAAGAAACTGTTTTTTAGGATCGAGAATTTTTAAGGAACTTGCTAAGAAATATTAGGCGCCTGTCCATCGTATGTTTTAGTTATTTGTAAATTACTGTTTTCAAAGAAGTTGAAATGCGTGAATTCAATAGAAAAGGCGTTTTACTCAGCTTATACGGCTGGAAAAAGCTTTAGTTAAAAGTTTTATTTAAAAATATTTAGTCGTCGAATAATCTCCATGTTTTGAACATTGAGTTTGTGCTTCAATAGATGAGGCATGGTATCAGTGAAAAAAATGATTCAAGTTAGACACTTATGTTAATATATTTATTTAATTATTGAGAGTTTTTTTTACATATATAATGATACTTTTTCGCCATTCAATTTAGTAAGCACCGTTTTGAAATGCGGCCGTTGCCGTGCTGGGGTCGGCATTTGGCGCGCTTTGCATCTACATCTGTTGGGAAGCCAAAGAAGCTATTACGGAAACATTCCACCGTGTTTACGTTTGTGTACCTTCGTTTTAATTGGAAAATGTTCGACGTTTTCAGGCGAAGCTCTGGTGAGTTCTTTAACCAGCTCGTATTGGTTTTGTTGTCTTTTGCAAGCAATGGCCAATTCAAATATTCGCGTGAGATTATCATTTGCTCCTCGAAGCGGTGCATTCTGTCAAACAACACGCTGTGATAATAATAATAAAATTCGATCCAAATTCGGAAAAAAAGTTTTCTAGATCAATCGGCCCGTAAAAAAAACAGTTGGGGAGTGGCACTTTGAGTATCTTTGCTTTTTTTAGTTTTCTTGCGTTTGATATGTATATGGCGGGATGTTGTGCCATTCTAAACATCTTATCTGCTGTGATAGTTTGAATTGTACGATTAGTCACTGATAATATAATTTTACATGAAGCGATTTTTATATGTTATTTATTCCCTTTGCCTGACCAACGGAAGAGAGTGATTTTGAGCCTATTTTGTTGAGATAGTGATTAGAAGAGGTTTATGGAGAAGCAGGTAATAAATATCTGTAACATTTCCCCTTTTGAGATACTGTTGTAAATTTGTTACGTCCCCGGCAGCCGTAGTGTGTGTTTGCTTATCTCCCCCTGCCCCCCTTTTCCCCCCAACCAACCAACCAACATTGCTTCAACCTCGTCGTCGTGAAACCGTCCGCCTGTTGCACAAGCAACGGACGTGTGCGTTGTAGAGCCGGGAGAGACGCCTCTCTCCAGGAAGCGGCTTTCAGCGATAACGAAGGAGAATTTTAATTATCGCCGAAACTGAAGTCTAGCGAGCGGCTCACGATAACGCCCTTCACCAAGCACAACATATCAAGCTGCTCGGGAAGTCACTGACAAGCTCTCCGTTTGTGTGACGAGTTTAGCTTCGACGACGAATTCCAGTTCTGTGATGCGCGTTATTTTTCTTTCTTTTCCGCCTCGCTTACATGTCACACACACACTCAAACGACTTGTTCATCGACGGAGTAATGAAAATTGGGGGTGCGATATCTCCAAGCAGTCGATATAGCTTTAAAATGTCGAAGAAAGTCGATTTTAATGATGTAATCTTAGTGTAGGTACTTGAGCCATGTCGAAGAACGACGATTTTAATGATGCAAGTTTAGTGTAGGTACCTACTTAAGCCGATTTTCGTGAAAAATTTGAGTGGGTCGATCAACACAGTTTTCGTCATTGAAAAAAAACGGAAGTTTGTCCGTTGGAGTCAACTAATCGGATTTCAGATGTTGGGATCTTTGTCGTTATTTGCGGTGTGAAATTAGTATGGGCTTGTTTCTCGGGAATGAAGTAGCTCTACTCATCTTCCACAATTAGTGTGCGCTATGTTCTCGAAATTAGTTTTCTCCATCCCACTTTGTACGCGGGTCAGTTTAAAGTAGAAAAAGCTAATTAATGATGTGGATATATCGTCATGTTCCTGTATGGTGATGGCCGTGAGAAGATATCGTTGGTAGTTATTCGTTTGGCTTTTATCCCAGAATGCATTTGGAGTGCGATTTCACCGGCGATAGCTATGCGACATTTGCTCGTCGTGTCATGTGCGGACGAAATGATCGGTGCCTGCTTCCTTGAGAGTGACGAACGGCCCTCAGCACCGTGAAACCGCACCACACACCCTCGATGTGATCTGCAGGGCACCATGTAATAGACTGCAGAACCGATAGATTTAAAATGTCATTTTTTCCGCGTACAATAAGGGATCATAATAGTTGCGATAGATCAATCATATGAAACTCCCACCCTCAATAGGTAGAGCAGAATTTTCACTTGAGTTCAATAACATAACATCATTAATAACACTTCACCTCACTTGAAATAACCGGCATTATTTTGGTTTCTAGAAGAATTAGTATCTCGTAGCATTAATAAATTAGCAGTATTAGTAATATTTACCACTATTTGTCTCTTTACCAGTGTACTGCATGTTTGCATGTTTGTTGACGTATCACTCTCCCAGTTTCTGGTTTGACGTCGCACTGTTCTCCTGACTGCATTTTGGTCTGCGCCTAGCGGCCGGGGGAACGCGTGAGGTCCTTATTTGAACTGGGACGAGTGCTGCATGCCTGGTGTGGAATCATCCCGTGCCACACACCCTAATGGTGGCTTTCACGGTACTTCGTATACGTAAACGAAAGATGTTAACAGACAGAAATCAGCGTCACGACGTAGATCATCTCACACTCACTCTGGGTTTCCCGAAAAGGACTACTATTGTCGGCGGTGGAAGTAGGTTTGGAGCTGAAATAGACGTTTTATGAGTAAAGAAAGAGAAACTGCGGTCGTTTTTTTTAGAAAGCGCATCAACGTATTTAGTTGTTTCAGCTTGATTTCTTCCTAGAGTTGAGGCTACTTTCAGAGTCGGTGATCGACCGCTGTTGTAGTAACTTGGGAAGATAGTGGAGAGACGCGGAAAGATGCTCGGAAAACGTGGTCTCTTCTACTTGTACCTATGTGATAGTTTCATAGAGATATAAAAATATTGGCTGTTGGCATGCGTAGAAAGAATTGTGGATAGAGAGTGGTCTTCGAAATTGGTGCGGAATAAATGGTGAAAGAGGTTGTGATGTGATTGATGTAGGCGTGAAAGTAGGAAGAGGATATAAATAAAAATGGTAGGGCATTATGTAGAACCATTTACTTACTCTTACTCCTGTGGCCATTGAAAACCTAGGAGGTCTTTGGCCTCGCCAACCACACGTCTCCACGCTCTACGGTCGCCTGTCACTTCCAGATGTGCTCCCATCCTTCTCATATCCTTCTCTACTTCGTCATTCCAGCGCATCCTTGGTCTTCCTAACGGTCTTGTACCTTCTGGTCTTCCTTTTAGCACTTGTTTCATCATTGTTTCTTCACTTCTTCTATGGACGTGTCCCAGCCACCTTAATCTCCTGCTTCTGATAATTCCCACAATATTTGGTTCTTTATACAATTCTCTTAACTCTTTGTTTTTTCTTATTCTCCATGATTCACCCTCTTTAATGGGACCAAATATTCTTCTCAATACTTTGTTTTCAAACGTTATGAGTTTCTTTTGTGACTTTTTGGTACAAGCCCACACTTCAGAGCCATATAATAGTATTGGTATCACTATTGTTTTATAAATCCTAATTTTTGTTCTTTTTGATATGAGTTTATTCTTAAATAACTTTATTAAGCTCCAGTATGATCTGTCAGCTGAGGCAAGTCGGGCGTTTATTTCTGTCTCTTCTTTGTTGTTGTTTGTTATTAGTACTCCTAAATATTTAAATTGGTCAGTTTTTTAAACTTATGCTGCAATACTGGTAGATAATTCTCTTCATCTTCATTTCTGCTTATTTTCATGTACTGTGTTTTGCCTTCGTTTACTTTTAAACCTACTTTATTCGCCTCATTCAGTAGCACTCTTGTCAAGTTTTTAAGTTCTTCCTTATTTTCAGCTACTACTGCTACATCATCTGCAAATGCTAGTAGGTTAATTTTTTTTTGGAATTTTGGCTCCACCAGGTGTATTTCTGGTTCTCTTTAGCGCCTCTTCTATTGCTATATTGAAGAGCAGTGGAGAAAGTGCATCTCCCTGTCTGACGCCTGTATTTATTTCAAACGTTTCGGAGTACTCTTTTCCCACTTTTACTTTTCCTTTGGATTCTTTTATACACATTTTAACAAGTTAAACAAGTTTAACAGGTATTCCAAAGTTCTCCAACCTTTCCCACAGTTTTTCTCTGTTTATTGAGTCATATGCTTTACTAAAGTCTATAAATAACACAAACAGATCCTTATTGTATTCCCAATACTTAGAGGCTACCTCCTTCAGGATAAATATTTGGTCTACTACTACCCCACTACATTTGGCTTAAAACCTTTTTGAAAGAATCTTACTCTTCTATAGAAGTCTCTTGAGTTGTTTTGGGTACAGTCCTGTTCTGCTCTTAATAGTGAATTATTGATGTATTTCCTTTTTTCTGCTCTTAGGGTTTTGTTTACTTTCCTATTGACAAGTTGGTATCTTACTTTTGCTTCCTGTGATTTTTTCGCAAGAACTTCTCTTTTGGCTTCTTTTCTTTCTTCTACCAATTCTCTACATGTTTCATTGAACCATGGCTTTCTCGGCATTCTTTTCTTGTTGAAAACTTTTTTAGCTGCTTCTTTTATATTGATTTTGAATTCAGTCCACATGTTTTCCACTTTCTCTTGTTCCGTTGCTGTATCATTTTCTTTAATGTCTTTCATTAAAACTGAGAATCTATTTTGCAGTTCGATTTGGTATTCATTTAGTTTGGTATTTTCAAAAAATATCCTGTCTTCAATTTTGTTTTTGTTCCTTTTTTCTATTTTTATTCTTTGTCTTAACTTTGCCATTACTAAGTAGTGGTCAGTACCACATTCTGCTCCTCTGAGACTTCTTACCTGAGTCACTGAACTTAGATGCCTTTTGTCTATCAAAATATGGTCGATTTGGTTAACCGTGTTACCATCTGGGGACACCCAAGTACCCTTATAAATGTCTTTCCTAGGAAACTTTGTGCTTACAACGTATACGTTTGATGCGTTTGCAAAGCTGAGTAATCTTGTCCCGTTATCATTTGATTCTTCATGAAGGCTTTCTTTTCCTGCTACTTTGTTCCAAATATTTTCTCTGCCTATTTTAGCGTTTGTATCCCCTAGCAGCACAAGTGTGTCGTACTGCGGGACGTCTGTCACTATTTCGTCAAGTTGGGCATAAAACATATCTTTGTCATCATCACAGCTCTGTTCAGTTGGAGCATAAAAACTAACAGCTGATATATTATTAAACTTACCGCCTAACCTTACATAGCATATTCTCTCACTAATAGCTTTAAAACATATCACAGAATCTAATAAACTTCTTTTGATGGCAAAACCTACGCCTGCGTAGTGTCTTCCATTATCACAGCCGCTGTACATTATTTGGTAACTTTTAGTATTTAGTTTGCCGCTAAATGGCCATTTTGTTTCTTGTAATGCTATTATATCCATTTTGTATGTTTCTAGTTCTTCATCAAGGATATCCATTTTTCCTGGCATTGCCAGAGTTCTCACATTCCAGGTTCCGAATCGCAAGTCCGTAGATCTGAGCTGGGGTCTTTTTCCATTTGTTCCGTCCGTATCCGAGGCTTGGTGTTGGCGTTTCTTAACACTTACATTTTTCCGGTGCAAGGTTGTTAGCCTTGCGACCAACCCCCAACCTGGAGGACCAGGAGTTTGTGTTTAGAGTCCTCTTCTCTTAGGCCAACTGCTTCCACTACAGCTCAAAGATCATGGCCTGACCTCGGTGTTACATCGGAGTGGCCTTCTCCTAGCCTTTGGGATCCTCTTCCTTACTCGTGCAAGGCAGCACGGGGCAGTGCATATTTAATGGCGGCACTTACTCGCCATGACACAGCACGTCATTGGGCTCATGTGGGTTTTGATGAGTGTGCCCCTGCCACAGGTCACCCTCGCCACGCCCTCCCGATGCTGCCGCCTCGGTCCGGGACTGCTTATTTGGGATGCCCCTTATTCGCAGCTGTCCACCATATCTGATGGATGTAGAACCATTTAGTAGAACAATTTAGGGCCTTCTGTCGTACTTAGAGTGAAACCATCGAAAGTACTTTCGAAACAAATCGGTGGTCGAAAGGAAATTGCGTCAGAAGAAGAAGCTTTTTCCATATATGCGACCGGTGACGGTGACCCTTATTAATTATGCGAAGAGAAAACTAATATCGGATTTTTTTTAGAAGTGAAGAGTTCAATACGGATTTAACGACTCGAGAAAATGATTGATAGGCATGAAAGGGCATAAATTGGGGTGTCAGGGGACAGGGTAGAATGGAGGGTTTTGCAGGCCATCGCTTAACTATCTTAGGATTATTAGGATTTGATGATGCACGTAAGTAACGATTACAAATATGTAACGATTATTTTTGGAGTAGATTACTAGTAAAATTACAATTTGAAAAAGGTAAATATTACGAGTAAAAGTAAGTCAAATGTAATCGCAACCGGTGATCGGATTACCTTAAATCAATGACTTCGCATCACTGGACGTCTCGCACCCTTCTTTTGTCTTTTCAGGTATTGAAATTACTATGTTCACTGTATAGTCGAATACCAGATTATACCCTGAGAAAAATTTGGTGAGGTATTAGTAAAACAAGGGAAGCATTTAAACGTGCTTGTTTTGTCTTGTTTATTCAACGGAGTCCGAAGACAGTGGATGGTGGTAATTGGTTTCGTACAAGTCCTTCAACCGGAAGTAGTTACAGCTCGTGCCTCGTCTCGTATTTCATATTCAAGTCTCGCGCCGAGTGCTACTTTTGATGTAGCCTTTGTACTTTTTGTAAATTTTAAGGATGTTGTCGTCTAATGGGTGAATCCGTTTATGGCATTTTTTAAATTTTAATTTCATTAAATGCATAACTAATGTATGGATATTGAACGAGTTTTGTAATAGACCGCAGAGAATATAGTAGCTACCTATGAGAGGAGGATAGAGTGCGGTATGGATAGCGTGCGTTATGTTGATTGATAGCAAACTCAACAATAATTAAGATGTGTAATATTTCTTTCCGCAGTGGTACTCCACGGTGCATTGCTTACTCTCGGGAAGTTACGGACGCATTCTGCTTTATGTTGAGTCATCTGAGGATAGTGGATGACGATGGAGTCTTTGCTAACCATCATATAGAGAGTATATACTAATGTACTATATATACGTTGGTTAATTTATGGAGGTTTGGGGTCTTGTCTTTTTTTATGAAACTCAACTTCCTTTTTCCGCCAAGACGTTTCGCCTTTTTATTAATGAGGCTTCTTCAGGGCTCAAAGGATTAACTTTCTTACTGCGAAAAAAAAAGACATGACTAAACCTCCATAAATTAACCAATGTATTATTAAAGTGGTCAAGAACTATTCAAAGAAGTACTATATATGTTAAAAGGTTAGCGAATAGCTTTTAATCCCCATCTCCCGAAAATACACGTTAATTGGCGGCTTACTGTTGGAAAATGAGTCTTAAATTTACGCAAGCGATGGGGAATGATGTCATGAACGGGCTTGCGGGATCCTTTGCTCTCACACCTTGGCCGTGAAATCACAAAGACCGTTGAGTTGCCAACTTCCTACGCCTCCTTTCGTTTGCCCGGAAAGCCTTGGTACCCAGAATATCGCTGCTTGCAGGTTTGGCTGGGGATGTGGCCGCCGTGGCACTTGAGGAACCCGAAATCTAAAACGCTCAACAGAGAGACGTTGGACGAGTGACCCAACTATTCGATTGGACGACATTTTCCCTCATGCTGAAAGTTCCTCTATATTTTTTCCAATTATCCTTACATCCTCGTGCTTATACTGTAAAATATTGAAGAGTTGTTTATAATATTGCATATTATGTAATTGATATCAATATTTTTTTGTGAAGCAGGGTGATTCAAATCTTTTGTTTTTTTTGTGAGATTTCGCCTTGTGCTTTTCAAAGAAAAGACCACATCAGGAGACTTGCGCCTTCCGCTCGAAATCACCAATAAGTCATGATCACTAACAATATGCTTGTATATGTGTATAGATCTTGGCGCCTTTCCTCATCCACTATCCCGTACTTTTGCCCCTTTCTTATATATAACAAACTGTTAATGTTATAACATAAAGAACTCCCGTTCCCATCCTCTTGCCCACTGCACCCAAACGAATATTCTAGAAAGAACAACAAATGTGCAAGTTCCCAAGTTTGGCAGCTGGCTTATTCTCTAGATATAGTGACCGCCAATAGCCGCGAAACTTCGGGCAACAACCATCCAGAATTACTCGGGGTACACCTGATTAATATACCCAGTCATGGCACGCAAAACCTTCAGTAAATAACATAATTAGCATTTGATACATTCTTCCATACCATTTTATCCATTATTTCAAACATCCATCACTCATTTACTCAGTCTATTCTTTCTACTTATCGCGATCAACGATATTCTCCTCTAAACAGCTCGTCATAACCTCCCTATCCTATCCAGTTCGTTCTTTATTTTGTAATGGCAATCATTGTTATTTCTTCATTTGTCCTTCGCTGTTTTTCTTCTTATTTCCTATCTCTCTCTCTCCGTCCACTCGATGTTTAACATCCTACTCAATCGCCCACCTCACAATGGCTCCTATTCTCTCCATGTATTTCTCAAGAAGGGTGATGCAATATGATGAGCGGTGAAATGACATTGCTTCTCCCTCCCTCCCCATGTCCCAAGGGCTTTTGTGGTCGCGCTAACTCGTGCTGTCCGCGTTCTCTCCCCGAGTCGGTCGCTAAGGAGGTGCTTTTATAGTGAGGAATACGGGGCAGAAACGTTTTTTGGGGGCGTTGGCGGGGTACGGGGCGGGGGAATATAAAGTGGACCCCCCGACACCCAATCGCCCTTTGCCCTGCCATCCCATCGCGTGCGCTTGCTCCCTCAGGTTGGTCTAGGGGGGGGGGGGTGCCCGCGAAAGGGTGTCCGCGTTGTCGGCGAGGAAATGGTTCCCGCACTCGAATTTTAAAACTGTTGAAAAAGAGCGAAAGTCAATTTCAAAATGAACAGGATGCAGATCCACCTTGAAATCGTTGCAAACGAGGATAACTTCTTGCATTTGCTTCCTCCTTCGAGAATCAGGGAATTTTTCCTTGATCTTACGTTATCTTCGATTGTTCCGGATTCTTTTGTAATATATGTACAATCAACAACGGATGAACACAAATCATCATGCCTCGAAAAGTGAAAATTCACCCAGGCGGGACTCGAACCCGCGACCTTAGGGTTAGCAGGCGAGAACTTCACCACGCCGCCACCGAGGTCGGCAAATTTTTATTTATGTTTCGTTGAATTAATCTTTTGTGGGTCAAAATCTGTCGATTGGAGTCGTCGTTGTCTACAACATGCAGACATAATCTTCCAGTCAGTAGGTTTGGCTGGTTCTCCCGCCCTGCTTTCGTCGTGTGCCTTAGCTTCCTTTCAGTTCAATTTTTTTTCTTCAAGGCCCTTTGTCCTTGTTGATTATCCCAAACGTGTGCATTCCTAACATACTTGATATTTGTGTACGACTATATGTACACGATACACTCCGATCAGACACAAGATGTGCGTTTCTTACTGTTGCACGTTACTACATGTTCTATATTGGCATTTTGTTTTTAAATTTTGTGCTATAAAAAGATTTATTCAGTTGTCCCTCGTAAATTCTGAATTTGTATGTACAACTTTTAAGTCACAGGAAGGCCATTACATGTTAAACCTCACCCTTTAATTGGTAATATATGATGGCATATTTTTTTTTGGAAATCCCTGCCGTGCCTAGAATCGAGGAACCTCAATGTACTAATAATCATTTTGGTTACTCCCGATTGGTGTTGCTAAAGGGAAATGTGGTCGCAAACCGAGGTTTATATTCTTTAATTTCGACTGGCGCAAGGGACTGCGAGGAAATGATATTGGGCGTGTCAGGTTTCGAAAAGAATATAAACCAGGAATGGCCTCTCTTTTTTCCAATCACTAAGCACAAAACTTTTATTCTACCGATTTTAAGTTGGTTGAAAATATCGATTGAAACGTGTGAAATGGTATCGAAACAATTTTTCAAAGGGAGTCCTTTCAAAGGTAGTCGACCTTCGAAATGGGGTTCTTTCGATGGAAATACTCAGTACTTTTTGCGTAGACTTTCGCAGTTCATTTTAATTTTGGTAAGTTTCTTTTGGTTTTCTGCGATAAAACTAAACTTTTTCAGCAAAACAGTTTCGCCGTGCTATTCTGCCGGCTTCGTCAGGCATTCTAAATAACAATGAAAAATAAATAAACAAACTTAAGCGGTTATTATGTGCAGCATGATTAATTAATGTACTTTAGTTTTTCAATAGTCTTTTCCACGTATAAGGAAGTTTGTAGCCATCTTCTCTGTTTAGGTTGTTAGGCCTTTTATCTATTTCAATGGCTTCCCTGATGATTCATGGATAGCAGCTAATTTCTTTGCATAAAACTTTCGCCCTTTTGATGAAGGTTAAGTTTGTTTATATATTTTTCATTGTTGATTTGGAATGCCTGACGAAGCCGGCAGAATAGCACGGCGAAACTGTTGCTGAAAAAGTTAAGTTTAATCGCAGAAAACCAAAAGAAACTTACCGAAATCCTCAGTATTTGGCAATTTTTTTCTCAGTACGAAAATGGTGGATTCACTGTCACTATGAAAAAGAAAATGATCAATTCTGTTTGGGATCGATGATAATCGATGATAGGTTGATGTTGAATATAATTAATGTGATCGCTACTTTTTTTCGATCTGTATTAGGATACCTGACACTGGGCGTTCGCGCTAGGCGCCGGACGGTTCCTGTTAATTGCGGGATACTGATAACCAGGATGGATATGCCGAGTCCCGGGCAGTTGTTGAGATCTCGGTTTAGGCACCCCCTTGTGCCCCTTGCCTCAGGTCCGTGTGGTGGCTCATCTAGGGTGCATTCCGTTGGCCTCTCCCACACCCAATGAAAGGGTCGACCGCTCGACTATTGGGTCGTTCGTAACTCTTTCATTTCCGTATCCGGTGTGATTTGATAAACAAAAGGTTTTGTCTATTTCCGCTGGTTTCGCTCCTTCCATAGTTTCAAAGTTGTAAGCGGAGAAACATCGAGGACTTTTTCTCTTGAAGAAGTGTTGCGCTATTTACTTCGCTACAAGGCACCTGGTGCAAAGGGGTGGTGTGCTGGAGGCGGGTGTTGTCTGAGGCAAACGTGTCGCCCTGGGCGAAAACATTTGCCGAAATATATTTTTCTCTTGACCAAGAAACGTATGTTCACTGCAGAAAATATATCTCTCTTGAAGTCACTCTTTGAGTCAATCCTTGGAATACGCAATTTGAGTAGAGCTTGTCATGACCCGCTTGTGAATGACCCGCGAATTCATCGGCCGATAATTTCATCGCTCACGATTGAAAACAGGATAATTTAATTTTGTACAGAATCTTATGCCTGACGTAGCACGATACTTTCATGTTAAACAAATTTTCTAACTCGTGCACTTAACAGTAAATTCAATTCCACCCAAACGAAGTTAATTGTGACTTGTTATTCCTTGAGGCATTCATGGCGACTGACACTCCTCATTTAAGTCAATAATGCGTATTCAACCACATCAATCCCTAGTAGGTGAATGATGCAAAAAGCCAACCCCAACGACACCAAGGCACGTGAACCCTATAGCAGTGGAATAATCGGTAATGAGTGACAAGCCTTATTATTATCAAAACATTCATATTATGGCTCAAAGATTGATGCGGCAGAGTGATCAAAGTAAACTCTTCATATCACTCTGCATATATGGTCTTTATTGCAATCTCTTTCATAAAAGCAGTGAGTCTCTTTCAACTCTCTTCACGCGCATAGCAACAAGTCAACACTTTATTGAACAATCACAAATAACCAACAACTGTTTACATTAAATTATTTTCAATCCTATTCTTTAACATTTCAAGTTAAGTGTGTTTTTCTTTTGTAACGTAATGATATTACGTGAAGATATTGGAGGCAAGATGAAATAATAATAACAGTGTGACTTTATAGGGGCGAGATTGAGACTGTTACAGTCCCTTCTTCCATCTAGCCCTTCGTCAAATATGTCTATGAAACAATTACAATTTGACTATTAAAATGATAGAAGTAGTACAAAAAAATGACCATCATTATTTTATAATGAAGATACTGGAATATGAACAATGTAGAAAGATATACATGATTGTGTGAAAAAAGTAAGGAATATGATCTGATATCCTTAACGAAAAAACCCACTGCAGGAAAACATCCACAATTCCACAGACATCTACTATAGGGGAGTGTGAAAAAGCTTTCGAAAACTTACTAAAAGATAAAGCTTATGTACTAAAAAAAAGCAAAATAAGGGGTTAATAAAAAAAGAAAAGGGGAGCTGATATGCACTAAAAAATGTGAAATAAAATTTTTACAAAATAACAAATCAATAATTTATAAAAAGTCGTAATTAGTAAAAATATGAAAAATAATTACATACGATTCAATTATAAATTTAATAATAATTATGGCAATAATAAGATTGTATTTTACGTGTAAGAAAAAAGTGATATAATAAAATGAATAAAACCCCATGAAAAGGGGAGACCACCCCTACGTATGTACGTAGTATATCCATGCCCTTTCTCTTGCTGTGCCCGCCTTCTCTCTCTCGAAGGAGTTGAAGAAGAAAACACCTTCCCTTTCCTCGGAAACCTTTGGTCTTGAAATTCGGGAGTTTCCCCTTCGCACATTTCCCCGTCTTGGTCGCAGTCACGTCGCGGAAGGCGTCGCCTGCGTCCCTGCCGAGAAAGGGTAGGGTGGGTGGAGAGGGGAAGGGGGGGGGGAAGGATTGTGTGTGGTGGGGGTGAAGTGGCGTGGCGTCGTTGGATTCAAAGACCCCTTTACCCCACCCCCTCCATTCGTCGCCCCCCCCCCCCCCACACCTGATGAGTGGCGCCAGGGACACTGGCGCCCCCCCCTGGGGGTTTTGAGGTGGCGCCGCACGCTCTCGCTGCGAAGATCGCGCGCAAGATACGCTGGCGGAGGTAAGCCTAGGTGCGAGTCTCAAAACGGGAGCGTGTTGTTCTTTAAGAAGCTGCGTGCTGAAATTAAACTTTTATCGAACATTCAACAATACTCTCATGCATTCCTTTGCTAGTAAGCACTATGGTTACTGAAAAGAACGTGTATGGTGTACCTATGTTGTGGTCGGGCTATTCTTATTTACCATTGTATTGCCGCTAAGATTGATTGCATTGGTACTGTTTTTGGAAAATGAATTCTATATTTGTTGTTAAACGTATTGAAGTCGATTCAGTATATTGGCATAAAGCGCTTAGTGACCATCGCTCCTCGATCACGTAACTTGGAAGCATTTTTGTTTTTTTTTACATAATCAAGTATCTGTCATGTATTTTTACTCCCGAATTTACTCCCTGTATTCGCCTGGAATTACAGACGCAATTATGTTTATACATAAGGCTGCATAAAGGCGATCACCCTGCACCTAGCTAGCATGGTAAAAAAACCTTTCCTTCTTCCAATATCTCCTTCTTTCGAGAAATATTATTTGGAAATCGTGAGCAATGATGGAAACATATATTCGTAAATATTTTCATCACATTTTCTGAATGCATCGCCTTAAAATCTGCGATAATCCTTTGCTACTATAGACAACGTAATGTTCACGCTGGACTTTTGGACTGGTGGCGCCTCTATCGGCCAAAGACATGAAATAGCTTCAGAAAAGGAACCTTCTCAAAGGCTGAGTTTCCGGGGTCTGGTCTTAATGCTAGGGCGTGATATTGGCACATTGTCTCAGTGCAGGGAACATTATTTGAAAAATGTTACATGAAGTCTGACCCGTACTACTTCCAAATATCGTCATTCAAATTGCTTTTAGTATTCAAAGTAAAAAAAAAACTCTGCACCGTAAGCCTTAGCTCATTATGTTGCGACATAAGTGTTGGCCTACCAGAGATTTATACGTAGCACGCCCATGTAGCGCAGTACTGTTTTACTGTTTACTATCACTGTTTACAATAAAATCCGCTGGCCTCCTACTTTCATTCCCACATCTAGCTCATCCCATGCCTCTCTTACCATTTCCTCAACATAAATGCTAAAAAGGAAAGGCGACAACGGGCACCCTTGCCGCACCCCGCGACCTATAACTGCCCACCCTGATTCACCCTCAGCTACCCTCACCTGATTCAAATTGCTTTTAGTATTCAAGGTATAAAAAACTGTCTGCACCGTAAGCCTTAGCTCATTATGCTGCGCCAAAAGTGTTGCCCTACCAGAGATTTGTACGTAGCACGCCAATGTAGCGCAGTTGTGGGTGGAACCAATGGGGGTCCGTCTTGCGCACACACACGTTGAGCGAAGTGACTCTAATGGTATATGGTGTTGGTTGCCGTTGCGGAAGGGGACTGCTGGTTGGCTGGAGGCCAAACCGACGACTGCGCTATTACGGTGGACAGAGGGTAATTGAGGGGACTGGATGGTCCGGGGGTTGAGAGTCCGACTAACTAGCTGAGGTTGCACATTCGGATCCCAGGGACGGCAAAATACTTTGGGCCATTACATATGGGTGGAGACATAAATCACACACACTGTCTCTTCCTCGCTAGATAATGCTTGGTTACCCAAACCAATGTTAGCGGAATCTGTGTAAAGTAGAAATTACAACTCGTCGGAAAGAAAGTAATTCCTCTTGTTATTTACATAGACTTTTCTATACTGTCCCTTATGAAAAGAAAATGAACTGTCATGGTAACATTTACTCAAGTGCGCGAAATTCACAGTGAAATAATCATTCGCATCTTGACTGGTGTTCCAGGCGAAAGATTTTGTTACTGGTAAATTTCGCTCATTTATGTCGAAGGGCCCGAAATGTATTGACTTTATTCTTTTGGAATTTTAAAAAGTGTTTATTTCGATCGATAAAAAAATCATTTTTCGTTTCCGTATAGGCTGTGATTCCTCGCGAATGATTTAAAAAAATGTAAATTTCTCTTTTTTGTATTCTTCCTCAGCGTGAATGCATGTGCATGGTATCATTAACTTATTGCGAATAACCGGTGTCGTTCTCTTTTATCTTATCATGTATTCATAGATGTTGTTTGCCCGAATTTGATATTTAATTTTCCTATTTAATCTTTATACTTATTAATTGGTAAGCCTTGAAATGCTGTGGTAATAAATTTTTGGGACTTAAACATTGCACTGAGAACATAGCAACACATTTGCGTTTGATTTATGTTAGTGACTGGATAGGCCCCGGATAAGGTGCAATTTATGTTTAGTACCCTTGTTTTGTTATCCAAACTTTGTGGGCAGTGGTGTGAATGAAATCTTCCTAGGGTTACACTTCATAATAAACAGATATCGGATCGGAGAGAGAGATTTCAAATCGAAGCAGGAAAAATGACTACTGCAAACGATAATTTCATCACTACATGACAAGGAAATGTGATGATTTCTTGCGCGCGATTGGCCGGCTTCACCACCAACCTGCGGTGAAGCATTAGCATTTTACCCAGTAGATATGAAGCACAGGCACTAAATACTTTAACATTTTCTACGGGCCTGTCTCCAGCCCGGACCCTGGCAGAAGTTTGTGCTTCCTTTCCTTTCTATCCTGTCCATCGACTGCTCTAGAAGAGAGCTTCCTCATTTTTCGAGCTGTGAAGTTTCATTCGTCCTGCGGAGGTCTTATCAGGTTCGATGGAGCAATGCACTGTGGGCCGATTCAAGAGGATTCCGGGGCAAGCGTCGGTGATTAGTTTTCAAAAGGTTTATTTTTAAGCTTACCCGCGCCTCGATTCTTCCTGTCAGCCCAATGACGTGTGGGCCCCAAGAGTAAACAATTGCCAATATAGTTGGCCCCAAATGTATTTATAATCAGCAATATTGTAAGCGAAAATGTACATGCTTGATGCTCATAAATTCGGTTGACTACGCATGAGCACATCGCCCTCATTACCTGCCAACGTGAATTTTTAAAGTCACGGGCTTTTCGCCTTTTTTTTATCTCTTTATTGACTGATGGGGCCAAAATGTTCCATATTGTTTTTAAAAGAAGAAGTTTTGACCTCTATTTACCATACGATGCGATTTCCATTTTCTTACGTAGAACGCCTTCGCAAACATTTTTTTTCTCGCCGCAGAAATGCAAAATTTTCACTTTCATTCACCTTTTATTGCTCCATCGCGAAATGGTTTTGTACTGCAAAAAAAAGGGCATGCATTTTAAGCATAGTCCTGCGTCAGTACTCTGCAGCAAAATCAACCACGCTTCGTTTTAAGGATTGATGAAGGGCCTTAAATATGGATCAATGAAATCAGTAAAATTATAATGCCCTCAGTGTCGGAAATATATACTTATGAGGTCAAAAGGTAGTAGAGCGGAGAGGTAACATCACGAAAAGATGAGGTAACATCACATTCGATATCCAAACGTTATGTCGACTTTTATTGTGGTCGCAGTTTGAAGCTGCGGTGTGCCATTTTGCACTAACTTCTGATATTGAAAGTACCTTCTCTGTGACATTTATAAATATTAAGTGCTGGTAGAACAATTTAATTACTTGGGTAGTACGCTAGAAGAAACAGGACATAGTAGCAAAGACATAAAGAGGAGAATAGCGCTAGCGACGGAAGCTTTCAAAAATAGAAGGAAGCTGATGTCGGGGACCTTAAGTAAGGATGTAATAAAGAGGCTGGTGAAGAGCTTGGTATGGAGTGTGGCGTTGTATGGGGCAGAAACGTGGACCTTGAGAAAGGAAGACGAAAATAGGCTGAAGGCGTTCGAGATGTGGGTGTGGAGGAGTATGGAGAAGGTGCGTTGGACGGAAAGGAAGACAAATGAGGAAGTGCTTGACATGGTGGGCGAGGAGAGGAAACTTATAGATGAGAATAGGGGAAGACAGGGTTAGTAGTTGGAAGCGGTAATCAGGGGCGATGGTTTGCTGAAGACCGTGATAGGCCGCGAAGGATGTTGGGCAAGCGGGGAAGGGGAAGAAAGAGAATAGGTTATCTCCATCGTCTCAGGCTCAACCTTGTGGAAGTTCATTTTATCGTAAATGAAAAGGAAAACTTTGTTATATTCCACCAATTTATTTTCAGGTACAACTAGTTTCGACGCAGCGGCGTCATCTTCAGGTACTAGAAGTAGATAGGTCACTGCACGTGTATGAGTCTGTTGGATATTCTCTGACTTTCATCATAACCTACCTCTAACCGGTAGATTACTCGAGTGAATGAATGATATTTTGCTTTTCGTCATACTTTTTCGTAATTTTACTTTATCTCAAAAATCGTGAGAATCGAATATGGTCGAGTCATGACTGCCGTTGATTTTGAATTGAATCGCCCAATTTAAATATGCATGGTGCTGTATATAAAGACTGATATGGACTTGTAAGGGATGGAAAAATGTTGAAATGAGGGAGATCTACATCTACATCTACAAAATACCCTGCAAGCCACCTCAGGGGTGTGTGGCAGGGGGTGAGTATTCACCAACATGCATTACACTATACCCTAAAGTTAGTGTAACTACGACTAATTATGCATTAGCATAAATCGCTAATGCTTGTCATGAGGCGAAGCCTCACAAGCATGCAACACTACACTACAGATGTCATCAAAATGGAGAGTGACCTCAATATACATGCATTCTACAACTACACAGATGGACAGGGACTCAAGACCCATGTAGAAAACATGCTAGGCGTGCTGTTAGTATGTACTAGGTAACAGATAAGGATTCAAGTATTAGGAGTACTACCACTACTAAGAGCTACACTACCTAACGACAAACGAGATGATTAGTTCTGGGGAATATTTTAGCCATTCGGTGCATCTTGTGAATGAGGGTCGAATTTCTTCCCTCAGTTTCTCATGCCTCCTTCGGAAGAGTTCGATGTGGAGCGCAAGAGGGAGTTAAATGTCGCAAGTGCCCGTCTGGACGCCCCTCGAGGCTTCGAGCGATCTCCTCGAGGCTTGAAGGTGATGTCTGAGGAGAGGATTCGAAGACCATCTTGGAGTGTGTGGTGTGTCAAACATCATCAGAATCTTCTCCAGATGTGTTTGGGGTTCGGTTTGGCGTCAGAGAAGCGCCCTGAAAGCCGACACATTTTGTTGCCCTTATCTTTCTTTCGAAGGGGAAAACCAGATTTCACCACCCTCCCTCCCTTTCACCGTTGACTCAAAAAAAGATATCATTGAACTAGTGGCCGTGGATGCATAACGGTCTGACACCGGCCAACTAACAAAAAAAAAGCGAAAAACATTTCAAATGCAGGGAATGGAACGGCACCCGATGGGGTATCTGCACATTTGACCTACTTTTCTCGGTTCTGCCTGGTCAGCGCTAGTCGCTATCCCTTTTTTTATTCTCGCGGTACTAATTGAGGTATCAGGTGAGTATTCGTGCGCGCACGTGCATCTTCATCTACAAAATACCCTTAGAGCCACCTCAAGGGTGTGTGGCAGGGGGTGAGTAGTCATCAGCACTTTCTTTCTTTCGTTCTTTGTATTCACCTTGTCCCACTCATTTGGGGTCGACGTTATCTTATTTGATTAACGTTCTTCTGTTCAACGTGCATTACACTCTACTCTATTAAAGTTAGTGTAACTACGAATATTGATGCATTAGCATAAATCGCTAATGTTTGTCAGGATGCGAATCGTCACAAGCATGCACTACACTATAGGTATGCTACCAATGTTATAAGGACCTTTAGTATTTTGCAACTACATAAATGTACAGAGACTCGAGTGTTATACTGAAAATATGCACGGTGTGCTTTAGTACTAGGTAGCAAATAAGCATACACATTTTAGGGAGTAATTGAACTAACTAGCTGCACTACCTATCGACAAACCTAGTTAAAAGCCTCATGCACTCAACTTGTAAAGGAAGTCATCGGAAATAGCCTGTCGGTGATTTGGGAGTGGGACTAGTTTCACAATCGTCGCCATGGATGGAAGACTGGAAATTACGAGATATCGTTTTAGGCCTGACGAGGTGTCATTCTTTTATCTTTAAGCGTGAGAAACGTCTACGTACGGACCGTGATTCGTCGCTGGGGCTTGTGGCAGGGACGAATGGGGACACCAGTCATTGAAAAAGAGAAAAGGCGGAAGAGGGAAAGGATGAAGTTTTGAGTGTCGGAGTGTCTCTCTCTCTCTCTGCTTTTGTTGTAGCCATAATGAAGGAATTGTGTATTTCTCTTATTGTGTCTTTTATATTCTAGAGATGTAGAGCTTGGTTCATATAATATACTTCGTATCACCATGAAAATGCGTGATCAGAATTTCAAGTAATCCAAGCCTAGCATTCAACGCTACCTTGTGAAAGAAACAAAATTACTGCCTGTCCACATTGAAATTTATGTGGAGTGTTCATTTAGGAATAAAAGGTGATTCTGTTCCTCTGCAGTGTGTTCTGTGTGCTTTTTTTTACTGAAGACTCTCTCAAAGGCATTACAGATGTGTTTGGCTTATGTATGAATGTTATCCGTGAAGCTGGTGGAGAGTAGATATAGCATTAACCAACATTGTGAGTGAAAATTGAAGACTAATATAATGAGGTTTGATCTTGATTTTTTTAATGTGCTACATTTTGTCGTGTTCTTTCTTTCGGTAACCTCGGATTCAATTTTTTCGTAGTGCGCGAGTTTTTGCAGTTTCATCTGCCATTATTTATTGGCGAAGCCGGTACTTAGTTTTAGTTTGACCACACCCCGAGTTTGGCACTAGCATTTGGAACCCTGCATAGACATATGTGATACGCGAAATAAAATACATCTACATCTACGAAGTACCGTGCAAGCCACCACTAGGGTGTGTGGCACGGGGTGATTCCACACCAGGCATGCAGCACTCGTCCCAGTACCAGTTTGGGATCTCCCCTGGCCGCTAGGCGCAGACACCAAAAAGCAGTCAGGAGAACAGTGCGCAGTCAAACTAGAAACTGGGAGAGTGCTACGTAAATGAACATGCAAACATGCAGTACAATGCTAAAGAGACAACTAGTGGTTAATATTACTGATACTATTAATTTATGAATGCTACGAGATACTACTTCAAGCAGAGAACAAAATAAAATAATGCCGGACAAATCGACCGGTGTGAAGTGTTAAGTAATGACGCTATGTTATTAAACAGAAGTGAAAATCTTACTCTACCTAGTGAGGGTGGGAGTTTCATATGATTGATTTATCGCAACTATTATGATCGCTAATTGTACGTGGAAAAAATGACATTTTAAATCTATCGGTTCTCCAGTCTAATTCCTTTGTCTCATTCCTGTGATCGCTTCTACCGTAGTACGTTGGCTCTAGCAAAATATGTTGAACGTCCGGCAAAAAATTGTCTGCTTCGAACTTGCGCAAAAGATTTAACCTGTATTTCTCCCTTCGATCAGTTAGTGCTTCCCACCCTAATTCCTTGTACGTGGAAAAAATTACATTTTAAATGTATCTATATACGTACGAAGGAAAGCCATGCACTTCGTTAACAAAATGATACGATGTAACCTGAGTGTAAACCTGATGGGAGGAAATAATTCCATCTCCCTCCTTTTCGCATTCCCCTTTCGCATCCATGGCATTGTGTGCCTCCCACTCTTTCCCCTCCCTCCTCCTCTCTCTCTCCTTCCCCCCCATCCATCCCTTCTCCGCCTCCCTAGTGCCGATGCTGGAAACTGGGTCTTCCGCTGAAAGTGACTCATCGTGGCTAGTGACTCTCTCTCCACCCACCCACCCCTCTTTAGTGCTCCCCCCTCCCACTCCCTTAGCCTCCCCCTTCCCCCCCTTCGCTCAGGTCCCTCCCCTCACTCCCAACTCCTCTCCCATCACTCCTTGGTTATGCAAGGGACGTTATGGGGTGGGGGTTATGGCGCGGAAGGAATGCTAAGCGGGTGAGGGGAGGAAGGGGAGTGTAGGGATTCCACGTTGGTCGTCCTTCCCATCGGACGACGCCCTCCCTAGTCCGCCGCCGGTGCGGCCAAATTTGGTCCGTGTTTGACCTTCCCTTCCCACGATTGCTCCCCGTGGAAAATATGCAAGTTCCTGCGGTTTAATTAAATAATGCCTCGGGTAATAGCATTGATCAATGATATATCCCAGGAATTACGGAAGAATATAAATACTTCCTTAACTCCACTAATTATCACAGAAATAAAATAAAGGAAATTGACTGCCGAACCGACAGATTTAAAATGTCATTTTTCCCACGTACAATAAGGGATCATAATAGTTGCGATAGATCAATCATATGAAACTCCCACTCTCAATAGGTAGAGTAGAATCTTCACTTGTGCTTAATAACACAACATCATTACTAACACTTCACACCGGTCGATTTGTCCGGCATTATTTTATTTTGTTCTCTGCATGATGTAGCATCTTGTAGCATTCATAAATTAATAGTTTTAGTAATATTAACCGCTAGATGTGTGTATAGCATTGTTCTGCATGTTTGCATGTTCATTTACGTATCACTCTCCCAATTTCTGGTTGGACTGCGCAACTGTTCTCCTGACTGCTCTTTGGTGTCTGCGCCTAGCGGCCGAGGGAACGCGTGAGGTCCTTATTTGAACTGGGACGAGTGCTGCATGCCTGGTGTGGAATCATCCCGTGCCACACACCCTAGTGGTGGATTGCACCGTAGTTCGTAGATGTAGATTAATTATTTATTATCACTGTATCTTATTTATTGTCGGTGATGATAAATAATCAGTGGAGTTAACTAAGTTATTTTAATTCTCCCGTAATGGATAACTTCCTCAAAATCAAGCCTACAACCGTTTCCTTTACAGTAAGAATTAAGAGCACACTTGATCTTTTCGTCATTTTTACTGGGTCGCTAAATTTAACCAGGTGGTTGAGACACCTTCTGGAAGTCTGAAAATAATGTAAGGACCCGGATTTCCTGTGACCGCGGAAATAATTGATTTCCCAGTGTCGGTAGATTTGATAGATTGCTCACGCACACGGAGAGAATGGAAAAACATGAATGAAAAAATTTGAGCTTTTGGTAGCTTTGAAGGAATTCCTGTTTCCTGGGAGCTACACGAGTGCTAAAGAGTACAAAATAAGTTCTAAGTAGTTTAATATATGTATATGTGGATTATGTGCGTAGTTGTTTCGCCCGTGTAATTTGTAGTAGTGCTCTGATGATTGTGATGCCCAATAGGTATGTGTTTATGCATGTTGTGTAACACTTCTCGGATGTCCAAGGTGCGAGTTAATTAAGAAAGAGATATCTCTTAGTAATTGCAGGAAAATTTTTTAATTAATCTTAAGGCGGTACTACATATTTCCCACTTACCGGCATTAGCGATGTCGATTTCCTTTTTAATAACGTTCTTTTGCGAAAGTATGATTTTATTGCCAATTCATTACCACTTTCATTAAGAATATTGCGTCTTATGAAACGTTTCTGCTGACATCTATGCTACTGCGTTGTGTAACTAAGTATTTGCACCAAATATTATCAAATGATGTTTTGATTATGAATGATATTTTCTTCTATTAAGGTAATTTGAACGGGACATCACTACGCATAACATTCAGTTACTAATTAGGCCTCATCGTAAAGAAAAAGATCTGGTCTTCATAATGACTCACACCCTTGAGGTGGCTTGCAGGGTATTTTGTAGATGTAGATGTCACCAAAATATTAACCACTTTTTTGATTACTTTTCGAGGTATTTGCCCCGAAACATTTGACGCCTTTTTCCATCGGATTTGACACATTTGAGCACTCCGGGGAGACATACCTAACAAAAAATGAGGAAGTTCTGATGCGCCTATCATGTCAGAGGAGCAACGTCATATCTTTTCTCAAATACCTATTGTAATTTATGTATTGCTCACCGTGATACTTTTGGTTAAAATTGCCAAAAAAACCATAGATTGTGAAGGCGTTTTCATCGTAGGGCGTAAAACAAATTATTCAAGTTCAAACCTTAAATGTATATATTTATTCAATTACTGAACATTTTAGTAATAAAAACTAAGTTTTGGCGTCATTAATATTTCAATATTTACTTCATACTTCTTTCAACTACTTAAATTTTACTAATTTTGAGGAATCAGGGGTTTAGCCACGGTAGTAACCTTTACGGAGTCACCCGCAAGTGCACATAAGTGCGATATTCCACAGAGGAAAAATCATTCGCCTTTACCGGGATTCGAACCCGGATCCCTCGATTTCGCGCCATTTCGCGATTTCGCACAATGCTCCTATAAAGTCACCAAATAATCCACAGGGGCGAATGACGTCTCGATAGCTTGACTGGTTAAAGCACTCGGCGCGAAATCGGCGCTAGGTGAATGATTTTTCCTCTTTGGGATATCGCACTTAAATTTTAATTTGAAATTTTAATATGGCCTCTATCATAATGACTTGAAAATAAAGACTGGAAGATTTGAGTAACAAAATTACAATAATAATTTAATAAACACCTTGAAAAAAATTTCGCTCGAACTACCTCAGACAAACTATACTTCAGACTTCATTGGGGAAGTCTGAAGTATAGTTTGTTATTTACCTGTATTTTTACATATATCGCTAAGTAATTTCACTGTCACCCCTTCTATGTATTTTTAACCCAATATTTGGACTGTTGCACAGTCTCAATTGTCATGTTTGTTTTGGATTTCCTCGACGACTTGTTCTAATTGGCTTTTTCTTTTCCTTTGCAGGTAAGTGGCCCAAATGCAGTATGCACGGCTGTATTCTATCAGCCTCTGTTCTGTCTTTTTTGGGAGACTTTGCCGGTTGCCGTAAGCATACTTTATTTAGTTCTCGGATTGTCGTGAATTGCGGAAATGATGGCGTTATCTCTTCTTACGGTATTCTGTCGTGAAAATGACTCATGGTATACAGCTTCATTCTCTGGTTTTTACTCATTGCATGCCAGATTCTCGTTATTGAATGGCAATATGTAGTACTTAAGACTGGAGTGGTCTAGAATGGATGGCTTGCGGGTAAATTCCTATCCGCGTGGTAAATGTGAGTTCAATCTTCTTTATCGTTATAGCAACGATACTTCAAACGTCGCTTTACGTAATTCTGGAAAATAATACAGCGACAGCACCTATTTCGAATCATTTTCAGTCGAACGCATTCCACCTCAGGGCTCTACCGAAGCTTCTTTCTCGAAGCACAATCCCATCTCTGGCGATCTTTTTACGACAAAAGTGATCCGACGAAAAGAATGGGTGTCAGTGACTTCAACCTAATCATTTACTGCTAAATTCTAGAATAACTGTAACTGCCCACTCCGAACCTCCCTTCCAATAGACACTGCATGAAAAGATTCAGTTTTATCTGCTCACATAGTGGTGCAGATTTTGCGCCAGATGACCTGAAGATGATGTGAAAATCATCGAAACCTAGGTCGTAATTAAGACTTTTTTTACTTTTATTTGTTGAAAATTGCTCTCCTTCACTCTTCAACTGAAATTCCACGCCATATCGCCTGAATCTTTGGTATTCAAGCAATAAGGGTAACATACTCAAAAGTAAATTTAAGGAACTGAAACACTAGCAGATGGAAATAGCTAATTAGATGTGATGTTTACCCAAGCAAAGATGCGGAAAATCTGCACCACTGTGTAAGCAGATAAACCTGGATCTTTTCATACAGTGTCCGTTGGAAGGGAGGTTCGGAGTGGGCAGTTAAAGTTTTTCTAGCATTTAGCAGTAAATGATTAGGTTGAAGTCACTGACACCCATTCTTTTCGTCGGATCACTTTTGTCGTAAAAAGATCGCCAGAGATGGGATTGTGCTTCGAGAAAGAAGCTTCCGTAGAGCCTGAGGTGGAATGCGTTTGACTGAAAATGATTAGAAATAGGTACTGTCGCTGTATTATTTTCCAGAAATACGTAAAGCGACGAAGGTGACATGAAGATGATGTAAAAAAGAAACAATTGAAGATGATGTAAAACCATTTCCACCTGAAGATTATGTGTAAAACATCGAAACCTCGGTCGTAGTAAAGTCTTTTTAAAAACTTATATTTGTGGTAAATTGCTTTTAACTTTTCAACCTTATTGGTTGCTTCAGTATTTTTCCGAATCAAATATTTTACCTTCGAACTTGACTTCATCTACATCTACAAAATACCCTGCAAGCCACCTCAGGGGTGTGTGGCAGGGGGTGAGTAATCACCAACATGCATTACACTATACCCTTTAGTTAGTGTAACTACGACTAATTATGCATTGGCATAAATCGCTAATGCTTGTCACGAGACGAAGCCTCACAAACATGCACTACTACACTACAGAGATTATCACAATGGAGAGGGACCGTTAATATACATGTATTTTGCAACTACACAAATGGACAGAGACTCAAGACTTGTGTAGAAAACATGCACGGCGTGCTGCTAGTTGCAATGAATCTCGGTGAGCAGTTGTTCATTTGAGTGATTTTAACTTAGGGATTGGTGGATGCAGGGTGTGACGGGGGAGGCCCTTGCAGCGCCTTTTCGGACGGGAAAGCGCCGCCGTTGTTCGGCGTATCCTCTGTGACTCAGGCGATGACCGTGGTGTCCTGTTTCCCCCCCCCACCACCTCGTCCCCGCACCCCTCCGCGAGCTATATGGCCAATAATGGGGGAGGGAGGAGATCCTGTTACCCTAATCCCCCTACTTCTCGTAAAAGGATTAGAAAGTCTCCCCATCTCCAGCCATCTGAAAACTCGAGGTGGCAAAATGTGTGTCATTCAGCTTCACCACCCCTGTCCACCGCCCCTTGTGTCCATTTCCCCGTGTCCCGTTTTTTTCAATGCCGAGTGGATAGGTTAAGTGTGAGTGAGGGATACCTGTATGAATAGAGCGAATATGAACCTCGCATAGACACATTGCGTATCAGGAAAATAATAATACTAGTATAATAATAATAAGATATTTTGATTTCATTCTGACAATTGTTCATAGAATCCTAATAAAAAAAGAGTGAAATTAGGAACCTCAGAAGAAAGTTCACATGATGGGTTTGCCGTTCCTTGGGCATGGCAGTGATCGGAAGTTGCGTGAAAAGATAATAAAAACATACACAAGGCTATTCAACTTCACATGTCAAGAGAGTCCGTACATGGTGTGAATACATCATCTATAACACAAATACAGTTAATTAAAATAACAATAAATAGATTAAAATACAAATATAGCAAATCTACTTCGAGTATAAGAAACAATATGAACATAGTCAAACAAGCCTTAATTAATGAGGCTTAAACAAACGTTTTGAAATATATTTTTTTTATAAAAAACCAATCTCTGTTTTTAACCAAAAATTTGTTTTTACAAACATATAAATCTTACGGTAACTGAGTGTATATATGTCAGGGGCTATATATTTAATTATAAAAATGTCTATAAGCATCAATATTAGGTTTTGGAATTGAAATACTTATCAAGGACAAGGTTTATTTTTATGTCCTCCGTGATTATAAAAAATTCTTAAAACATTATACACATATAAATGGCTGACTGGATGAATTTTTAGAAAGGGCGTGCTTTGCCGCGAGACTACTGTCCTAGAGTTTAGTACGTTCTGTTGAGAAATAGCAAGTGAGGAAGATCTCTTGATGAAATCGAATGAATGGATGCATAGGCGTCATTCGTTTTTTCCATTTCCATTGATCAGTGTTCCCCTGGGTTAGTCGTGCGTATTGTGGCATTCGAATACAACGCAGGACGCTCTTAGAAGTTGACAACCATCATTCACACTCTCGTGAGGAGGAGTATGTAGAATGACTTCGCGAAAATGTCTAATATGTCGAATGTAATCACTAAATTTCCCACAAATTTGGTGACGACCGACCTTGATTTTAATCCATATCATGTTCATGTCACCTTCAAAGTGACACGAAGTTTCGAAACCGTGGTCGGTCGTGTGAGAGTGAAATTCACAACGTAGTTGTGTTCGAAATGGAGGTCCCATTTCGCTTTCTTAATTGAACTCCCTCGTCCTTCCTCCTCATCCGAGTGAGCCTCTGCTCGCCCCTTAATGTCCGTTGATCCGACGATATCCTATCACATCTCCCTTTCTATATCTAAAGGCTATCTTCACTCAACGAATCCATTACTTGATGTGCCAATTCGTTCGGATTTAAATAGCAGTTAATAATTTAGAAAGTTCGAATTGAAATAGCAGTTCTTTGGTCATCGAATCCTATCGTCGAGTGACGTGTGGTAATATCATTTCACTGAATCATTTTCGAACGTCAAGTTCCGGAACTGGCCAGCCGCGAGCAGTTGAGGGTACCGTAGTTAGCGCATCTTCCACTTGTCTGCGTCTACAAAATACCCTGCCAGCCACCTCAAGGGTGTGTGGCAGGGGGTTGTTTTTTTTCCCCTTCGAATCCCGTGAGTGCTTGTTTGAATCCGATCCATATTATGTCATTGTAGACTGCTCTTATCGGCATCTCCCCCACGTGAGAAAAGCTTGATTGGGAAAACAGCACGAGGTTTTTTCGAGTGTTTGATGCATCACACTACATCTTCCAGCCCTTCGTCATTGCACCTCGTTATTCCTTATTGCTGTCGTGTCGTTGCTGCAAAGCAACTTACTGTTTCAGGGACTGCTGCCTTTTGGCTGGCTTTTGCACTGTGTCATTCATTGCGCCCTTACGCTTTAATATTTATTCTTTTTTGTGTGTAATTATTTTTCACCAAGGCCGTTTATATTTGTCTGCCTTGGAGCCTTTTTGGGTTGCCAAGTCTCGGATTTATTTGGTAGGGTTCATTTTTATCTTTTCAAGATAGTTCTCTTGCATTTGTATTAAGATTTTTCTCATCGGGGTCATGCTATTCCCGACGTTGAATGTAAATCTTCGGTTCTCTTCCATCTGTTAATTTTAAAGTTGGTGCGGATACCTTTTCGTTCTAATATTTTCAGGTTCTCCATGTACCCTTTCCGTATTAGGCCACACCACGCCGGGGCTGCGTCTAGTATTGTAGGTCTTATGAAAATTTCATACATTTTAGTTTTTATTATATCTGGCGTCGTCTTATTGTACAAGATGCTGTGTAGTCGCGCTCTCGCAGCGAACGCTTTGCCCTTTGCTTCGTTATTTTGTGATTGTGATCCGTTGTAAAAAATATTGAAATGCGTTTCTAAAATTAAAATGTGTGGTCTTTCATCCATGAGGTTACCCGAGGCCACCGAGGCCGGCGGGGTAACGTCCTCGCCTGCTAACCCAAAGGTCGCGGGTTCTAATCCCGCCTGGGGAGGAATTTTCACTTCCCAGGGCATGGTTGTTTGTGCTTGTCAATTGAATGAATTGTATAAAATGATTTATGTTGCACAGGACAAGGTCCTAGAACAATAAAATTAGTAGTAGTAATAATAATAATAAGGTGCTATTAATTTCTACTCCTAAGTAGGTCGCCTTTTTTGTCAAATAATGGGCTGTTCCCCGATTCTTAGGCAGCTTCCTGTTTGTGAAGTAGCCTGTGGTCTATGGAATCCCACGACTTGGGTTTTCTTATTGTTTAAGTCGAGTCCTTATTGCACTACCTTATTATACCTTAACGAATATAGGATATGAATATTTCAAGCGTGCCACGATTGGTCGTTCGCCACCCGTCGACTGAACTTGGTCCTTGTAAACGCGCAGACAGGAAGGGGCATTTTTCTCTCTGTTCTCAAAATATTTTGTGATTGAGAGTCAGTGCTGACCTTGGCCAGTCGGAGAATCAGTGCCGGAAAAGGAATGTACGGCCTTTGACGTGTACGACTGCTTTTTCGGCCTTTCAGAATGTCTACTTTAATGGAAGCAATTGTCGGCGAGGTAACTTTTTGGAATGAAACCCATCTTCGGCGTAGCTACTCTCTGGCTCTACTTACTAACTTGTTTCTGAGTTACGAATTATCAAAGTTGGCGCTTTGCTCGAACACCGTCCACAACCGGTACGTTTTACGTTACACCCGTTGTAAAAAATATTGAAATGCGTTTCTAAAATTAAAATTTAACACCAAATAACGGAGAATTAAAAAAGAAAAATTATGGTGTGATTATTTTTTCTTTAGGTCTTTTCGTTGTTTTGTTATTTGTACTCGAACTCGAGTGCACATAATTTCTGCGCCGGCAGTAGTGTCATTGTTCATCACAGCTCACTGACGTGAATGCTGTCACTACGAAGGGAGCGCTTGTCCGTGGTTTGTATAGATATTTTGTTTTGAGTCACTGCAATGATCTTTCCCCGAAAACAAAATCCCGGACGGGTGTGAGTAAGAAACCTCCAATCAAAAAAACAGTTCAGAAAGTACGCGAATTTTCAAATACCTATTCAGTTTTCATTAGCAGTAGCGGGATCTGCTTTTTCTTAGCTCAGTCATTCTCAAAATATTTTCGGAAATTTACACTTGTATCTATTCCTAAATGTGAGACTCGAGAGAATATAAACAACTAGGAAAGCATCATTTCCCTAAAATCAAAATCTTCACATTTACAGTGATTTATCATTCTGCAGCAGTAGATGGGGTAGCTATGGCACTGAATGCAAGATTGGGGAGGAGAGTAGTGAACATTGAGCAAGTGAGCGACAGGATACCAGTGGTTGAAATGAATGCACACCCGATGAATTTCGTAGTGGTCCAGATGTAAGTACATGCCTACTAGTGACCACTAGGAGGAAGAGATGGAGGGGGGGGCAGCAAATAGAACTCCTGGGCATGAAAAACGTGATGGTGAGAAATGACTGGAGTGTTGGGGAATCTCAATTTATTTTCATAAATCTTTTTTTTACATTGAGGGTTCCTTTAAATTAACCCCTCTATTATAGTTATTTAATGTACAATATTTCTCATTTCAAAGTTTCATTGATTTTTTTAAATTGGAAAATGCCGGGGGATACAGGGAGATATCAAATTGATTACATCATGGCAAGGCAGAGATTTAGGAACTGTATTTTTAAAAATTCGCGAAACTTTCCGGGGGCGGATTTAGACGCAGGTCATAATTAAGTTATCATGTAATGAATTAATGTGATGTGTGATAGATTCAAAAGGCTTTGTAAAAATAGGAGGTGGAACGTACAAGCATTAAAAGGATAGGAGGGGAGGGAATACGAGGAGCTAGTGGAAAAGAATACAGGTGAAGCAAGCCAATGGGAACAATAGAGGAAAAGCGGGAAGGTATAAAAAAATACACACAAAACAGACATAGTAAGAGCTACAGAGAAAACAAAAGGATCGATGGAGAAGATAAGGATAAAGAAGCAATGGGTCGAAGAGTAAATTAAGAGGAAAAAAGGGGAGGAGGATTAGGAAAAATGTCAACACTGAACTAGGCAGCAGGAGGTATAAGGAATTGAATAATCAACTTCAGCGAGTAACCAATCGGACGATGGAAAACTAGCGTAAAGGACAATTCGAGAAAATGTAAAAGTGAAAATGTTGTCGGGAGTTAAGAGAGAACCAACGGTTAAGGACAAAACGGGGAACGTAATGAACGAACAGGAAAATATCCAAGATTGGCGGAGAGGATACGTGGGAGAGGAGCATAACCTCGGACCGGAGGTACTTGACAGTGAAATAGAGAGGGCATTACGAGAGATGAAGGCAAGAAATGGCGTGGGAGTAGATTCCCCTCAAGAGTTACTGAAGAATTTGAGTAATAAGGGAAGACGACCTTTTTTTGCGTATTCGTAGGATCTACGGGGAAGGAGTATGGCCAGAGTATTTTGTAAAAACAGTCTTGATACCTATCCCGAAGAACAAGAAAGCTTCAGATTGCGAGCAGTATGGAACAATTAGTTTAATTTCATGCGTGGCAAAAGGTTTGCACAGAATGGTCAATAAAAGGTTGGAGAGTGGAGCAAATTAATTCTTGGGCGACGACCAGTTATGGGTTCAGGAAGGAGAGGACAACTCAGGATGCGATCGCGGTGACGAGGACATTTGTAGAAAGAAACAGTATAAACAGGATATTTTTGCTTTCTTTGTGGATTAAGAAAAGGCGTTTGCAGAGCTAATTGGGAAAAACATGCAGATACTCATTAAAATAGGAATACATTGGCGAGATTGGAGACCCATACGATACTTAGCCATGTCCCAGAGGACAGGTGGCTGACGGAGAATCAGGGTGGGCAGTCAGAGGTCGCAGGGTAAGGCAAGGTCGCCTTTGCTTTTTAACGTTTATGCTGAGGACATGATAGGAGAGGCATGGGAAGAGCTAGGTGTGGGAATCAAATTGAAGGCCATCCGATAAAGTCAGTTATATTCGCGGAGGACCAGGCGTTGTATTGATTAGGAGATCATCGTAGGGGTTGCGAGGTTTAGTAGGTGCATCAGTGAATTAGTGCGGAAATACGGAATGAATATTAATTGTAGGAAAAAATAAATAAACTGATTTTCCAGGAAAAAGTAAGCGAGACTGGTTATAAATGAAGGAGGGCCCAAACTGGAGCAAGTAGAGCAATTTAATTACTCCGGTAGTACATACGTTAGAAGAGGATGGGCGTAATAGCAAAGACATTAGGAGGAGAATGGCGTTGGCGAAAGAAACGTGGGTCGTGTTGCTGTTGCTTACGATCTTCGGCCGAGGTGGCCGTGTGCTGAGGAGGGAGGAAGGAAGGAGGGGGCAGCACGAATCACGCGCGCGCGCACACCTGTTGGCCGGTGACGACGAGGGCGGGGGTTGGTAGGTTCCCATCCCCCTCCACCCCCTTGCCCACCCCCCACCCCCTCCCTACAATCCCTGAACGCAGAGGCGCGTCTTCACGGTCGAGCGAAGAAAAATGTGGCTGTGTTGGGAGAAGTTGCTCCGCGGACGAACGAATTAATCGGTTGTCTTAAGGTAGTTTGAGCGAGATAGTTCCCTAGTCATAATGGAGACCGTCTGTAAGTAAGTAAATAATATAAAATTAATGGCGCAAAAACGTAATTACATACATGACAAATTCTCAGTAATTAAATAAATATATCCTCATAAGTCTCTAACTTGACTCATTTTTTCCCGCCGTACGGCCGAAAACCCTTCAAAACAGCAAGTGTTTTTGCGATTCTGTGAAAATTACTGCTTTGAGTAATAGATCAATTTTTATAAATAGTTGAGAAAACATACAATCCTTACACCGTTAGTTTTTTGTCGAAATCTAGGTGCTAGAAGTTCCTATTTCCTTCAATATTCTCCCTCTGGAGCGCACAGCCGTAACCTATCCCATGTAAAACAGCTTATATTTTGAGACAAATTTCTCGAAAAGTAGTTCTGTAAGGTGTTCATACTTATTTTGATACAATTGGAAATATGAAAGTAGATATTTTCTTTAAATTGAGGTCAAATTCATCAAATTATTGGTGAAGTGATATTTCGGTGTAACTGTCTTAATGGGAGACCTCCTCGTGCCTCCTCAAAAGGCTCACCCTAATTCTGACGATCTGAAAGTACCTCATGATATGTATTTATCGGTTTTTGGATTTCATGGTCTCCGCGAAAATTGATAACGACACCGGTAAGGCAATGAATTTAGTCGTGATGCCCGAGAGTGGGTCTCAAACTGCATCAAATTTGGAGAATGGCTACGAGAAAGGGTTCTCTCTCTATGGATATTATTTAGCAGTTTCTGTCGCCAACGTGTGTTCCGTCGCTGGTGGCTTTTACTACTGTACATTATGTTCCTTTGCCTTCTGTTCCTTCTCCCGCGACTCCTGTGTTCTCTATACCCCCTCCTTCCACCCCTCCCTCCCCTTTCAACAGATCGTAGGTAGGCGTGGCTAATTTTCACGGTCCTTTAGATTTCACCCGATGCTTGTTTTTTTTTATCCACTTCCTTAAGTACCCTTATTTTAGTGGTAAGCTTGCGTCAGATTTTTTAACGACCGTTAATCTGCTTTTAGAACAGCGTCGAAGTAAGCAGGCTATTTTTTTTTCTATCCAACCACGTGTTCTCTTCCTGTGACCTTCCACGTGACAAACTCTTCAACGTCAAACACGCTGCTACTTCGGCCAAACTCGATAACTTTAGACGCGCGAGTTCGCGTCATAAGTTGGAACTTGTGTGAAATCGATGTATTCTGATTTGCTTCAACACTTCGAGATTGCTCTGAAAATTAGTTTCACCCTTTAGTTGGTGGAATAAACATCTAGAGCAATCAATATTGGTGGTTCTTCGGGTTTTCCGACCCCGGGTGGTCAAAATCTGCTCCATTCCTGCCGACGTTTCGATGAACGAGTCGTTCATCATCCTCAAGGCTTCCCTGAGGATGGTGAACCATGAATCCATGCCCTGAGAATGATGAACGACTCGTTCATCGAAATGTACTGAGGATGATGAACGACTCGTTCATCGAAATGTGCTGAGGATGATGAACGACTCGTTCATCGAAATGTACTGAGGATGATGAACAACTCGTTCATCGAAACTTCGTCAGGAATGGAGCAGAGTTGGACCCGGGGTCGGAAACCCGAAGAAACACCAAAATCGCTATATACGCCGGGAAAGCCTTAGATCTTTCATCTAGAGCAATCGTTTCACTGGTGGATACCAAATGATTAAAGGCATATGCATATTTTGTTTCTAGTCTTTTTACGTGCCACTTTGGTCCCACCATTAATGTTCCTATTTCTCCGAATTGATTGCATTATAGTATAGCTATATTCAACTTGAGCGTTTTAATCGTATCAAAGGCAGGAAGAAGACTGCCGACGTCTGCGGTAAAATTTGGAGTGTGTTGGATATACGTGCGTGTGTGTATAAAAGAACCTGCTGGTCATGGTACTAACACATTACATTACACATGGTACAAGCACTCACTCAGTTTCTTCTTTATACTGTAAGTTAGCGACAATCTCACTCACCGTACTACTTCTTGAACACAAGCTTTGCGTTTTAATGCTCTCTTGAGTTCTAAAAGCAGTTTTATCACTCAAGGTAACAAAGCAGCGTTATCAAAGTGACATAACATCTCCTAATGTCAAATAAGTTTTCATTATGAAAACCCCATCGGCACCCGTTGGTATCTGGCGAATTCGTTTCGTTCAACGAACACCACATCATATTGAACATGAACGATGTTCAATGCTTTTTAAGTTGTCATGCGATGACAGTTAAGTTATTTACTAGGTATTTTGCATGTGTTAAGAAGCTCCATAAGAGTGGTTTGGTTGACACCTCTGGTTACGTGGAAAATCCCAGTTCCTTTTCAAATGCTCCGCCGTTGCTTGTCCTCCAGCGTACGTCACAGCGTTGGATGCGCAGAACGGACGCATTTTCGTTCACGGGAGCGACCTACCCAATGTATTAGTACCATGCTGCTGGTTCTCTCCAGCAAAGAGCTCGGAGCCAGGGGACGGTGGAGCGGTCTGAGTAGAGGCCCTCTATTAGGAGAGGTTGGCCAAGTGAAAGGCAGGCGCCATATTTCGGACGACGGGCCACGGATTTTACATGGCCGCTTATGGGCGTACTGAGTAAGATGGGCAATATTAGCGAATTTTCTCCATGTCATTCCATTGTAATGGCTTATAAAACATCTACAGATATATGATATAAGTTTGAAAATAAAAAAAATGACAATTTTGCATAAACTCGGCCGCGATTGGCAATAATAATCTGACGGGGCACGCCCACTACGTTACCGCTTATAGGCTTTGGGAGTAATATGGGCAATATTAGCGAATTTTCTCCATGTCATTCCATTGTAATGGCTTATAAAACATCTACAGATATATGAAATTAGTTCGAAAATAAAAAATTGACCGTTCTACATTAACTCGGCCAATGGTAATAACATATTGGTGAAGGATACGGACCCGAAATGGGCGCTGCCCGGTCTGCACAATAACAAAAAGCTGTTATTACTTATATTGCCGGATAAGTCCCATTTATAGATATTGTATCCGGGGATAGCATAAAGGATTTCCCGGTAACATGAAAAATAATCGGAAACTTTTACACTGCAATGAAATAATGCTGTAAGAACTGTGACTTTTGAAAATGTGCACTGCCATCATATCATAGATACAATGGGCTGAAGACAGCGTACGAGTGCAGCGATAATCATTAATAAACAAATACCTTCAAATAAGAGTTACATATCGAATTAATGAACCCATTTCCAATAAAGGTTATTGAATATAACTAAAGGATTGCCTACGATTGGCAGCGCATCGCAAAACCCCATATCATCATACTTTACAAACCACTCATTGACATATGGGGGACAGACTTGCACCACCACTGCTCATTCAATCCTTTGATTGGTTGACTGCAGCTCTCAATGTGCCAGTCTAATGCTAGTTTCCTCACTTTTCCATTATTGCCGTTAAGACTTGCTACGTAGAATTCACTTTAAAAGTCCCCACCCCGAAATAATATGTCAAAGGAGGTACAAAAACAGAAAATAGTTCAAGATTATGCAGTGCCTTCCTACAAACCTCGAAAACTTCATCTTATAACTTGTCTTTATCTAAATAAAAGTCGAGGGCACGTTCATCCCGAAAGAAGAACCCGATGACAGCAATAGATAACAAAAGTGTCAAATTGCAATAACTTAGTGGCAATGAATATAACAAAACAGGCTTGGGCTAATGACATCTTTAATGACTCAAAGCAGAAACATCACTTCTCGTGGTAGCTAAAATACCACACATTCGAGCACACCATGATTTAAGAAACTGTGGAGAGTACAGGAAAAGGAAGTAGGTACACCAACATAAAAATACACATACAATAGCAATTCTTCTAGGGATTATCCTTCCTCTATTGCTTATTAATACTCTTGGCAGCTATGAAGAAGGTGGTGGACACATGGCTCCATCCGCACCATAATAGGAGTCCAGAAATAACTGAATTTGAAAAGAAATATCTTACAGTTAGCACAAAGAAAATAAATGAATAACAGGATTCTGGCTAACCTTAATGTCGAAGGAAACATGCCTATAAATATTAAGTCAGCGAAACGGCATTAAATATGGTCATAACGTTATGCAATATGGATCATAGAGATGGATGGTTTTTCCAATGTTCACAACGACAGTTTATCAAAACGAGAAATGAACAATACGTAGATACGGACAATAAATGGTTTTGAAGTAGATTACTGACCTCGTAAAGCATATGCACGTGCCTTTATTAAAAATTACATATGTGAAAGTTACAAACTCCCATCATTCCCACACCTATTATCAATGGAAGAAAACACGAAGATTCGCCGTGGTTGTGAAATACTTATGCGTCCTGACCTGCGTCCTTATGCGTGCCGTCACCTTATCCCTTAATAAGTACACGTCCATTAAATCAATTCCGGTATCGTGAAACAATTATAATCAAATGTTTACATGATTGTATTTCCTCATCGATCATCATAGAAAGGAAATAACGGGGTGATTCTCTCGAGGCTGTGAAGTACTTGGGCGTTCTAAATACGAGATATGATTTCCCGTAATCACGCTTATTACTCGGAAAATAATAAATTAATATGATAACAAACGTTTAAACTGAAATGCATAAATAATTACCCTTATTCATCGATTGCAAATGGGGAAAAATAGAACAGAATGAGTCACGGTGACCGTCAACCACTGATGTCCTGGCCACGCCGTCTCAGTTCTCACCAATCACATATATTACTTGGCAAATAACAAACTAAGGGATCCACAAACACAAAACAATCGAAAATATTCGGTTTATATATTGCTTTCCACCACAAAATCGAAAATTACCAGGATGTTACGGATCGTATTCCAAGCGCAGCATTTAACATAGCATAATACTACGGAAAATCCAGTGAAAACTCATTTTAAACCGTTAAATCGATACAGCAGTCTTAACGCTAATGATTTCAGCAAGAAAATTGTCGTACTTACCTTTACAGTGACGTAGAATTGCAAAAATACAATCACCTTCCCTTCAATTCCATGTAATCCAAGTCAATCTTTTGCGAATTATGGCGTCCAGTCTCAGAGTGCATTCTGGGTAAAAAGCGTCAGCCAGTAAAAAATTAGCGGACACTTGGCCAACCTCTCCTAATAGAGGGCCTCTAGGTCTGAGGGCAGAGGGACCGCCGTCATAGGTCTCCTTTGCGCGGGGTGGGACCTCCCAGGGGGCTGTCCTTTGTCCCACCACCGTCTTTAGCTTTCCTCTCCTTGACTTCTCACTCTATGGAGGCCGGTGCCATCAGGTTACGTGATTCCTATTCGATGCGTTCTTGCTATTAACTGTCTCACTACGTACCCTAATGAAAATTTCCCCGTAAGAATTCCCTAGAACATACGTACAAGCAAGGGAAAAATTAAAAATTCCTTTGAAAAATTTATTTCCTGTGGAAATGCCCATAAACTCTAAGGAATTGTTTTCCTATAACGTTTTTCTTCAGAAATGAAAGACTTTGATAAGTAATTTCCCTAGAGCAAAGCGCTTCTTTAGGGAAAACCTTCAGGCATAGGAAAAATTACACCAGTAATTGCATATAGTGCAGTGTGCTATGCACAGAGTGAATGACTATTGAGGTAAAAATATGTACTTATTCATTAAAAAAAAGAATATTTTGCATTGTTTCATTTATACAACCATAAGGTTATTACAATTAATTATAATGAGACTCAAAATATTTATAAAAAAATATGTCCAACCATTATTTAAAAAAACACTTCTCACAGTAAACTACAGTTGGTGTAAAACAAATATATTCTAAGCCACTGCAACCCACTTTCAAAAGCATTTCCCAGGAAAAAAGCATTCTAGGGAAATTATTCCCCAGAGGTGTATTTTCTAGGGAAAACGGGGGTTCAATTTTCTTGGGAATCGTTTAGGCTAACCGGTGTTGTTGAAACAGTGAGAAAATGTGCCTTTTTCGTTTCACTCGTCCCATGGTACATAGTACGATGCATGGCAGTATGTGTACATGTTCGTACAACCTTGACTTGTCTCCTTTGGTCGAGTACCCTTGAAAGAGAGAGAGCCAGTATGATGTCCGTCTGTCTCGCTTTGTCTGCTGGAAAGCTCACAAATCTTAATCTTCTCCTCCTCCTCCGCTCCTTTCCTCATGCGGCTAGGAAACGCGTTTTCACTATTGCTCGGAAGGAGAAAAGCGACATACGTGCATTTAACCTTGTTGTCCCAAGGGAAAAATATTAATAAGTGTTAACACTTACCGTCGGCAGAACTTATAGGTACCCTGGATACAGTTCACGTTAATAAGAAGTCAGAATAATTAATCTAGTGCTACTGGGAAAGGTTTATTAACGCCTGGGTACATACTGATATCATAGGAATAAATACATTTTCCATTTTTAATAAAAAAAACTGTACGTTTCCACACTTTATTTAAAAACTGCGACCGGTTTCACCATAATATGGCATCTTCTGGCACATTCTGAAGCTTAGGTCGTACAATATATACCCCGAGAGTGTTAAAAATGGTGGGGGTTGGTATGAAATGGGGGAGAGAGGAGCAGGGCGGTTGGCGGGCATGGCAGAGTGAGAAGGTGTAGTGGAAAAATCGAGAGAAATATAGGAAGGAAAGTGAATCGGGGGAAGACAGTGGGAGGAGTAGAAGGTCACCAATTTATACTGTTTTCTATTTTTTAAAAAAGGAAGATTGGTTAAAACCCAAGCCCAAACATTTGAGACTGAAGGGCACAAAGGAAAGTAGGCTAAGATCTGCCGAAACAATGATTCAAAAAAGGCCGCGAAGTGAGGATCTGCAAAGAAAAGACCTCAGAGGAACCTTGGGTGGGTTTATGAATGGGCAACAGACGGAGGGTTGTGAGGGGAGGGGTTTGGAAGGGCTTCTAGCAACCTGAAACAATCAAATTTATAAATAAATTTTCGTTTTATATTTCTTAAACGGTTTGAGTTGGTACATAAGAGGTTATGGAATGGAGCAAATGTGTAGTACACGGTGTGCACTTGCGTCTGTATCATATTGGTATACAGATAAGATAAGGTCCACGCTGATAGGCCATACTTTGAGACTCAACGAAGTTGTAAGAAACTTGATGGAGGGTTAAAGAGGATAGAATGTTGTTCCAAGACCGATGGATGAATAAATAGGCCAAATAAAAATGGATAAGAAATAATAGCTACATATAAGGCTCCAGTCAACCAATCGTAGAATTGAATGGTTAGTAATGATGATTGCGATGCGGTGCGCAACATAATTATATAAATTTCGCACGAAGCGATGAAAATGGGGAAGCAACTAATTGTGTTTGTTTTTTAATTATTTCAAGTGACGGTAATTGGTCGGCGAGCTACGTTCGGCGCGATTGTAGGCGAGTTCCATTCCGCTGCGGGCCGCGGAGGACCCCGTGCTAAGATCACTATCTAATTGGTTACACAACGTACATACGTTAAGTAAAATCGAAAGTAGGGATAGAAGTTCTCTTATGCTCAATTCCCAACGAAATTACGCCGGTGATGAAAAGGTTGCAGCTCCTAGTATTGTCTCATCGTGGCGATTTTGGGGTTTAGATTTTATCAAAAACGCATGAGGTTTTTTATAATCCTTCGGCTATATTACGTGTCTTCGCGAATTTCTTATTTTCGCGCAGTAAGCCTCGTGCACACTAACGCCACCAGTGCGGCTTCTGTTCGTGTCCGGAGGAATAATGATTTGCGTGACGTCGCACGTAGGTATGTGGCCTCCCAAGGAACAACAACATGCATTCGTTCCCCGTCGTGTTTTTTCGCGGATGAAATTTTCATCAATATGGTATTCAAAATGGTATTCAGACTTTTGGTTCTGCGATTAATTGTTTAATATTATGGATATTAAATATTAATTATTAGATATTAATATTATTATATTTAATATTTCGCCGTGCTATGCTGCAGGCTTCGTCGGGCTTTTAAGAACAACAATGGTCTTTTTCAAAAAATAAATAAACAATTCCAGCAGTTGATGATTTTTAGAAGTAAAAAACTTAATTTCGAATAAGTCTCTTCCAGGTATAAGGGAGTTTATGACTATCCTCTCTATTGATGTTATTTGGTCTTTTTTCTATTTCAATCGCCTCCCTTATGAGCCGCGGAAAGTAACTGCTTTCTTTGTGTAGTATACTCTTGCCGTCTCGATGTCAATGGCGTGACCTTCCTCTAACGTAGTGTGCTCAGCCACGGCAGAGTGATACCAGTCTTTCTTCCGGATTGCACGTTCATGTTCCTTTAATCGGCATCCAATTGCTCTCTTGGTTTGCCCCACATATGATCTACCGCAACTGCAGAGAAGTTCGTACACACCCTCATACATTGTGGGTGGTAATGGATCTTTAGTCCCTCGTAGATGATCTCGTACTCTGGAGGTAGTGTTGTATCGTGTGATAATGTTATACTTTTTCATTATTCTACCTAGATGCGATCGGTCGTACCCGCAATGTAAGGCAGAATAACATATTCCAGAGGTTTAGGAGTCTCCTTCTCTGTAGGTTTTTTTGATGCCACTCTTTCAATTAATTTGTTACTAAACCCATTTTTGTTTAATGCCTTCTTCAAATGGTGTATTTCTTGCGTGATGGAATCAAGATCGGAAACTTTTCTGGCGCGATCGAACAGGGTATTGATAACAGAAGCCTTCTGTTGTGGATGAACACAGAGCCTGAATACCGTAAACAATGAGCTGCGAAAATCCACAAAAAAATTGTATTCAAAATGTTTAACGTTTAAGTTATTTCGCACCCAAAGATGCTTTGTATGTTAAATGACCTCTCTATTAACACAAAAAAGGAATTCTCCCTGTTAATGTTGCGTTCGCATTTACTCGACATAATCGGGACTTACTAATACCAGTATAACTGTTTGTATTATTTACACCTGACTTGTGGCTGGCATGTTTCTAATTGCCGTATTCTGATGTATCGGAATATATTTCTCCCATTCTTACCAAACCACCTTTTATGTGATCGATCAACTTTCTAGTGTAAAAAAGTGAGTTTCATCGTGAACTGTTGAAATTTCACTAATATTTTCTGAGGGAAAATCAAAATTCTAATAGGATGTCTGAACAGTAGTCTGTTTCTTGTAAAGCAGCTCCAGTTGATGTCACAAACTTGGCGTAACATACTGTGCTACAGAGTTGATACGACATTTTCCGCGGGGTTTGATTAGTGGAGCAGCTTTCGGGCGTTCCTCCGCGTGATTTTCATGCTCGACAACAGTTTCTCCAGCCATCCTGCTGGCGTCTTCAGGTCTGAAGAAACTGTTCTGCAGGATGGCTCGAGGAACTGTTCTCGAACATGTACATCTCGCGTAGGATCAACGCCCGAAAGCTGCTCCACCAATACTGTGCTACACACGGAGAACATCATATTAGAACCCCACTATATTTCCAGGTCCAACAGAAACGATAAATTAAGAGAGATATTTTGCCGAACGGATAGGTATAGGAATTCGTTTTTCCCCCGAATAATAAGGGACTTTAATAAATGCTAGGAGTAATTTCATTAGAGCGTTTCTTTTTTATATGTAAACGGATGGTGTCCTAACACCCCCCGCCACACGCCAATTGAGGCGGCTTGCGGGGTAGTATGTAGATGTAGATTATAGACGTTTACTTAGTTCAATACATATTCGATTGATTTTTGTGTTTACGAATGTCTCATCTTTGCTCTTGTTTTACTTATATCTAACTAACTGATCTTGAGCTACGCAACGCTCTCCGTGCTGTGTAGCTTATCGCAAGATAACCGTTTCCCAACCCGTCGGTACTCCATTCGAACTTTCCTCAATGACAGGTCTTCAAGTATTCTGGAATCTTAAATTTCGCTTTCAACGCGGCGGCATACACATATATTCTCCACCGCTGGCTGCAGCAGCGCGACCCCATGCCCTGTGCGGTGATTGTTAATTGCTCTTTGGAAAGGAGTGCACACGCGGAATGTGACTGAAGACATGTTCACCCCCCTTTCCTCCTCCCCCTAAACCTTAAAAATAGACCCCCACCGTTACGCAACCACGCCTCCGCGCCGTACTTCGAAATACTTCCTCCACAACCTCCCCCCGCCCTGCCAACCCAACACCACGCACCACCCCCGTGTTTATTCTGACACCCAACCCCCCCATGTCGCACCCCCCGCGCCTTCGCTTCGCAATTTACTCTACACCCATTCAGCGCTGTTATTAGAAGTCGCGTTTTGGGGGCGGTGATGCTGCAAGGCCCACGTACATGCATTCACTCCCTCCCCCCTTGCATATATAATGCTCAATTTTAAGGTGATTACGCCGTAAAATGACGTAAATGTCATTTCATTCATATTCTGGGTACTTAAAAAGAAACGTGCCCTTAAATATGAACTAAAAAATGTTACCTACCTTTCCGCGCTATTTTTCTCGCGAATATAACTTGAAATTACATGGTGTTCAATGGGGAATGGGAGAAAGACGGGTAAAAATAGTATTCTTCCATTAAATACAATTTTCATTTTCGCGGAAAACTATTAATATGAAGGGAAAACTCGAGAAATCGGTTAAAAATAAAATATATGCATCTTACCGCCTTATTACTTGAGTTATTAGCTAATCACTGCGATAATTGAAGTCAAAATACGGTAATCCTACAGAAATGGCGTTGCAGTCGGTTCCAGTGGCTGGAAAAATGTGTTTATTGAAAATATAATGGAGGAATAATCTGCCTATATATTGTAACTTAATTTTATTTTTGCATATGTAACGCATGACATCAGTGAAAGTAGGGCGCGAATAAAGAAAAAGGTGGAATTTAGTTTATTTGTTTTGACCCTCGCAGTCGCGGTGGAACCACCTTAAATACTCAATTCTATTTGGTTGTCGCCATCCCAAGATTTAGAGTAATAGGCGCTGCAGTCGAGAATTCAATGTAATTGAAACTGGGGCTGTTTGAAGGACTACCTAGGAGACCCAGGAAGTTGAAATACAGGTAGGAATACAGGTAGTGACCTAAAACGGGAAAAATAGTAAAAACCCTGGATAAAAATTTAAAGTGGTTGTTTTCACCCCATATTTTTTAACTTTTTATGTTATTGTCAGTTAAGGTAGTTTGAGCGAAATATTTCCCTAGTCATTATAATGACTATATTCGAATTTTATATTTTAATCTCGGCGTCTGTGAGAAGTGTGAAGTAAATATTGTAATATTAATGGCGCAAACATATAGTTACACGTGTGACAAATTCTCTGTAATTAACACTTCTACATAAGTCTCTAACTTGACTCATTTTTTCATGACGTACGGATATAAAGCCTTCAAAACAGACATTTTTTTTTTGTAAAAATAACTGCGGTGAGCAATGGATTATATTTTATAAATAGTTGAGAAATTATACAAAATACGCACCGCTAGTTTTTTGACGATATCTAAGTGTTATAAATTCGTATTTTTTTCAATATTCTCCCTCTGGAGCAGCCGTAATCCATCCCATGTGAGACAGCTTGTATTTTTAGGCAAATTGCTCGAAAAGTAGTTCGGCAAGGGGTAAATATTTTGATATCATTGGAAAGGTGAGTTTTTCTTTTTTAAAATGAGGTCATAGTCGTAAAGTTCTTGGTGAAATGATATTTCGCTCAAACCACCTTTAAGAAACACATTATATCAGTGCAAGTGTTTCTTCTTTGCTTTGTCAGATTACTTTCTCTCAAGATGGAGGGTTGAAATTTACATTTTTGTACAGCTGAAAGAATGCAGAACCTGTCAAAAATATAGTAAACACTGCAAACAACAATTTAGAGAATGAAACAACAATAGAGAATTTAAATCTAATACAGTTCTGATTTGATGACTTTTTAGCCCCATGAGGAAAGCGTTGAACTCAAATCAGGGGTTTATTTTTTTGCTTTTGTAAATAATTTAACACGATAAATATAAGGTTGAAACTTTCACTGTCGGATGGTTAAAAGACTGCAGTGTTTTATACTTGCTCTCGATTTTCCTTTACGCTTCAATGATTTCTATAATTTGTGTTTTTGGTTTCAAAATTGTCCAGTTCTTTAGTATTTCAGCAATATATTTTTTTTAATTCCCTTGGCACAGCAGCGTGGGCTTTAAATGGGAACTTATGCATGAGACTTTGATGATTCATTGTTAAATCCGTATTGGTAGTCATTATGTTAAGCATTTGCTTAACGAAAATCGTCTCAAGTGCGAGCTTGGGGTCATTTTCCTTTTCATAGTCGTCAACTAAGGCGGTTTCAAGATCTTTTGAATAATGCGAGCTTCATCATGGTCGCCTTATTTCATGACGAGCTCAACTGGATTCATAGTCGTGTATTGATGTCGAAAATCAAAGTCTCTAGCACGTAAGGTTTCATAATCGCCGAAGCTTGTCTTGTTTGTCGAATTAGGCAGCTTGCCCTCGTCAGTTCGGCCTCGGCCTAGTCTTAAGCACGCGATGTAGTTGGTTTTCTGCTGTATGTTATCTCGTTGATTGAAATTGAACCGTTAGTATATTGTATATCTTATTGAATCGATCGTCTCATGATATTTTTATGGAATGATTTTATCAAAAAGTAATTATAATGCAAGCTGAATGCAATTAAACTGGAATATTACGAAATGTATGTGGAGCGAATGGAATTGTTATCTAATTGAGGCGAATTCAATGTGAGATGCTATTTCTTCCATATCCTGCAAGTTATGCAATCTCGTTCACACTACTTTCTTTAATATATGTATGTGCCAATTTCACAACAACCGTGATTCCACCACCGAGTGTCACAAAAGGCTGACGTAGTACGTAGCTGCACACGAGGTGACGGTGATTTCAGGGACGAGAAAGTGTACCATTTAAACTATGTTTCGGGGTTATTGTTTGATAGTGATCGCTATACGAGAAATTATGCACGAGTTTCATATTATATGTTGTGCAAAGCTTGTGAACGAAGGATACGATATCATGTAATTCCAAAGACGTGGTTTTCGTGGCTGTTATTTGCTCATAAAAGTTAGTGTTTACTATTTATTTACTTTGCCTCGTTTTAAATGCCCTTTTCTACGTTTAAATAATTCGTGTGAATAATTTATAAGAAAACGGTAAGTGAAAACTTGAGAACTTGCATAGAAATCCGATTAAGTCACTGTTTTTGCTGAAACAATTTATTTCAAAACTTTTACAAAAAACAGGAAATATGCACTCTCTCAAACTTACACACACGACCCGGGTTTCGGTGCTGAGCACCATCATCAGGTGATGAAGCAATGCGAACAACCTGTATATATATATATATAGTGTTTATATATATATACACACAGGTTACAGGAATTATATATATATATATATATATATATATATTTATATATGCAGGTTACAGGAATTATATATACATATATATCATTCCTACTCTATACCCTGAGAAAGATGGTCACGATCCCATCGAAATATCGGAAGTTTAAATTTGTGAGTCTTTTTTGTGTTTCTATATTTTTATCGGCCACCCTCTTGGCATATTATATATTTATCACTCGAGTGATTCTCCCAGATTTTTTTCACTTGGAATCGGCCATCATTCCATCTTCACATCACCATATATATATATATATATATATATATATATATTTCGAAATTGTGAACGAAATATATATATATATATTTCCTTCACTCACTCACACACCGTCTTTTAGGCGAATAAATATATAATAATTTGAACAGAAGGTGAAAGAAAGAGATAGGAAACATGTAACTAAAATTGGACGAAGACATACGCGGAACCTCCCGATTTCGCGCCGAGTGCTCTACCAGTTGAGCTATCAGGACACTTAGATTTACCATGATTTCGGCTGGGGCTTATAACAAAGAATACCCCTTCAAGCTTGAGCCCGTAGCCGTGGCCTCTGGATGGCACACAAGGGCAGCTATTCCATCACCAAGTTACATGTTTCCTATCTCTTTCTTTCACCTTCTGTTCAAATTATTATATATATATATATATACCACAGTGGAGGGAGGGGGGTGGGTTGGGGATGTAGTAATTAGGGGGTGGGGGGCACGGATTGTACTGTGGGGGTAGTGGTGGTGGATGATGGGGAGGAGATAAGCGGTGCCGTGCAGGGCTGGTAGAGCAGACCTTGAGTGGAATGAGGGAGGAGCGGAAGAAGCGACTGAGTCAAGGATAGGAGAGGAGGAGGCGGGGTACAAATATTCATTTACTAGTATAGGGTGCCCGTTGAAATTCACCGGGAAGTTGAAAAAATTATCAATGTGTCATGAGGCAAAAAGAATCCCCTTGATGTGATGTGCAAATTGCAAATACTATACCATTAACAATTCATTAACCGTCCATGGAGAGGATGAAGTGAAACACACACCGACTAAAATCTCACTGTAAATCTCATATTGATCACATAATCATAAATGCCTCAGGCCCTACCCATTAAAATCCCATTCTGCGGTTGCCAATCGTTAAAAAAAGTGAACGCTTTTAGAGCCAAAAGCACCAACTTCTGACAAAAGTGGAGCGTGTATAGGAAAATGAAATGCAATAATTTAAACCCCCATTTTTTTTAGCCATCCCACCGTGAAAGTTTAAGCTTTATGTCTTGAGTGCAAGTAATTGAAAAAGGCATTAAATTAGCCCCTTCCAACTAGGGGCGGATCCTGGGAGCAATCTTGGAGGGGGGGGGGGAACTTGGGAAAACATTTTTATGGTATGGGTCTGCAGTGCGTGCACGCGCGTTCTTGCGCCTACGTGCTTATGTGAATCTCATGTCATGCATCTTATATTTACTGATAACTATGCACCTGTATATTTTTCCTATTTCTATTGGTGATTTATTTGATATCATTAACTATGGGTTTGTTAACTCCTCCCCTCCAATTCTATCCGCGATCTGGGTTAGCCTGATAATGATACAGGGAACGCCAGAAATGGAAAGGAAGCAACATTCAACGAATTATCTGTCTGCGTACGCCTTTCTTTCATACTTCCATACCCGTCACCCAATTATGCTCAAGCCAATTACTGCGGTCACTACTCCATAGCCATCTTTACCTGCATCCCACTTTCATAGAATTGTAACGGACAATTGTTTTTCATGCCGAATTTCACCGTCTTTCGTGTGTATATCTTCGCACCCTTGCTCGTAACTGCGTACCATGTCACTTGTGCAATCGCAATGATTGGAAAATTGTAAATATCGGTATATTTTTGGTCGTTTTGACATGTAATTAACCAAAAGGAAAGTTAAGAAACCACCGAGAAAGAATTTTCTACTCTCCGTCGGAAAGAACTTTTCTTGAATATGATGAAACGTAATAAAATTTAAGAAAAAAAGAAAGAAAAAGTTAAGAAATACATCGAACCCATAAAATCAAGTCTATTTTTAGTTTAAGTAATTTTATGGCAATAAAAATCAGAAGCATGAGGAAAAAAACAGTTTTCGGATGGCACACGGACAAATTATTTTCATATTTTCAACCAATAAATCATTTTACTGACTCCAGTTGATATTTCGACAACATGCGTATTTTAAGAGAAGTTACATGATGAAGTCAAGCCGACGATCAGAACTGAATTTTTGTATGGGGATAACTTGGCTGTCGAAAGTATTTAGGTGCACGTTAAAATAAACATGACCTGGTATATTTTTACAGCCAGAACAATAGATTACGGTTTTATGGTATTTAGTTAGTGGTGGCTTTTTCTAATGACAGCGAGTGATACAAATTCTAGGATCCTTACATATTTTATGAATTATTTTGAACGGTGATGACTGAGAATGAAAGAGATACCTATGGTTCGAAGTTTCACACCAGTGGAGTTTCTTTTTCATCATGTAATGCTGCATAACATTATGGATTATTTCAGGATTACAGGGTTACTGATTCATGCGTTTTAGGATGTATACTGGATATTAGAAGGAGTTAAAATAACAGAAGGGATATATCATATTATGATATAGTTATGCTCTGGCAATGAGTAATATATAAAATAAGTACCCACCATACTTTATACGCGTACTGTATTACTGTCAAATAAGTCACTGGAAGTCCGTGAATATATTAAAACGCGACCGCTGTCAGGAGAAGTATCAGATTCAGCATAATAAATCACTATTCCCAGGAACTTGATCGTATTGTTAATTGAAAGAGTTAATCTGGTAAACTCCAGCAAAACATAAATCCACTCAAAATCAGTCGACAAAGTGAAAAAGATTAATCTGCCCGCGCAGTAAAATAAAAAGGCACGTTTAAGTTGACGCCGAAGACGATGTGGCGAAGGAGACGTCAACGGGGCAAAACAAGGTGACACAGATGCAAGGAGCACGACTGCATCGATTGCATATACGCGCGGCAAAGAGAGAATGAGACCTCGTTAGCGCCCAAATACGCTCACACTAATGTTAAATATTCCTGAGAGTTAGACCCGTGTGAGAGAATGCATATTTTTCTGTGGTTTGTAAAAGTTTAAATAAATCGTTTTACGGAATGGAATACCACAAAGTTAGTAGTGAACTCATTTTATTTATACTGTTTTTGCTTCTTTACTGGGTTTATATTTTGGTTGAAATAATTTTTACCGTATGGATTTCGATAAATATCACAGCTAGTACGAGCCAATAAATAGTTGCATCTTCATTGCAGCATTTACTCATATTATTTGTTTATAATCCACGGTGACATTTACTAAAATAGATTCCAGGTGAGGGACAACCCATTTCTCGTTGTCATGTATGCCTTGATTGTGGAGTTTTGGAAGTGACAATCTCATCACAAGAAATGTATTTCCCTTTATCGGCAGAGTGGATGTATTTGTTCATGAGAGTAGTTTTTACTAACTTGCTTATTCAGGGATGTTACTAGTCAGGGAATTTGAAACCCCTCAGGGACATCAGGGAAATGTCAGGGAAAATCTTTGAGCTGTGAGGGAAAAATTGGATAAGGGCGAAGGTCAATGAATTGGTCAGTGGCCGACGCACCCCAACTATACTTTCGTTCGTTGTGGCCGGAGTCGATGTCCCATCTTTTTATTTTGTCTTAGTTTCATAAATTTGTCAATACATTTGATGAATAAAAGTAACATTGGTGTGTTTTCTTAACTTTTATTTGCACTCTTATTTTCACTGCTTTCTGAACGTCAAGGAATGCTTGAGGAAAATGTCAGGGAAAATGACAATTTTTGTCAGGGAATAGTCAGGGAAATGTGAGGGAATTTCATTCTAAGAATCTTGTAATAACCCTGTTATTGTTAAAACTTAAACTACTTAATTATTTGTTTAGTATTGTAGAACTTCGAGAAGTTACTTTGTTAATGGAAGGAAATGATAGGGGCTCTTGGTAATCAATCCCTTGACCTCCTGTAATGTTTTGAAAATATTAATATGCTGCAAGCCTAACCCAACAAGAATTGGTCTCTGATGTTCTAATGTTATGTGAACACAGACTTGTAACAACATTAAATAACTTGCCTTATCACAAATTCATAAATGAATTAGCTAATCATCTGTACTATCTCTAATTAAAAATTCATACTATGAATGCCTAGCCTATCAATGCAGACCATACTTCAGAACTAACTAATAACTAAATGTTATTCTCAAGAAATGCTGTATTGTGGCTCCAATAATAATTAGCTGGCCACTATTGATGAAAAGACTGCATGCATACAGTTTCATGTATATCTCCTCCTGTATATGTATAGTATTCTCTGACGACGCTAATAATATTTTACGAAATCCGACATACTATGGTAGATCAGATCATGAGAATAAAATTTGGGAACTAGACTGCAGAACGGACAGATTTTAAATGTCATTTTTCCCGCGAACGGTTAGAGACCATAACAACTGACAGTGAGTCTTTTAACTAGGTTGGTAAATAGGTAGTGTAAGTAGTTGGTCTACTCCGCATGCTTTACTGCTGCCTAGTTCTCACAGAACGCCGTGCATGTTTTCAGCATAACTCTTGAATCTCTGTCCATTTATGTATTTGCAAAATACATAAATGCTAACGGTCCTTATACCATTGGTGGCATACCTAGAGTGTAGTGCATGCTTGTAAGGCTTCGCCTCCCTACATACATTAGTGATTAATGCTAATGAATCAATTATCGTAGTTTTACTATCTTTAATAGGGTGTAGGCAGTGCAACGCATGTTGGCGACTACTCACTCTATGCCACACACCCTTGAGGTGGCTTGCAGAGTATTTTTTGGATGTAGATGTGATACCGTGATCAAAGTTAATTCATCCAGTATCTGGAGAGTGCTTGATATAAAATTTCTGGGCCTGCTAATAAGTGAATATCTCAGCTGGATAGCTCAAACTGACAACATGGCAGACGACGTTCCTAGCATAGTCGCCACTGAATACGGTTGATCAATATGAGATTTCAAGTTATATTTTTGTGGAGGTTTTTTCACCCCCACCCACTCGTTGGGTGGTTTTTGTGATCGTCAATGGCATATGCATTTTGCACGTCATATCCTGGGGATTCTATTAATCCTATGGAACACTCTTACTTCATTCTTCTTCCCCATTAAATTTCAACGGGCACCCTCTCCTCACCAATTGTGTTGTGTTCAAAACGGCATGGGGGGGGCTAGGTGTGCCGTTGCAGCGGATCACGCCGGATCGGTCGGTCGGATAAAGAGGAACAATTCACCCGTTGTGAGGGGTAAAAGTTTTCAGTGCAAACATTTACCATTCACATGCCGCAAGAATGTCACCGCCCTGTCATAAATAAGAGTTAACAACCTCCTCCGTCCATACTAGAATATCTCCCCGTGTACTGCGTTATTTTTAAATACCTTGGTGCGATGAATTCACGTAATTGGAAAATATGTGTAATAAATCAATGCGTTGTTATTAGGTTCCCCTTAAAGTGTACTCAGATTACCAAGTTTCAAAAGTAGATTTTTGATAGAAAATTTCGTCCAATTCTGCTGCGCAATAACGATGAGATTTTGTTCATTTTGCTTAACATAATCGATTCCGGTGGATATCTGGAACTGGATGAGTGTATAAGAAAAGGAAGTGATTTGCTGACGTCTAAATTCTTTGGTGAGATGAACAAGCGCTAAAAATATGTTTGAAATCGGGACTTCTCACTTAGAGGTTCACTAAACCGATTTGCATGCATAGCGAACGTTTAAATGGTCAATACCATGCTGTCAGAGAGCGCTCTACTAATTGAAAATGAAGTTTAATTATATGACAACGATCGCTTGGGGGAAAGCGCTGGCGCAGGACTGCACCAGGAGAAGAGGAGGCCCCTGTCTGGTGCATAGCACGTTGTCTTAATTGCGGATCTGCCAACATTTTTTTGCTTTCGGGCCATTATTCGCCTCGTTTTCATTTTTCTCATGTTTCGATTGTCCCTCTCTTGGCCCTGCTCTACGACCCTTCCTTCCGCGACGTCTCAACGCGACAAACATGTCTGCAAGCTATCGATCGCCGACGTGGCGTTTTCTTCTTTCGCCGCTTCTCGTCGATGCATGGACTGCCCTCGGAGTCGAAGAAAGAGTCTTACGAAAAACGTGGGAGTGGTGGGAGATGTTAAATAATAATAATATGTTAATAATAGATGCCTGTAAATATTAATTAATCTGTAAACCTCGTCGATTTTATTTTTGTCTCATGACGCTCTTGCTCGGTAAATATGTTATAACTTGGAAATTGTCTGTATCTCCATGGATTTAAACAGGTACAGTGACAGCCGTTGGGAGATTGCCTCGTGGGAATTAATGTTGTTCAGTTCTGATTTCATTATGTGGGAATTAATGTTGTTCAGGTCTCATCTCACTACAGTTACCGCAAGATCCCCTCGTTATTGATTCGCAATGCCATTAATGAGACGGGAACGCGACGCGACCCTTTTGCCGAGCAGGGTCAACAAAACCACGATTTGGCCATAACAGTTATTAGCAGTTATTAGCAGCCTGAACCGGCGCACAGTGGAGTAGAATCCCTAAAAGTTTGACAAAATATGAAATAATTTCACGATTGCTTTGATTATTTATAAGCATAAGTTTCAGAGGTTGCTAAATACAATTCTGATGTTATATTTGCAAAAAAATAATTTGAGATTAATTTTATTTAATAAAAGCAAGAGAGGGGGAGAACGAACTCACCAGACTTGTTAGGAGAGATTGAAAGCCAAAGCATTGTCCGTTGACGTGTTACTTTTGACGCACCGTTATTAAAGCGGCTCAGTACTTCCGTTCATAAAACCGGATTGAGCAGTTATGTGCAGCAGATATTTTTCAAATCAGTCAGTTCAAATCTTCAACTCGAAGCTTGTCATAAAAACTTTGGCACGATTCTGCGAGATTCTCGTACTTTCCGACCAATTTATAAAATGTTTTAGGGAAAATATTAAAGAAATTATTATTTGAAGTATTCAAATTTTGCCGAAGTTAGTTATGAAAACTTCATTGTATAAATAAAAAATTTAAATTAAGCTTAACATTCATGAAGCGATTCGATTTCACGCATTTTATTTTTGTGGAATAACTAAGTTGCATTGTAAATTTGTATTTGGCATTCTGCTTCTGCGGTGAGTCCGGTGGAACTTGTTCACTGTGCATCTTTCTCTTCGACACTTCATTGTGGGGAAACGAGTATACTTACCGTCGAGTTGAGTGTATCTTCTAGCACGTCGATCATTTAGTCTACTCAATGTACTTTTATTCATAAGCATTAGAGTAACTTCATTTTTTTATATTGCCCCACTGTGCAGTGGCTGGCTGTATTTTATGCCGTTTTATACGTTTCAAATTCCTCTTAATTATATGTTTTATCCTTATTGCTTGATACTGCATATATTATATTTTATACCTTTAAAACAGTTATTGTATAAGATCTTCCTATTTCTGCAGTTACATAGCGTTAGCTATTTAGAACCCTAGACTTAACATTAAATTTTAATCTCAATAAAATATCAGGTCTGTCTTTCCAGGTACCAAATCATTAAATTCAAGATATGGTACATGCGCCCAGAGGTAACTTACCGGTCGGTGGACGCCACGAGTGCATCCTGCCGTCGCAGTTATTTTTAAATGTTTTCTCGTCCGCAAAAATGGCAAAGTCCCAAAAAAAATTATACGGAATCCCAACAAAAAAAAACCTAATGTACAGGCTTCTTAGTCGTACTGGGTAAAAAATGAGTCAAGTTAGAGACTTATGTAGATATATTTATTTAATTACTGAGAGTTTTCGACACATAATTATACTTTCGTATTCATTAATATTCAGTGATGGGAAAAGTACTGTAGAAATGTAATCGGGCTCAATTACAAATACACTTTGAAATTTATAACTAATTACAATTACAAATTACTCTTTGAAAAAGTAATCAGTAGGATTACAAGTCCAATTACTTTTCATTTTGTTCCTGAAAATAACTAAATCTTCCATGTGTAGCACAGTTTTGTTTAAATATCACCTTTAATGTTAATCGGAGAGCTAATCAGGGTCTTGAATGGTCAAATCCTGAATATACCAAAAAGTTATGAACTATTTATATACCAATCAAAATGTTCAGCGAGAATCACTAAGATGCTCATGACAATACTAATGGGTTTCTTAACTGCCAAGAATCCTAGCTTCACAAGGGGGAGAGATGATAATGTACTTGCATAAATATTAATTCAAATATTGTCTAATCCGACTCTTGCTAATCTCTTCATTACATAATGATATAAGAGTCAAGGCAAGTAGGTGTTGTGCTTTCTTAGGGGGAAACTATGGATGGCAAAGCTGCTTCATGTCTGGCAAATGCAGAGATAACACACTCATAAAATGCCTTTTGCTAATTTATCCAGTCAATTTTTGAGTAAATATTTATAAATAGTGTATTTTTCTTAAAATATATACTATTTATTCAAGTAGTTAACAATTAAGTCATGCTTTAATGCCCAGACAAGAGCACATACAAATCTTGTTATTTAGCTTCAATTATTAATCAATCGTTAAAGTCTTGAAATATACTGTTTATTTTGCAATCAGTTCGGTTGAACTGGTTGCACTTTTATGGTGCTTGATTACATAAGAAATATTTCCTTACGAGGGACTGTGTATTACCTTCCAGACCTCGACTTAATGCATTAATTACATCAAATATAATAAGCCCTGCAAAGGTTTCCTTTCGGCATGGACACTTTAAATTCGTATTATTATTTATAGTTAAGTTCATATTACACAGTCTTACATTTTCTCAAACAGTGTGTGCTAACATGCAATCCAACATTTTTTCTATTCTTTAATGCAAGTAATCATGTTGCCTAAATTCTTATGTTCTACCAAAATGTATCGATAACTCGAAATAATTCTTCAGGGTATGGAAAGGGAAAAGGCCTTTCTTCCACAACGGTTTCCACAGCTCTCTTGATTAGATTCTTCTCTTCGTACGGATTACCAGCGAGACATCTTCTCTTCACTACGTCCGCCGATGATGTGAGAATAGATTCACGTAAAAGCCGGAGACGTAGTAACTTATAATTGTATAACCCACGCCTCTTGGCTACATCATGGTACCATTTACATTTTACCCATTGTCACGTGTCGTCTGATCCTTCTCAAGTTCTCGGATCAGTAACTGATCCACTCCTAGTTGATGGGGAGTCAGTCACCCCTCCGTTGGAAGGGAGAACTCAGCTCAGGATGCATAATGTAGCTAAAACTACTTCTCGATGCGTTCAATGCACGAGTTACTCAAATCTTCACTTACGACTACTCAAATGTAACGATTACTCAAAAGTGCTTTGAAGTAGAAGACCAGTAAAAATTAATTTTTGAAAATTGTATCGATTACAAGTAAAAATTACCAAAAATGTTATCGTTTCAAGTAATTCGATTAATTTTACTACGTTACATCACATCAATGTTAATATTATCTACACTATTTAATTCATACTTCTTACGCAATAAATTGAAAAATAAAATTCCAATGTGGTGTCCATTATGACTAGGGAACTAAGTCGCTCATACTACCGTAACAACGCTTTTGATCATTTCGGGAGCGGGAGTAGAAGGGCCCTGAGGGTCCACTTTGGGTAGAAGTCCTGAGTCGGTCCAGTGGGAGAGCGATTGGCGAACGCCCGAAAAAAAAGAGAAGACCTTGCGATTGGTGATTATTTCGAATTCGGGGGCGATTATTTCGGCCACGGCTTCCGCCTAACTCTCCACTATTTATAAAATATAATCAATTATTCACCACAGTAACTATTACAGAATCGCAAAAATTCATCTCTTGTGACGACGTTTTCACCGTACGGCGTGAAAAAATGAGTCAAGTTGGAGACTTATGTGGAAAAATTAAAAGAACTGCGGAACTGGCCGCGCAGTAACTTTAACGGAGTCACCCTCTGATGGACACACAGCGTTGACGGCCTTTGTCTGTCTGTCCTAGATTCATAGACTTCGACATCGTTTCACCGATCAACATGAAAGTAGGCACATCTGTAATTTATCAAGGAGAAGGTTTTAGCGTAACGCTAAATGTTAGCATTTGTATACATTATTTTAAGTTCATTCAATTATATTGCGAGTGAAATAGTCAAATATTTATCATTCACGTGAATTATTCATAAAAATGTATGTCGTTCATCATTAATTATACCAATAAAAATAATGGAATCTAATTAGTTTGAGCCATCTATCATTTTTTCACATATCTCTACATCTACTTATACATTTTATATTACATACAGTTCATCCATTTTATTTATATATACATACAGTGTGCCAAAATTTCCCCCCCCTCGAAACCTCGAGACTCGAAAATCCTCGGAGACTCAGAAACCGCAGGAGACTGTCGCGTCTCGCAAAGTGCCCGAGCGAAGAGCTAAGTGCATCGATCTGCCCCGGTCAGCGCGATCGCTCCGGTCATCGCGGTTTCTACAGAAGCACGCTTTTTATACTGTCCGCGCTGGTGCTGACATCTTTTTCCACGTTCGAGTCGACCTGCGGATATTCCCACAAATCCAACGTGTGATAACATTTCCCCTCTTCACCCCACTCCTCCACTGGCCAGCTGTTTCCCCTCCTGCGCTGGCAAAGTGTACCGCCATCATAGCAGCTCTCTTTGCAACGGACCGCGCGAGGAAAGGACGTGTCGGCTGGGTTCCACTTGTGATCGTCTTGCAAAGACAAGGCTAACGGTATTTAGCCTACGGGCTTGTGTTATACTGTAATAATTGTAAATATATAAATACTGTCATTGAAGTTATTTCAAACTAGCTAAGGTTGTTTTCATTGTTTTTTCTCTCGTTACGCCCACCAAAAATCAGTCAATTCGTTCGCGACGTCAAGTTTCACGGGCTTGCGTTGCAACAGAGGTAAAGAAATATACACTGGCAGGACAACGTATGTCGGGTTTGGCTAGTTCAATATATGTGTAAAGAGTTGATACTAAAATGGAATCAGCGGGACAAGCATCAACGTACAAGGTTTTCCTGTCACGTTAAGCGTTTGAAACTGCGAGAATTGATCATAATTGAGAATAGTGCTTCCAATTAAGCTTATTTTTCGTTAAATTTGATCGTTATTCTTAAAAAGGCGCGTTATTCTTGAGAGGCTCAGGGACGTTAATTCATCGAATAAAAGGTTTTTTTTAATTTCCTTGTCACGAAATTAAGGTGTACTTCGGCCCATATTGGTTGTCTAACGCTTTCTTGCTTTAAGTCATCGTATATGTTGACGTAGTTTCTAACTGACTGACTTATATAGTAGACTTTTGTCATACAAGATAATCAAAGTTGACATTGGCATTAATGGGAACAGTGATAGGGGCTTTATTTAATTACAGGGAATAGAATTACCAGGGAATTCTATTCCCTGGCAATTACTTTTCCGCGGTGTTTTGTTAAATATTTTGATGAATCCCCTGATTGAGTGATCTAATTGATTTATTGAGGAAAACAGGGTTTCTTGACCATCGCAAATTATAAATATTGGTTATGAAGGCATTACATTGACGTTTATTGTATGTAATTAAATAATGAATTTCATATTGTGCATCACGTATTTTATTAAACCAAAGGATTAAGTCCTTATTGTGCATCTTGTGGAGTGAGCTGATCAATCGTGAAACAAGCTTCTTAAAGGTTTTAATAAATCTTTGCCGTTCATTCTTAAATACGAAATTGGAATGCAAATAACTTCAAAGAGTGAGGGATGCATGCCTCGCCCTACTTTAGTGCCATCTACTGGAGAAGGAACATACCATGTAGTATTTCTGTAATTCCAGCGTCTTTCCTCTATGAGGCGGAAAATACTGCCCGTTGTCAAAAAATAGTAGTTTAGTTTGGCTCTCCCTGACGCAAGACATTAATGGGGAGTGCTAAATTGGATCTAAAGAGAGCAGGGAACTTGAGGCGGAGCCCGAAGGAAAAGACTACGGCCGGGTCCAACTGGTGCGTGGACGTTTCTTCAGAGCATTCCTTCCGCTAGGGTATTTACCCCTGGATTTTATTTTACCTCAGTTCGCTAACCCTGTGATTCCGCATCCCTGCTCAGCTTCTCTCGGCTGCCGCAGCCAGCGTTTTGTGCCAACTCTCTAATTTTTTTCCAACCCGGCCCCATTGAATCAAATCCTTAAAATGGGGCATAGTGGCTGTTCACATATTTGCCGAAGTAGTGGTAAATACGTAGTTATATCAGAAGCCGTACAGTACGATAAGAAGTTGTCCCGGATGACACAGTTAGGTCAATCGGGTTAGCCTTTTCAGTATTTGAGATGTAACATTTCGGGTGAAGAAGATCTTGATATGAAAGTACCCCTTCCAACGAATACACGGAGATATTGTTCCTGGCTTAGAATGTCAGACATTTAAGGAAATGCTGATAAAGTTATTTTTTCTGTTCTCCACCTTTTTGGATTTAATTCTAAGGTCCAAGCAGGAATACATCACTAGATGGTTCAAAACATCGCAAATGAAATTTTCTGAGACGGGGGAAAAATTTTTCCTAGTCAAACAGTTGATCAACAAATATGGAAAATCCATAAGTGCCAAATGCATGCAACAGGGTTGCCGAGCACAGCCGTTGAATATATCAGAGGTCAGAGAAACATTGAAAAGACACGACGGCGAGAGCAGAACAAGCTTTTTGAACCATATGTACGAAAATGAAAGATTTCAAACGGGCAGCGCTTTTGTCGTCATAACACAGGGATCGTCATGTAAAGAGAATCGAGGTCAAAAACAATGCGCAGATTAAATCAAAATAGCGTATTCTGTCTTGTGTGCCTATAAATAATATTGAGTCAAGTAGATTAATGTACAAATTGAAATCATAAAAAAAGTGAAAATGGTTGCCTATCTTCAGTTTTAATTTGTATATATCTACATCAGGGGTCATCTTCATGTCTCAGGTTAATTTATTCGCAAACGACGCAAAATACGCTTAATTTTAAATGAATCCGCGTGTGAAACCAGTTAGAACACTTTCGAATCAATTGAAAGATGATGTATCTCTGGGAAAAATCAAAATTTCTCGAAAAAATTGAATGGGCTAAATAATTGAATGCGTAACTTGGAGTCTGTATTTGTATTTTCCAATGTTTTCTTCGGATGAAGTTAGATAAATCCGTTCTCTAACCCAAGTTATTCTTCGCGATAGAGGCTTTTTTTAAGGTCAAGAGTTTAAGGCCGAAGTTCTAAGGTCACGTTCTCTCATGGCAACGATCGACCGCTAGCGAAGGCGGCCTTTGATGCGCGACTACTTGTGCTTGATTTCCTGTGCCTTTGGATCTCATTCAGTGCTATATCCGAATGGTTGAGTGTAAAATATGAAGAGAGGTATTTGAAAATAATTTTTCCGAGCTGTGACAAAAGTTCCTTAATCGTTTTAGTGCCAGCCTCATTTTCGTGGTTTATGTGAAAAATGCCTTTTGGAAAATACTATTTTGACGAATTTGTTTGTTTGCGCTACGGAATTTATTTAAAGCCTGATATGAATGTGTTAACTTTTTTAATGAAACCTTTCGTCTGAAGTGGTAAAGAAGCATGATAGATACTGAAAAAGTGTATACGAAAGCTGTATCACTCACAGAGAAGAGCGGGTTCGAGCGTCAAAATACGCGGCAGATAGATCGGTCCGCTGGCATAAAAAGGGTTTAACTGCAGTTAACCAGTATGAGTTAACCGATCCTATCAGTGATTAACGGTCCAGCAATGACTGTGTTAGTCGAAACTTAGGTCGGAAAATTCAATAAAAAAGTTTATACGCCCTGGTGGGATTTAGATTCTCATGAGTGTTGTTTACTTACACATCTTGCTAAAATACCCTGTCTGCCATTTTCTAGATCCTAGAACTTAAGTTAGTTGGAAACTGCAACTGGTACTTTGTCGTCCCCTTTTGGTCTTAGTTTGATCACTTTTCTGTACACTCGTCCTTCAGAGAAAAATAGATCCATTCATTTTTTTCTTAATTCCGCTACTAATTGAGCCATCCCGTACCGTTCTTGGGGTGCCGAGTAGATTTGATGCCGAAGTACTATAACCTGGTGGCTGAGACCTTTCTAAATTCTGTGTCGTTGTATACTAGACGAATACTTTAACTAAAATTGTGTACTAGGCAAGCACTGCAAATTGTTTCTAAATGCTCAACGTCACGTTATCTTTCTCTGGGTTTGGTGCTCTTTTATCTCAGATAACTGGAATGTGAAGAAGCGCAGCAACCAAGTGTCTTAACCATTAGAGTCTTGACATTGTTGAGTCTGGTAAACAGCGAAACTGTTACTTCTCTCCCTCCATCCCTCCGATGACAGCATTAAAAAACATAAGAGGCATTTGACGATGGCTTGACATCTCAGCCTCGACATACTCGAAATGTTGGATCTTCAACGATTTTCTGTCTTAACCCCACGACTTCTTTCTCTCGCTCTTTGCCTGCCTGTCTGCTTTCCTCTCTCGGCTCTAACTTCCTAACTCTTTTCCTCTCTGTGTATATTACATAGTGTCGTAACCATCGAGGCACTTTTCTATATCCTGTTAATCTAAATATATATTTGGCAAGTCATCCCAAATATTCCTGATGATGCTCTTAAGACAGCTTAAATCTTCTCGTAATTACTGCCTGCCACTTGTGGACTGGGGCAGTTACTATTACGGGGACGGATCCGATAATCACAAATTGCATTCCGGGTCCTACGTTGCTTCACTTTGGCGGAGCTAACTAGCTAAACTCCGTCGTCGAATTGTAAATGATAAGTGTAACTTAGTTTTTCCACATAGATTTATTACTACGAGACGATCTAGGTTTCGACGAAACTCGTCAACCCTAGGTCGTCTTGTTGTTATAAATCTATGTGGAAAACTTAGTTATACATATCATTTACATTGCTAATCAAATTCTACGTAGTCACGCCCTAGAGAACGGCATATCCGTCACCGAACATAAATGTAGATGTATAGATTGATAGATATTTTATTGCTATGTACAGATATGTATGTACAGATAGATAATACACAAAACATGAATTGAAGCATAAGAGCTTTAGGTAGCTTCAAGGATATTCCTGTGTGAAGCTACCTTCATGACAGGAGTGCTTATCGTTAAAAGCGTGCATAATACAAAATAAATGACATGAAAAACATTAATTCTTCAAATAAATTGAATAAAAAATTTTGAATACATGATTTTGAACATGAATTGCTAGAAAGTACATAAAAATATATTGAATATAATTTTTAATACAATTAAAAACAAAAAATTTATATTTTTACCAAAAAACAAATTCTATACTTTCGAAAGAAAGCAGCCATTCCTTAGTTTGTTTTTTTATGACAACTCTTTTTTGTAACCTCTTGAAACAGGTGGTAATAAATTGAACAATTTAGGTCCAATGTACAAAACATAATTTTAAAACAGTTGGGTGAACTTTTTGCAGAATGAACATCATGCTTCTACGGCCACCTCCAATGTAAGGTTTATCAAGCAAGGCTGATTTATTGCCACTTCTTAAAAAGAACATTCGCAAGACCTTGTAAATGTACAAATGTCTCAGTGGGAGCTGAGATAAAATACAAGCTAAAGCTAAAATTAGCTTTTATTAAGCTTAATTTAATAACCATTTTATTAAGATTAAGCTTTAAGCTAAAATACAAGGGAAAACTGGGATGACGTCTGCTTTTCCTGCAGAGAATCCTGATGATGTTCTTTAGAGCATAAGTGACTTGCTGTATTGAATTTAAGTAGGTACCGCCCCTGATAGTTATACCATAAATGAGCTTGGAATTTACCAATGATTATAAAACATCGTTAGATGGTCTAAATTGCACTTGTTGCGGATATAATAAAATTTTGCCGTGCAATGCAGTAAATATTTTCTCACGGAACATAGATGATGAGGTTGTAGTCTAGGATTACTCCCAAATATCTAATAGAATCAACTTTGGCCACCGATACACAGTCATTACATGAATTGAAATCACAGTTAATCTCATGATACAGTAGTTTCCAATCATTATGAAAACGGTTACAGACATCCAAACACGTGAACTTCGTTTTATGAACATTCATTTTTAGTTTGTTATGAAGAAACCACATCCGCACATAGTTCATATCACGCTAAGTTTCTTTATTTAGAGAGTGCCAAGTTGAACAGGCGTAGCTCAGTGCAAGATCATCAGTGCAAAGACAGTGTTAACTGAATAATGATAGTAAATGCGGTGCATTTGGCTACGGTAGTGCACTCGGTGTCCACTTCTACGCTAGTTCACTGGACTGGCTTTACGACGCCATCTTATGCTATATTTTTACATAATTAATGATTGTTAGTAACCTGTCGCAGGTCAGAGAAGCAATGCTTGCGTATCTAAAGGCCGTTTTACACGAGACGCTTTATTGCACAATCTGATGTATGTATGGATGTGCATTGAGAATTGCGTCGTGTAAGGTGGTGAATTGCAAGAATGCATAAATTGCAAATGCATACATTGCAAATGCATAAACGACGGATGGGAAAACAGCCCCTGCTCTAATCCCGTGCTCGCGTTCTCGCATTTTCTGTGCATCAAATTGTGCAATTTTAAGCGCCTCTTGTAAAACCGGCCTCAATTATAGATATCCATGCATGTGGCTCTTGATTTGTGAATGGTGACATTTCTTTCTACAGAGTATTCTGTGTCACTAATTTTCATTTCTTTTCCTTTGCAGGTAAGAGTCTTAATACTTGAATAAATCCACTGCGGAACGCCGACGGGTGAGTGGAGCATGCGATTGAATCCTTGGCATCGCGTGTCGGTCCTTTGGAGTGGGCATATCTAGTCGCTGAAACCGTCCTGAGGGACTTGTAGTAGACGGTTGAAGCTTGTTCGTGCCCACGGCTTAAAGTGGCGCTAAATGAATATTGCGATTGTTGCGGAACTCTGCTAGACCGTAAAAAAAACTTCTGTTTTGTGACTAGCTCGAACCAGGATCGATTCGATCAAGATCGACCCCAGTCGACCGTACTCGCTTCGCAGTACGCAGTCGAGCCTCACTGTTGGCATGCATAGCAGTTAACATTTGCGCCTTGCGGTAATTTGAGCGAAATATCACTTTAACTAGAATTTCATGAATGTGACTACATTTTAAAGAAAAAAACTCCCATATTTCCAATGATATCAAAATATTAACCCCTTGCCGAACTACTTTCCGAGCAATTTTCCTTCAAATACAAGCTGTTTCTCAAGGGATTGATTACGGCTCCTCATTTCTTTTCCTTTGCAGGTAAGAGTCTTAATACTTGAATAAATCCATCCAAATCCAATAATTTCAATATTCTCCAGAGGGAGAATATTGAAATTATTAGGAATGTATGACACTTATATTTCGTCAAAAAACTTACGGTGTGAAGTTTGTATGTTTTCTCAACTATTTATAAAAATCAATCAATCACTCACCGCATTAATTTTTACAGAATCACAGTAAAAACCGTCTGTTGTGAAGGTGTTTTCACCGTACGGCGTGGAAAAATGAGTCAAGTTAGAGACTTATGTAGACATATTTATATAATTACTGAGAATTTTTGTCAAATATAATTATATTTTTGCACCATTTACATTACAATATTTACTTCATACTTCTTATTGGCGCTGAAATTGAAAAAATATAAAATTCGAATATTGTCTCCATTATGACTAATCCCTAATAATTGAATCCTTATCTGTTACCCAGTACTAACAGCACGCCGTGCATGTTTTCTACATAAGTCTTGAGTCTCTGTCAATTTGTGTAGTTGCAAAATACATATATATTAACAGTCACTCTCCATTGTGAGCATATCTGTAGTGTAGTAGTGCATGCTTGTGAGGCTTCGCCTCATGACAAGCATTAGCGATTTATGCTAATGCATAATTAGTCGTAGTTATACTAACTTTAGGGTTTAGTGTAATGCATGTTGGTTAATACTCACCCCCTGCCACACACCCCTGAGGTGGCTTGCAGGGTATTTTGTAGATGCAGATGACTAGGGAGCTATCTCGCTCAGACTACCTGAATTGGGATTGTTTCCTCTCCCGGTGCATTCCCCTAGCATCCGAAGGATTTCCTCACCACCCCCCTGCTGCCCCGTCACCCTCCTCCTCCTGCATGCCGCCCCTCCCCCCCTTAAATCCCTCTCCTAATTGGAAAGGTCCCTTCATCTTCGCGCAGCCGCGCCCTTCATCTCCTCCCCCCCGCGCCTCTCCGCTCCCGGGGTGGGCTCCACGAATCTCGACGAACGGTGGTGTTGCGCGGCTGTGTGTGACGAGGAGGCATAGGTACGCGAGTCAACGGGCGTCGGGAAGATCAAGAGTGCTCGGTTGCATTTTGGGATGTGCCTGTACGTGGGCGTCAAACCCCCTCCCCCCTGGTGTGTGAAGGGGGTGGGGGAGGACCTTTCCTGTAGTGGATGGGGGACGTGAGGACGGGGTAAGAGGGCGTGGACAGTGATGGACAGAAGTGTTGTTGCAGTCGGGTCGAGGGTATCGGTTGTGAGATGATCTTACCGCTATCGGCCGGTAGAAGGTGATGAACAGCAAGGTTCTTATGGTGGTTAGATAGTTCCCTAGTCATAATGGAGACCATATTCGAATTTTATTTTTTAATTTCATCGTCTGTAAGAAATATGAAGCAAATATTATAACATTAATCGAGCAGAAATATAATTATATATGACAAAAATTCTCAGTAATTTAATAAATATATCTACTTAGGTAACTAACTTGACTCACTTTTTCACGCCGTACGAATAAAAAGCCTTCAAAAGAGTAGATGTTTTTGCGATTCTGTAAACATTACTGTGGTGAGTTATAGATTATTTTTTATAAATAGTTCAGCAAATATACAAACTACACACCGCTAGTTTTTTGACGAAGTCTAGGTGTTAGAAATTCCTATTTTTTTCAATATTCTCCCTCTAGAGCGCACAGCCGTAATCTATCACATGTGAAACAGCACATATTTGAAGGCGAATTGATCGAAAATTATTAGTTCGGTAAGGGTTTAATATTTTGATATAATTGGAAAGTTGGGAGTTTTATTTTTAAAATGAGATCAAATTGATCAAATTCTAGGTGAAGTGATATTTCACTCAAACTACCTATATGTTGAAGGACCTTGGATGGACAGTATTGTCCGAACTATATCTTTATGTCAGCTAAGGGATGGTTTTCAATATGTGCATATTTATAATACTGGTCTTCGTTTTTAAAATGCAATGAATTTTCTTTCAAGAAAAAAGTGACTGTGTTGCGAACTAGTCTAGCGATAGCGTTAGTTAACTGAAATTGTTTTTGCTTACGTGTATGAAAAAAATTACAAATACGTCACTCCTTCCTTAACATTAAAGGGAATTCCAAACATTCATTTTCTTACGAAAATGACCTTGGGGGTTGTGTTTGAACCGTTCGAGATATTTCCGATCACATGACTAAGGAGTCACGTGGTATAATCAATAAGGGTTCGAGTGTTAAGTCACTGTTCACACGTTCCTCTTTCCTTTCAATTCCTGTCCTGTGACGCGTTCTGCTCATGCGCAATTGTGTTAGCTGGCCGTCGGGCCTACTTGATAGCGACTCGAAAGGAATAGCCGGGCGTTCTATTCTGCTGCGGACTGGAAAGCGCTGATTGGCTGGAAGCTGTGATCATTCTGCCATCTATCGCGCGAATTCGAAAACAGTCTGTTTGCTTATGGCGACGATCGTGATCATGTCGTAATAATGGCGAGGATCGAGTTAATGAAGGGATGCAATTAGCTGGATAAATTGTATAGCAATGAGATTTACAGTCCACCATTTCAATAACGACATTTGTATTTTATTTCGTTTGAACAATTGATTCTTAAATTATGCACCATTGTATATATATTTAACCCTGAGTCGACGAAGGATATAAATGTATACGTGAATGTTTTTTCGGCTGACCATCCACCTTACACTGACATGGTTGGCGCAGTATTTTCCTTGGCAATGGAAGATGACAGTTAAACTTTGGAAAATATAAATAAATCCATTCTCAAACAAATATTGTTCGTATGTATACTTCATTTTTGCATGACAGTTAAACTTTATAAAATAAAAAGAAATCTCTACTCAAACAAATATTGCTCGTATGCCTACTTCATTTTTGCATTTATGAATAGTATCACAGCTGATTTCATGAGAAAACCATGATCCCTCGTCATACATTGTTAGTATAAATTTGTCTTTTATTCATTGACGTTTGAAAAGGCAGCATTTCGCTGCCTGATTGTCAGTTTTTTCTTGCCCTGGAATGGAACGGAAAATATACTGTGTAAACGCGCCTTTCCGATTCCTTGATTGTGACGTCATCGTCTGAAGTCTGGAATGGAAAGGAAAAAGGAACGTGTGAACAGTGACTTAGTGTTTAAAAAACGACTTAAAAATCCCACGCAGCCTTCTTGATCGAGTTTGTCTCACCGAAATATTGTTGATCGTGTTAAAAATCCTGATTAGAGACGCAATAAACATAATATTGGATTGCTTAGGTTATCCATCCGAAATGTTCAAATGCGCCAAAATCTCGAACAGTTCGTTGTTGTACCACGTGTGACTCCTTAGCTACGTGATGGAAATGGTCGCGAGTGCTTGAAATACAAACCCCCCCGCCGAGCGGTCAGCGGCGATCTTAGCATGCACACTTGGGGTAGAAAAGCCCTAGTCTAAAATCGCAGAGAAATCGATAAGAAAAGGTTTATTTCTGTCCTTTCGACTTAATTTATTTAATGCAGCTATTTTAATTGGTGACATGTAGTGTCTTGAATGACGAATAGATCGGGCTTTTAATTGCTGTCATCCGCTTCCATTCGAACGATTTTGCGACATACATTCGGTGGGACGTGCATGTCGTCTGTTAAAAATTAAGGGACTTACCCGAGAAGGGACTTACCCTAGGGGGGGGGGGGAGGGTGATTCATCCGCGGTGCATTCCGAAGTGAGGACGGTGCGACATTCAATCCCAATTTCATGCTCTCTCTTCTTTTCTTAGTTTTGAGAGACGGAGCCAAGCACTACAAGGCATTGACAGCTGCCAGACCCCTCGACCCTAATCCTCCCTCTCTTGGGGATTCCGGGAAAACAAACCCTCGCGTAATTGAGGTATTAGTTAAGGACGGCCTATATTTCTCCAAAAAGACAGGCATGCTCGAATGCTCATTTCCTTGGCTCCCAATATAGATTTTTCGTTGCGTCGTCATTATTTTCCTATTTGCATATTTTCATTGGTCCATGGATAGGCGACGGAAATAGCTATTTATGTTATGAATTAAATAATTTGTCATTTCATGCCCTGCTTCTTTCCTTTAAAGCTCTTTCAATACACGCAACAAGGTTGTAATAGGCCCTCTACTTATTGTTGACACGAGAATTAGTCGCAGTTTAGGTTGTACATAAATGTACTCAGAGATGTGTTGGGAATAGTCGATTGAAATTTTTTAAATCATAAATATTCGTTAGTTAATCTCTAGAATCCAAATCGTACCTATCCGTTTCTTTAGGGTTTATTTTGTTTACGAAGAAAATAAAATGAGGCTAGGAAGATCAAATTAAATTGAATTTTTTACTGTGTTGAATTTCCATCCTTGGTAGTTCATTTTGTTCCCGTATCATCATATCACGCTTGAATCATTACCATTTGAAGTGAAATCCAAAGAGATTTGAAGATTTGGGAAAGGATACAATATCAGTATCAGTTGTCCTTGGGCGAGATAATCATAGCTCCTCCTCTTCTTCTCCACACTTCTCCGAGGAACCATCGTGCACATCTTGAGGCGACTGTCAAACTTTTTTACTGTGAATATATTAGGAGGAAATTATTGCTTGTTGAAGAAGAATTTTCTCGAAGGGATGACAGGCAGCAATGGCATTATAAATAAAAAAACTAAATTGACATTAAATTATTGTGAAACCTGCCAACTGAGGAGAGGTGATGTTATAAATTAGGAAGCTTTTGAAATTTGGAGTTTGGAGGTGGATGGAAATATGGCGAGTTGGTGATGATGAAGTTGCTTAATGAAGAAGAGGAGGGGAGACGGGGGAAAATTCGGAAAAGGTGGAAATATTAAAGGAAACGTGCATTGAAGGGCAATGCGCGATGCAGAGAGGAAGGCGATTGAAAGGAAAACGTCAAGAGTATGATGAAGAGTCGCGAGTCGTCGTTTTGGACGTCATGAGGAGTAGAACTTCTGAAAAGCTGTAGGGGGCAATAATGTAGTCGAGAAGTGTTACAACGTTGGGCGAAGTTCTAGGGCCCGGTTATGTTATGGGCAGTCATCAGTCCGAATAATCAGTTTGCTGCAGCTCTCCGCTCCCCACCGTTCTTTCAGCTAACCGTTGCATTCCTGCATAAGTATCCACTTTGACATCCTATATAATTAGCCTCATGTATTCCTTCCTTGGCAATGCTTCCCGTTCATGTCTCCTCCCATTATTGTTTTCAAGAGGATATTTTGTTGCAAAATGTGTTCAATAAGTTTGTTTCTTCTTCTCCTCAGACTTTTAACTATCCATCTTTTTCCACTTATTATTCGTGAGACTTGTTCACTGGTGATTCTCTCCGACCATTTGACCTTCATCATGCTCATGCGTAGTGGAATACTAAAGGCGAAGTAATGCTTGCATGCTGCTGACTTGTTACCGTTCAATGGAGGTGTCTTGGAGACGCGACCCCTGTCATTTAGAATGTGGCATTCAGGGTTGTGAACGAATGTCCTCGCGATGAGTGGAGGGCGGCGAGGTGCCTGAGTAAGCGCCTGCGCGGATCGCTTCGCCCCCCCCCCCCACCTCCACCTCCAGGGGAGGGGGGAGAGTGCTCTGCCGTCTGGGTCCATCGTCCTCCTATCCCTCCGCACCTCTCTCCCCCCTTGAAGGACTGCGTACCCAATGCCTTTAAATTTGGAAACTGCTCCTCTCAGCGCGCAGCATCCCCTCGCTCGAATTCCTCCTTCTCTCCCCTCTTCCCTCCTTCCCCCTCCCCGACCTCCCCTCCTCCCTCTCCTTCCCCATCCCTCCTCATCAAGGAGCGATTGTTGTGGTGTGTGTGTGTGTGTTCAGGGTGCTCTTCGCGAGGTGTGAAGGGGTTTGAGTTCTCGGAGTGTGCGCCGAATGAACCCTGAAACCCCTACCCCTCTGTATCCCTCCGTATCGGGAATCGAATGTGTGTAAAAGGTTTGTGTCGAGGTGGAACTTCCCCGGAGTGAACGCGTTGCGTGGATGCCTGACTGCAGCAGGGAAATTGAGTTTCGAACTTTGCAAAAATAAAAGTGAGCGTGAGTGCATTCATTGTCTATAATGCGTGTGCTGAGTATAATGCATGAAATGCTGCGGGGAGCGGCGGAAGGGGGTTGGCTTGGGTGAACGACCGGTGAATGACCCAGTTGTTTCTCCTCCCCGGGCGGCGGATCTTAGGCGTCTGCGTCTCCCTATCTGGTTGCATCAATCAGTTATTCCCTTTCTCAATATCTCTTTCTCTTTTTATCCTCCGTTAACGACTGATACCTGAACGTACAAAACGTACCCTAGGCCAGGAAAAATGCGTAGTCGTTTATCGAAAAAAATACTGAAGTCATGCTCATTTATGCTACGCATGTTATTATCATAAATGTAGGGCAATTTCCATTAAATGATTGGCTCTGTTCATATTTCCCTTGTTTCTCTGCACTTCTGGTGTTTTTGGTATTCAAAAATTATAGCTTTGAATCTGCCTCTGACCCTGTGTGAATAATTACTTGTTGATTGTATTTAGGAAAAGAGCTTATTGCTTTAAAAGACGCTTTGATTTCCAAAGGAATAAATCGGAAGAATTGAAATAAGTATTAATTAGCCATAATGTTTACTCACTTGTATGACTGAATGTTAAGTCTGCAAATCTATTCCACTTTTAGAATATGCGTTGAAATGTGATGAATAACTGAGAGATATTTTTAAAATGATATTTACTTCATCTTGATTGAAAACCATGTTCAAAATTTCAATATATCACGATATTGTTTATTGTTTTTTATTTTGTCATCTACTATTAATATCTCTTCCCTTGGACTACAACCTTGTCGTGGTGGAAGGGCTTGCGTGCTCCGATGACCCCTAGAGCTGAACTGGCGGGAGCATTGCTCCTGGTAAGGTCACCCATGCCAGATTGGTCGAAGGTTAGGAGACAGACGAATGGTAGTCCGCGCGGCGTCTGTACCTCAGTGAGGCGGCTGCAAAATGCGTCTTAGACCCCAGTGGGGGGGGCGCGGCCTCTGAAGTGATGGCGTCACGTAAAAAACACTATTGAGTAAGCCCACGGAATACTGTCTCAAGTTTTAAAAAAACCTTGGAATTATGGATATTTTATGTTTAAATTATGATTTTACCCTCGTCGCTCTCTCCGTTTTCTCGGAATTTATACTCCAGTTATGCATTAACTCACGGTTAAGGGGAACATGGCGGAGAAGGAGAGGGTGAATGTCAAACGTGTTTGAACTCTTAAATACCCGTATTGCTGCATTAAATTTTTAATGTAAATCCGGGGGGTGGTGGTGGTGTCAGTTCATTTGTTAAAATATTAAAATGGCGAATAGGATTTTTCAGGTGCTATATGTAAGTTTGTTATGAAGGAGTTTTTCAATATATCTAAAGATTTAGCAGGTGTGTATGAGGATAGAGTATAGAATACATGGGTATAATTCTTTAGTGTGGGTTTAAACCAAGATTTGTGTGGTTCAGTGTGGTTATTGTCTAGATACAAGTGAGTGATAGATGTGGATAACGCACGTCACGGCGCGTTCGAACAGGATAAAATTATCGACGGGATACTATTTTGGGAGGTGTACCTACTTGAAAAAATAGTACATCACTATCCCATAGACAACAAATGAACTACGACGGTTTGTCGAGTCCCCATATTTCGAAAGAATATCGAGTCATTCTTTTCTTCTATGTTCGTTTTGGATTCTCGGCTCACTATGTAAATATAAACGAATTTAAATTATAAAGCTTATGATGATAACGTCTTGAAAAAACAAATTGATTATTACTCGCATTATGATGTTTTGGCAGGAACCATGATCATTCGAGCATATACCGATTCGGTTTCTTAAAACATTTATCGCTTTCGAAATTCCAGAAATCACTTTCCCTGTGACTCGTAGAAAAATACACGGTGCCAATTCTGAAGTAATGCTGGATGGCTACCGGTGTTCCACTGCGTTGTTTGTCTTCAAATGAGAAGGCTGTTTCGTCCTCGTCCTGCAGAGGACATCTTCAGGTGGAAGTAATTCCCTTGAGGTTTGGCCGGGTGTATACAGGCAGGTTTGGGCAATCCTCGCGGAGTCTCACTTCGACATGAAGATGTCCTCTGCAGGACGAGGACGAAACTGTCGTCATTTGAAGACAAACGACGCGGTGGAACACCGGAAGCCATCCAATATTGCTTCTTCATGAAACACCGCGGAAGCCTACGTCATAATTTCGGTGCCAATTCTCTTTGCGCATGTCCTAAGAGTATAAACAAGTATTATAAAGTTTCTGACGAAGGTTTTCGCAGCGTTCAGTTTTCCAATCAGGTAGGTTTCCGGGAATGACACCCCCATTGTATGTACAACATAAATACCGGCCCTTTCGAAGCATTCTCCACTTCAGCCTAGCCTGAGGACGCCCACAGTGTAGCAGGTGAAACGTCGCCACCAAAATGACAACGCGGACGAATCCCAGAAACCTGCAAGTATTATAAAGTTATTCATGAATACATTTCTGCCAAAACGAGGATCTTTAGTTGATTAAGTTTACATTGGAGAAGATATTATTGGTAATTGCATATCAGCTCCGGAAAAGATTATTCCACTCGTGGAAAGGTAACGGTGAATCCGCAACTGGTCAACGGTTCTCTCAACTCAGCAAAACCCGTAGCATTGATCTCCTTCACCTACTTGTACCTAGATTCTGTCTTACACTCTCCCAGCGCTCTCTTTTTCTACGGACTCGGAAACTATTCATCATAGTTTCTTTATATACTCGACTGTCATCTTTCACTTTCACCCACCCCTTACTTGACCCCCTTACACCTCTCGTCACTATGTTACCACTCGAATAAGGATAACACTTCCTGCCTCATAATGCAACCGGTTTGGTCTCCCTAGTGTTTGGTTGCACGGGCCACCATTATTGTTATTTTTTCTGGATTGTATTATATTATTGTTGATTAATTTATTCACTTATTAAGATAGAGCAGGTCGAACAGTTAACGTAACTGGGTAGTATTTTGGAGGAGAATGGGTTTAGTGGTAGGGACATCAGATGCGTAATTGCCGTGGCTAAAGAAGCATTCTAGTAGAGAAGGGAATTGATGAGGAGAGACACAAAGAAAAGGCTGGTGAAAACTTTAATATGGAGCGTGGCGCTATATGGGTCGGAAACTTGGTCATTGCGAAGGGAGGATGTGCGTAGACTTGAAGCGTTTGAGATGTGGGTTTGGAGAAGGATGGAGAAGGTTAGCTGGGTGGCGAGAAAGACGAACGAGGAGATATTGGATATGGTCGGAGAGGATAGGAAGCTGGTGGCAGAGGTTCGGTGAAGGCAGAAGAGATGGATGGAGGAGGTTATAGGAGGAGAGGGCATGTTGAAGAGAGTGATAGAGGGGAGAACACTGGGGAAGCGTGGGAGAGGAAGGAAGATGATAGGAATTCTAGACGAAAAAAGAGGAGGTGGAAGTTACGAGGAATTTAAGAGGGATCTAAAGGCGGGACATCCTTAGGAGGGAAAGCGAGACAATGTCTATGAAATTGGGATGCACGATGGGGACTGTCCATAAACCTACCAATCAGCTGGTAGAATACTTTAATTAAAATGAATATATTCAATGTAAAAGGCCATTTGTGGGTGTTTTTGAATATTTTAATAAATAAAATAAGTATCCTCGCGTCAAAGGATGAAACACGCTCGGTTGTGTGTGTTTTGAGGGTGAGGCATCATCCTCTCCCTCATCTCAACCTCCGGCCCTGCTGGCGAGCGGCCTGCACCGTCGACGGGGATGGCCTTGGGTGTCGCGTGCCGCACCTCGAGCGCGGCATACCATCCGACGGGTCGGGCGCCAAGACGGTTCGCCTCCCGGAGGCGCCTTTAGGCCCTCACCCCCATTCCTTGCCCCCTCCTGTGGGAATACCCTGCGACGGACGCCGAAGGGTGTCCCCTGCCGCAGCACCCTCCTTTAATCTCTCTCCCTTCGTCCGAAACCCCTTTCGCCCCCACCCAGTGTCCTAGCCCTCAAGGCTTGCTTCTCCTTGGCCGCTCTCCCGCCCACCTCACTGAAACTAGAGGCACTGTATTATTTATTTATTTGAAAAGTCCCCAAAAACGGCACAAAGGCTTCTTACATTGGTCGACAAGCAAACAAATAAATAGAATTTTTAACAAAATATACCCTACAAATGTAAAAAATGACAGAAAAATACGTAGGAAAGAAAGCTTGGTATTGGGATTTATGGACAAGGAGATGGGATAGATGGAGTCGACTCGGTTATAATATGTTTCCTTAGGACTGATTTGAAAACGGAGGAGGGTGTGGAGAGGAGAGGTCAAGGTGGAGGGCAATTGCGAGGCTAGGGAGTAGAAAGATTTTGGGATACGGTAGAATAGGGAGCGCTGGGACGATGAGAGTCTGAATTTGGGAATGTCAAGAAGGCAGTTATTGCGTAATGGCATTGGTGGACATATCGCGCATATATGGGACTCTGTACTTCTCTATTCCTGTGAAGAAGTGGGTTACAGTATTAAGGGTTGCGAGATTAGATGGAGCATACATCGCCCAAATAGGAGAGCAATAACGCGGAAGAGAAACCGGAAGACTTGCCTCACGTCCGTCATGATTTGCCTGAATTATTTCGTCCTTGCTCGTATTCGGTTATTCTTCTAATTCATTCATCCTTCCATTACTGTTTTCAAGAGGCTTTTGAACAATTGTGTATCGTAATGTGTCCGTTAAGTATGTCTCCTCTATTTCTCAGAATTTTCGCCGTGTATCTTTTCTCTCCAAATCTTCGTAGGAGTTTATCTCAGTCAATTTGATCTTCAAAATCCCCCCCCCCCCCTATTTGGTTCCAATTCTCCTCAACCGTATGTCCTAACTCCTAAGTACTCTTTCTTTTTTTTGTCTTTATCCAGCCCAAGTTGGTTTTTCTTATGAGGTCCTTCTATGTGTATTCACTTCTAATGTTCTGCAGAATGGTTACTTTTCAGAAATTTCTTTGGGTGCGATCCATACAATACATTTAAATCTACGAAGTACCGTGCAAGTAACCACTAGTGTGTGTGGCACGGGGTGATTCCACACCAGGCATGCAAACATGCACAATGCTATACACGCATCTAGTGGTTAATATTACTGATACTGTTAATTCATGAGTGCTACGAGGTGCTACTTGATGCAGAGAACAAAATAAAATAATGCCGGACAAATCAACCAGTGTGAAGTGTTAGTAATGATGTTGTGTTATTAAACACAAGTGAAAATCTTACTCTACCTAGTGAGGGTGGGAGTTTCATATAATTGATTTATCGCAACTATTATGATCCCTTATTGTACGTGGGAAAAATGAAATTTTAAATCTATCGGTTTGCAGTTAATTTCCTTTATTTTATTCCTGTGATCGCTTCTACCGTAGTACGTTGGCTCTAGCAGTATATGTTGACCGTCCGAAAAAAAAGTGTCTGCTCCGAATTTGCGCAAAAGATTTAACCTGTATTTCTCCCTTCGATCATTTAGAGATTCCCACCTTAATTCTTTTAGCAATTCGGTAACACTGCGGAAACAAACAAAAGTTTATCGTAACAATTTTTCACAAATCTTGCTGTCTCCGATGTATTATATCTATTTCAGAGATTAGTCCTACTTCGTAAGGGTCCCATATGCTAGCGGAAAACTCCAAGTGAGGTATCACGAGTGAAAAATAACTTCTTATCACTTACATACACTTATATACTTCTTATAACTTAAAGTCACTCTTTAACCTTCTCGTAGCATTTTCCTAATACTCTTTTGATAAATCCCAATTTGCGACTAGCATGCCCGCAAATTTCCCGGACTTGTTTCCCCCAAGACAGGTCCTGAGTAAGGGTCACACCTAAGTATTTAACTGACTCTACATTTGATAAGCCTGTTTGATTAATTGTGTAGGTTTCGTTGACCGAGTTATTCATTTTCCAAAAATTCATAACAACGCACTTTTTAAAATTCAATAATGATGCTCTCCGGTCCATGTGGACTTTCTTCCACCTGCTCCTCATTTTTGCCTACTTGCTCTCTTCATATATATTTTTGTTCTTTGGCATCTCTTTAAAGTATCCGGTCCCGCATACGCCTTCCCAGTCGCCTCCGTGAAGTGCCGGCATCCCCCCGAGATGTTTTCAAGCTCAGCGTTGTGTGTGCCGGCTTCAACCAAGGGGCCTCCACCAAGGGAATCGGAAATCTTTCTATTTTGGGGGTAACGCGTACTGAGATGAAGAATCACAAAAAAAATTAAAGCGTTGCCTCTCAAATTATACTTTTCTGCCACTAAATTCTGCGTATTTCACGCCGGTTCCCATCGGTGCTGTACCACGAAATGGGTGCTGTACCGTTGTAAGTAGGGAATAGGTTCGCTCCATGCTTCTTCGCGGACACTTTTATGTTAAAGATTATTCTCCTTAGTGTGAGGTGTCGTGTGGTGGTTTGCGACACATGGATATCCTCTGCGTGAAAGGGTATCGCCAGTTGACGGGTGCGGTTGTACTATTAAAGCGCTATCGGGAGAAGGGAAATAGTGTTTCTCGCCGATAACACCCGTAAAAACAAACTCTTTACAAGCTCGGGTGAGAAAAAATGAGGAAATTGAACGAAACACAAGTATTATCAATCAATAACTGAACTATCAATATATTCCACACATAAAACCAACCAAGTTACAGCAAATTACCCATAGGTCGAGTGCCAGGCGGCCGTAATGAGAGTTTCCACTCGGAAAATGATTAAGATATACAATTACGGGAGGTTGAGCTTCTATTGTTAGTACAAAATGACTGAAAATCAGCTGGTTCACACAACGGTGTTACTCGGTCGCCGTCTCGACTGCAAAAGAGGGCGTTCTCAGGGGTGAGTCAGGTGAGGAGGGGGTCTGTCGACAAGAACGAGGTGGAATGGGTAAGCCCAGGGTATAGGCGATTGGTAGCCTTGGAGGGGAGGAAATAATGGGATGGGTGATAGATGGGGTAGAAGTTTTCAATTGGATCGACAGGAACTGTTTTCTGACTTAGGCCGCAGAATACAGGATCACAGCCTTTGTGCCTTGGTCAGAATGACCGCATTTTTGGAATCCTTCCCCACATCATATATTAACGATGCAGGACCTGGCGAGGGAAAGGTGCTGCGAAAGGCGTGGCAGAAGTTGCTGGCAGGAGACGCCTCATTTTGGAGTCGTAGGCATTTTGGCCGTCCTTGGCGCACAAGTCCTTCGTCGAAGTCCGGAGAGTAAACAGTCCGCAGAGGGGAAACATGTCCAAAGAGGGGAATTTGGCAAAAAAAGGGGGTGGGGTGTATAAAAAAAATGCCACACTATTATGAAATTATAAGTTAACCTTACCACCTTCTTCTTCACCTCTGAAAACTAAGCTACGGCAAGATAAATCCTGTTTAATGGATCTGTGTTTTTGTAGATCTTCTCCTGTGTGTTGAAGGTTTCGGGGGTGGAACTCTACCTATAGGTAATAGCCAATATTGTTGTGCCGATAGCCGTTGTTATGTATTGCCCCTTCGTGTAATTTCTGCCGTGTACCCTGCGCCCTTAACGTCGGAAGTATTAGCGCTTTTTGCCATCAATTTCCCATTTTACCTACATTTGTGCGCTATCTATTCATCTCTCACTCCTAATATAACTCCCTTCATAATTTTTCCATTCCCACGGTGGTATTTTGAACGCCTTAATTCCATTTTCCTCTTGTTGCTCATGAAACATTCAGCTGAGGTTGTACTACTGCCTTGATTCCATTGGTGTTTGATTTGAACAAGTGCCGTTAATTATTGTGTTACCTTAATGGCAAGCAAGAGTTTTCAAATACCGTGGCATCTCTTTTCATCGTCCGTCATAATAATTCTTGTGATATGTTTTTAACTTTGTAGATGAAAATTTAAACATTTCCAGCGCTCTACGCCTTGGTTTTTTTAAACCACCAGCTCTTTCCTCACGTTCTCCATCCTGTGGCTCCTCCCTTTCGTGTCTGTGTGAAACACTCGTGGTAACCTTCCCCACCACCCGTCGCCGGTTCCTCTTTCCCGATATCCTCTCTCTCTCGTATTTTAGCGTCACGACATTGTATATTTGGCGGTGGCTATGGTTTGGCGCTATTCATGCCGACGGCATCGCTATCAGAGGGTGGTATCACCCATTCATCGCCTCGCCTTCAGCTGTTCTTTCTGTCTTGAGGATTTTTTCGTAATTTGGATATCTCGTTACACTATATTAACCGTAATTACAGTGGGCATGTTTTAGGCACTGTCGTTGCCGCTACCATCTGACGTTGACGAGTAATAAGTGGCCGTCAAGCTTCAGTGTGAATGGTTAAACATTTTGTGGGGAGGATTATTTCTCTAGGGGACAACCAGTGAGCTTAGAGCACACTATTTGCGTCGTGGAAGATTGCCAAGTGAGCCACCCACGCGAGGTGAGCGCCCGAATCGCTCAAGTTCTGTGTTCGGGATATACAACTGTTCTAATGCAGAGCGTAATAATAAATCTTCTGTTACAATACAGAGCATTAGTGGTACGCCTGGCCGCGGCTATTGGAGGCTCGGGCCGCGGCCAAATATTCTTCCGCCCACTCGCCGCCAGGGTGGGCGTGAGGGGATCTCTACGGGACAAGGGGAGTGCCGGGGGAGTTAGAGCACCTCCTTCCTCTCTCCCGCCACCCTTATGTGTTGTATGTACTTCCCTCTCTCTCTCTCTTTGGCCGTGACGAACGAGTGCATATGTGCTTGCGTGTATTTATCGACGCCACAACCGCTTGATTGAACGCGTGTAGTATTCCATCTGAAGAGGGGAGGGGCCTCCCACCCCTCCGTCCCCACCCACTCCCCCTGGAACCGCTAATCAGTCCCCACTTCCCCCCAACCTTCATTATCCACGACGCTCCCTCCGGATAGGGGGCGGGGGAGGCGACTTGGCGGAGTTTCAAAGTAAACGTTGCGCCCTTTTTTCTCCCTTTTTCTCTCTCGCTCTCTCTCTCTCTTTTTGGGGCTCTCGTGGCAATTCTGACCGGACGACAAATGGAGCGTTAAGGTGTTGAACACACTCCCTCTGTCGGGGGGCCGCGGAGGGCTTACAGTGTACATCTACGAAGTACCGTGCAAGCCACCTCTAGGGTGTGTGGCACGGGGTGATTCCAAACCAGGCATGCAGTACACGTCCCAGCACAAGTCAGAACCTAGCACGCTCCCCCTGCCGCTAGGCGCAGACACCTAAAAGCAGTAAAGGAGAACAGTGCGCAGTCCAACCGGAAACTGGGAGAGTGATACGTAAATGAACATGCAAACATGCAGAACAATGTATCTAGTGGTTAATATTACTGATACTGTTAATTAAAGAATGCTACGAGATGCTACTTCATGCAGAGAACAAAATAAAATAATGCCGGACATATCAAGCGGTGTGAAGTGTTAGTAATGATGTTGTGTTATCAAGCACAAGTGAAAATTCTACTCCACCCATTGGGGGTGGGAGTTTCATATGATCTATCGCAACTATTATGATCCCTTATTGTGAGTGGGAAAAATAACATTTTAAATCTATCGGTTCGGCAGTCAATATCCTTTATTTTATTCCTGTGATCGCTTCTACCGTAGTACGTTGGCTCTAGCAGTATATGTTGAACGTCCGGCAAAAAAATTGTCTGCTCCGAACTTGCGCAAAAGATTTAACCTGTATAGTGTAATGGAAGTCGAGGAAACCTTTCTGAAAACACCTATAATTTCGTATTTCTGATTGTCTTCCACGTATGGGCGTGAGAATCAGAAAGCCTGGGTAGCGTGGTGGTCTGTGCATAGTTATCCAAAGGCCTGCCCGTGGTTTTAATCTTTACCTTTTTTCCTGAAGCAATTTTCGGCAATTACGTAACTATTTTCAACCCTTTCAGTCGCCGAATTTGTCCGTCTTGTTGTACAGTTTGATTCCTCGATGGTGATTGATTCGCTGTGCGATTCCAGTCTGCTCGTTGTAAAATATCGTGGCGAAGGATGGGTAGGTAATTTAAAGAATTCTAAATAATGAAAACTTTGTTTTTCGCTATTTAAAATCAACTTCCAGAAAGTTGAGCGTGAAACCATTGAGATAGTATCGTCGTATTTGCGAAATTATCGAAACCTCCGAGCCATTCACCCTACCAAGTTATTTGGGAAGCGGCTTCTTTCCGGAGGCGTATGAGCGATTACGTCAAGCGTGTTTCGTCAACGGTTTTGCATTTAAGCAAATTCGTGCTTCCAGCCCAAATGGCGACGCAAGCCGAAGTCGCAATCAGTAGTGTTGGCCAGACTGTGAATGGCATGTTCCTGAAAATGTTGTGACATTTCTTTCGATGTTCGTGAATCTAAGAAGGTACTACCACTCATTTCTGCATTCTATGGTGAAATGTGATACTTGAAAAAGTCGTTGTTCCTCCTACCTTACGGCAGAACAACGCCTTGGGGATGAATTGACTTCCTATCGTTTATATCATTTCGAACTCATTTATTTTGAAATGCTTGTAAGCAGAAATGTATGTTGACTGTTTTTCCTTCAATAAATAAGTTCGCTCCACTCCGTCCATAATGGTGCTGCATTCTTCGGTTATTTCTCCCAATGGGTGGGCCGAGACCTCACGTGCCTTTGTGTAACGTTACACATGCATTTGCGGGAGTTTCGTGTAAATAATTTTGCCACGATGGTTCATTCCATCACTTCTTCTTCCTAAGCTCTACAGCCCGGTGTGGGCCTTGGCTTCTTCCTCAGTTAAATATGCCCCCATTCGGCTCTCCTTCTTGCTTTCTCTCTCCATCTTCCAATCCCCATTGTCTTCAGGTCCTCTTCACCATTTTGCAGCCATCTTTTGCGTGGTCTTCCTCTCCTCCTACTCCCTTCCATCTTGCTATTTATTAACAATTTGGGCATTCTATACCTACTCTTCCATCCTTTCAACATGGCCCAACAATGACAGTCGCAATGACTTCGAGAACCTAACTATATCCTTCTCTTCCAATATTTCATTTATTTCATAGTTCATTCTTATTCTCCACGTTTCTCCTTCGTTTTCTGGGCCATAGATTCTCCTTATTATTTTCCTTTCAAATCTTCTTAATGTTTCTTCATCTTGTTTGGATAGGACCCAGGTCTCAGCTCCATATGTAATTACTGGTCTTATCAATGTTTTATCTTAAAGTCTTATCAATGTTTCATTCCATCACTACTTCGTGTATTTCCGTCAGTGCATTTGTGTTATCCAGCACTTGCTTTATTCAACATGCCATCGCGTTTCTCCGGCTTTCCGTTATGCTGACGCTAATTTCTTTCTTTTGTGGTGATTTCGAAAAAGAAAGAAACCTGCGGTAAACGGAAGCCAAGTCATGGAATGCATGTTTCTGTAGCGGTTTAGGCACGGCTTGCCGCTCATTCATGTCGGAAGCCGCGATATTCGCCGATCAACGGTCATTGTGTTTCACAGAAGACCGATTCCCTGGTCTGTATGCGGCGCCATTGAGCACACCGTCTTAATCGTTGATCGCTCTACTCAGACTAATGAAGGAAATCACGTTGTGCCGCCCTCTTTGTATAAAAGCTTCTTTCTCTGAACTCCATTCTCCCCTGGCCCTCGCTACCATGGCTACATTAGTCCCAAGTGCTTTCCAAATACTTCAGCAGTTCCACATTTTCGAATTTATTATTTCTATTTATACAGTGATTATGCGATGAGACCTACTGAGGTTTTAGGTTATTACCGCTTAGGTCAGTTGGTGGGATGAATCTTTTAGAGCAAATCTCGGATTTTAACGTACGAGATCAGAAATGTAGCGTCAATCACCAATGCAATGAAAATGTTGTGAAGCGGAAACTTAAGGACATAACCAAATTAACGTGAGCGAATTCGGAATATGCAGCCAAGAGAGCGATTTCACTTCCAAAAGACGAAAGAAACAGGTCTTTTAGTCAAAATAAGCCACACGTGGATGCTAATACTCAATAAACATTTTTCACGTACCCCTCCCTCCACCCCTCTTCCCCCTCCAACTCACCCACCTGAGATATATGTATATAAATATATCCCTCACCGGCAACGAGGACATCAATTCCCTTTGAATAAGTCACCAGTAGAGGTCACGAAACGTCGAGGCAAACCTGATAATCACGCGGCACACCCGAAAAACATATCGATCAGGTCTTAAATGTCTCCAGTGATCATCTACAAACAAACATACTTAAACAAAGATAAGAACGAACCGAAATACAGTACGCCAAAGACTATCGATCTAGTTGTGGTAAACTGTCGTAATGTTGACCAGAGCAAACGGGGCGATGTCGAGCATATTTCAAAACGCGGATATAGTAATTGGGACAGAGAGATATGCCTAAGCGATAGTGAAGTTTTTTCCCGCCAGGTTATAAAATCTATGGACGTGATGGAACTAACATGGCCGGCGGCGGAGTATTCGTTGCTGTTAAATCACATTCAACGAGAACCACGCACGTATTCAACGACAATGGAATAGAAAGCGTCTGGTGCACCATTAACGAACGGAACCAAAGAAGCTTCTACATCTACGAAGTACCGTGCAATCCACCACTGGGGTGTGTGGCACGGAGTGATTCCACACCAGGCATGCAGCACTCGTCTCAGTTCAAACAAGGACCTCGCACGTTCCCCGGGCCGCTCTGGGCGCAGACACCAAAAAGCAGTAAAGGAGAACAGTGTGCAGTCCTAACAGAAACTGGGAGAGTGACACGTAAACAAACATGCAGTACACTGCTAAAGAGGCATATAGGGGTTAATATTACTATTACTGTTAATTTATGAATGCTACGAGTTCTACTTCATGCAGAGAACAAAATAAAATATAATAATGCCGGACAAATCGACCGATGTGAAGTGTTGGTAATGATGTTGTGTTATTAAGCGCAAGTGAAAATTCTACTCTACTTGTTGAGGGTGGGAGTTTAATGTGATTGATCTATCGCAACTATTATGATCCCTTATTGTTCGTGGGAAAAATGACATTCTAAATCTATCGGTTCTGCAGTCAATATCCTTTATTTTATTCCTGTGATCGCTTCTACCGTAGTACGTTGGCTCTAGAAGTATATGTTGAACGTCCGGAAAAAAACTGTCTGCTCCGAACTTGCGCAAAAGATTTAACGACACCAGGGGGGCTATTACGAACGAGAGGCGGAGTTTTCGCTCCGCCGACGTTGTAACTTAGACCCATGCGATTATGAACAGGGGGGTCGGAGAGTCACCGCAGGTCGTTGCAACACGTCTAGGAGTCGGTGAGACCCGATGCGGCGGAAGTTACGGTGTTATGAAAAATTACGCGTTCTTTGCATACGGAAATGGCATCAGCCAATTGGGAGCGTTCCTAGCAGACGAATTCTGCGAGATGTTCATTACTGACATTTTATGCGCTAAGTTCTTAATTAAAATAATCTAGTTTAATATTTAATAGGGATTATATAATGAGCCTGGTGGTGCATTATTTTCAACACAAAAATCACATAACGAAAGTGGATTGAATACTTAGCTCTAAAACATTTTGAAAGCTTCGTTTGTAATACGCGAAGTTTGCCTATATTGAGGAATACGTTTAATAAAACATTTATTCAAAGAGGAGTGATAACAAATCTTAGAAATCAAAAATAATTAATAAATAAACTCAGGTTATTGTAATATCATGATGAAGCATACAAACTTAGCTATCTTCGGAGCCGTTGGGAAAGGATGGGATCTCTTACTCGAGTATATATACTCGAGTAAGAGATGTTTCATATATGAAACAAGAAAAAAGTCATCCCTTAAGAGGTAATAATTGCGTCATGTTCATCTGTTAATATCCCTTCGGTTTCCATATAATTTTCACGAAGACTAGGAAATATATAAAGACAGGATCTTCCAGTTTCACAAAGTATTCACGAAACAGATGATTCTCAAATGTTTTACTGCTGAGCACCATAGTAAACTGCCTGCAGAATTAATTAAGCATTGAGGTAGTCGTGCCAATGTGCAATGCTTTTCAAGTGGTAAATTACGGTCATTCATAATTTCATCGGCCGAGCTATTCAAATATTTCTCGCTGAAACAAGGTATATTTAGAATGAAATGCATTGTTCTGTTGGGCTAGCATATCCCTTCCCCCTGACCTCAAAGAGCAAATTGGTAAGGGATATGAAACACAGCGAAAACACAGTTAATTAATAAAGAAGAACGTTTATTCAACTACTTTCGACGGTATGGGTTATTGTCACATTTTCAAAATTAATGCATTCAAATTAAAAATCATTTCAACCATTTAAGTCCTGATAATTATATCTTGAAGTTTCTAGGTGACTAAATTAAATATATTCTTAAAGTCAGAATAACGATGCACAGATAATATGCACTGCCCACCAAAACCATTTAGAAGATCACAGAGGAAACAAACTAGTATACACAGCAAAGGAGCAGAAAATCGTGTGTAGCGCATCACACAGCATTAGCATACCCGAGAATCCTTAGCAACACAGGTAAACTCACAAAATGTCAATTCAAAAAACGATTTAGGCCAACACAAATTACAAACAAAATGAGTATTAGCATCAAATACCTCCGATTATGTAAAGCAAAACATCTGTTAGCAATAGCAACACAGGCACTCTGAAATAGGTAAAATCCTTGAATAGGAAATCCAAAACACTAACGAGCACCATACAGCTTTGAGCAAACATCCAAACAGCACATTTGCTCTCTGCATAAATGCATAGAATTATGAAACATCACTGAGTATCCCACTTTGCACACCATGGGATTAATAACGATCACTTAACACACGAATTCACTGGGTAGGGTATTAGTTTATCACATAAAATATCCAAATATATTGGCATAAACGTTGCTGATATCCAAGTAGTCCTTCACAGCAGTGGAAACACTGGTATAAATCCCCGGGTAGGCCCAAGCGACGAAGTGGGCTCGTCATAATGTTTCCGAGAACTAAGTTCAGGAAGAGAAAGAGTAGTATTGGTATTACTATCCATCGCAAACATCTCAAAATAGCAATATTTTACCAAAGAAATTAACACAACTCGGTGACAAGTACTTACATTGAATAATTTCCATTGTCATGCGCAGGCTAATCGCTCGTCATTACGATGTGCGTTTAAACAATAAAATTATTGACGTCCAACGATGCTACCTTCACATTACGAGTGTTTGCTCAGCTATCCTGATAATAAATAATATATAATGAGAACGCTACTATTACCCTGACGTCGGATATAATGTTTTACAATCGTCAGCTATAGCCAAAGAATGTAAACAAACCTGCGCCATGTTGAAAATCAAGGCAGGCGGAGTTACAAAGGCAGGTCCCCTGTCCGCGGTGAAACTCCGACCCCTTGGCCGCCGTATGGTAACGTCCGAGACCCGTTCGTAATCGCAGCGGGCGGTGAGAGCGATTTTCGACGGATGAACTCCGCCTGCGGTGTTTCACCGCATGCGATGAGCTGTTCGTAATAGGCCCCCAGTTCAGCTTACGTGTTCGTTCATTTTACAGACCACCAAATTCTAACAAAGAGGATATACCATACCAACTAGAAGCTAAAATATCAACATTCGTCAAGAGAAATAACGAAAGTTTAATAATTATCGGTGAGGATTTCAACCTTCCGTCTATAAGCGGGGGAACCTATAATGTAGAAACTAGATCAAGATACACCGAGGCAGGGTAGAACGTAGATAAAATTGGAAATAATTGTAGCTATCTAAGTTTCTGTGTGCATTACTTCTATGAAATTGTAGTGGGTAGCAATTTCTCTCTGATGTAACATTTTCCAATTGGATAATCTCTTATAGCGTTGAAGTGGATGATTATCAGTGAATATTTAAAATACTTGCAGCTGGGTCAACATCTCTCACCTCTGCTGTCTCTTAGTCTCTGAATGCACGATCTTACTTCGGAAGTTTGCCAGACGGAACGGTGCCTTCCCCTTGAAGACACGCGTACGGGGAAGGAGTGACCTCTTCGTATCAAACTGCTTTCGAATTTTAGTTTTGGAGCTCGACAGCGTAACAGCCATCTCTGCTGTCTGTGTAAATTTTATTATAAGTGATTGAAAAGAATTCTGACATTAGGTTTATGTATTGCCAGAGTAAATACTCGCGATGTGATAAGGGGCCATTCAAGTATTACGTAAGACGTTTATGGGGGTGGGAAGTTTGGGATCATCTTACATTGTCTTATCTAGGGGGGGTCTGGAACCAATTTACGTAAGATTTTTGTTCGTCTGGAAACATTGTATCTATCGTATCCGAATGAAATTTAGCAGTGACATGTAGCATCCGCTCGTTGATGGCGTATTTTCCGTAATCTCACCGCTACACCAATTCTGTCTGTCGCCTGACTTGCTAACTACATTACCTCCATTCTCAATGAATGTGGTATTCCAACACTGCAATAATTATACGATATCCAGTGCTCAAAGCTGCACGATGGCTTCTATGGAGAGATGAAACTGCAGAAAGCGAGCATTTAACGAAGAAGAGTAGATACAAATATCTAACGTCTTACGTAAGACTGAGAGGGAGGGGAGGGGGTTGGGAACATCGTACCATTGTCTTACATAGGGAGGAAGGGGGTAGGGGGTCAAAAATGGCATAAATCGTCTTACGTATAGGTGTCGCAAAACTTGGTGGCACTCGCCCGTGCGGAAAATGACGTCAGATAGAGGAGAGCATACAATATAGAGGAGGGATAAAGATGCTTTATAGGTTCTCTCTCCAGTGTCAAGTCCCCAAACTGAGAGCCCCCTTTTAATAACTTTGCCCGCTCATCAACGTTTAATTCGTCCTCTGCGACCTTAAACTCTCCACTGGTGTGTGCCACCAAGTTTCGCTATACCTATAATACTTGAACGGCCCCTAACTACCTGACAGAAAGAATATGCCGGAAGAAATAATTCCCAGACATTTATCTTTTGCAACCTAATGCATCCCTCTCAATGATAGAATTCTTACTTGTTACCCAGTCGTTGGATTGCGAGAAATCATATTCTCCGAAGGAAGAAGGGGGTGCTCGCTTAGCTGTGCCAGGTGTAGGGTCACGGTTCCTTCTTTCGTGTTATCGTTACTGTAATCCAAAACGCAAACAGCTCGTAGGAGGGGCATTGTTCGGAGTTACTGTCCTAAGAACGCACTCTATTAATGAAATCTAGTGACTATTAAAAGCACCTGACAGAATTTTAAGATTGACCATCACGATTTGGCTCTCGAGAGCGCAATTGAAAAATAACGTTCACGCAAGCAAGCGCGTTATGGAGAATCGTGATAGCACCCCAGGCAACGAGTGTATAAATCCCTCTTCGTCCATCAAGTTTGCTGTAGATCTGTCATTCGATCTCGTCATCTTGAATTCAGTGTCTTTTTCCCCCTCTGCCATCGGTCTCACTCACTCCAGCAGGGGCTAGATGGTAGGAGGGACTTTTAAGGCCGTTGTACGCGGGGCACGAAATTGCACAACTTCAAACTGAATTTTTTACACAATCGGGCGTGGTGTCATTTTCGAATTAGAGCATCAATTAGAGAATATTTTGCCATCTCGCGTTCATGCATTCGCGCATGCGTTCTTGCAATTCGCGGCTTTACACGATGCAATTTGAAATGCACGTTCGTACATAATACGTCATATTGTGTAATTACGTGCCCCGTTTATCTATATCTCGATGTGTGAACGACGCGAAGGCCATGTTGAATGGAACAGCTATGAATTTGTCGTCTTCTTCTTCCACATGGCTCCTCACCTGCTTCGACTCGTGGAGGTGAGTTCGGGAGCGTATTGCATGCTCGACTATCGCGTGGGATTCCTGCGCGAGCTCCGGAGCAATTGTTGGGGAGGGGAGGGGAAGAGAGGGGAGGGGATAGTCCGGTGCGGTGGAAGGGAGGGCGATCGATGTAGGGGGAGTAATTCCTTCCCCTCCACACACATCCCCTCCCCTCTCCTGCCGTCGTCTCCCGGGATGACGGCAAGGGGCCGCGGGAGAGAAGAGGGTGTGGGGGGGGAGTGGTGTCTATAGGCCTGTGCGATTATTCGATTAATTGAACAATTTTGAGGATACCAGGGCTAGCCATGGTATTCACCTTTACGGAGTCACCCGCAAGTGCACAAAAGTGCGATATTCCACAGAGGAAAATTCATTCGCCTTGACCGGAATTCGAACCCGGATCCCTCGATTTCGCGCCGAGTGCTTTAACCAAGGCGTCCTTCTCCCTTTTGTGGGTCATTTGGTGGCTTTATAGGAACAAGGTGTTCCGGACTGCTAGGCGTATGATCGAAAGGCGAAATCGAGGGATCCGGGTTTGAATCCCGGTCAAGGCGAATGATTTTTCCTCTGTGGAATATCGCACTCGATTAATTGAATCGTCGATTCAATTATTTTTACAATTGATCGATTATTTCATTACATCGATGTCGATTGCGGGAATTGACTCGATTGTTAATTCCCAATTTATGTCCAATAATCGATTAATTGACGATTATTGAATCGCTATAGATTGCAAATTGCACATTTAAACTTGTTCGCTTTTGCTCGACGATGGTCGACGCTGCTGATGCTTTTCTGCTCGCTCGGCTGTGGTGGGGAGGGAGGTGGGATTATTTTCCGGAGGTCGGTGGCTCAAAACAGGACCCTGAGGGACTCGGGGTCGGCATCTAGTGATGGAGATGGATTTGACGGGTGCGTGTGTGTCGTTGATGGCATGCGAGTGCTGGCACGAAGAGAATTCGCTTTTCGATTCAGGCGTGTGTGTCCACTCCTCAGCTATTCTGCCACCCCAACGTGATGATGTTGGGCATTGAAGGATACATATAAGTCTACAAAATACCCTGCGAGCCACCTCGAGGGTGTGTGGCAGGAGGTGAGTAGTCACCAACATGTATTACACTATACCCTAAAGTAAGTGTAGCTACGAACAATTAGGCATTAGCATAAATCTCTAATGCTTGTCAGGAGACGAAGCCTCACAGGCATGCACTGCACTACAGACATGTTACTAATGTTAGAGGGACCGTTAGTATTTATGTATTTTGCATCTACATAAACGGATAGACATTCAAGAATTATGCTGAAAACATGCACAGCGTGCTATAAGTATGTACCAGGTAACAGATAAGGATATAAGTATTAGGGAGTACTACTAAGAGCTACACTACCTATCAACAAACCTAGTCAAAAGTCTCATTGCCAGCTTTTTTGGTCTCTTATCTTTCGCGGGAAAAATGACATTTTCAATCTGTCCGTTCTGCAGTCTAGTTCCCTAATTTTATTCTCATTATCTGATCTACCGTAGTATGTCGGATCTCGCAAAATATTATTAACGTCGTCGGCGAATAAATTGGTTTGGAACTTACATAATAGTTAGTTAGAACAAACCTGGATAGTTTCAGGACTGCTTACTGAACCGCCCGAAACTGTTAACATTATTCCGCTGTTGGATGATGATATTGTTAGTATTCCTGCCGACTGATTGACATACAAATTGCATAACAAATGGACGTGCACACTCTTTATGATAAATTGTCGCACTCCACTTCTCACAGACTTTATTAATCTCCTTTGCTTGAAGACGGAAGCTGTCATGGTATCCCGTTGCGGATAACCCGATACCACAGGCAGATGAAGAATATAGGTTTTGCCCAGTGTTCATTCATGATCGAAACATCCCATCACGAATGATAATTGATGTCAGACATTGTTTTCCTTTAATCGATCCACTCGGCAGTAATGACTCGAGAAGCCAAATAAGTTTTCTGTATAGTTTATTTATTTATTTTAAAAGGCCCCAAAAACGCCACAAAGGGTTATTACATTGGTCGACAAGCAAACAAATAAATAGAATTTTTAACAAAATATACCCTTAAAATGTTAAAGATAACAGAGAAATACATTGGAAAGAAATATTGGTATTGGTTTTTTATGGTTATGAATATGGTTAGGGAGCGTGGTGGCCTAGTGGGTAGAGCGCTTGGCTACTGATCGAAGGGTCCCGGGTTCAAATCCTAGTCCGGGGTGAAGCCTTTGGACGGAGTGCGAGGTGGCCCAGGGAAAGGAACTGTCCCCCCTTACCCTGAATGTGTGAAATTCACACGCCTATGTGGCTTAGTCCGGGGTGAGGGGCTCTACCCTCTTAACTATCCAAACCAACCTTCGGGTTGAATCACTGAGTGAGATATTTATGGACAAGGAGATGGGATAGTGGGAGTCAACTTGGCAATATGTTTTATGAGGACTAATTTGAAAACGGAGGAGGGTGTGGAGAGGAGAGGTCAAGGTGGAGGGTAATTGCGAGGCTAGGGAGTTGAAAGTTTTTGGGATACGGTAGAATAGGGAGCGTTGGGATATTGAGAGTCTGAATTTGGGAATGTCAAGAAGGGAGTCATTGCGTAGGGAACGAGGAGGAACATGAAGAGGAAAGATTAGAGGAAGAAGGCAGTTGGTGCGGAGAGAGCTAATTGCTTTGGAGGAACTTCATGTCGCATAGTAGATGACGGAGAGAGAGGTTTGGGATTGAAAGGAAAGAAAGGATGTATTCTTTTGATAAGTTTCTGGGGGGAGGGATTCGATGGCGGGCAATGGCGAGAAAGAAGTTAAAATGGCGATTGAGATTGAAAGGGCGATCGTTACAAAGAATAAAGATGGTCGTAAGAGAAAAAAATGACAAATAAATGGATACTTGCATTTGTAGTAGGTATTTCACGCGATCTCTTTTTTGAAACTGTGCATTAGTTTTTTTATATTACTAAATCAATTCTGTTTCGAATTACAAATTTAAAAAATGAAAACTTACGTACGCACAGAATAAGGGCGAGAGCCTTTGGGAAACGTTCTTGGTTCGTCGTGCTCTGCTGAACTTTGAACTTTTCGCTCAACGTTCTCGGTGAATGCTTTACCACTATCGTAAAATCCGCCATTAACTATCACGTATGTACGACTCGCGTTTGAAGTTAACGTTGACGCCAATCGTCGGGAGGCGATTAGTATGCCCTGAGGCGTTTTACTGCACATTCTGGATGCAGTTCATCCAGTGCAAGGACCCGGTGCAATATTTCCATCCAGAAATGTAGGTGGACTCGATGAACAGACCTAAGGGTGGGGAGTGTGCGCACTTTGATGTTTGGAATGTCAGGCAGGCCATGCAAGACGCAAAATTACACCTCCTCCATGCGACCGATTGTACTCTCTTGCAGAATGCTTCGAGGCTTCGCCTCCTGACAAGCATTAGCTATTTATGCTAATGCGTCAATTGTCGTAGTTACACTAACTTTAATAGGGTACTGTGGAATGCATGTTGGTGACTACTCATCCCCTGCCACTCACCCTTGAGGTGGCTTGCAGGGTATTTTGTACTTGTAGATAAATACGTTGCCAGTCGGAATCGAGATCGCCAACGCAGGCTGCGTTGTCTTCAGAGTTTCCTTTCTCTCAGCTCTTACCCGCAGGCACCGGTGCTGCAGCGAGCTAAAGCCGCGCTTTTTATCAGTCATTTTTTCATCACGATTTGAAATCCAAGGACTCAGATTGTCCTCACCTTAAGCTTTCATATAGCGCTGACACAGGCAAAGATTTGCAGGTGAGGTTTGCCGCCGTGGTCCCGTTCTGTTCAATATGAGGGGGTAACTTTGCTACGTTTCCATGCTTCACGATTTTTTGTTGCGTTGTAGCAGATAAATTTTTACCTCCAGGTGATCGCAGCATTATAAGTGAGTTGACCGACTCGCCTCTGATTGGCTGGCCAAAATCGGATACGCGAAAGCTTAGCCAGTCTCCCGCACGCGGTGTCGTCTTCCACGTGCTCATTAGTTCAGTTACACCATCTGCTCTCGGACTTCATCTTTGCACTTGTAATACTCCCCCTATATATATATTTTTTTTTCGAAAGTGAATGTGCACACGCCAACTGCACAGCTCCGTGAGCCACCCGGATGGTTGGGGGAATGGATTGTGCAACCGAGGAGAAACCCCTGTAATTCTATGTGCCTCACGATAGAGCAGTTGAGGCTCACGAGTCGAGACCAACTGCTGACCAGATGACACAGACTGCTTCGATCAAGGAGGTCGTTATGGCCTTGGTGTCGCGTAGTGCCGGCGTCGATGCTAATCGCTGAATGGCTTTTGATGTGCTCTTGCGGTAGACGGTCGTTGGGACATTTTTGATTCAAAATATGTCTCCGAGGAAAACATTACGACTTCGACGCACTAGGCGAAGAAAGGTTTAATTTTTCCGGTGTTATGTAAGCTCTCATGATCGTGTTCATTTATTTTTATTTTTAATTACCTGTTCAGTTAGTATTAATAATGCATTTTATTTATACATTTATGTGTCATGGATATTTTTCTCAATTTGGTTTCCTTTTCTTGTGCTGCTTCACATGCATATTTAATTCAATTTGGAAACTGATACTCCTTTTTGTCTTCTGTCGTTGGCTCTCTATACGTCTTTGGTTTTTGCTTGTATCGGTTGTTTTTATCTTTTGATTTTTTCCCTGTCACTCTGGGGTCACATTCTCATACCTAGTTAACTATCATATGGCTAGGATTCTAACCCAAATTCCATCGGCTGGATGGGCTTCGCTAATGTCCTCCGCATCCACAATCTAACGTCCTCCTAGGGATAGATTCACTAACTTTAGGGTATAGTGTAATGCATGCTGGTGACTACTTATCCCCTCCCACACACCCTTGAGGTGGCTTGCAGGGTATTCTGTAGATGTAGGGGGGTAGGAGCGCTGCTAGGGGGAAGGACTATATTCCTCGGTTCGAGGCGTACAAAAATGGTATTTATTAAATGCCATTTTACCACCTGTTACTGTCGGATTTAGCTGTGATATAGAATGTCTTACCAAAACAAAGTGAAAAATCCCTAAATAGCAAACATTATGTCTGCCTGTAAGAATGGCATAGGCTACGTTACGATGAATAGAGAATTGAGGACGAGGCAGGGGATTTAGGATTTAGATATATTTAAAGAAAGAATCAATCAAAGCTCTCGTTTAATGCTTAAGAGTTTTGCTCTTCTGATATTCGTCCTTTTTTAGGAAAGTCGATGAGCGTAGTCTGGAAGCTTTTGAGAAAGATGGAGAGAAAGTATGGTAAAAAACATAGAAAACATTGAGAGAAATTTTGAGAAGAAAGCTTTGATATCAGTGGTGAATGTGAGATGGACGAAGTACGTACCACTTCAGACCTAACTCTTTAATAATGAAATGATCCTAATCGGAGGGTATCTAATCACTGATTTTATGTTTGCAACTAAGTAGTGATGACGTAGACATTTTTAACCGCGTTTATTTCACTGCATTTTTAAAAATCCCACAGGTGTCTTCTTATAGTCAATTCTGTTCTAAGATTCTCAATAACTCCCCCTTGTTCGGCTGAAGTTGTTTCGATCACCCAAACTTCGTTGATTTCGATAATAATTACAGATTCAATCAGACTTCTCTCCAATAGTCTTATTGCCCGAAAGCTGGTGTGATCTTTGAAGATGGTAGAAAAAAGAGTTCTCCTCAAGTTTTAGCCCAACGGCGTGTGAAATTGGCTGGCAAGAGGACTGGTAAGGGTGCTTTCCTTGTGCCAGTATCCCGAGAAGATCATCTGGTTTCGGAGAAAATCTCACAGGTTGGGATGTCGCGGGGATGTGTCCGGGAGAGAGAGAGAAAGAGGCCTCTCTCTCTCTCTGATTCGAACTTGGGTCTGTCGCCCCCACACGTCAGTCTCCGCCCTCTTTTGAGCTGTTCCTCACTTGTTCCAAAAATGTTGTAATTTTGAAATATTCTCTAAAACGGCCCCTTGCGAAAAGTCCAGCAATTACTTCTAGCGTTCTTCCCACGGATTAGGACTCGCCGAGTTAAGTTCGCCGGTGGTATTTTGGCCAGGGTCTCTCCTGGAATGTGTGTGAGTGGATTCCTTCTCCTACCAACCCCTTCTCCCCCCCATACCCCCTTCTTCGCCACCCCTCCATCTCCTTGGCTGGAATGGGGAAGAGTAGATGGGGTTTGCTGAATGCACCAGCGATCTCTCCCCCTCCCTTTTCTTCTCTCCCCTCTCCCTGTTACCCCCCCTATTCCCCTCCCACTCTCCCTCCCCCTCCACCTCCTCGCTCGATCAATAGGACGACGGCGGCAGTGGTGCGCATACCCTCCCCCCTCCCCTCCTCTCATTCCTCGACACTCGGGGGAGGGTAAAGAGGGGGGAAAAGGAGGGAGTAGTGGGGGGGCTCGCGGAAAACTACCCTCCCTCCCCCGTCTTCTACATCTACGTAGTAGTGTAGCACCCTGCGAGGTACCGCAAGGCTGTGTGGTAGGGTCATAAGGTTTCACCACCATGCCCTTTACTAAAACCTTCAAATATTATTGCAAATGCGAGCATTGATGCATTTGCAAAAATCCGAGAATACGTGGAAGGGGTGGCTGTTCTCCAGCATTCAGGAGTTTATATGTTACCAATTTTATAGAAATTATGAATATCAGTATATTTTGCTTCTGCATTAATGTACTGAGGTACAAAGGTTATTAGAGAAGCAAACGAGACGTGCTGTTAGTACTCGAGGGCTTAACCAGGGGGGGGATAGGGTCGATGGAGAAAAAGCTCAGTTTTAATATCCTACATTCAAATGTTGGTAAATGCATATAAATTATCATGTAGGATTTCAATTTGTTCTTGTATTAACTATAATTAAGTGTAATATCTGTAATTATAAGGTTTTTTTTTAAAAATAAAGTGGTTTTAAACACTATTAATTTTTCTGTTATTTTACTTGCCAATAGGCGCACAAGTACAAATCCCCCCCCTCCCCCCTGGTTACGCCCTTGGTACTACTTAGCAAAATAAGACAAGCATTATGCACCCACGTAGCAAAATGAGCCGAAAGCATTGGAGAGCAACTCAGCTTATTGGCTTCACTACGTACCGAAAAAACGAATTATAAGCTGTCAAAGGCCTGCTGTATGGTCTCTTATCGTTTGCAGAAATTGACGTTTTCGACTTGCCCGTTCTGCATTCTATTTTACGATTTTCATGTTCACGCCGTAATATCTACCGTAGTACGCCGGGTTTCGTAAAATGTTTTTCACTTCGTTTGAAAGTAGATCGGCTGGGAACTTGCTTTAAATATTGAGACCCGGTTTTATAATGTCTGGATAACGTTATCAGCAAGATGGCGTAGTTTTTTCGTGAACTCGATGCTAACTGAGAGTTCGAGTTATTTATATTATATACATCATGCTGTCGGTTAGTTATCGTGAGCGTTATTGGTGGGAGAAAGTATATTGACTTGTATGAATTCCGTACGATAAAATATTTATTCCTTAGAGATCATGAAATCAGGCCTAAGGCTAAATTTTAAAAGATGATTCCTATCCTACCTTGCAACGATAATGAAATTATCATCTCGACCTTTTGAATATCTTGCCGTTCTTCGCTGCACGCCTCCGTTATTACGGTGCTTGGAGCTATTTTATGTTCAAATTTGTGTGAAACTTTCCATACGTGTCTTCATTTGGAATATCTATTGATAAAAGTGAGAAAATTGCATGCTACCGATTTAGTTTCTTGCTAATTCAATGCTATTTTAACGCGTAGCCTTATTGCACATGGCATATATTTAGAAATAAATCGATTACGTGTGTACAGATGCTCTCATAAACTCGAAATCATACGTTTCATATTATTTTAATGGTTGATAACAAGTATCAAGGTAAAAACCGAAAAAAACACCGTTTTCGCTCCGTTTTTTAATTCCGCGCCGAAAACCCAAGTAATCAAAAATGCTTTTAAGGTGCTTTGAGCGAGATAGTTCCCTAGTCATAATAGAGGAGACCGTATTATAATTTTATTTTTTGACTTCAGCGTCTGTTAGAAGTGTGAAATAAATATTGTATTATTAATGTAAATATATAATTATGTATGATTAAAATTCTCAGTAATGAAGTAAATAAAGCTGCATAAGTCTCTAACTTGACTCTTTTTTCCCGCCGTACGGCTGAAAACCCTTTAAAACAGCAGGTTTTTTTGCGATTCTGTCAAAATTACTGAGGTGAGTAATAGATTTTTTTTATAATTAGTTGAGAAAACATGCAATCTACACACAGTTAGTTTTTTGACGAAATATTAGTGATATAAGTTCCTATTTTTTTTCAATATTCTCCCTCTGGAGCGCAAAGCCGTAATCTATCCCATGTAAAACAGCTTACATTTTTGACAAATTGCTGGAAAAATAGTTCGGCAAGGGGTTAATATTTTGATATTATTGGAAAGATGAGAGTTGTTTCTTTAAAATGAGGCCAAATTCATCGAATTCTAGGTGAAGTGATTTTTCGCTCTCAAACTACCTAAAATGCAGAGTTCTCGGGATTCCGTCCGGGTGTTGTTGGTGTATTTCGACGGCGTAGTCTGCCTCAGGGTGAATTAAATGAATGATTGAGTTCACCCCGAGGACGATGGCAGACACTGCGCCGTCTCGAAGCGTCGTTGCAACATCACCCCGATGGAAACTTGAGAACTCTACGTTACAAGCATTCACCTAGAAAGCCCCAAATCTTACACAATGCTTTTATTCAAGCGAAAATATAATTCTTGCTACATTTTCTTCGTTACATGTATCGTGATTTCAACCGCATAAACAGATGTATGTACTTACGTGAACTGTGGTCTCAATATTTTTTTTCGACTTGCTTGAAAATTTATTAAAATGTAGGTGTACTCAATGACTCACGATTACCGCTGCAGCCACCTTAAGTTATTTTGAGCGAAAAATCATTTCACCTACAATTTTATTAAATTTGGCATTTGACTCATTTTAAAGAAAAAAACCGTCATCTTTCCAATTATATCAAAATATTAACCCAATTATCATCAATACCAAATTATATCAATCAAATTATAACATAAAATTCTAAGGTTATATCCTAAATTTTGCATCATCCTCATTTACTGTGTAAGACAGAATTTAAATCGTGTTTTAAAAATTCTTAGGTGGTTTGAGCGAAGAATCAATTCAACTATAATTTGATGAATTTGGCCTCATTTTAAAGAAAAAACTCTCATATTTCTAAGGATACCAAGATATTAACCCCTTTTGCCGAACTAACTTTTGAGCAATTGGCCTGAAAATATAAGCTGTTTTGCATGGGATAGATTACGGCTGTGCGCTCCAGAGGGAGAATATTGAAAAAAATTAGGAACTTCTAACACCTAGATTTCGTCAAAAAACTAACGGTGTGTAGGTCGTATGATTTCTCAACTATTTATAAAAATAAATCCAATACTCACCGCAGTAATTTTTACAGTCGCAAAAAAAAGCCTGTGGTTTTGAAGGCTTTTTAGCCATACGGCGTGAAAAAATGAGTCAAGTTAGAGACTTAGGTACTCATATTTATTTGATTGCTGAGAACTTTTGTCATATATGGCGATATTTTGGAACCAATAATATTACATTATCTATTTCATATGTCTTACAGATGTTGAAATAAAAAAATAAAAAATGGAATATGTTCTCCAAAATGACTGGGGAACTATCTCGCTCCAACTACCTTTCGCCTGCTTCATAAGGATCCCAACTTCTAAACCCCTTTCTCCCTTTTATAACGAAGGAGAGAGCGAAAGGGGGCGTTGGAGGGGAGTGGCGCGAGCTCCCCTCTTTGAGGGTTTTTTAAGGGGTAGGGGTTCCTCCTCTTCCCCCTTATAACCAGTGTGTGTCGTAGCGTAGCCTCCTTCCCCTCCTGCAACCCCACCACCGTACGTCATCCCCTCCCCTCCCAACCCCCTCGCAGAGCGAGAGTGGAGAGGTGCTCTGCAGTCTTCTGTCGGAGCTCTCGGGGAGCGGCGACCTGGCTGCGGTGCATGCCGCTCCTCCTCGTTTGGCGGATACTCCGTGGCCGGGGGTGAAGGGGGGAGTGGCAGGGAGGGTTCGTTCGGGGCTCGCAAGGTGGCGCGACGTGGACCCTGAAATGTTCGGATTGCACCCGAGGTCAAAGGTCATCTCGTGTCGCTCTATTCTATCTGCCCGCTTGTATTTCTAGGGCCTCTGGTGGCTGAAGTAGTCATTCAATGTCTGGTTTTGCTCGGGCGTTCATTGAATCTTACGATTCATTGAAGTATTCTACCAGCTGATTGGTAGGTTCTTGGACAGTCCCCATTATGTATCCCAACCTCATAGACATTGCCTCGCTTTCCCTCCTAAGGATGGCCCGTTATTAGATCCCTCTTCAATTCTTCATATCTTCTACCTCCTCTTATTTCGTCCAGAATTCCTATCCTCTTCCTTCCTCTTCCACGTTTCCCCAGTGTTCTCCCCTCTATCACTCTCTTCAACATGCCCTCTCCTCTCAAAACCTCCTCCATCCATCTCTTCTGCCTTCTCCGAACCTCTGCCACCAGCTTCCTCTCCTCTCCGACCATATCCAATACCTCCTCGTTCGTCTTTCTCGCCATCCAGCTAACCTTCTCCATCCATCTCCAGACCCACATCTCAAACGCTTCAGGTTTACGCACATCCTCCCTTCGCAATGACCAAGTTTCCGACCCATATAGCGCCACGCTCCATATTAAAGTTTTCACCAGCCTCTTCTTTACGTCTCTTCTCAGACCTCCCCTCATCAATTCCCTTCTATTCGAAAATTTCTCTTTGTCGAGGGAAGTCCCGCACCTGATGTCCCTACCTCAAAACCCTTTCTCCTCCAAAATACTACCAAGGTAGGTAAACTGCTCGACCTGCCCTCCCACCCTTATATTCAGCCCCGCCTTCTTACTTCGCCACGCTCCCCTTCGTTACATAGCTAACTTCTGTTCCCATGGTATGAAAAGTACTATTTGTTTAGGGGCATAAAATCTAATAAATGGCAAATTAAAATCTACTCACTTTCTATTCATTGAAGTATTCTACCAGCTGATTGGTAGGTTCTTGGACAGTCCCCATTCTGTATCCCAATCTAATAGAAATTGTCTCGCTTTCCCTCCTAAGGATGGCCCGTTATTAGATCCCTCTTAAATTTCTCATATTTTCTACCTCCTCTTATTTCGTCCAGGATTCCTATCCTCTTCCTTCCTCTTCCACGCTTCCCCAGTGTTCTCCCCTCTATCACTCTCTTCAACATGCCCTCTCCTCTCAAAACCTCCTCCATCCATCTCTTCTGCCTTCTCCGAACCTCTGCCACAAGCTTCCTCTCCTCTCCGACCATATCCAATACCTCCTCGTTCGTCTTCCTCGCCATCCAGCTCACCTTATCCATACTTATCCAAACCCACATCTCAAACGCTTCAAGAAGTCCCGCATCGGATGTCCCTACCACAAAACCCATTCTCCTCCAAAATACTACCCAGGTAGGTAAACTGCTCGACCTGCCCTCCCACCCTTTTATTCAGCCCCGCTTTCTTACTTCGCCACGCTCCCCTTCGTTACATAGGTAACTTCTGTTCCCATGGTATGCAAAGCAAATCCCATAATATCTAAATCCATATATCTTTATTAAATGGCCGATGACATACTACTATTTCTGCACCAATCGATAGGAAAAATAGGACTACAAGGTTTGTCAAAATCAGGGTAGGTTTTCGGGCATGCCGAAAATGATGGCCCCTCTAGGTAGTTAGAGCGAGATAGTTCCCTAGTCATAATGGAGACCAGATTCCAATTTTATATTTTAATTTCAGCGTCTGTATTAAGTGTGAAATTAATATTGTAATATTAATGGTGCAAAAGTATAGTTATGTATGACCAAAATTCTCAGTAATTTAATAAATATATCTACATCATTGGCTCATTTTATCACGCCGTACGGCTAAAAAGCCTTAAAAACGGCAGGTATTTTTTTGTGATTCTTTAAAAATTACTGCGGTGAGTAATGGATTAGTTTTTATAGATAGTTGAGAAAACATACAAACTACACACCGTTAGTTTTTTTTGCAAAATCTAGGTGCTAGAAGTTCCTATAATTTCCTTCAATATTCTCCCTCTGGAGCGCACAGCCGTAATCTATTCCATGTAAAACAGCTTGTATTTTCAGGGAAATTGCTCGAAAAGTAGTTCGGTAAGGGGTTAATATTTCCATATCATTGGAAAGATGGGAGTGTTTTCTTTAAAATGAGGGCAAACTCATCAAATTCTAGGTGAAGTGAATTGTCGCTCAAACTTCTTTCAAGGCACGTCCGCTCCTCCGTTGGACGTGCTCGAATAGGACGCGTGAACTATGGGAACTATCTTCGATGCGACCATTCCTAGGGAAATGGCTATTTCGAGAGAGCGTGGGCGTGCGTGGTCTTCGCATTCCAGGCGTGACTTTACCACGGCGTCACTACCGCATCGTTAACGAAACCGTATCTTTGCCACGACGTCATGAGTTGTCATTTGGAATGTTAAGATGAAGCATGCGTGTTGGAATCGCTAATAACGTTGGCTATTAATGTAGTTTGAGCGAAATATCACGACATTAAATTTGAGGAGACGAAACTTTCAACGAAGGAGTCCCGATACTTCCCTCGGCAAATCAAGGAGGCCTTAGAAATTCATAAAACACCGTTGAATTTCAACAGAGAGGACGGATATCACCTTCACAGCGCCTGGAAAAGACTCATCCAAGAAACAGCAAATCAGAGAGAAGCACCCAGCCAGCCTACGGTATATAAGCGAGGCAGAAACCACACGCCGACGACCTGAAGACGCTGGCAGGAGAGCCAGCGAAACTGTTGTCAACATAGCCAACTGACGCGGAAGATAACCCGGAAAATGCAGAGATCAAACCACCGCCGTCACCGCGGAAACCTTCGCTCTAACACTTCACCTAGAATTTGATGAATGTCACCTCCTTTTTTAAGAAAAAAACTAATCTTTCTAATGATATCAAAATATTAACCCCTTGCCGAACTAGTTTTTTTAGCAATTTGCCTGAAAATATATAAGCTGTTTTACATGGGATAGATTACGGCTGTGCGCACCAGAGGGAGAATATTGAAAAAAATTAGGACTTAATAACGCCTGCTCGCCCTCTCCGTCTGCAGCGCATGCTGCAAGCAATCTAGGAAACTCTGTAAATCATTCACTTTTGCTGATGTTATTCTGATGTGATTGAGATCGGGTTTCCGTGGACCATTTCCTGCGGTGTTCCGCTCCTACCTGTAGTAGTCCCTTTCATCTCTGCTTCGCTCTTCAGCTCCTCACTCACACAATTCCCCAATCCCTTCGCGATTCCGTCTTCAACGTTTTCCCCGACGACCTCGTGGACGTGCGATCCCTCTTTTGTCTTAAGAACGTTATACACGATGAAATATTTTGTGAAAACGAATGCACCCGAGATTGTACGTTTGTCTCAACGAAATTAAAACAGGTTCTATTTTCCATTCAGGCATTCGCACAAGCATTCATACAATTTGCTGCTTTGCACGATACATTTTGCCTCATGAAAGAGTTCACGGAAGAGTTTGTACAAACAAATGTACCGTGTAAAACTGCCTTTAGACTCATATTCTTCACGTCTGATTCTGAAGCGGACGATGTAACAAGCATATCAGTATCATCTAGATTTTTTTTGTTCTCGGACGATTTTGGTGGTCCGTGTGCCCCCTGCGATCCCGCCATTGGCTTGTTATCAGGTTTCTCAGGGGTCGAACCGCCAGAGCTTGACAGGAACACCCATGCCCTGGGTAAGAGGTGTAATAAGATGAGGCTAGGAAATAAGATTGTCGGCCAATTTGTGTTTGCGATTGCAATCGCAATGATTGGAAAATTGTCAAACATTCGTCGTTCTAAAGCGACTATGTTGGGTTTATTCTCCGCAACTGTGGCATATCATGCACGAAAACGTCTCCTGTGGTACAATGTACACTGGGGACGAGTACAACTTGTTCGTATTTACCCTCTCCGCTGAGATTCGTCTTGGTGGTGACACTGGCAAACACACCTGACTGGCAATAGGAAAATCCGGGTTCGTCTCCCGGTGAAGTCAAATTGTTTTTCATGGCGAATTTCACCGTCTTTGAAGTAGCATGTAGATTCATTTACCTGCTGAATTGTGTTTAAAAACCAGAATATTTCCTAAGTGCCATATGGGGAACACTTCAAGAGTAGTAATCCGCCCGTCTGTCGGATGGGACGTTAAACTGTGAACCTCTGTGCTCTTTACGATGAGAGGAGACTGATACCGAGTTTCTCTCCACCCTCCCTTCGTTCCACATTAAATCCTTGCCTAGCCAACTTATCCCAAATGGTGAAAATGATTACCTCCGTTGTGGATCGCCTCCCAGAATAACCAACCAAAGGACGATATTTTCTCCATTCCCAATAACTCGTGGGAACCGAACAATAATAATAATATGTAATTGCTTTAAGCCCAGCAGATGGCGTGGGCGGACTGGCAGACGGGAGGAGAGGGGGTGGTTCGGCGAAGGAAAGCGAAAAGAGGGGGAGGCGGTCTCCTCTTCCTCATATTCCCACCCCCGCTCTGCCCCCCTGCCCCTCCCCCCCCCCCCGCCACCGATAGGGATCGATCGATAGGTGGCGCCGCGCAGAGTCGACGGCCCCTTTCTCTCCCTTTTCCACGTTTAAGGGTTCGCACTGGTGCCGTCGCAAAACCCCCAGCTCTCTATCCACCCCCTTCCCAATAAGGGCGCGATTTACAAGGGTTGGCTAAAGCTCTAGATTTGAAAAGTAGGGACGACGTTTGTCCTCAACCGAGGAGGCCATTGGGGAAGATGTGTGTGATATTGAAACATTGTAGTATTATTTAAAACATCACGATAGATGGCATCAAATGGATTATACTCGCTTCAATGCTTGACAATAATTTTCCCCCGTAGAATTATGTTTTCTCAATATCTACCCCGTGTTCTGAGTACGTCTGTTTCAGTTGACTTGTCCGTACTCTCCCAAAGCGAATCCCTCCCTGATCGAAGGGTTAACAGGTTAACTCTTTTGCGCAAGTTCGAAGCCGACAATTTTTGGCCGAACATTCTACACATTTTGCTGGAGCCAACGTATTACAGTACAAACGATCACAGGCATAAGATAAAGGAAATAGACTGTAGAACCGATGGATTTAAAATGTAATTTTTTCCACGAACAGTATGGAACATACCTAATAGTTTCGATAGATCAATCATATGAAACTCCCACCCTGACTAGGTAGAGTAGAATTTTCACTTGTGTTTAATAACATGACATCATTAATAACACTTTACGCCGCTTGAAATGTCCGGCACTGTTCTCTGCATGAAGTAGTATCTCGTAGCATTCATAAATTAATAGTATTAGTAAGTAATATTAACCACAAAATGTCTCTTTTAGTAGTGTACTGCATGTTTATTTACGTAGCACTATCCCAGTTTTTAGTTTGACTTCGCACTGTTCTCCTGACTGCTTTTTGGTGTCTGCGCCTAGCGGCCGGGGGAACGTGCGAGGTCCCGATTTGTGCTGGGACGAGTGCTGCATACCTGGTGTGGAATCACCCCGTGCCACACACCCTAATGTTGGTCCCCACGAGTTGAGGGGACGCTTCAGGGCAATATACTCTTTGACCTCTCCACATCCTATTTTTATTCTTCCCCAAGCGATACGGTAGATTCATGCAAAAAAAATATTCCGTGCATCAGTGCATGCGAACGGAAGCTCCCACAGCCTCAGTCGTCTGGAGGTCCTCCTAATAAGTGCTGTAGGACAACTTTAGTCCCGTGTCTTTTTACCGTGGTAAAAGTTTATTCTTTCCTATTTTTCTTGATAGTTTTTCTACCTTCTGTCGACGTACTCAAGTCAGGAATTATATCGTTTTTTTGCTTGTATTTATGACGCGCCAGATCGGGCAGATGTACGACGTCGACCCAAACTCAATAAGAGTTAACAAAGGCGAAGAATCGCCGTTTTCGACAGTGGTTGATCTGTTCCTCAGAACAAACCCATTTGTCATTCATTGAGACGCGTCAAACACCGGCTCCATACTGTTTGGATGACGACAGTGTGCTGGATGCAGTGTAACCTGGCTTCGTATTCATTTCAGCCGTATCTACAGAGTGCGGAACGGGCTTCGAATTCGTGCAGGCGACAGGACCAAAATCAGTCCGTTCTACGCATTTAATGGATGAAGTCTCTGATAATTTAGTTTTTAAATACGACAGAATGGAGTCTTGTAGATATTTGCACTGATACACAACGTATTTCTTCGGTTATAATATTAGTAAATGTGTAGTTTGGGAATATAATCTTGTTCACAGCGGATATAACCCTAGCAACAATTTATTTACAAATGAAAGTTGAAACTCGTACCAGTTTCAACATTGATGTTGTCTTGTCTCTCCGGCAATTCTGGACCCGCTTCGCTCGTGTAGATGTATTCAATGGGATGACTACAAAAATTCTCATTCCTCATATGTTTCCTCTCATAGCTGTTGTATCCAAATACCACACAAATTAATGCAAATGGACGGTGCACTCCGTACCTAGCTCCTACCTCCTTGATGTACAGGCTGTCTCTGCGTTACGTAATAGATTCATTCCGACACTCGCTGCGTAAATCGAAATTTACGTTAGTCGAACATTACTCCGGAGGTGAGTCCGTGCTCCGGTGATTACGGTCGATTCGGAGAAACGCGGGGTATAATTTTCGTCCAAATTTCATTCAGTCCACTGCAAAATTCAAGAAATCTTTATGCATTCTCGTAATTTATTAACCAGAATGTTGAGATCGCACGAAATTTGCACCTCGTGAATTTCTTATCTAAATGCGTAACATCAGAACGAAGTGTTAAACAATTGCCCCGATGCATGAAAGAACGGTATTTTAATTAAGGCTACTTTAAGACTGCTTACAAATAGCAATTTTCCCGTCTTCACCCTCTCAGGTCGGCTACCTTTCACCAGCACTTCCTTCACATGCGCTCCTTGAATCTAAGCAACCAAAATTTATATACTCAGGAGTACAGTACAGTGTACAGTAAGCAACCATTCATCGCATTCCGTAACTTCCACAATTCTCGTATTTTTGGTTACAGTGGCCACGTACGGATTTACGTAAGTCGAGGCTAACGTTGCTCGGGCAATGCTCGTAATCCAAGTCACAGCGTTCGACGACCTACACGATGCGCAACGACCTACCTTGTGTTATTGGTAGTGCCATGGCCTTCCTTTTCATTTGGTGCCTTCGCGAGATGAGTTGCGAACGGATTTCGACGCGAGCGAGTCTCTCATTTTCTGCTCCTCTGGAGATTGCAGAGCGCCCGGGAGTGTCTTTTTGTCTCCATGATTCCCACGTGGTCCGCGGGGGAAGGGGGCTGGAGGGGAATGCAGGGGGGGGGGCGCGGCGGCAGTGTCATCGCGTTTGACCCCTCGCTCTCTGGCCTTCAGGGGTGATTCTCTGCTTCCGGGGGGGGGGGGGGGATGAGGGTGGCACGGGCTTTTTTTCTTTGTGGGGGGAGGGAGGTGGCGGGGCTCGGAAAAAGTTTCTTTCCTGCGTCGTCATTATACCTAAGTTTTATCCCATAAGTATGTGCTTGATAATAAGAATTTGGTTGGGTTTTTGCGTCCAGAAGTACGTTGATGAAAATTTCAGTTCGATGTCGAAACTGTCCTCAAATGGGGTTTATCACTAAAACTTTTATGCAGTTCTAATGTTGAAATCGAAGGATTAAGAGTGCATGATTTGTTGTGCAGTCATTTTGCAGCAATTTAGCTTAATTCTGAAATATATTAACTTTAAATAATGAGCATTCGTCTGCTTCCGCGAATCGTTCTTTGAGTGGCCGTTACGCCATTTCATGCGTCATTGTTTGCTCACGTTGCCCCAAGCCTCCGGGCAATGCGATTTAGAGGAACGTTGTGATCGAGCTTGCCGAAGTTTCATGAAGAGAAAATTCTGCTATATCACTGAAATCCTAACAAACATTACGATCGGACGAATGCTTCACGAAATGATCCAATATGATAACCTTCCCAAGTGGACTCTTGTTCTACAGTCTTCAATCACGATTATGTTATTTGTTATCTTTCAATTACGAAGGTGATAATGATTTATTACAAATGTTTTATACTAATGTCGATATCGACGATACACGGTTCGATTTACTGTCAATAGTGAAAAAATTGACCTTAATTCAACTGTTGATTTCATCTACAAAAAATATTTTTCTTTCTACCAGACGAACACATCGTTCGGATTTATCCAAAATCTTGTCCTCCAGTGTCCGAAGTGGCGTGGAATTACCGGATTAAGTGGGGTGGGACACTTAAAATGATGGAACATTATCTTATAATGTCCCATTCTGTTAGCAAGCTACAGAAAATGATATGGAATTTATATAATCCTTAAATGTTCGGAATATATTTTATTACCTCTCTGACTCGCGGAGATACCTAAACTCAATTTTTTTTATTTGTAATTTTTGTGAAAGAATGGTTCGGATATAAAAAGGAATAATTTAGAAGAACTAGTAGTGGAACAGGAAAAAAGTTAATGCGGCCATAGCATTACTTGGTGCGGACGCCCGATAAGTATTGCATTCTCTCTCTGTTAAAATATAAATCAATATATTTTATTTATTATATGTTATGCTATTACTCAATATATACTGTGTTATTTTTTTATAATAATCACTTGTTAACCTCATCTTTCATGGTATCCATCGATGCTGTCTTTCACGTCAACTTCTTTCGGCCCAATTTGCATGTTGCATGCAAAATGATCGTATGTCTTGTGATATCATTTCATAACAACGTGAAATAAGTTCAAAATATCGAGTTGATAAACAATAAGTCTTTTTGGGATCGATGGTTAATGGACCTCGTGTGCTATTGGTTCAAAGGTACGGGAAAGGCTAACGTTATGTGAATGGGAGTAGGGGTGTGCGGGTACCCGAAATTTCGGGTCGGGTATTTAGTGTCCGATCCGAACACTCGTTCGTCTCCCGAAAAATTCGGGTCGGGTCGGGTATTTAATGTCCAATCCGAACACTCGATTGTCTCCTGAAAAATTCGGGTCGGGTATTTGGCGCTCGAATTTGAATTTTATCGACTGATCCATCGCGTAATTCCGGTTTGAAATCGGCTATGCACCCGTACGTACCACCGTAACAACCTTACGCGCATTTACACTACTAACGTAGCGGCCGTGGTTCGTACTGTTGTAGGCGCTAACCATTGTGTGAACGCGCGTTGGTTACCGATAGAGTAGTAGTTCTTAACGTTGCTACTAAACAGTGGTCAGGCGCTGGTGTCGCGAGCGGAAACCGGAAATGATTAAGGCCGATAACCAAAAACATCAATCAAAATAGTGCAGCATACGGTGCTACTTTGATGTATATGACATTATAACACTCTTTATAGGAATTTAAAATCAAGTTTCACTCATTTTTGCTTATATACGAAAATAATACTTCGCCCTTCTTCATTTTCATTGCCTTATTTGATTATCGTACTTCATCTATTCCGAATTCCGCCATCTACACGAGCGCTGACAACTGTTAAGTGGTAGCGTCCGGAAGTATTTGCCCACCGTTAACCAACGCACATTCACATGGTTTTTAGCGCCTACAACGGTAAGGACGAAGGTCGTTAGGTTAGTTGGTTTATTGAGTGAAGGGGGCACTACTAGATCGCGGCAATTGCAACGAAGCCGAAGTTTCTAAGCAATGAAAACACTATCAGTGCTTTTCATTTGAGTACGGCGATAGCCGATAAGTATCGGACGCAGGTGCCGTCGATCGCCGGCTCACCTCGGAACAGAGAGCCACCAACAGCCGGCGATTCAGCTAAATCGAAAGCACCACGGCGTGGCAATCGCCGTCTATCGCCGCAAATCGAAAACACCCAAAATGAAACATCGATCGATTAGAAAAAATAGATTATCGACTGTCGATCTTCCGGTAGGCCTGTCAGTCAGTGAACCCACTTTCTCTCTTTAAGTGATATTTACCGATTTTATTTTTTGACAATTTCATCTCTATTTTGGTGACGTGAGAATGATACAAGCTGGCCTAGGTGTAGGACGTGTGGATAGCGATGTTGACGGCAATGACGAATCACGGTCACGCGGAAATCCGCCATGGCGGAATAGTAAGGCAGCTATCCGGGTGCACTTCGTCCAATTGCCGAATTTCCACGCAACGTGCAATTACTGCAATGCAGTACTAAAAAACCTATAATATTGCTCTCATGTCTCATTTGAAATTTTGTTCATAAGCTATAGCTATGTACAGGAAAATTTCGCGATCGCGAATTTTGCGAATTTAGACAAAAATGTCCTAGAAGTGGTAATTAGTTACAACATACTCCATACTGACTGGGGAAATGACTTTTGAACTGGCGAAATGTCGCGAATTGTGCCCCAAAACGCGAATTTTCATTGTTTTGTGAGAAAATGGTTGGAAGTACATTTCAAACGCAAGAAAAACATTAAAATTGCAAGAAAATGTTCTCAATTCCAAATATTCCTGAGGTATACGGAATTTGGCAGTTCATCGTAGCAAAACCGGTGTTACGATAACAATCGCGGGAGGATGACATCGGGTGCTTTCGATTTACGGCGATAACCGGCAATATACAGTTCGTCACGCCGCGGTGCTTTCTATTTACAATTAGTGGAATAACCACCTATCGGCATCTATGATCGGTGGCTCTCCGCTCCGAGGTGAGTCGAACAAAGGAAAAGCAACATGCGCATTTATTCTAAGTAATCTGCTACAGCAGGGTTTCTCAAACTTTTCCTGCGATGGAACACTTCGTAAATCCTGAAATTTCAACGGAACACCTTGTGGACCTCGCATATATTAAACCATTGCGATTAGGTAGCAGCATATAAAGCCATTATAGGTTACTCTGAACACCCATTAGCCTTCCGCGGAACATAGTTTGGAAATCACTGTTCCTACAGATTTTAAGACGAGACGGACTGCGCATGTGTGAATAGCTGCTTTGAGTTGTTTCATTTCAATGGGATCGTTCACAAAGAGATTTTAAATGCTAATTATAGTTTGAAAACTAAAGATACGTATTTTTCCGATTTTTTTCCTGATTTGTTCATTAGACTCTACTACGGATTTGAAGATGAGACGGACTGCGCATGCGTGAATAGCCGCTTTGAGCTGTTTCATTTCAATGGGCTTGTTCGCCAAGAGTTTTTTAAATGCCAATTCTGATAGAGTTTGAAAAATAAAGACATATTTTTCCGTTTTTTGATCCGTCGCCTGCTTTTCGAATTATCGGCGGCGGAAAATCGGGGTCTAAACCCTTTCACGTAAAAGAACCAACATGAATAGTTTTGAAGTCACTTGCTGCTCCGTCCAATCACGATGGGCGCTATGCAGCATTACCTTCCCTCGATTTCCAGCGAGCGAATTAGAAACTGAACCAGATCTCTGATGAAGTCACGAACTTTTTGAGTGGGCGGCAAGTTTCGTGAATTTTTGTTTTTGATTTAAGAGGAGATGGCTGAATATAGAAGAATTTTGTCTCCACCGAAAATCTATTTTCCAATCGATCTACCGAATTCGTGAATTAAATTGCAATTTCGCATCATAGTGACCCTATTGCAATGGTTGCGTAGCTAGTTTTAAAGCACCAAACAAGGCCAACTACGACATCAATATAATTTTCAATATTTTTCTTGTGTAGACTTCCGCGGGTTGATGAGTATGAAGATACATTTCTTCCGGGTATTACACCGCGTAGGTCCATTGTTCAGGGACGACAGTTTCGCCGGCGTTGTAGTCGGCTTCTTCAGGTCAGTGAAGTGAAGTGACTTTACTGACCTGAAGAAGCCGACTGCAATCCGATCCTATTTATATTTTATTGTGAAAAAGCACAAGCTACTGGGTGTAATTTTGCTTTGGAAACTTTTGGGTTGCACTACTTTGTGCTAAAACAATGATGTTCCCACTCTCAGGTCTTTACAAGGCAAATATTTACTGTAATTTTTGTCTTGCCATCAAAACATCCATTTTCCTTAATAATCCAGCACCCACGAATGAGAATATCTCTACTACCCGAACCCGAAAATTACCCGATACCCGAAGATATTTCACTACCCGAATCCGAACCCGACCCGAAATGAAAAAGTGCTACCCGCACACCCCTAAATGGGAGTGATGCGGAAATAAAGTCCTTGCCCAGATTGTCAGGAGTTGACCAGCGTTGCGAAATCGCTCCAGCTTGTTGAAATGAATTCTCCGACCGTAACAATCAAAATTCTCATTCGCAAGTGTCTATCCTCGGTCCTTTCTTTTACAAATCAATGGGCAAATGCTGCTGCCGTTTGAAGAGCAGCCTCCTGGACGAGTGGATTGAGTGAGCACCTCGAATGTGAAAACATTCCTTCGTCACAGAATTATGCGCCTTTTGAGATATTTCCCCCCACCAAAGCGTTTGCGTGAGCGTAACAAACACGTAATTTAAGTGAGCTGCAATGGCTCACTTAAATTACGTGTTCGTGAACCACGGTTAAGTTGGGCTTTATTTTTAAGCCGTTAAAATTTTTATAATTTTTTGCCTGTAATTAAATTCCTCTTTTGCTCTAATTTGCCTAGTGCCTAAAAAGCTCTAATTTGCCTCTAATTAAAAAATGTCTCCATCCTCTAAGCCGAAAACGGTTAAAAGTCATGAATAAGAGCCGGAATATTTCCGTTGTCGGACAAGTACCGGCATGAAACGGGTAACTGCGACATGCCAGATGAGTGGACGCCGTGATACTCGTACTGCTTGCCGATATGTGGAACGCTTTTGCGCCGTATCAAGAGGTGATTAGATAATACCATCTTTCCGAATGGTGATCGCTTATCATCTGGTTTTGTGGTGAAGAATGTCCTCGTATATATTCTGAGCCGTACAGAATCGGAATGGCTGCGATAGGTAGTGTTGGTTTCGGTGACCCAACCCAGTCGACTTTTCCTCGATGGCCACTCGTTCCGATAAAAGACCCTTGGTATCGTGTCATTTCCAAGAGCAACATGGCCTATGGTCACATCAGGAGTTTATTTATATTATCCTTTTCGCTGGAAACGTTACGTCGTCGGCAAATTACCAGACACTGTTGAGCTGTATAGGGCGCGATTAGTTTTATTTCGTTTCCCCTTGGAAGGCTTTTTCGGCTCACTGTTGGATTTTTGGTGCTTCTGTAATGAAACATTGACCTACGGACTGCCTATGTAGCCATCTTGTGACATAAGTGTTGTCTGACTTTCTATATTCTTCGCAGGCACTCTGCCAGGTGAGATGTGTCCTTGATTAGGTTTCGGTAGCGCAGGCTTCCATAATCCTTAGCTCAATTAGCCCCTAAGACGTCTTGTAAGTTTTCCACAACGTCTTCGCCTCTTGTAAGTGAGAGTTTGATCTCCCAAGAATATCGTCCCTTGAAAGCGAGAATACTGACTGAATACGCCACGTACTCCGTTGCTGTATCACGTCTTAACGTTGTATCACATATCGATTCTCAAATGATTGACTCGGAATCAGATTTTATGGTTCTAGTTTCATCTGTAGATTGGATTTTGGTATTTTTTATCTCCTCTAATCATTATTCGCTACCATTGGTGATACAACGTTGCTGCTTGACTCACAAAACATTCGAAGAATAGTGGCGCTGTCTTTGGGTATGTATGTTTGTGTTAAAGTGATAAAGTTGTTCGCAACGCTGAATCCTGTGAAGGGACTAGGAGCGGAAAGGAAGCGGGTGAAGGAAATTTTAAGGATCTTCTGGTTGCTTAGCATTGGAACGTTCTTGGGATACGAGAATCATACAACAGATCTCATTGTTAAGTATTGCTGTGAACTCTTTAAAAAAAATTGTAGGAAAACAGGATTGCTAGGAAGCTGCTAATTGATAGCGCGTCATCTGTCGCAATGGCCTTCTCCATGTACGTTGTTAGTAATTAAGTCTGTTATGTGTAGAATACATCAAGTGTAGTCCTCCGTCCGTCTGATGTGGCGTTAAACTCTGGACCCCTTAGCGCCATTCGTTGAGAGACGGCTGAGGCCAACGCCGGGTTTCTCTCCACCCTACCTCCATACCCTGCGCGATCGGCGCAACTGTCGCTCGCCTTCCAGAATAACAAATCAATCAAATCGGCACCGCCTTTTGACTACAACTTTGTTGTGGGCTTATTACATTCTCTTGAATACGTGATGCACCAAGGCGATTAAATAAACTTTTTCGTATAACTCCGCATGTATTTTATTTCAGCATAAAACAAATAGTCTCACACCTTGCGTAGCAACCACGTCAACATTAAACAATGACAATTAACGAACTAACTCGATAAAAATAACAATTAAATTCACCATTTACGAGCCATGATTTTAGAGCCTTTTTTATGCATTTAATTGTAAGTTACGCGTGTTTTTATCATATTATCACGCTATAGTAACAATATCACGTCAAGCGAGATTGCATTCTTGCATTAAATTAGAACGTGCACCCCTTCCTTTGCGGTTACTTAGGACTTGAGTTCGTACTATTCTGTAATAATTCTGTACCGTGTAAGCGTAGTATCTGTCTCTTCATGAGGAACGCCTTCTTCCCTAGAGCTATTACTCGCTCGATGCCCTTGGCACTTCTTTTATCCAACGTCATACTGTGTTGGTAGGCAGGTGAATAATTTTACTCTCTCTAATATAAGGTGCTCATCTGCTTACAGTTTATCTCTTCCGCATATTAGTATTGTGGTTTTTCTTCTGTTGATTTTCGTGTTGTCATATTCTGAAACGTGTAATATAAAACTCGTAGAACTATTTTGCCTGCTGCAAAATAAAGTGATATTTCTGTTTCCCTCTTGATTTGTACTTTTTCGGTATTAGAGTTTAAACTGATTTAAAAAAGTATCCTGGCCTAATTCCTTTATGAACTATGCAATTTGTTAGGTTTTGAAGAAGGATACGCCATTATTAAATGAGATGCACACGGATTGATGTTTCTGAACTAACCGGAACCTTTATTCACAGTAGATAGCGTATATCCGTTACAAACAAAACAGGTTATGGGCCCAGCCATCTTCCACTGCGTATAACCGTAAAAATCTCTACGGTTCCATTCTTTCCTATGCTCTTGAGCTATTGTGTATGGATCAAATGTTGTGTTCATATTTCCTTTCATTTCCCGCAGCCTTTTTGCTGTCTTACTTCCTCGCAATGGCTTCCTGTGAGTTTGGATCTGTTTTGATTCCAGTAGCTAAATGACTGATTCCAGTTTACTGTCTTGTCTCCCTACCGTTGACATCGCCATTGCTTTTCAACTCTTGACGACTCTTACACTTAACTCATCCTCATGCTCTGCTATTTTGAGAAGTATTCACTCCTTATCTAATGTTCAAATACCCATTGTCTCATAAGGAAGTATCTGGAAGCATCCCTCATCAATACATACTCCGTCTTCCAAACTTCACTCTTGCGCCGCCCTTTCATGTACTTATTTCATATATTTTAGTGTTTTAAATGTCATTTCATTGAGTGAACATCGTGGGACTTTCCCTTTATTTTCACCTCTGGCATGCCTCTGCTGAATTCATTTATCTATAGTTTCAGGGTTTGCCGTGTTCCCCTTTTGCGAATGTTGCCTGACCCAGAGAGTCCTTCCCCCCCATCGGTTCTCTCGTGTGCCTCTCGGTTTCTCGTTTTGCCCATCCTGTTGACATATGCCATTCATCACCAGCTCCTGTTTTCCAAGTCCTCTTTTGTGGTCCGTTTTTCCCGTGATCCATTCTCGCGTCTGCTCCAAACAGTGTCAGAACTTAGAGAAGTACTGCTTTGCATGCGGCTTTCTCGTCCCCAGACATCTCTTTCGAGCGTAATAATAATATTTATTAACCACTGGTACAATTAAGTGATAGTCATCGTCCAAGTTACAAGTAAAGCATACACATACAACGAAATACAAACAGATTACAATGAAGTACTTGCGAAGTCAAGTTCGAAGTATTCTTCAATACTGTGAAGTGGTCTGTCAACCAACCATTTCTCTAATGCCCTTCGAAGTTTGCATGGTCTGGCCATTTGAAGGGAGTTTGGCAACATGTTGTGTTAACTTTAGACCCATGTTTGAAGTTTTGTGTGTTATTGTTTATCTGTACTGTGTTATATTCAGACTAGACTAGACTTAGTTCTTGTGTTGTACCTGTGCATTTCAGCCCGAGTTTGGTAGTCATCACTATTATCTTTGACATAGAGGATTGAATGAATTACATATTGATTGTAAATGGTCATGATGCCAAATCTACGGAACAGTGGGCGACAGTGTTCCATGGGACCAGAATTGGCAAGGGTTCTAACAGCCTTTTTCTTGCAACATGTATACCTTATTCACATCTGTGGCGTGGCCCCATAGCCGCAGAGTATCGTGAGTAGCCTCTGTCTCTTCTTGGGGGAACGGCTTCTTGCCTTTAGCTTATACTCGTTGAATTCCCTTGATACTTGTATCATCACTACTTCATGCCTGGGGTTGATGAATATTTTTAATCACTCCTAATTTGAGGTGCCTATCCGCGTTAGTCTTAAATCTTCCGCGTATACGCATTTGGGATTTCTTTGTGTTGATTTTCATGTTATATTTCCGGAGAACTTCCTTTTAATTTGAAGAAGAGTGAAGATCTTATCATCTTCTTCTCATTCGCCTTATTCCCTCTCGTTTTTTGGAACCCACATTTATATCTTATCCTTCTGTCATAGCGCAATGCTGTTCTCTCGTTGGAATAATACAACTTTACGATGTATATGCGGGTAGTGATGACATAATTTTTTTGATGTCGTTAATTTCCAATCAATTTCCGATATTAGCCATTAAAGTGGTTGAAATATTTCTTTTACTCATTACACGAGCTGCCATAGTATGAAATTGACGAAACGCTTTTCTGGGAGGTTTCTGCAATTTTTCTCCGTCAGGTGAGCTTTTAACTTAGCCCATTAAGTGATACTGGTTTAATACATATTTTGAATAAGAAGGGTAACTTAGTAATTCCGAGCTAGGTCGTCTGTGAAATATATTTTGTGTGGAATTACAAAGTTACTCTTCTCATCCAAAATGCTGAGCAAATTCCCTGAAGTCACGCCGTAGACAACAAATATTTATATATACATTGTAACTGCACGTGCCTTCCTCATAGGCGTGCGCAGGATTTTGCTATTGGGGTGCCAACGATAAAAATGCCGCCTTTTGCCCTTGTGCCCATGACCGTAACCATAAGCCTTAACCCCGAATGCTCGGAGGAAAGCCAGTTCCATAAAGCAACTCCCACTACAAAATTAGAAGGCCCCAATATTTGTGTAAAACAAAAAATCTAAATATTATATTTCTGCTTTAATTTTCGATGCTAGGATAAGATATTTCTTTAAAATAATACTTTTAAAAACTGCAATTAAATAAAGCGCATAAAATATCTTAACTAGTCAGTTATTTACTTTTTATCGAATAAAAGCATAGTAATTATGGGGAAGAAAATTCCATTAAAAATAAAAAAAACTTTTTGTAATCAGCTTGAACAGAATAATGTTTTTTATATGCTAGTGCTTCTACTTCTCGTTTTTTTCGCGTCCACAATCGGGCTCCGTGCCCTATTTCAAAGAAGCACATGGAATGATAGTTTGATTAGTCTTATTACAGTTTTAAAAAATCAGACCTTTAAAAATGTTTAGATTGATTGATTTTCCATTTCTTTTTAGCAGGACTCACTTTCCCGCAAATTTTCTGTTCTATCCAAATTTTTTCGCCCCTCCAAAAATGTTTGGGGATGCCGCGGTACCCATGGCACCCGCTGTGCGCACGCCTATGGCCTTCCTCCTTTTCAATTTTAACTACTCTCGTTTGTAATCTTTATTTGCTATGATGAACACTTGTAGATATCTGGATGAATTAATGGCAATGAACTACGCGAATCTTAGAGCTCTACATCGACCATTAAAATTAAAAGTACGCTTTTACGTACTGCAACTTCGCAAGTATTTTTTCATGCTCGCGGTATGTGCGGGAAGACTAATTCGAATGAAGAATTCTCGGAAGATTAATTCGAAGATACAACATATCCCTTTATGCATAGTACCAATATAGCCATTAATTAGACTCCATTATGTCCGTATACCAGCGGGCGAATGCCCGTCGGCGTATTATTTTTAGGGTATTTTTTTTAAGGCAGCAACGACTGCTTACCATTATTAAGTCAATGCAGGATAAGTTTTGCTATCAGGTTGACATATATTTGAGGAACCTTTCAGGGGGGTATTGCCTTTTTGGAAAACTTTCCATTGAGTCATTAATTTGACTCCCCCTAGTAATTGCATTCCTCTTTGCCCAGCCTACCGTTCTTTGACAGATTTCTCTTTCACGGTGTGCAACTTCTCGTACCGATGCCGCGAATGTATTTTTTATTAATTAGGATTTTAAAAAAGCATAAATTTTTAATAAAACTGCTGTAGTGGTTACGGGATGTTTAAGTGGTCTGTAATCCACTGAACGTGTCGCTTATATTAAGTTAGCGAATGTAATGCGGAACATCGATAATGCCGTTGTGGTCCCCGTTTCCGCTGAAAACTCGCTGTTTCTGTCATAATTTTCCGTGAGTAAATATGTTCTACACTATCCGAAACATTATTTTTACGTTCCTATGCATTGCAATGGGCAAGCTCTAATACCTGGTGCATTACGCTCACCTGTAACTGGATTTTCAATGCCAAGGAGATGACTTCCTTTTCAAATTTCAAGGAAGTCGGAACCTGCAAGTGTGCCTGTATGGGCTAGTCATTTCGTATGGTGACTCTAGCATTGTCATCCTTATTTTCTCGTGACGATGCAGAGAGCGGGCAAAAAGAGCTTCTGCAACCTTAAATGTACGCGCGCTCAGCGCCAAGCGATCGGGGGCAAGGAGTGTGGATTATGGACGCTTGGCGACGAAATTTGGCAACATTGAACAAGCACGTGAGAAAGGAAGACATGGGCGGTGGCGTCGTGAATCGGCTGCTCTTGGAACTTGGACCGGCTATGTGTAGTCGCAGCAGTCGCAGTTGTTACGTTTTGTTGGTCGATCAGTTACTGTGGTTGCTCGGTTAATGCAACAACAAGTGATTTATCCAGTTTTTACGTGGTGTAGCTTTTAATTTTAAGTTTCGAATGTGTGTGGTGATAATGAAAATATGGATTACGGACTAATTCATCGGTTGTCGTGAAGAACGATTCTCTAGTGACTAATTTTATGATATCGGTAAGAGATATTATCCTTAACCTTTTCTATTATGTTGTGTGACCGTGGTGTGTTTTTGGTCAATTGAGCCGTTGTAAATTTGCGAAACCCATCAATTCGAAGAGTATTATGCCTATTTGATTGAATTATCTCCACGTTATAGATTCGGCGCACTTATATTTTGATTGTAATCCGTGATGTCTTTGCGACGTTAAAGTAAATTAGCATTTATTTCTCATTGTATGAAATAAGCTTATCCGAGGGACAGTGCCTTAATCTGCGAAACAATAAAACTAAGGGCTCGATTTATTGCAGATTCACGGTAGCGTGTTTCGTGTTGCTTGTTTTGTCGTGTTTTCTTTTCCGCTTGACGGGGAAACTGAGACAGAGCTTAGGAATATTATTAGATTCCATGCACATTTCAGGCATGCTAGTCTATTTGCGGTTGTTTGTCTTTAAAACTTAATTTTTTAGAGAAGGCACATTAGCTCAAGATACCTCGCCATCTTGACACGGTTGTCGCTTGCCATGTGACTCTTTATTTTTTCTCGTATTTATCATTAGTTAGTGCTTCGGCAGAATTTGTGAAATGTAGTAGAGTGAATATATATTATCTAGTTCTCATTATAGTGTGTGTCACTTGACAATTGCAATTTATTTGTAAATCAGTACGTGTGGTATCGGTAACTGCAGTGACTTGCTTACTTCGTTCGTGACGTCAGATGCTAACATGTCGGCTGCCGAAGTTGTTTTGCACGAGGTTGCAGTATTTCCTCTAGATCGTTCCGCCGAAACCGAGGTCTTGGATATGTTAGTGGTCGTATCAAGTGCCCAGGGGATATCTTAATTTTTTCATCGGCCAGTGCACAATGAGGTCCAGGGATATCCTAAATTCATTGTCTCGGAAACAGCATTTCGAGACGTGATAGACTAATGGCGTTTCTGGATTTATAACTTTGTGTATTTCTTAGCATTTAGCGAGGTCTTGTGCCTAAGGGGACTGCTGTACTTAGGTCACAAATGTTATTACCAATAGTGGTGAAGGGTCAGTCGTGAAGGGTTACTGCATGCAATTCTTACGTTGTTGAGGTTGGTTAGTCACACTGCTGTGAGAATTCGTCAATAAATGAAGCTTTTTCATGAACTTACGCGTCAATGCTTTTCCATTATCTCAGTGAGTAATATTATTGATGTTATGGGAATGCCCTGATAAAATTTTTAAGTGCGGAGATAGTCCTGTCTGGGATTGGTGTTTATTACTTCATTAATGTTCGTGGTTAAGAGAGGTTCACTTGAGTGAATGGCAGTGTTTTTTCTCTCTTTAACTTCGATTGTTTCTTTTGTTTTGAAGGATGAAAAAAACTCTGGTGTCTCAGAATTGGATGACGGTCAGTTGAAAGCCCTTCTGGACGAGGCAATAACCTACAAGTGCCCCAAAGATCGTGAAGGAAAGAGTGATCTCTTTAAGGTGAGTTGATGAGTTGGGAATGGCCTTTGAGCTTTTGTTTCAAAGAGCCTCTGTCATTGTGACCGTAGTGCCATTTTTCTTCGCATAAGAGAAAAGTAACTCAATTGTGTATATTTGCCGACAGGTATCGATTCGAATTTCTCAATTTTTAGTAATGCCCGTACATCTTTTAAAAGACATCTGGAAATTTCCATAGTAATCGGATTCCGTGTTGACGAGTATTGCCGGAATGAGAATCGGTGAACTGTTATAATAATAAAAAGAACATGAAATTTCGTGAATTCATTTGTATTGCCTCATGTTTGCACACATTTTTCTGTAACATTGCTTCCAAGGAGGAGATGTAGTCAGTGACAACCTCTGTTGGGCTAAGTAAATGAATTTATAGAGTATAAGTTTTGGAACAGTGTTAACAACTAAGGCTGTTAGGAATCTTATTGTTCACTGGTCGTTTATGATGTGGGTTGCACAATATATTAATCACATATTTTGACAGTAATTTTTTTACAGACTCTTCTACTTCTCTTTTAAGAAGAGTTGTGTTAGCAGTTCATGATTTTGTGATGGACAGATTTTTAGGTGCTCCAGATGCTAAGGTGGTATTGCACCCTTTGACATTAAACAGATATCCTAAGAAAAACTGTATACATGTACAATGCATGATTCAAACCGACATCCTTTTAGTTACTAGTCTGGTATGTTATGGACCTGACTACCATGGCAGGCATAAATGGTGTTATCATCTTCCTTTTGACCCTCAAAGCAGAACATCAAGCGATGGCGCGACATTGTCGCTGAGTGAAAATGAGGGCTGCAGAAAGATATCGTATACACTGAAAAAAATATTGGAATGCAACATTCATTAGTTCATAGAAACAAGAATTGATCATGTGTGGATTGCTTACTTATTCACCTATAAAATCGCTATGATTAATTTATTACTAAAACACCCACACTCATAGAAAGTTTGTAGTCTTAAGCCCGTTTCACAGGATACTTGATCCAGCACAAATTCGAGGATACTCGCTAGTATAATAGCTTTCCAGTATCGTGTGATATTGAACCATCATGCTGGCTATCCAGTATAACCGCTATCACACTGGCTGAGCTACTTGATTTCGATTGATGGTTTTTAGGTTGATGCGGTACTAGTTTGCTGCTAGCTCCCAGTAGCATCTAGTAGCCGTCAACCAATCACGTTAGCTTTTTCAGTCGCAGTGCAATCTTCACTTTTTTAACTCAACACCTCACTTATTCGCGGGTGTTATGGACTCTTTGGCGGTGAAATCAATGTGCCGTGAATGTCTCGACAATCCCTGCTATTACTGCAGCAGCCGAAAGTCAGCTTCTTTCATGGAAATCTTCCATTTTCTTATAACAGTTCGCAACAGTGGACGGCAGTATTGCTTCATCACAAGCACAAGTTCAATGATCACGTGAAACCTACTACTACTGTTTCTATCATACTGGGTTCCATCCTCAATATCAAATAACAGCTAGCATACTGGGTCTTGTGCTGGATCATGTATCGTGTGAAATGGGCTTTAGCACCAACTGTTGCAGGAAGATAAAACACATTCTGATTTGTGGCTTTTGCCTCACTCTGCTGCCAGCAGGGTGGCCGTATTTATTGAAATCCTTAAAAAGTGGAAAGGGGTTTGGTATCTCCTGGAAAAACCTATGAATTCTATTTGAATTCAATATGGTGTGGAAATCTCAGGTTTGAAGGATTTTTTTAATGGCAAAGTATAATTCTGGATTAATTTTTTACTAAATCATGAGCTTAGTCCTGAGTAAAGTTTTTGGTTCAATCATGCTATTTCAGTGATGAAATTATTACCTTGGTTGTTATTTGACTGCTTGTGCTTTTAACATGTTAATTTTTTTACTACACCTAAATTGGATTTTTGTTATTATGCTTGCATCATAGTTCAATGCTGAGGCAGCGTTTGTATCACAACAGGATGCTGAGCCAAATCTGAGGTTGTTATAGGTACTTCCAATTTTCTGAAATAGAGATGGACACTGTGGATGATTTCTTTTGCTGGAATATTTTATTACCACAGTGGAAGTACATAACCATGTCAGGGATGCATGGGGCTGGCCGTTATATAAATAATAAGAAATAAGGGAGAAAAGCCACAAACTGACCTTTTATTACAACCACCTTGAGAAACATGATTTTTCCTCCTTAAAAACTGGAATGCTCCTTGATATGCCAGGAAGAATGAGTGGCAACAATTTGGTCCTGTTGTTGTTGATCTCCCCAAAGCAGAACATCAAGTGACGGCACGACATTGTCGCAGAATGAAAATGAGGGCTGCAGAAAGATATCATATGCACTGGGAAAAAAATTGAGACACCGCCTTCAATAGTTCATAGAAACAAGAATTGATCATGTGTGAATTGCTTACTTATTCACCTTTAAAACATCTATGATTAATTTATTACTAAAACGCTTCCACTCGCAGAAAGTTTTTAGTCTTAGCATCAACCGTTGCAGAAAGATAAAACACATTCTGCTTTGGTGGTTGATTTTATTTCACACACTGCTGTAGTCTTAGTTCTGGTTATCTTCTTGGTATCTACTGTTCCATAAGATTCCCATCCAATGGGGGGGAATTCTCATGTACGAGGTGTGATAAAAAATAATGGGAGTTTTTAAATTTTGCTGACTTTATAATTCAGATTTTTCAATAATAGTATTTATTTGCCATATGGTGGTACAGTCAATAAGGAATACTACGACATTCTGCAACCGTTGATGAGATAAAAACAGAATCGCTGAAGGAAGGTGAACTCTATGCCGAAAAGTGAGATCCAGAAGTGCCTCCAATATTGGAAAAACCACTGCCACAAGTGTATTATATATAAGGGGACTACTTTGAAGGGGAAAAAATTGATATTGATTAATAAATAAATACTCTTTAAGAAAAACTAAAATTCCCATTATTTTTTTATCACCTCGTATGCAGCAGTTGGAAATGTTAATCTTCAGCTTTGAAAAAAAAAAAACAGTTGTCTGGTTGTACCACCAAGGGCATAAGATGTCTATTAAACGGCTGCTGATTAGTGTGTAACATTCACTACAGCGCCAGTTGGCAATGGACCTGAAGATACGATATACTTCAAAGGATTGTATTATTTGGCTGAATCACGTACTATTGTGCAACAAAATGATGCAAACTGTAGGGTGGGCATGGACATGTTGGTTATAATTGATGCTTTCCTGTCCAATTCACCTGAGACAGCTTTATTATCCTCTCAAACTTCTTTTGAGGTATTATTTTCCCTTCATACATTTTCTTAAAACAAAGCAAATTGTGATAAAGTGAAGGAACTAGTAGATTTACCTTGGTTTAACTTTGTATGAAACAAAGGTAATTTCTCCTCAGCCACCAGCAGATGGGCAAAAGCACTTGGATGAATAGATGAATTACTCGTGTGACTTTGAGTTGAGCCCAACTATGCTTTCAGTCATTGAAAAGGAAACTGTGCTCCTATGGTGGTTGGCCATTGCCTGTGAATGAACTTCCAGGTTTGAATTGAGGACTTGGGTGGTGCCTTATTCCCTCTCTAGGAATAATTGCAGTTTTTTTCCAGAAATCTTTGGAGGTCCAAATGGCTTTTATATTATTTAAGTGATACCCTAAAGATGCAACTTGGGCACCAATTTTCTTGTAACCAATGTATTCCCCTGCAAGCTGTATAATTTGTGCAGCCAATGGGTGGCTTTCCTCCGCAGGACGCAGGCTCTTAGTGTAATGGGAATCTCTAACCTAATGTCAGCTGTAAGGGACTACAGCAATTGTCATTTGCCTCCACAGGGAACCAAAGAAAATTCTTATTTTCAAGAGAAGTTTAGTGGGACCAGTGGAGATAAGTTACTTTGGTAATTCTCAAAACATTTTCAGCTTTTTTCCTCAATAAGAACTTGGAATTACAGTTTTAAATTGTTGAATATTTATTAAGAAGTGGAATAATATTTTTAAGTGATATGCATCTGGAGGTAATGTTGAGGTAATGGCTTGGATAAACAACCACTATTTCCAAAAAGGGAAGTATCAGTTGTGATGTGGTGTAATTTTAATATGATGAAGACAAATGCAATTTTCCACTGAAAATGTGCTATACAGTCAATAAATCACACACTACTTTCAGTAACCGACAATAAAATAGTTCCCCTTACTAATGCATCCTGCTTGACTCACTGGTCTCTTTATCTGCTTGACAACCGGGAGGAATGGCATTGGATCACCGTGGCACACAATTACCTGGCATGAGGGTGGATTTACTCTAAATTTCTTGTGAGCAAAGAGTACAGGGACGTATTCTTTGAGAAAAGTCAAAGTGGTGTAAACCGTGAAGGAGGTGGAATATGAATTTTATGACTCAAAAGGAGACATCGCGAGACCGATGTTTGGGATCTAAACGACTCAATTATTTTCTGAAACTATAGAGAGAATATGGGAAAAGTGTCACGGATTTCTTCCACATAGGTCCGGGTTCGTGAGAAAACTCTATTAAAGAATCTTCGTATAAATCCTTTGCAGTGCTGTGATTTATTATGAGTATCCATCTTTTGGGTTGTGCGTTGGCTTATTATGTGGTGGATAGGGAAGGCTGAAAAGTTTGTGTTACTGAAGTACCTTGCCCTTACGGACCACCCATAAACCAGGGGTGGTTTCAAATTTGCCAGTGACTTTCTGCTCGGCATCTTTTCTGCTCTTGCTTATAGACATGGATTGTAAATGGTCAAATGCCTTGCATTATTGCTGACAGTCTGAACTTCACCTCAACCATCAGTCACTTGAGACCTCAAGTCTTTATAATGATGCAACATCCTTGCCCAAGGTTAGCTTTGGAACTGCGATCATGAGGTTACCAAGCTGGCATGTTTCCAGTCTAGCCACTGTGGTCAGCCTCTGTAACATGGTAATTAAGTTTTTAGGTTGTGGGAAGTACAAGGTATTCTGTCCTTTGCATGAAGAAGAATGATGACCGTAGCTGCAGGGTATCTCACCCTGTCAGTCGCCCAAAGATAGATTTGAAATAGCATTCATGATCTTAGTGGTGAATGTTCCCTCACTTTCTCCTTAGGTGGTATGTAGTGTGAATGGGATATATATTGGGAAACATAGAAGACGTGGAATTTAGATTTTGTGGTGCTTGTCTCTTGAAATTCGTTAGTCTTCCTAGCAGGACCTCAGAAATGAATATTTCTCTTGATATGTGACCGAAATAAACCACACATGATCGTTAAAAGATACAATTCAAATTACTTCTGAAGCAGAGCATTTATTTGTACTCCTTCCCTGCCTCACTTTTTTCTACACACACACTTCCCTGTAACACTTTTTACTACTCTCTTCCAATTCACCTTGTGGGTGGAGATAAAGCTTATTGCTTAACCTCTGCATCTCTACTTTCTGTTGACATTGCTATCTCCTGGACCTCAATGTGTGTGATAATGTCCTATAAAAAGGCTCTGGATTCAGGGATTTACAAAATATTCCCAAGACACCAACAAATATGGTGACAAAATGACTGATGTCACGAGTTGAGAAAACTGCACTGACTGTGTACTGCACTGAGAAACTTCGAGAAAAAAGTGCTGTTTTCCCCTGTGTTCTGTGGTGTATTGCTTTTGAACTTCTTTTAAAAGCAAGTGTTTTGCATGAAGTTAAGTGCTGGATCCATGTGGTTAAATGAATAGTGCTTGTACGTACCATGCCACAGCAAAATGTCAAAAAAGACACATAATAATAACCATATATCTAATGTGTGGGCTCCGTATGATTTTATCTAATTTTCGATGATTACCGATTTGGACTTTCTTGCCTGGAGTTCTCTGGGAAGTCAAGAGTCAATGTGTTTCCAGCTGAAGGATGTGATACAATTTTGCACGCCATGTACAACTTAGCGAGGCAAAATTTTAGTTCCTCATTTTTTCTTCTTAATTTCTTGATCAATAATAATATTAAAAGGTCCTTATTGGGCGAGTTTGAGACAAAACTGTTCCTTCTGACATTTAACCCCTCATCAATACACTTAATTATATAAAGTATATGATTATAATGTTAAATCATTGTACAGCTAAAATGTGAGATTTAAAAAAGATACAATGAAAGGAATGAAAAAAAGAAATATATATATATGTATATATGTACAATATACATAACAAAAATATCAAAGAAATGATGGTGTGTGTGTGAATGTATTTACAATTGTGGTCAAAATGTGAGGATTATTATACTAACACCCTTCATGTAAAAACCTTGGCAGGAAAAAAACTGTGCAGGTCAATGAATGAAGTAAAGGAGACAATATGCCCTCGTGATATTGCAGCATTTGTGAAGTTTTAATTCTCAACCAGGGCCAACTTCTGCGACTCAAGCTTGAGTCACATTACCACTTTTATTTTACCCTAGTTGAAAGTTTGCTACAGTGGAGTGACCATAAAGGGGCTGTTACGGGGTGTGGCTCTTCCAAAGGACTTTCTGTTGGGTTTATGGGAGTGAGGAGACTATTCTAAACTGTAGCAACACACAATTTTAGTATATTGTTAAATATCCTGCACTTCTTCCTTCCTCTGAAAGGCGTGGACCATGTATATTGATAATACTTCAAAGGTGCCATTCAAAATCTGTTACAATAATATCTGTATCCTCCCGAGCCTCCGAAGTTCATAGTACTATAGCAAACCAAAGGGGCACTCCAATTACCATAAATGATTGTTACCTGGACACCCTCCATTATTATAACTTGCGGATCTAATTATAAATTAGGAACATGATGATATATGAATGTAAATGAACATTAATTTGTATAAGACGTCATGATTTTTGTGATTGATTTCTTATGTTGGATTTTTGCAGGAATTGCTGGAAGAGGTTGAGGCGGAGAGTGATGGTGGAGAGGAGACGAATCCTCCTCCATTTGGAATAGTCGATCAATGCCGGAGTGGAAAGCGCCGCCGACGTGATGCTGCCGTCTCAGAGCGCCAGACGAGGGGTGGTTCTCTCCAGAACATAGTCCAGGCATACTCAGACTTTGAAAGTGCTTATTCGGGGAGTCGAGGGAAGAAGAGCTTTGGGGGTGGTCGACGTAGGGACCTGGGCCACTACGGCCCTGGACTCTCTGGTGGCGGTGGGCGGGCGGGGGGTGGCGGGAGTGGTGGTGGGGCATCTGGAGGCAGCAGTGTGAGCGCGAGACAGAGGGAAGGGGGCTCGTTGCCCTGCAATGTGAATGTGGGGAGCAGTAGCAGCGGTGGTGGTAGTGGGGGGGGAGTTGGGAGCTGCTCTCTTCACGGCAATCCCGAGTGTCCGTTTGAGGCTGTAGTCCGCCGTCGGCGCAGTGAACAGAGGGTGGTGCCATGGGACAACAATGAGGACGTGATGCCGGCTCAGATGGACCGTGGTGGAGGAGGGGGACCGGTTGCTGCCCCGCCTCCGGTGGACAGTGCCATGGTCGGTAGGTCGGAGGCGGGGGTGGACCGTGTGATTGATGGAGGAGTGCAGTCGAAGGGGTCGTCGGAGTGCATGGAAGTGACGGCACACGTGACAGTTGCTGACGGCAGTGGTGTTTTAGCCAATGGTGCGTTGTCGGAAGGTTGTGTGGTGTCTCAGCAACAGGGAGGTGTGGTTGGTGGTGGAAACGGTCATCCACAAGAGTTAGGGAGTGATACCCATGGTGTGGAACTGAGGGCTCAGCGCTGTGTATCGTTACTCTCGGCCTCCGTTGAGGAGAGGACTGCTGACGGAGTGGAGCTGCAATTGATACCAGAGAACAGGAGTGGCAGGGGAAAGTTCAAGGATGAGTTGTGCCGTACTGATCCCTGTGCTGATTCAAACCCCTGTGTTCCTGAGGTGCTAGATTTTGTGTCCGAGCAGCAGCCTTTGCCCGCGTCTTTGGCTGCAGCATCTCCCTCCGTAGGCAGTCATAAAACTATTCGGGAGATGGTGCGAGGTGACAGTGTTGATACTGTTGTGCCTTTCCCCCTCCACTCGGTGAGTGTTTAAGATTTCAGTCAGTGTGTGATTTTTGTATTGGCATTGATAACTTTGTTGTGCATGAGCAAGTGCAAATGTGTGTGTTCATAACAGCTATCATGGCCTCCCCTTCTCTGCATTAATCTAACTATGTTTGAAAACTAGCATAATACTCTTTTTTGGTGAGGGCTAAAGAATGGCATAATCTTTTGATCAGGAATAGGGTTGAGTCCCACCAAGAGGGAGCTGGAAATTTATAATCATTTCAGCTTTGATAATTGTTGGATTCTTTTAGTCTTGCAGGTAAGTCGGTTATTCACAGTTATTTCTGCCCTAAAGTGGATTAATTATGTGTGGTGATAGTTGAATCATTTAACCGTTATGTGCACACCTGGGTGCCCACCCTGTTATATTTTTGCTTTTAACTTCAGTATTAATGAAAATTTTAATCTGAGCTTCAGTTTCCCCATTACTTAACTCCTCTAAAAGCTAAATAACCACTGAAATTATTATTTTTTTTTTCATATTTTATAGGTAAACAAAAAGTACATGTTCTCAGCGGACACACCCGGGTGCCCACTGCCTGAAAAATGAAGTTTATACCGGGAAATTTATTAATAACGTCTTTAAATTAGTTTTTGAGATCACAGGGCTTATTAAATAAACAACTGCCACAATTTTATGGCAAATTAGTTGGTACTAACAATTATTAAACACAATCAATGCATTTTTTCTTGGATACACAATGTTCATCGCAGACTGTTTTTTCACAAACTGAACAACATTGCGTATTTTGATGGATTCCTTGTAGCAAAGATGACAAGAAGCTGTAATACTAGTATGGTCTCTAGTTTCATTTCTTTCTTTGGAAACAGTAGAAGTGGGGAACTGTACCCCGATCACACACTCAATTACAATAATTCTGCATTATTTGACCATGCGGAAAACAATCTTCAATCAGAGGTGTTAACAGTTCCTCACTCAGTTTACGCAAGAAAATACATTTTTGATTAGTTTTCTTTTCCAAAATTTTGTTATGTTCATGATAAACTATATGTGAAGCCAGAGCACTTACATTTAAAATGTTGAAAAACAGCAAGTGGCCATCTCTCAGTATGCCTGTGTGTGGTATATTGAGTTATCATCTGATCCATGGTATCAACGCTGGAATTGTACTTATCATAATCAATGATTATGTGAGGCTTTTTATTTTCATCTTCATTTGCAGCAGTATCAGTGTGCATTGTTGGCAACAAAATTACAGCCTTGTTTTTCTTTGGCATGGACCAGCAGATTTCAGTATTCTCGTGAAATCCAAAGCTCTATCACAACTTGATTTTTTTCTCCAAAGCTCTCCTTGATTTTTTTCACGAACACTTCCAGTGTAAATAATTCCATAAAGAGGATGTGTGTTTTCGTCTTCGCAAACCTACCCAAGTTTTATCCCTTACTTAGCTGGCTTCGATGGTATTTACTACGTAAACTTTGTATGGCCTCGAAAACGATAAAGCTGTTTGCCAATTGCCAAATTTGCTGTCAGCCTGTACATTTGACTCAAATTTGAATTGAACTTAGTCCAAGTATCAAGTACAGGAGCAGCTTTATCCTTTTCTGCACGTGTGTGGTGTGTTTTGAAGTGATCAAATCGAATAAATCGCATTCGGTTGTGGAAATAAATCACATTCGGGTTGCTAGAGGTTCATCTGCTGCCAATGAACCTCTCGCACCCTGCGCTCCTGCCACTTGTTCCTCAATCTCGTTCTCATCGCTTTCTTCCTCTCCTTCCAACATCTCGTTCACACTTTCTAAGTCTGATGATGACGCTCTTGCTGAGGTATCATCCGCAATCCAGTCCTCTTCTTCGCTGTTGGACCCGTAGTCTGATATTTCACCGTTGCCGCCAAGTAGATGCTTCAAATACTCCTCCTTTTGGGCACGATTCAATTTGAATTCTATGAAAATGAGTTTCCTGTTGACTATGTAATGAAAGGAAGAAAAAGATCAGTAAGAGCGCAATATATTATAGAAAGAAAAAATTGACGCTCTGCTGATTGCTGATGTGCACTAAGCACATGGGCACGGTGTGCCACTGCATTCTCTGCATCACATGTTTGTCCACTACACCAGAATGATTCTAACGGACTCACAGCTTTACAGTCTCTTGTCTGATATTATAGTAAATGGCAAGCCATGCTACTGCCCTTGCTTTCTAAATTTATTACTATACGGCCGGTCACTGGTCTAAAAAACTGTCCAAACAGGTGAAAATGCTCCACTCGCAACTTGCACGACCTTATTTCTCTCTCTCTTAATTGAAGCTTTAGAAGGCTAGGGGACTTCAAAGTGCTTACATACTTTCTATTGATGTTTATTTAGTTTTGTATATTGATTTGAAATTATTCTGTTTACATGTTTACTCAGAAGTAAAGATAAACTAGAGGTGGGTACCCTGAGTATGTAACTACGTGGTAAAAGTTGGGTGTGCAAATAAGGTTTAAGGTGAAATTGTTGTCTGAAAAAGACTTAATTTTGAAATCCTTAGCATTTTAGCAGTTATCATTTTATTATTTTAATTTGTACTTAATATACCTAAAGGTTTATTTGGCAAATCAGTGTATTCAGCTACCAACTTGAAGATGACCACATGTTAAAAATTGGATATGTGAGATTTACTATTGTTTTTTTTCTATTGGTAAGTCATTATTACCGGTTGCATTAATTATAATGATCCTACATTGATGCAGCCATTTTCATATTATTTGGCCAAGTTGAATACCTTGCACCAGGTAAGGCTTTACCAAAGCCTACACTTGATTTGTTGGACATTATACTCACCATGCAAGAAACTGTGAGTTTAAATTCTCAGCTGCATCAATCTGGATCCTAAAGAATCCATCAAATCCATCAGCCTCAATGTCTTTTCAGAACAAATATTGTAGAAATTATGAAACTGGTTGAGTCTTGGTTGGACAAAGTTTCACTGCATGTCTTATAGCACATTACGTTGTTCATGTATTTCCTTTACAATAGGAAATTCTATGAGGAAACTGAAGGAGAACTTATGGGATCATCATTGCATCCTTCTAGAACAGCAATCTTTCCAACCTTAGTTGAGAAATGAGGTATTCTTCAGGAAACAAGTAGTCTATCAATAACTGAAAGCTGCAAGTATATTTCACAAACCCAAACCAAATTACAAACCTGCAATTCAGGAGCCAGCTAACCATTTGCAAACTCCTCTCAATGGTCAGTGACTTTTGCTTGTCTATCTCAAAAGCTTTGCTGATCCTTGCACCAGGCGCAAATAAATCCTTGTTGAAAAATGAAAATTCTTACAGCCCATATTTTTTGGCTTTTCAATTACTCTTGACTGAGTCATTGTAGGTTGATATGAAATACACTATGTGGTGGTAAATACACCACTAAGGGTTCAGAAAAAGAAAACTTGTCATATGTATCAACATTATGCAAATATTTACCATCAAGCAGATATCCTGGAGAAGTAGAATCCCCTCAAATGTTACACTGATTGTAGTAGCCATTTTGGTAACGTGATGGCCTTACAGTCCTGATCTTATGATCCAGAGTTCGAATCCAATATGAGCTTATCTTAGGATCAAGGTTGAAGAATAAATAATCAATTAGGATTAATTGTTCATTAGGATAAAGGTTTGTGAGTTGATGGGATACAACCTTAGCTGTCAAGCTCATTAAAAACTCTTGCCAAAAACTGCAAGAATAAAATGTTAGGGTCAGATGATATCCAGCTATTCTCCTAGTGTTAATTCTAAGAACGGACAAGGGTTAATCTTTTGAACACACCACAAAAACTGAAATTGTATTGGTCTGCGGAGTGCACTTTCAATGTTTTCCATGGTGGAGGATGTGCAACGGTAGCTCAAAATAAGTTAATATAAAAAAATATTTACTTCATATTGAAAGATATTTCACAGTGTGATGAAACTTTCCCCTTGACTCAATCATGGAGTAATTTCTTATGAACCCTTTGCATCTGCAAGTTTCTTCTTCACGTCCATAATTGTCGACACTGAATCACTTAGGCTAAGGTATGAAGATTCCATTTTTGATTTTATTGACCGAAAACCCGAAGCAAGATGAAATGCATGCCTCGTCCAATGGAAGTGAGTCGTCGCCCAAAAGCTCTGGTGTATTTTCATCCATCCGATCTGATCTGAACATAGAAACTAGATAGAATAAAATTGATAGGTGTTGGGAAGCTTTTTTTCTGCCTACTTTTGATGGTCTTCCACTTAGTCCAAGCATAAGATTTTAATAAACTTTTTATATATTAATTAGCATTTAATAGACTTTTAGGTTATAATTAATACAGCTACATTTTCTTCTGAAACCATGTTATACTTAAACTTGAAATGACTACATAGTACCTCAATGAAATATGAAATATTTTTAAAATATAGAAATAGGTATATGGAAATTTAATATAATCATGCCTTTTTGTGGCGTTTTCGTAAGTTTTCCTAAGAGAAATTTGAGATAGTACTGTCCATCTTACATATTTTCCCACCATTGATGTGTATAAGAAATGTTTTGATTTTTGCGTGGGAATGTTCTGTACTAAAAAAATCACTCACAAGTACAAAGCAAACATACTGCGGTTGGATGCAAATGATAGCTTTGCAGCAGACTGCAAATTCAAGTCTTATTTTAATCTTGCAAGAGATTGATGCAATGAGTTGTTTATGTGCTGTTTCATGTGCAACGTCACAGGTCTGTATATTTTTATGAGGAATTACAATGTTTTTAAACATGCAATTTGAATAAAACTGATGATATCAGGCTTGACCTCGTGGAAATTATGGATGTCCATGATGAGAAAACCATCTTTGTTATTCTCACAAAACTTTATTACGCTGGCACGACGTGCATTTCACCACACTGTGGCATACTCATGTACACATGAGTATGCCTTAAGTGTGGTGAAATGCACGCCGTGACAGTGTAATAAAGTTTTGTGGGAATAACAAAGGTAGTTTTCTCATCATGGATGCAATTAGAAGTTTAAAATTGTATTTCCTAATATATTTGAATAATTTATTTGTGCTAAATGATGCAAGACGTTATGACTAAACTTCCATATTGATAGTCTTGAGTTAACAAGTGGGTACTACAAAATTTTTATTGATATTTAAGTTTTTTTTTATTATTGCAGAAAATGTTGCCATGAAATACATGCAGGTACTTGAATAGCAAAGCATGCTCAGTCAGGTTTGCTCCTGATGACTCCTATCCTTTTATTTTAAACATTTTTCTGTCCATATCTCTTTGGGTAATGTCATTATGACACTTGGACACATCAGCAATGTCACGGACTTAACATGGCTTGCTTGTGTAGAAAATAAAATAGCATGTACAATCTGCATACATTACCAGTCTTTCTCAATCCTTGATTTTTTACATTTAAATGTCAGGTACCAAGGAAATATTGCTTGCCATGCTGCAATGTTAGCCTTGGGTTGTGCATAATCAAGGATGTAATTATTGTAATTTTCTCCTTAATTCCCTGGAAGGCCAGTGTGTCAGCGAAGAGTGTAGAGATTTTGGCTTTTCAACAGAATGCCTGGGTTCAAATTAGTTGGTGCATTAGACCAGTGACATTTGTTGTATTGTGGAGAACCAGAAGGAATATTTACTTTATCCTTGAAGTAATTAACTATAATTTACTCCAGAACAATAACTAATTTTTCCCACATACAATTTTCAGATACAAAGGGACATTAATTTTTAGGATGCACCAATCTCTTATTTGTGGAGTACCGGTCGAGAAACACTGGAGTAGGCAACACCCAGTGGAAAACAAGTGTTCATGACAGTCGTTTTATCATTCTCTTGCTGCAAATACGCATTCAGAATCGGTGGAGATTAAACACTGGAGAATGTGATTTGAATGTGAAGTCCCAATGTGTCAAAAATGTCTGAAAAGGTCTTCAAAACAGTAATTTAAAAATGTTAGTAATGAAATTGGTGAAGATTTAACACAAAACCATTGTAGTCCCAATTAAAAATGAGGCCGATTTTTCTGTGCCCTGGTAATAACCATAAAATCTCCACTTGTGTACAAATTAAGGTTGATGAATTGGTCAGTGGCCGACTCACCCCAACTATATGTTCGTTCGCTGTTGCCGGAGTTGATATTCCATCTTCTGATTTTGTTTCAGTTCTATAAATTTGTCAATTAATTTGAGTTCTATAAATTTGTCAATTAATTTGATGAGTAAAATTAACATTGGTTTGTTTTCTCAACTTTCATTTGCCCTTGAAATTTTGGAAAATGTCAGGGAATTTCTTTTCTTGAATAATGTTATAACCCTGAATGAATTTTAAGGTGTTCATGTTATGGACGCTTCAGTTGTAAAACTACATCAGTATAGTAAATTGCAATACAATATTTTCAACGATAAGACCTGCAATGTAGTGTGTACGCTATACAAACGACCTGGGTTTGATTCTTTTTCGAAGTATTTATCAAATTTTGAATCCATGGATTCGATAAGATCTGATTGAATCCTGGCTGCGTCACTGTCTTTCACAAAATGACTGTGTTCGAAGTAAATGCAGATTTTTTTGACATGGTCCTTTGCATTAAACACCCCACTGAATAATTGACAAATATTTGAAAATTCACTGTGGTTTGTTTCAGTGGATGAAATTGATACTTAAAGCCATTTTGTATACGAGTATAATGCTGCCTGCCCTCTTAATTTGTATTTACTTTTTACGTGATTTTGTAAAATAGTGAGCTTAGGGTTTTAATGGGATTATATTAAACAGGGTATTGACTAATGAGGCACCTTGAGTTTAGTGTCAAGTTGGGGGCATGTAAGAGCTGGAGACCAATTAAGTTGCATGAGTCAAAGTTTTGGAAAATTGCTCATAAGGTCACTTTGGAGGTTCAACTTTTAAAGTACAGTGAATAAGGAAGCAATTCATAGCTCCTGGACTAATGAGTGAATCTCAGTCAAAGGTTTATCACACGTCAGTCAAAGTGCCTAGATTCCACTGAGACAAGTTTCATAAAATTTTCCTTTCTCTGGGAGCCACTATTAGTGTGTTAATTATTAATTAATGAAGTTTTTCAGCACCAAAACATTACTTCCTTTAATGGGCATTATCACTCAAAGGCAGAGTAATTACCGGATCAATTTCTTTTTCAAATTGAGCCCAAGCGTGTACTCTGTGATACTAAGAAAGAAAAATAGTGGTTTTTTGATTGCAAATATAACTTTTTAAATATTTAAAAATATTTTCTAGCCACAGACGAAAAATTGAAGGGTCATTCCATGTCAATTCACCTAGCCCATGACTCCCCCACTGGTGCTCAGATTTCCATGAAACTTATATCTCTACCTACTGCAACCAAATTATTAATCCATGCAAAAATTTTCATTCCTAAGCCCCATAGTTACCAAGATGTTGGAGTCAAAGTTTTGGAAAATTTCTCAGAAATGTGACTTTTGTGTGACATTTCAGAGTACTGTGTATACTGTAGAAATTCATAGTTCATTGACTAATCAGTAAGACACAGTGAAGTTTTTATCACATGAGAATTGAAGGATGTAAATTACGGGAAAAACATATATTTATCTTTACCTTGTAGTTTTAATAAATTTAATTCCATTTTCTTTAACAACTCAGATAATTTGAGTACATCACAAACTTTTTAACCAACCCAACAAAAAACTCGCATCAAAACAACACCGTAACTAAAACAACAAGAACAATTACTCAACGATGATAAAACAAATGACAAACAAAATATGACGAACACAATATATACATAATAATGTTTTCCACTCCGAGAACCAAATAAAATTACAACACTTCCCCTTGGAAAACATTTTCTCAATCTATACAATCTTTAAATCAATCAACACATATGTTCATGGCTCTACACATCTGTAAGGTCTTTGTTCCATTCAATCCTTTTGTCATAATATCTGCAATATTTTGCTCCGTGGGTACATATTTTTAATCAATCTCACCTTTGGTTACACATTCTCTGCAATAGTTAATTTTTACATAGAAATGCTTATTTCCATCAGTCACACGATCATTTTTCATGACTGCAATTGCACCTTGGTTATCACAATACAACATGGTAGGGTTTGGAACAAACCTACTCTGACCTAATTCTATAAAGAAATCTCTCATCCATATCAAATCCGTTACAGACTCATGCATTGCAATACATTCTGCATGGGTGGTGGATGTTGAGGAAATTGTTTTTTTTTTACTTCTCCAATGAACTATTCCACCCCCAAAAATTACACAATAACCACTAAATGACTTGGTTTCCTTTGCTTCACCCACATAGTCTGCATCACAGAAGGCCTTTAAAGGCAATCCTGTTCTCTGATATGCCAACTTAAAATGAATAGTTTTCCTCAAATATCTTAAAACACGTTTAACATGTTCCCAATCATCTGTGTTGGGATTATTACAATATTGACTAAGTTTGGATACCGCATTAGCTATGTCAGGTCTAGTGGTTATACTTATATAATTCAGACATCCTATCACCTTTCTATAAATGTCCTCATTAAAGCTCTCAAAATCCTCTGTACATCTCTTATATCCTACTTCCATTGGAGTTGCTGCTCCCATACAGTTATCCATAGAGCAATCCCAAAGCACATTCATAATATAATCTGTCTGGTCAAGGGTAATTATATCCTGCAGGAGTGACATGGTTGGGTGAACTGACGTGGAATGACCCTACAGTCAAGTTTTGCTACGGTGCCCAGTGGCCTCATCCAATGATTGCCACTGTATCCTGTTACTTATTTGAAAGGTTCCATTTTAACAGCCATTTTTATAAAACTACTACTTTGCTAGTATGTATGAAGCAGGGCCGTAGCTAGGGGCTGGCCAGGGGGGCGGCTGCCAGGGGCGCAAGCCTCAGGGGGGCGCACTTTGCAGACCCACTGCCTGTGGGCCGCTGGGACACAGGCACATAAAATTAAAACATGATGCTAACTCGCATTTAAAAAGCGCACCTGATTACGATAGGCACCCCCACAATTTAGGAACGGCAACCCTAACTTAACACACAAAATTTGTACCAAACCCTAAATAAAAGAAAAAAAAATACACACAAACTAATATTTTGTCACACTCATATGTACATTAACATTGGCCGTTTTTCCTCTCTCCGGCACACGCCAACCAAAGCGGCCGGGTGGCGCGGCATGCTGGCACCAAACCGGTGGTGTCAGGCCATACTTAATGAGAATGACCAGCGAGTGTTGCAAAACACTGTGTGGGGAGTCCCCACAGTTTTATCGTTCTGATTTTTAGATACCTATAGTGGTCGCAGAGTTTCTGTGCACTGGAGAGTTTCTCTTAGCCCAGCTGCCCACAGTAGAAGGGCAGCGATTGGCTGCTGGCGTCCTATCCCGTAAAGCGGTTCTTAGCTCAGTGCGCGCCGCGTACGAATGCTCAAAGCAGCGATCCCAAAGAATCGGCTAAAACGAACGGAATGCCTCGCCGACGCGACGGCCTTTCGCATAGAAATACTCTCGACAAGAAACTACAGTAGATATCGAGTCAAAACTTTCAGTGATTGCATTATTCATCGCTACAAGTTTAGAAACCAATGTCCATCGGCGCATGTCGCCTTGGTTCTACGATAAATTAACAAAACGTAAAACCTCTTCACCAACCTTTTACAAAATAAAAATACGAAAATTCCACTTAATTGTCAGAACAACTAATATTTTTCTCACTAGAAAAGGAATAAGAATTTATCCTACCATATTTAATTCAGGAAAGAAAGCCTGTCACTCGAAACAGGATAATTTAAAGTGAGCTGCAATTTGGGCTTCAATGAGTTCCGAGAAAGGTATTATTATCCGAAACCTTATTTATCTAAAGCATGGCTCTCGCCAGGCTAACACCGAATTCCTATTGTAGATAACTGCCATAGCCAGTCAAAAAACCGTTTTGGGAGATTTTATTTCTTTTTTAATTGGCTTTCGGATAATATTTCCTTCGGAAATACACACAGTTTAAACATAGCTATAAAATGAAAAATAACTCATTTACAAATCCGATACCTACAGTCCAAAAAATTATTTATTTTATAATACGCGAATAGACTCATTCTAATAAATTTCCTTATGCTTACTCTATGCGGCAACCTTTCATACATTAACAGCATTCTCCAGAGCTTTATTGGTTTCATCATTCATACCTACTTATACGTTCCACCATGTTTAGGTTTAAAGGTTGGCCTTTCGAACGGAAATAAATACCATAGTGCTTTTTTGGAGCCATCGTTTCATAGCTAAAACAACTGATTCTAACAAGCACTTTCGTTCCTTAATCGCATGCAGCTCTAGGAATTGAGATTCTGGGAAAAACTCATTAGGTTGCAGATTACAGATCCCTTGGAACCGTGAGAACGAACACCCTGGAAAATCCGCGTATGACAGTGAAAGGAAAGGTATGAATGTGCGGGGCGCTCAGCAGGGGTGCTGGAAAAAGGAGATAATCCGGGCACATCCAAGTTTTGGAAACCAGTACATTTGACGGGTCAAGGTACACTTGAGGGTTATTCCATAAATGTTGGGGGTTCTACGAAATTTGTTAATGAGCTTTCTGGGCCCTTGGAGAACTCGCTGAAACCATTGCTGGTGTCATTTCAACGAAGCCTTTCGAGCGAATCTCGTCTCCAGTGGTGCAGTTTTATTCTCTTGTGGACTTCAAGAATCGTGTTACCATGCCTAAGGAGTTTTCTACAGAGTTAAGGGCACGCGTTATTAGCGTTTACCTTTATTTTTGCAAGGAAATCGCGAGGGAAACTCTCTCGGATACTTTGAGTGACAATTCCATCGTAGACCGTGAAAGACTGTGTTTGGATAAAGTGTCGAGTAGCGTACATTATCAGTCCCTTGGGGTCAATTTATTTCCAAATGGATCAACTTCGACGGATTTGTGTGGACGTGAAAATGACGCCAATGTCACCAACCGTGTTAAAGTTCATCGGAGGAAATTCGCGGCCGTCAACGCTGGGTGTTCTCACTATGAAAACGGTGAAGCCGTCAAAAAAACAGCCATGGCTTGTAGCGTGTCCACTCGCTATGTTTATTCCGCACTGAACAACATGGGGAAGGAAAAAGAAAGGAAGAAGAGAGGGCCAACTCCCAATAAAAGTAGGATCGACGGATTCGATGAGACTTTAGTGCATCGAATATTTTTGGATATGTACCACAAGGGTATTTACCCAACAGTGGAGAGAGTGAGAATTGCTTTCCAAGAAGCAACTGGATACCCTGGGTCATATTCTTCATTCAGGAAAATATTCAGCAGCCTGGGATTTAAGTATGTGCTGGGTAATGATGGTAGAAAACTGTTGATGGAACGCTCTGATATAAGGGAATGCAGGAGGAAATTCCTCGAAATCATGCACTCGCACCGTGTAAATCCTACATACCAGCAAACTGTGTATTTAGATGAAACGTGGGTAAACCAAAATTACTGCAAGCGTCACATCTGGGTGAACTCCGAGAGAGAAGGTGGCATGCGTGTACCGACAGGGAAGGGCGGGCGATTGATTGTGACTCACGCAGGATCCAGTGAGCTCGGATTTATTGGTTATATGGCTCTAGTTTTTAAATCCGGTAGCAGAGATCCTTTGTCTGACTATCATAAAGACATGAATGCAGATTGTTTTACTTGGTGGTTCGAGGAACTTATGAGGAGGTTAGACCGGCCGTCCATTATTGTCATGGATATCGCAAGCTACCATTCAAAAATTGTTGAAAAAATATCCAACACATCCAGCCGGAAGATGGAAATTCAATCCTGGTTGCGGTATCGTAATGAACCTTTCAGTGATAATAGCACTGTAAAAGAACTGCTTAAAACAGTGAAAGAATTCGTGGTGAGAAATAAGATCACTACGTCATACGAGTTGGATGATTTAGCCCTTTCAATGGGCCATTTGGTCGTCCGCCTGCCTCCTTACCACTGCAAATATAATCCCATTGAATTGATATGGGCACAAGTGAAGAGGTTCGTCGCGGAGAGGAACTCTACCTTCAAAATGGTTGATGTGGAGCGTTTAACACACAAAGCTCTTGCATCTGTAACGGAGGAGGACTGGAAAAAGTGTGTTGAGCATGCAGAGAAAATCCAGGAAGAAGTCTATCTAAAAGAATGTGTGTGCAACAAAGTGCCCTAAGTAATTATTCCTCTTGGTATTGAATCCTCAAGTGATGAAGATTGAAGTAATTCAAGGATCAGATCTGCGAGGTATTGGGTTCCCAGGTCAAGAGCACAGGATAAACTCAATAAGACATGAATCACCAAAAACTTAGAGGTATGTTGCGGGTTTTATATACATAAAATTAAATTAGAATAATTTTTACTTCCCTTCGTAACTATGTTTCGAGTGACAGGCTTTCTTTCCTGAATTAAATATGGTAGGATAAATTCTTATTCCTTTTCTAGTGAGAAAAATATTAGTTGTTCTGACAATTAAGTGGAATTTTCGTATTTTTATTTTGTAAAAGGTTGGTGAAGAGGTTTTACGTTTTGTTAATTTATCGTAGAACCAAGGCGACATGCGCCGATGGACATTGGTTTCTAAACTTGTAGCGATGAATAATGCAATCACTGAAAGTTTTGACTCGATATCTACTGTAGTTTCTTGTCGAGAGTATTTCTATGCGAAAGGCCGTCGCGTCGGCGAGGCATTCCGTTCGTTTTAGCCGATTCTTTGGGATCGCTGCTTTGAGCATTCGTACGCGGCGCGCACTGAGCTAAGAACCGCTTTACGGGATAGGACGCCAGCAGCCAATCGCTGCCCTTCTACTGTGGGCAGCTGGGCTAAGAGAAACTCTCCAGTGCACAGAAACTCTGCGACCACTATAGTGTTATAGTCAGTATAGCGGGGGGCGCAAAATTATATATTGGGGGGCACATAATTCAAATCTTGCCAGGGGCGCTGGTGACCCTAGCTACGACTCTGGTATGAAGAGTCTGTAGCAGATGGCAGCTGTGGTCAAACATTTTTTGTTGCCTTCCCCTTCCAAAAAATTTGAAACATATCAGCTTCAAGGAAGTTCAGTCTCATACTATCCTGATGGCAGATTGATCTCATGTGACTGTTTGTATGGCTTCATCTGACTTATGGGTAGAAGTTTGACTTTTGCAACTAGAAATCATTCAGCCTTTGAACTAGCGTCACCCTCATTTTGCTGCAATGTATTTTAAATTAACCAAATCTCTAAGTGCATTCCTAGTGATATAATATTTTCTCTTAGCTCTTGCTAACTCTTGAAAAACCTGGGCATTGTTATATTCCACCATCTGATATTTTGTGACCAGCAATCAATCCATTTGCAAACTTAAGCATTCTACTGTGTTATTATTACCAGATTTTGTGATTTCATTGTGAATTTCATGGCTATAAATGAATATTTGTGATTGTCAGCATGTAAAACTTTAAAATTGGCAGCCGCAGTAATGATTTGTGGTGGTTGAAACCACGGTGCTAACTGGCTGCTGATTGATTTGGTGAAATTCTCCCCCCTGTTTTTTTCTCCATGCATGCTATACATAATTGCTAAGTTTTATCTGGAAATAAAATGTCACCATAGTTCATTATGTGAGGGTAATTGAAGGAAATGGAACCTGTGGTTTTTATTACCTATTCATCAATTTCAATCTTTTAGCATCAGTCATTTATTTACATAATTGACACTGCCTTTGTTTAAGTTGTGTTATAGTGCAGTATGTTTTCAATTTAAAGTAGTTTTCTTTCTTTAACACGTTCAATGTTAAGAGACAATGAGTAACTGTATGTGGTGGCTATTTTTTGTTTTTGCCTAGTTCGCATGCATATGTTACCCTTGTAAAATTTTTATCTAAAAACTTAGAAAAAAAATGTCGCGATTTTTCATTTTATTGATGACTGCCCGAGTGGTCCTGTGCCACTGGCTGTGAATGGTAGCCATGCAAAACCACATATCACATTTAAGAAATATACATATATAGCATGCAAATAGTTTGCTGATTTTTACTTTTGCTTTCTCATTTCCTCATTATAGAATTTTTAGACTTAGATTGCTATCGACATAGTTTTTAATTTTGGAAATATAGTTCTTTATCTGGAAGTCTACAATAAACTTTGCATTTAGCAGATTTTTCCTTCGGCATTGGCACTAGAAGGGTTGGAATCCAACTGATGGCTAGGAAGCACTTAAAGAGTGTCCCAGCATATGCTGGCCCCGCCTCCAAGCCATAAAATGTACGGTGGAAAGGGCGGCCATGCGCCACCAGATGGGACACATGAGGGCCGCTCAAACATGTTAAACAAAGGGAGACTTTATAGCTATAATTTGTTGTATGGGAGAACGACTGCATCAGGAGCACCATTGTACAACATAAGTGTTTCACTCTGATTTTCATGTACTGTGAGGAAACTACTGTGTTCTACCTGCATGATTCTAAGGCCTAATTTGATGATTCTTTTTCATGGTTTTTGCTCTAACCTCAGTAATTACATAACTGATATGAGGGTCGACACATACGGGCATAGTGCTTTAAATGGTCTATTACCACCATATGCCTCATCATAATGGTTGTAATGGTTAGGTGGTGGCAACTTAATACATGCATGATAGATAGAACCCTTTTTCTTCCTCGTTGTTGTTTTCAGAGATGCTGTAACTTTCTTTTTGTCCTTACAGGAGGACAAGAAGCCTCCCCTAGTGAGTGCTTCGTCGAGTTCCATGACCCTGGACTTGTCTAAAGGGTTGGTGAATGGTACAGAAACAAAACCACTTCAGTTGCTTTCCACATACCCTTCTGTGAACTCTGTGGTTGGGCCGACTTCTCAGGTTTCCTCGATTTCGGAGCCGCTTGCTTCTGCCTCTGTGTCCTCATCTCATTTAGGCTGTGCAGGAAACCAGACGATTCAGTCAGGTGTCTTGGAGGAGCGTAGTGTTCTGTCAGTTGCTACAAAAGGTAAATATATATACAATAAACAGCTTTCTAAAAATATGCTGTTTTTTCCTCAATTAATTTAAGTGAAAGTCAGGTTTAGATGAAATTGACGTGTTAATTGATGGTGTACTGGACAGATTATTAATTTTACATGTTCTGATTCCTCTCATACTTTGAAGAGGTTCAGTTGTGATGGAGTTCCATCCATATTTTCTGCTTTGCATGGTAAAAGAATGCTGAATTTTTTAAAATGCTTGTCACTGATGTGATCTTAATGTTTCAGATGCTACTGTAAGGAAGCAGGCTGGCGAGTCAGGGCCGAAAGCTATGATACCCATCCACCAGGGAACGTATCCTCTCACCACTCACTCCTTGGGCCATGGCTATCCCCCGACCTACTGGCGCATACCTGGTAATTCTGGTAAGTTTTTTCCAAAAGAATAGTTTTACTGGAGAAGTAAAGCTTGATTTACTTGAGCCTGGCCTTTGAAGTTATCTTTTTCCTTGAAATAGATACTCTTTATTGGGGCGAGATTTAGACTTTAAAAGTCCCTTATTCCATCTAACCCCTAATGGGGTGAAAGAGGGTGATATAGAGTGTGAAAGCCCATGATGAGCAATGTATACAGGGTGACCAACCCTCCTTGACAACCGGGAAAACTCCTTGAAATTGCTACCTCTTTGAGAAATCTGGGGATTCTCAGGGATTTTGTAATATCGCCATGGCTTTCCTGAGTTTTGTTACTACTCCAAATATTGCATGGGTAATTTTACGAAATAATGAAATGATAATTTAATTAGGTTTTAGTGCGTTTCACTGTTTGAGAAGAATTGTGAAATCTTTTGCATCCCACTCTCCAGACAGATCTTGGACTTGAAGTTACTTCACCAAATCTTAAATGGTTCCTTCCAATGCCCTGAACACCTGACATCCTTCTCACTACGTGTCCCATCTTGTTCCACTCGAAACACGAGTCTTCTTCATGCACCTCAGTTCCGCCTATCCATTTTTTGTAATGCATAATTTACTTGTATTAATTTATTTATTTTAATATACCCAATGTGAAAGGCCTAGTGGCTGTTTCTGTGGTGAACTTAAATAATTAAATAAATTACTTAAGACATATTTAAGCACTCATCTTAATGACCTTTGTACTATAGGTAGCACCTGAGCTTGTAATTAATGCATTCCAACACTTACTACGTGAATAGGAACATAATGCTTATAGAAAACCATTCTGAAGTTATTAGTTTCTTTCATTTATTTAAATCAGTGATGTAATTTATTTATTTTCAACTTTCCTAAAAAAACAGCCAATAAGGCCTTTTGCATTGAGTACTACAATATTTAACAAGAACTAACATACACAACATTGCTGTTGGCATTTAAATGTCCTCCCAGGTAGGTCACATACCCACAACCCTAAGGTAGCAGGCGATGTCTACTCCACTGCCACCAGGGAAGACAAAAATTGTGTAAAGGAATATCACTATTTTAACTTATAAATTGTTTCTATAACTTAAGAGAAATTATGCTGTATATACTGAAGTATAAGTGGAGAAATTTCTTCCTTTTTTTATCAGGGTCAATATTATGTGTATCGTCTTCTTAAAACCATTTGTCTCTGTTACTTGTAAGTCACAGAGAATATACGCCAAGTAATGCATTAGATTTATGTGCTAAGTTTCGTGGTAGGACTGACGGCTGCCAAGTACAGTTGGTACCTCTGCTTTATGATATTAATGCATTCAACAAGGCGTGTCTTATACAAATACTTCATAACCAACGCAAAAACCCAGGATTTCCTTAAAAAAACACCAGGATTTCCTTAATAGCTACTGGTGAAGCTGGGGCTGTAAGTCTTCGTAGATATACTTATCAATATGTTGTTTTTTTACCTGCCGTTGGTGAAAATAACTGAGAAAAATGAAATTAAATATTCTGAGTATTGAACTCAATAATGAGATGAAACGAAAACTTGTCTACTTCCCATCATGAAATTAGGAATCACCCAGCTTCTGTGGTTCCAATTCACCACACACACAGATGGCCTACTGGGTCAGTTAAGAAATGCCAATAGCTTCATGAATCCTGCCATATCTTTCTTTCTGTATTACGAATATTTGGAAATACGAAGTAGTTTCTACAAAAATGAACATGTGATAGGGGAAATGGTGGATTAAGGTGACTTTTTTCTATCTTTAAAAAGCTATCGCTCAAGCATTCTCTGGACTTATACCACCATATATAGTCAGATTTACAAGAGAGGTATGCTCTGTGGTCCAAGCAGTTCATGTGTTTGATGCATCATATTAGGCAATACTGATTAGTAAGGTTTCTCTCGCTGCAAATGGAGTAATTTACAAACTCTGCTTTTGTCACCATTACAGGTAAATCTCAAGTTGCAAACGTGTTAGGTTCCTTTGAAACTATTATTAAATCAAAAATAGAATGACCATATTGAATCCACCTGAATTCTTATTGGACCAAGACTGTAGATATTACCTCAATGGAAAGTTACCTGTCTGTAGGCTTCCTCATTATCGTGACAAATCAATGGACTTAAGCATCCAAATCGACTGGATCAAATCAAAATCGCTGGAGGGAAGCAGACAAGAAGCAAAAATATGGAAGCATAATAAATTATATACGGCATTAAAATGTTTTGGTGCACAATTATTATGGGGCTATTTAAACAAACCAAGCCATAATGTGACTACATCAGCCGTTATTTAGGTTTGTCCCACACAAAAAATACTGTGGCGCAGCCTAACAGCCCACCGCCGGAGAGTATGAAAATTATATTTGGCACAACAAGTCATTATGTAACTAGTAGTGCCACTGTTGTGGAATTACAGGAAGTTTGGTACTTGTTGGAACTATAACAATAGTAAACATTGCAATGTGAAACGATAAAGTATTAACCACACTAATGATAAAATAACCATCAGTGAGAATAGTGAATTAAGGTTAAAAAAAAGGAGGTAGTTATCTCTAAATAGCTTTATTTGGTCAGTTTTTCCATTGATTTCTGTACATGAGAAAATAAAATCCTAGTACGATTTATCATATATGTGTTCCATGTACTCTTAATCTACACATAAACAAAGCACTTTTACTATCTGGGAAATAAAGACGAGATCTCAGATTTAATGATCGTCAAGTTAGTATTGTGTAAATAAATTTCTTGACCAGGCGGCACACTTCCTTCCAAAAAAGTGCCTTTTTTGTGATCACTTAAATAGAAAATCTGGGCAAAAGTCCCAAGTTTTCCATCTCGAGCTTGAAGTGAACACCCAACTCCTTGTAGATACTGGATCCCATTTTTCTCAGGATCGATTGCGAGTGTCAGCATTATGATGACTACGGTTTCTCCTCCATTACAGGACGTCTTCAGGTCTCACAAAATTCTAGATCCTCTTTTAGCAGTGATTTATCTCACAGGAAAGGATATGAAGGATGAAGATGGATGCTTAACTCTCAGTAGTCACTCATGCGGGGATATAAGAACCAGTGTTTAAAAACCAAGACCTTAGAATACTTCTTAGATCTTATAATATTCCAACACCGTGGTAAAAACTGTGCAAGGAGGACGTTACATGTAGAATACACATTCTACAAAAAAACTACATTAGGTACTTAAGAGTGTAGGCTTCCGCAGCTGCTGTAAGATGCTTAGCTCTTGAAGACGCTCGCGCGAGTGAAACGTTGAGCTAAAAGTGCTTGGACCACAGCAAAACTAGAAAGTCTCATCAGCGCTACGTATAAAAAAAGTTAAAAAACTACAATGAATGCGCAAGTCTTAAATTATCACAATCCACGGTGTGCATTTAAGCAAAAGTATATACAAATGTGCATATAATGAGTTGCCTATATTAGTAAAAACTAATTTCTTTTTATCTTGTGGACTTCCAAGGTTCATAATTTCAAAACATTAAATACTGCTACATTTATGGCATATCTTGATGGGAGGTTTTCACAGAGGCACATATTTATGTATGTTGAGGAATGTTAGACTTGGGGGACTACCTGTACTTTATACCATGTTTTTATTAAGTTGCTTTCTTGTTTGTTTGTCCTTCTGGGCAAAATTTTCCACTCAAATTTAACCCACTTCCCGGTGTGCTATCAACTTAATATTTTTAGTACGGATCAGATCCAGATGACAATGCATTTTTTCACTATATCTATGCAATATGAGCCGCTATTTTCGACAATTTACATTTGTATTAATCGCTTAGCTGTTTGATTTGACAGCCACCAGACCTCCCTGGGCCACCTCGCGTTGCGAGGTGGCCCAGGGAAAGGAACTGCCCCCCCTACCCTGAATGTGTGAAACTCACACGCCTGTGGCTTAGTCTGAGGTGAGCTCTACCCGCACCTACCCCAAACCAACCTTCGGGTTGGTCCGCGTTGCGAGGTGGCCCAGGGAAAGGAACTGCCCCCCCTACCCTGAATGTGTGAAACTCACACGCCTGTGGCTTAGTCTGAGGTGAGCTCTACCCGCACCTACCCCAAACCAACCTTCGGGTTGAAGCACTGAGTGAGTGAGTGAGCCATTTTACCACGTTTTTATTAAGTCACTTTCTTGTTTGTTTGTCATTCCGACTTGCCACCCGACAAAAAGATAACGAGCGGAAGGTGTCTGATGCTCGAAATCAAAATGAAAGCGATCAAATTTCTCACCTTGCTAAAGATCAAATCGAAAATTCTTAGCTCGAGTGAATGAGTATCCAGATGCCTAAAAAGAAGAAAAATATATAATGCAATAGATTAAAAAATTAGTCTAAAAAACCATGTTTTTATTTAAACTAAAAAGAAGAAAATAAACCACCCTGCCTTGGCCCAAGGTCCCACGATTAAATTTTACAGATAAAAGACTATATGTTCAAAACCAAAAACGTGGTGCGCTTTAATTTCAATATCTTGAATCAAATTCTTTCCCTGGAAATATTCATTACAATAGTACAACTAAAATCTCAAATATATGATGATAAATTTATATCACTCCACTGTCAAATGTAAAGCGTCATAAAATTTGCTTCAGAGTTGAAGCATAATTCTAATACTTATGACATTTCTTATACCTTTAAGACAATACGATTTTAATAGAGACAGGAGATGAACATGAGAGAGAAAACAGACAACTCGATTCCTTAAGGCTACTTCTGGGGAAGTCACTTAATCATCAAGGCAGCTCAGAGTTCTATAATGAATAGATATTGAAATTGATGCACACCACATTTTTTGTTTTGAACATATAGTCTTCTGTAAAATTTAATTGTGGGACCGTAGGCCAAGGCAGGGTGGTTTATTTTTTTCTTTTTAGTTTAAATAAAAACATGGTTTGTTAGGTTAATTTTTTAATCTATTGTATTTTATATTTATAGTATGTATAGTGTAGTGTATACTAGTATCAGAGGATCTCAGTTCCTTGTTAGTAGTGGTAAATTTCTTTACTTAGTTTTAGTGTCCATGTCACAAAAGCGTGTAGTTTCCAAGTCAACAACCCTATGGAATGAGCTTTAATTTTCTTGAGGTGGAAATATTTACATTCTTTCATAATGTTTCTTGTCTCCAGTTCATATTTAGTTGAAACACATGATGTCCACAATGTTATATTGAAGCTGTTAAAAAATATAATGGTCTAGACATGACAGCAAATGATTGAGTAATACACCAAATCCTTGAAAAACATTATTTTCTTCCTGGAAAATCTGATATACAGTAAAACCCCCATACAACGAATTTGTTGGGACCAGAAAAATTACTTCGATGTAGGGGGTTTTCGATGTATGGAGGTGGTGTGCGGGTTGCGTCTCCACAGGGGCATCCAAGTGTTCCGCGTGCTTTACGATGCAAGTCGAGTAAATATCTCAATCTTGCTTTATTCACCATTAAAACCTTTCCTAGAGTGATGATAAACAATTTTTATTATTTACCATCAAATACCGTGGCTATCACCGTGTTATTTTCAATCTGCGTATTTCTAATTGAAATTATTGTTTTTTTCGTCGATTCTGCTCTACGCCTCATCGCTTTCTTTAGTTACGGTCTGAAAGTAAAGGAGCGCCAAAATTAATGCCTAAGGATTAGGTATATTTAAAGTGCTCCATAATTTTTCTGAGTATCTAGTCTATATTATTCTTAGAGTGCAATAATTTAAGTCAATATCAAATGGCAGTTTTATGCAGCAATTTTGCTTGAAAGAGCACATATTCCCATTTATACTTCCGAAATGAAACGCACTGTTGGAATCCCATTGAAATACCGGTAAATATCTATGTTCGTGACCAGAATATACTAGATATCGATAAACGACGATGGAATATAGGTGGGGTGAGTTAGTTACCACGAGTTAAAACGTGGCAGTCGGCAATGCATTGAGGTCACAATGGGAATCTCAGATGATAATGCATTGACGATGCCGTTAACGCGTGTAAGAGTCGCACCCCTCTTTTTATGCGTCGAAGTTGAAGAAAAAAATTTGGGACTTTTTTTCTCCTATTGCGAGGTGTTGCGGGACAAACTTCGAATTTTCGGCCATTATCAAAGCCGCTAGCGATATTCTCTTATAATTTACGCGGCATTTTCCATAGGCATGTATGGACCTCGGAGGCAAGTTTTCACTTGTAGCCTAGGCCCTACAATGTTTGCATTGTTTATTGTCCTTTGGAATGTGTGGAGTAATTGATATTCATTAAAACTAAACAAATCCGACCTCGCTACAATTCGTGTTTAGTTGGTAAGTGCGGACAGTCGCACCGAGCTCTGATTTATAAATCCGAATCCCCCCACCATTTTCCTAATGCACAAGTCATAGTCGCTGTAAGTCGCCTTTTAAAACGTGGTTAACTTTTACAAATTATATTTTGCTGTAAACGATGACGAGTGGGAATGCAAACACGTTAAATTCAAAATACCCCAGCGTCAGCCGCGTAAAAAACGAACGATAAGGCGTAGATACGACATCAAAACTTGAAAAAAGTCAAACTTTGAAAGAAATCATAACTGTCTATGGAATTTAAAGCAGTTAATATTTCAATATGGTCCAACAAAAATCTTCAATGAATGACAAAATAAAAAAAATCATGATTTAGGTACATACATAAAAACGGCTGACTTACTAGTGAGACGGGCATCGCAGTACGGTGGCACGCGCGCGCATGTCCTGTCACAGCTCGTAGATTTTCCCCGAAAAGACCTTCTGTCCCTATTGGTATGAATAGTGCAACCTTATCCTTCCTCCATCTTCTAATGCACGATTCCGGCACATCATGCCTTAGTCCGGCAGCGCGGTTTCCTACATCCTCAGCGTCTTTGATGACTTAAAGCGCTTTAATTTTTTCAACTACAGTGAAAGACCACAACTTTTTGCCCTTGTTCATTTTGGAACAACACTGACCTATATTGACGCATGCACAAATGTTAATAGTCACAGAATTCTCTCAGTTGAGCTTAAGGCAGGTGCATACAGTCACTCAAAGTTGTCTGGTGACAGAAAATGAGAAAGTTAGGGGGGTGGAAAATTCCAGTGCTTGCACTTGTCGCGCGGCCAATCGCTGTCCCCCAATTGCACCCCACACGCTTGCCTTGTCAAACAACAAGTTTTTAAAGTTATTAGGCAACTGCATCCCCCGTAAACAAGCGAGCGAATGATACCCTCCCCTTGATGACTCACGCTAAGCACCAAGGTCACTCAGCTCTCGAGGGACTTGCCTCGGGCACGATACGAGCGGCGCGAGCCGCGGCCACGATACAAGCGGTGGTAGGCAAGCGATAGAGTGGCAACGATGAGTTTTATGTTCCTAATGTTTGACATGGACCACACTCGAACCCAGCCATGATAGACGTGAGTGGCATAGGTGCCGCTCGCCACCAATCCCAGATATTAAATATTTCTTGTGCCGTTCTTCTCATTCTGTGGTAAAATGTCGGCCGAGAACGTTCTGTCTTCTGACAGTATGTACTGCCATTTCAGATTCTGAACTTATCTTAGGACGAATCACTGCTCGTTTCGTGGCCACTACCACCCTGCCGCGTTATTTCTCTGCAGCCCACCGCTCATATCGTGACCGAGGATCGAAGGCTGGCAGATAAAAAAATCGTGTCAGAGGCGCACCCTCATTTTCGGCTGCGATTTCTGGAAAAAAAGGTATCCTTAAGCAATCGAGCAAATATTAGGGCGATCTCGAGCAAACTTGCCGGTTAACAGACCACATCCATCAAGGTTAAGACGGCAATAGCAATATTTGGATAGAGAAGAGAGGTTACTCCAGATTTTCCTTTGGGATGGGGACAGAGTAGATAAAATTGACTCTCATTGGTTGAACACCAACCAATGAAGTTTTGAATACTTCGCCCTCCTAACGAGGGGAGTGTCCGATAAACGGGTCGCAGATCTCGATGAAAATTCGTATGCATATAGAACTCCGAATGCTTTTCACGAATCACTCCACATATGGGCATATTTATCCAATAGTTAACAAAAAAGGCGTTTAAACATATATAGATGTTATAAAATCCCTATTTATCAGCCTGCGGCATCAAGGGTGTGGTCCATTGATTAGCGTACGGGGCTGCGGTGCAGAGGGACCATGTTCGATTCCCGTCGGCGACAAATTTTTCATGCTTACTTTCTTTGTTTTTCCTTTCTGGAATTCTGTTAAAATCTAATTTTTACTTTTCTATTCAAAGTTTTTTTTAACGAGTGGAAATATTTTTCTTTTGCGAATAACATAGGACTTATTTTTTTTTCTTTCCCGCAAAATTTCTTTGTTTCCCCATTCTTTCACCACGCAAACTTGATTTGTTCCTTCATTTGCAAGACCTCCTGTTGATATCATAATTATACAATAATGAAAATAATCTGCAAGTGGTCACTCGCCATTTAAAACACGAGCCTTTATCGACGAGCCTTATTACAATGTACGTCTTTAGATCGCGAAATGGTGATTCGATTACAGAAATTAGTAGATAAGCCGATCACATTTTCCCCTCCTTTTTTCAAAGCACAACAATACAAGAAAACGGGGATCTTTGATCGTGGGTCTTATAAATAATGATGTAACAATTATTTAGACTATTTTATAATTATAATATCAACAGGAGGTCTTGCAAATGAAGGAACAAATGAAGTTTGCGTGCTGAAAGAATGGTGAAACAAAGAAATTACGTTGACTTCGCGGGAAAGAAAAAAAATAAGCCCATTGGTATATGCGAAAAAAATATTTCCACTCATTAAAAAAAACTTTGAATAGAAAAGTAAAGATTAAATTTTAACATATAATTCCACGAAGGAAAAACAAAGAAAATAAGCATGAAAAAATTTATCGCCGACTGCCTCTCCCAAAATAAAATCGGATACCGAAAGGTAATTTGAAACCATGGAGCTCCTCCCATTCAGGGGTCCCGGGAATGTAACCCAATATGGGAAAGTAATCTGATACGATTTAAAAAGGGAAAATTGAGCTCCATCCTCACCACCTGCACCTTCGCAAAAGAGGTGGGGCGGATGAGTGAGAGTGGAGAATAGCCCCCCTGATCTGATCTTTTCAGAGTATTTTTCTGTATTGGGTTACGTCTGGCCGGCTGGAACTGACTGGTATTCCCCCTCCCCTCTTGGTGCATTACTCATCCACCCAACTATCACCCGGCTCAGCTAAGGCGGAGCGGAGCTTTGGCTTCCCTTACACGTTTTTTATTGTGGGAACCATCAGAGTTGCTGGTTCCCACCATAATAAACGTGTAAACGAGCCTTCACCGAGCGAGAGCGTCAAGTTTCCTTCATGCCCTCTGCTCTGTAGGTCTCGGATGTAAACATTTTCGAAGCCCGGAGCGGAAGGGTTAAGACGCGGTACTCTCCGCTGCGGTTCAACTTCCTGCTCATTACGTAAATGTCTATGGAAAAATTACCTGTAAATGAAGAATGCTACGTTTTTTTTCTCAATAATTCGTTCTAGAGGGGCACTTTTCATGTTTTGGGCCCAAGCGCAGACTTCGATGTACGGAGTTTTCGTAGTTAGAGAGGTTTGTTACTGGAGGTTTTTTTGCGTGTATTGTCCATTGGAAGGGTCCGGGACCGGGCCAATGACTTCGAAATAGGGAGTTTTCCTTAAAATTTCGCTGTATGGGTGTTCGTTGTATGGGGGTTTTACTGTATTACTACAAAACTGGTAACCTACCATCCACGTCGTAGTGGCACAAATGACCTCTGTTGTTCATCACATTCCTAAATTTCCATCCAACTAATTGACCTTCGATATTGTCACCTACTCCCCAGTCACATTTTTCTTTCTTATTTCAATAAAATTCAAAAAGTTTCGCTATTACACAAAACATGAAAATCTTACCTCCTTGCTGAAGGGATTAATGGTTATTATTACACAACACATAAATAATAACTTAGTTCAACCATTGAAATAGCATAACCCTTTCTTTTAATGAAATATTAAACCTTTGTATAGGCAACAACAATATTTAGAACTTTGTAAATGATATATTGGGCCCAATTTACAATATTAATCATTCTGCTATAATCTCGTTACATTTAAGTTACTTTTCAGATAAAACAATTTTAGTCACAGAGGTTATTTTATTTCTTTCCTTATTTCTTTCCTTATTTCTTTCCTTTACTTCCCTTGGAGGCTACACTTATCAGTCGTCTGGGATTCTGCTTCTTAATCCTATGGCTACGGTCTTGCGTTCTCTCTTCTTCCTTATGGTCAAATTTATGGGCCGTTTTGGTTTATCACTTGGGTCTCCTGCCCGATTCCTTCCTGGCCTCTCAATAAAGGCTCTGGTTCCTCTTTCGTCACCTTGATACTGCCTAGTCTCCGCTTCCTGCCGCCTTTTTCTCCCGACTCCTTGTACATCTTCCCTTCGGGTGCCCTTTTCGGTCTTAGCTCCTCGTTTTATCTGTGGTTATTGTTATCTCTTTTCCTTCTAAGCATCCCCCGTTACTTATTGTTACTTATTTATGTATTTTCGTCGTCATGAACTTCTCTGATGTCACTTGATTTATTTAGGCGTCCTTGGTTATCTATTGTTATATTGTACTTTATTATGATTTTTCTACTATTTATTTGAATTGTGATTTATTTCTGGACTTGGGTATGATAGTTTGGTTACTATATGATTTTATATCATTAAAATGGTGTCAGCTTTGTCTCTGTGATTTGGGTTCAATTGCCAATTGGTTGTCACTCATAGCATTGTACCGATGTGATAGTGTGTCTGTTAAATGTAATGCATATCTTCCTTCATTTCAGATACCGTTAGCAGGTTGAATTTTCCTTGTGGAAAGGACTTGAATGACATTAAGGTTAGTTCAAAGTAATAGTTGTTTCCTCATAATAACTTATGCTATTTCCTTTAATGCTGAATTGTCTAATCTGTAATGGAATTAGAGGTTTTTATGAAGTCTGTGACCGGTAAGATTAATCTTGGTTTTAATGCTAAGAGAAGGAAGACCCTGGGAATGTCGAAGTGGGGTGACTGCTGGAAGTTGATATTCGGCAGCCTTTTTTGTAGTTGCATTGTTGAAGTTGATGTTCAGTGATGCAAAGAGTTCTGAAACCTGTAAGCACTTTTAAACTAAAAAAATACTGTTAAAAAACAATATGGAATATTAATCGCAATTTTGCACTTGCATGGAAGTCCACATAAATAACTCCCATGATATACCATATACTGTAATTTTCCGATTATAATGCACACCCGCATTCTTACTCACAAAATTTGAGAAATTTTTTATTTCCATGTACAGTTCACCTAGTTTTGTTTTGGAATGGGGAAGTTTACAATATTATCACGGCACTCGCAAAATTATTGTGAAAGCAATAAGGCTCCCCATGATTAAGGCCATGCTGCTGTTCAATATGTACCATACTTTAGTGTCCTTCAAAGACATTTCATCAGTTACAGGTTTCCCCTCGCCCTTGTATTATGGAGCTGTTTGCAAGCAGACTAGATCAGAACGTCCTCACTACGAATTTTCTCTCTTTTTTCTCTCTTCTTTCCCTTTTGAGTTGGATACCGTTTGGTCTCCATGCTGGGGAGAGGCGTTCCTGTGTAACTTGACTATAAACATTTTCAGAGTGATAGTAAGCATATCAAAAATGTCTTCTCGATGCTGAGCTGTGACAAAGAGATAAATATGTTTCATGCACTAAACAAGTTTGTTACATTTAATTAAAACTATAGATTCGTTTCCAGGAATATTATTTATGCACATATTTTAGGTGTACAGTAAGTCCTCGACTTACGTGGTTAATTCGTCCCAAAAATTTCCATGCAAGTTGAAATCCGCTTAAGTCGAAACTCAACAACTTCCCTATCCATTTTTGAACCATTAGCAATGCCGTGCTTACTGCGAATGGCGGCAATCGGCAACGGTTACAGAAAACGTCATCTTTCGAGAGGCTGTTTAGTTATCATAATACAACAATTTCGAGAGAAACACAAATCCAATCTTTATTTCACTGGAAATTTAAAGTCTAAAATAAGTATAAATACACCTGAATAAATAGAAAATTTGTTAAATTATCATACTCATGTGAATGCCTGTTCATAATTGTAAAAGTTCTTAATTAATACCTACGTATTTTGCTGTAATGATTTTATGAGAAAACTTTCTCAAACTTGATAAATAACGATCCCAAAGATCAAGTCGCAGCGGAAATACAAGTTAGTCTGATGGCTGCATGAACACGTTCTTTTTTTTTTTGCTGTGATGTACAACAGACGTCATCTATGGAGTAGATAATTAACTACGCGTTTACTTACGCGGGAAGGTCAAACTACACCGAAAAAAGACGTTGATGCCGTGTAAAGGCCGAATCACTCGAGCGTTCATCGGAGCGATTAGCGGGAGCGGGTGTTGGTTCGTCCAATCACATTGAGCGATGCGGTTGTCGGTGCCGCTCCCGTGTACTGCCTTGTATTCCTCTCTGAGAACCTTCTGATAGAAGGCGTGAACGTTTCGAGTCCGTTTGTGAAAGGCAGTTGTCACTTGAAATAAACAATTGAGAGATTATGGCTTAATCAAAGGAATCAACGAAGGAGATGGCTGAAGTTGGCCGCTTTGCTCGTAATAATTGCAGAATAGTATGACAGCATACCCGACAGCAGGATCTGGGTGCATCACTGGGTCGCTAGGCGAAAGGAACAAGGCTGTGATCACAATTTATTCAGCCATCAAACATTTTTTTTCAAGATAAAACAAACCTTTGTCCTTTTTCAGCCCCAAATTCTGATTCAATCATGAACTATAGAAGCGAGCCAGGGGGCGATTGTCGATGAAACAAAAACGCGTGCAACGGCAGCAGACGATGTGGTCACGTGGTTAAATCCAAGTCTGTGATTGGCTGCGGTTGTGATTCTCGGTCGGAAAAATAGACCATCTGCTATTCTCACACCCACACCTGCTCACGCCAACCGCTGCCTTCCAATTGGTTGAAGATTTAACCGCTCCAACGAACGCTAGTGTGATTCGGCGTTAAGGCCGGTGACAGGCCTACATTTTCTTCCCGTTTCTGTCGCCGCGATAGCTAATACAAGGTCAAACACGTAGATTCTTATGCAGCCGGCCTAGCTTGCAACCAGCGACAGATTTGAAAGCGCTGCATGTCGTGTTTATGGTGCGATACGACAAATAGCCGATGTACGCTCCCAATACCAAGGACTGGTTGACGAGTCACTGCTTATCGTGCCGTGATATTACGCTTGACAATGAGTCGCGGGTCATCACCCGGTGTATCTGTCGCAGCAACAGAAACATGGAGAAAATGCAAGCATGTCACCGACCTAACTGAACATCCATGTAACTACGGTTCCGTGTAACTCGGATCCACGTAGGTCGAGGACTTACTGTATTCCCATCCATGTCAAGCAAAAGAGCTGTACTGTTATGCAGAAGGTAAAAGTCATAGAAGTGGCGGAGAATCTTGAAAATAGGGAGGCTGTGTGAGAATTTGGCATAAATGAAGCAAATGTTCATCAGTGGTGGAAATCATAGGTCTTCAGCATTTAAATAATCTGAGTAGGGCTCCTGGTTGTGGAAGAAAAGTGGCACTCCGAGCCAGAAGAACAACTGCTGGAAAATCTTCTCCAAGGAAGGGATAGTGGTTGTACAGTAAGCACGGTAGATATGTGCTTGAAAGCTCTTGCAACTTAGATCCAAACAGCATGTTTAAGGATATCGTCCAAATTGTGTTTTCTTTTTATGAAAAGGCATTAAATTTCAATTAGTCGCCAGACTTCTATTGCTCAGAAGCGGGGGCTGATTTCGGAGGAAAGAGGAAGGTCAGCAGGAAGTCAGTGTTTAACTTATGATTAGACATCATACAGTGGTGTGTTTAATTAAATAGTTTTATGGTGATAAAGTAGTATTTCCTTTCCACAAGAACTAAACTTTCAACCGAACGCATATGCAGCTTTTTGCGTCAATTATATACATCTTAGAAAATACACACGATTGCTCATGCATGCGTTATAAATCCTGGAATGCATGTTTTTTAACATTTTTAATATCAAACTACCATTAGAATTAAATAATTCTTAGTTTAATCAAGGATCGTACTTCAAACAAGGTAAAGAAGAAGCAGGGACTATTTAGAATGTAACTTCTGGAATTGAACGGAATGGAACAGATGCATGTCGGTTTATGTTACTTACTGTTAACAACATATTACTTATTTTTAATACTGCACATTGTGCTGTTGAACATTCATTTGAGAAGATATCTATTTACATTTGCTTTAAATATAATTTTCAATCGCTGACTTTTTCTAAACCTAAAAGTAAATTTAAATAAAATTTGTTTCTTAGGACCAACGTTAAAATGTGTATTGATAATCTAAATAAAATTTTCGAATTCAATCACTTCATTTGCCCCATTAAAACACCCAAGATTCGGCGAAAGGTTTTTTTACGAAATGGAAAAACTCATTTCATACTTAGCCACCACGTATATGATAGTACACCTTCTGATAATGGAGTAAACACTGGCATTAGCAACCACGTGTATGAAAGTACACCTTCCGATAATGGAGTAAACACAGGTATTGGTAGCAACTAAGATTTTTCTGTTATCGTTGCAAGTTTGGATCCATTAGTCTGCGAAATGAATTCTTCCTTGGTATTATGACCACCTTTTTCTTAGTGTTCATTCTTTCGGATACCTTTGGTCACAATTGGTGCGAGCCAAATGAAATTTCACACGTGCTATGGCCAGAAATGATTGTCTGTTTATGTAATGATACTTGGCAATGACAAAACAGTAGGGGCTGGGGAGAGAAGGGTAGGGGTGGAGCATCACGTCAAGGTTGACGACGAACCCAGAATCCATTAGCCCTCCGAAAGAAGCTCGAGGGAACCCAAGAAAAAATTGCTGACGCAGTGTCAGACAGACACCACCCAGAAGTAGTGCCTTGCCTTCTGTACCTCGTGATTCTCACTCAAGTTTGGGGAGATGGGAAAAGCGCAAACAAAGCTGAGAACCATGGCTCTAGCGATTCAGGGCTAACAAAAGAATCTGGGGAGAAGCACGCGAAGAGAGATGGGAGGCGTGGATACCAAGCAATGAAAGTGCTCACGCAGGGAAAATGGGTAAAGTGTAACACGCCATCCGGAAAATAAAATACTACTCCACCATGCCTGGCGATGGTTAAGTGCAGAATCCTACAGTGCTTACAGTCATCACTCGAGGAGGGGAGGATTGGAAGGAAGAGAGGGCAAGGCATTAGTCATGGCGCAAATGCCCCTAAAAAAAAGCTAGGGACGGAGCGGCCGAGATGTGTATGTACTCGAGGGATATATGATTGGGGGTAAACAGCTGCTGGTACACGGTGCACCATAAGCATAAGCAAATGTTCAAAATAGCTTGGCAACACTTTAAAGTAACTTATGCTCAAGAAAGCGATACCAAAATCACAATGACTTTGAAATGAGCACTAACTAACCATTGAAGTGCGCTGCTCCGGTGAATCGTTTCGAAATAAACGATTCGACTTCGAGTTATATATTAAGAGTATTTCGAATTATCCGTACCATCAAGTACGCAATTTCCTACTCCATTTGCCGGGAACTGCTCATAACTTCGAATTAACGGGGGTTTACTGTATGCTACATTTTCTGTGTCATACTATGTACCTGTGGTAAACCAAAAGTGTTTTAAGTTTAGATTCTCAGGAGTCCTATGGGTCATTAAGGATATTTTATTAGGATTTTACGACGGAGACAAATGAGGACATTTTATTGGAGTTTTAATGTAATTTAGTACTTAACTTCCTGTACTTAGCAGAAAATTGTTTCTGAATTTTAGTTTTCACTGAAGATTATAATAAATTCACTTCTAGTCATGAATTCTTGTCAATTATTTGTTACCCTTCTCTTCTAGAATTGTGGACTTAAGCTCTTTGTTGCATTTTCAAAAGTCAGTAAAAATCTAAATGTTAGCCAGGGAAAAGTCAGGATAGTCAGTAAATTCAAAAACCTATATCTTGTAACAACCCTGTAGCGAGTCTCCTGAATCACTGCTGTGTTTGCATGATCCAGGCGAGTGAGCCTAATTTGCTTCTGCGGCTGTTAGTTTGATAATTTAGTTCAGGAAAATAATTGATTCAAAATGTCTAATTCTTCAGAAAAAAGGAAGCACGTGTTAGATATTTCCGGGAAGTTGAAGATTATTGAAGGCACATCCAAGGGGGACTCGGTGGCTAACATAACTGATTGGCTGAGTCATGACGATGAATTGTAAGGTAATCAGATTCAAGATGACAGTGCTATCATCTCCGCCGCTAAAACTGCGAACACTAGTTCAGTGTGGGTAGATGACCTCAATAGTAGTGATGAGGAAGAAACAGTTGATTCAAACAGTTTCTGTTCAAATTATGCTGCAATCAGCAAAAACCTTGAAGCAGTTCTTGAATTAGGAAGACGACATCTCTGTACCAGACTTTTTGTGTGCCAGAAAATTAAGATGGCCATGAAAAAGAAAGTATATGAAGCATAAATGCCAAAGAAAGTGATAAAATTTTTAAACGTATTGAAAATGATTGCGTGAAGTCAGGATTATTTTTGTCTTAAAACTTATTGAAGTTACCAGCTGTGTCCAATGAGAAACCATCATTGCATTAATAAATTTCATAACCCACATTATTACAGAAGGTGACATAAGCTGTAAAAATACTTTGATGTGGAATGAATTTGTTAGCACACCAATGCAAGGGAACAGGAGCCTAGTACCATTGTTATCATCATTGGTTAGCATCAATGGCATCATGCATTTGGGAATTGGGGTACTTGTTGACCTTGACTTGTTTACCTCGAGAGAAGGTTGAGTAAGCACAAAGGTTAATGCGACTTGGAACTTGGAGAAGTGTTTTCTAAACTCCCTAGAATAGATGTGCATAGGTTAGCTATAGCTTGTGAGGGAGGAATTGGACTCTGACGAGTTAAGTCGTGCAAGTATGCGTCAGCCACCTAGGCCGGAGTCTGAGAAATTAAAAATACATGATGCAAATTTTACTGACCTGCATAGCATCAGATTTCTCACGATGGTCGTATTACATAGAGAACATGAATTAAAACACTCACTGCTGGGCAAATACCATCAGTAGGTACATGAAAATGGGACACTTTCCACGTCTGAGAATTAAAATTCACCAATGAGCAAATATCAATTTTGGAGAAGTTGATGGAGCAAATGATTGCATGATTTGTGAAATTGTAGGAAAAAATGGGTATTTCAATGAAATATGCGCAAAACATTTGTAGTAGCATGGTGCTGAAACAGAGGCCACGACTACCTCAAAATGTATGAATGTAATGTCATGAATGGGTTATCCCTCACTTTCAGTTATCCACTTGGGCTTCCCCCTCCAATTGCGTGGATAATTGGCACTCGACTATATCTCAAACTTGAGAATCTCTTGACTTATTTAGCTGGTACAGTAGAAACTCAAAATTAGGAAGTCGCCGGGACTGGAAAAATCGGCACTTCGTAATATCGAATTTTGTACGAACGAGTATCTTTCAAAAACATGGTGATGAAGCTCTTTTTTGTGTTTTCTTAAATTAAGATGTACTCTCGCGACTTACTTGCATGATTTAAGTTAAAATTCATGAAAGTATATTTAAGTGTGTGAGAGTAATTGAGGACGGGTGAGGGGACGGATGTAAGGAAATGTGCGGAAGGACACACAGGTGACGGGACTGGCCTGGAATCCTCTGATTCTCTGGATCTCCAATGGATGGGGAGGGACTCACCAACCATTCAGAAATAACCACACTCACGCACAATGAAATAGCTCCCCGCTTTATTACGTGATCTCTACTACATTCGCGAGCCCCCTTGCTCGCACAGTCACTCTATTCTCCCTCATACACCGTCTCTCTTCCCGGACACACTCTGCTAAGTCTCGTCACTCTCACGTCCTCAACTCGACTGCTCCTTATCACGACGCCAGCTCTCTGTTTCAACCTCGTTCCCCGGCTCATATTTTTCAATGCTACAATAGTAAAGGCGTGGTTTCGCTGGGACGTTCCATGTCCAGCGTCCTTCCAGCAGTCGAGACGCAGATGTCGGGCATCAGCAGTTGAATGAGACGGCCGAGACATCTCAGCGAAATCAAGCCCATTTGATATATTGGATGAGTACGGCAGTGACTTCAGACTGCTGGAAGCGGACGCGGCTGCAGAAACCACGCCTTTACTATTGTAGCATTGAAAAATGAGTTATCGTTCAGGTAATTCACATTCAGTGCATAATGTATTAGGCAACAATGATTAATTAATGTTTAACTCTGACAAGGAGCACCTAAAAACGTTGCTGCGATATGTCTCTATTCATATAAACGAGTAACTTTTTCACGTCGGGACCAAGACCTGAGGTTCGTAATTTCAAAACTTTGTTATTTCGTAATATCGCTTACTTTAACATACTCTTAGATACCCTTTTGGTCGGGTCCGAAGATTTTGCTTTTGTAAAAACAAAATTTCGAGTTTCGTATTTTCTAGTTTCTACTGTAGTAGATAAGTTGATTTGGTTAAAAGTTCAAGTATAAAATATATTTTTTTCTTGAAACACAAGAATCATGACAGAGTATACATTCTGAATGGTTGATAATTTCATGGTCTTGCAGTTTGGCGATTGGACTAAATGTTCTGCTATACACTTGATACGTGCTGTGTTCTTGTAAAACTGATTTTCCACCCTCCCAAAAATGGCAAAAAAATAACATAGTGCTTTCCATTTCCAAAAATCTTGAAATTATTATAAGGAATGAAAAAGTCTCCTCATAAATTGGCTAAAGAATATGATGCTAAATTACCAACAGTTTGGGATGTTTAAAAAAAAAAATAAGGTGATAAAGTTTTCTGCAACTTTGGACCACTATCCAATGTTACAGAAAACTAAATTCTGCAAGATAGCCGGTGAAGTACAATGCACAGGGTGAAACAATGCAGCTATTGTGAATTTCAAAAGTAAAATCTGTTAAGTATTCAATATAGCTAACTTAAATATAGTCTAGAATTACAAAAAAATTCCCTTGATTTTGTGATCAAAACTCAAAGCAGAGGCATATTGTACCAACATAAATTTTTAAGTGCCTACGTGTATAAAAATTTCAAAGGATTTTTTTATCTTCATGATTGGAATATTATAAAAATGTGCTGCATAGGGTTTTGTGGATAATCCGAAAATCGGGTAATTCACACATTGATATTTGAGACATTACTGTTCTTGTATTGTAACAAAAAAAAAACATTTTGATAACCATGGCTGTGTTATGCATCAAGTTCACATTTTCTTTAGTATGGAGGTTGTATTCTGACATCCATAAATTTTAGATGCATATATTTATTTAAATAACGGTGGATGTATTGAGCATCATGTTCACATTTCCTTTTGCTCTTTTTATTTATCAGAGTAAGTCCCTGGATGAGAATGGAAATGCTGTTACTGTGCCACAAGGATTGAACAGAGATGTTCATGAAAAAGGAAAAGGGAAACCTAGAAGGCCTAAGGTGAGTTTTTGTGCGATGACCAATATTTGCTTAGTGGATTCATGTACAGTTATGATAGAACTCCTTTAGGGAATTGTGGTTTATTATTCGATGGGAGTTTTGATTGGTTGTGCTTACTGGTCTGATAAGTAACAAGAGACATTTCCAGTGCTTAATTTTTCAAGTATACTGCAGGTTAAGAAACTTATTTACTGTCTGAAATCTCTTATGCTGTATTTTTGCTTGGTCTTCTGTGTTTTTGATGGTCGTATGATGGGCAATATGATGGAATGAAATATAAGTTCAGTAGACCCGTGTTAATCCTGACTGTTTGGAGTGAGGGTTTGTATGGATTATGCGAAGTCTGGATTACTTGGGGGATTTCCGAAAAGGATCAGGAGTTTTTTTTAGTGAACCCTTGGCCACTGCGACTTTAAATTACTTTCCTCAAGGCACAAGGCTTTTATGACTATAAATGGTAGCTTGAATAAGGCAACATAGGTAATGAAAATGTAGTACACAAAATTCCCAATTACTAAAGGCAAATATTAAATTTTAAAGTATCTTGTAACAAAAAAATGGTGATGTGTTCACAGTTATCATAAATACCATATGATTATATTTTTTGTAATTGATAGTATTGAAACTAAATTAGTCATGAAAACTTGTTTTATTGCCATGAGATTTTGAACTGATTTTGTGCTGGTCAGTTAAGTAATATGTGCCGATGTAGTGTTGATGCAGTAGCCATATCACTCTACGCCCAGCTGCCGACAGGCAGACCCAGACCCAATCTTGCAATCAATAGTTTGATTCCATCAATGGTATTGCCAACTGTTACAACTTCTCTATATATTCACACTAACGTCTCTGCAGATTCTCATGACATGAATAACTTATGCTATATTGCCCTACAAATAAATTTTTTGCTTCATAAAGTTAAAAAAAATTGAAAATCTTCATTTTGTTGTATTACAAATACAAATTGTACTTAGGTGAATACAGGCAAATTATACTAATATAAAGGCAGTACTTTTATGTAAAGAGAGAGGTGTAAAGGAATCCATAAGTGAACTATTAAGCCTAAACCACACCTGCTTGAATTGGTGAAAATCATTGGTGAAGGTTTATAGTGGGACTCATTCAACTTTGAGCCATTTCTTGAATATGTTTAGAATAATTTAATCAAAAAGAGAGATGGCACTTTCTACAAATTTATTTATTGATGTACAACACGTTTCGACCGTTAGGTCATTTTCAAGTACGCCTATGACTAGGGTAGGGAAAATTTCGTGATCGCGAATTTAGGCAAAAATGTCCTATGAGTGGTAGTTAGTTACAACATACTCCATACTGACTGGGGAAATGACTTTTGAACTCGCAAAATGTCGCGAATTGTGCCCCAAAACGCGAATTTTCATTTTTTATGAGAAAATAGTTGGAAGTACATTTCAAACGCAAGAAAAACATTAAAATTGCAAGCAAATGTTCCCAATTCGATTTAAACGAACTCGTATGCAAATATTCCTGAGGTATGCGGAAGTATGCAGTTCATCATAGCATAACCGGTGTTACGATAACAATCGCGGGAGGATGACATCAGATGCTTTCGATTTACGGCGATAGCCGGCAATACTCAGCTCGTCATGCCGCGGTGCTTTATATTTACAATTAGTGGAATAACCATCTATGATCGGTGGCTCTCCGCTCTGAGGTGAGTCGAACAAAGGAAAAGCAATATGCGCATTTATTCTAAGTAATCTGCTACAGCAGGGTTTCCCACACTTTTCCTGTGATGGAACACTTCGTAAATCCTGAAATTTTAACGGAACACCTTGTGGACTTCACATATATTATACCATTGCGTTTAGGTAGCAGCATATAAAGCCATTATAGGTTACTCTGAACACCCATTAGCCTTCCGCGGAACATAGTTTGGGAATCCCTGTACTACAGATTTGAAGACGAGACGGACTGCGCATGTGTGAATAGCTGCTTTGGGTTGTTTCATTTCAATGGGATCGTTCACCAAGAGATTTTAAATGCTAATTATAGTTTTGAAACTAAAGAGACATATTTTTCCGATTTTTTTATTTTGTTCTGATTTGTTCATTAGACTCTACTACGGATTTGAGGAAGAGACGGACTGTGCATGCGTGAATAGCCGCTTTGAGTTGTTTCATTTCAATGGGCTTGTTCGTCAAGAGTTTTTTAAATGCCAATTCTGATAGAGTTTGAAAAATAAAGACATATTTTTCCGTTTTTTGATCCGTCGCCTGCTTTTTGAATTATCGGCGGCAAAAATCAGGGTTCTTAACCCTTTCGCGTAAAAGAACTAACATGAAAAGTTTTGAAGTCACTCGCTGCTCCGTCCAATCACGTTGGGCGCTATGCAGCATTCCCCTCCCCTCGCTTTCCAGCGAGCGAATCACAAACTGAACTGGATTTCTGATGTTGTCACGAACTTTTTGAGTGGGCGGCAAGTTTCGCGAATTTTTGTTTTTTATTTAAGAGTGAGTGGCTGAATATAGAAGAATTTTGTCTCCACCGAAAATCTAGTTTCCAATCCATCTACCGAATTCTTGAATGAAATTGCAATTCCGCATCATAGTGAACGACCTCATTGCAATGGGGTTGTTCTATTGCAATGGTTGCGTAGCTAGCTTTAAAGTGCCAATCAAGGCCAACTACGACATCAATATAATTGTCGATATATTTATTTATTGCGTGGCACCAAGATTGATTTTGTTTGAATCTCTAGTTTTTGGCCATTTCCGTCAAATGACTGTTTGTTTTCCAGTGACAGCTGTAAAGTATCCTAGTTTTATTCCTGGTTTCTGTGCTTTCAAGTGATTTTGACGAGTTATTGAGATGCCAAATGCAAAATTAAGCGCAAGATACCGGGCTTTCCAGTATCAAAAAGATGAATTTTAATGTATCGATAAAAGTACTGTCATGTACATATTCTACAACTGTCAGGTTGCTTGGGAAAGATTCAATTGGAAAAATTTAAAATCTTCGAAGCACGTAACTGCAGCAAACTTTCACAAGGATGGAACTTCTCTAAAGTTACATGTCAATACACGAAATGTATTAAATTTTTTTTTTAAATTTAGTGCCACTTTTCCAGGTTCCGCCACCGAGGTGATTGTCTTCAGTCATAACTAGGGGCTAGGAGGAGAAGTGTCACATAATAACCCAGATCATATTGGGTTAAACTATAGTATAAGTGATCCTTTTCTAGACTTTGAAATAATCGGTATTTTATGTGTACATATATAAATTTGTGGTCACTGTGAAAACACCGAAATGTCGTGTTGAAAGTACCGAATTCCTAATTTCAAAGTACCGCTTTTCTCCCTCTCAAACCACCGAAAAATTCCTATCCCTACCTATGAACTAACGGTCAAAATGCGTTGTACGTCAATAATATAAATTTGTGGAAAAGTGTCATCTCTCTTTTTCATTAAATCAGGATGTGTCATTCTACTACATCTCGCCTGCCTCAGTTACTTTTATTTTTAGAATAGCTGTTTTTGAGCATATAATTAAAAATTTTATATGAATTAGTGTTGTACAACTGAAAATGTAATAATTCTATCAATGATATTTTAATTATTCCCACGTTGCTTGCATCAATTTTGTAATTTAACTCTTTGATGATGATTACTCTGCCCCGCGTATTATACTAATAAGGAAATATTTCCCTTGAGCAAACTTTTATCTTTTCGTGTTCTGAAACTAACCATTTCTTATTTTCCCTCAACAGTTAAAGTCCATTCAAGTTCCCGAAACAAACGATTACCATCGCACTCACCTCCTCTCTTTATTTCTTTAAGAGAATTCTGGGGTTTACAGGCATAAACAAATGCATTCGGGAATGATAAGGTTTATAATTCAGATAAAATTATTGTTTGGGCCCAATGTACACTTAAGAAAATTTAGCTATGAATACCTTCATTTACAAAACTTATACTTAAATGAGTAATTTCCAATAAACTTACTGGGACATATTAAATTTACAATGTTCACCAGAAATATTGATAACTTATGTTCCATAATATGAATAATTAATGTATTGTGGCAGAACGCCCATTCCTCCTATGGGATTGCCATCCGGACAGGAGGGAACACGCGACCTTGACGGAGCGTTTAGTCTCAATAATGTGACCCTTCCCTCCCGTCTCCCAAGCCCCTCCCCTTGTGGAAGCCATCTGAGAAGTTAGGGCGTGGGGAAGTGATGAGTAAAATGTGATACTTTTGGTTAGCAGTCGTAACTGATTTAACGCAGGGACTTCCATCGGGCAAGGACGATGATGTAGCAGTTCTTCATCTTAGAAAAGTCTTGGGGGAAATGGGCTGAGAGCAGGCCGGTAAATTTAAAGGTCTACGGCAAAAATTTTGGTGACCTGTAAAATACACCTTATGTGATATTACTGGACACATGCTCGAAATCATTAATTTTGTTTTTATTTTCCGCGTGATCGGGTCTGATAGTGCATATTTCCCCAACTTAAACTTGAATCTGATAAACGTGAAGAATTTCGCCCATTAACTCTTCATTTTTGTGCATATTCTTTGCCTTTTTATCAAAAAATATAACAGTACAGTGATTATCTCGGAAAATACAGGACCTTTTCCGTTAATTTTCGAAAAGTACATTTAGTTCGAACCCGGATAATTCGAAGTTCAATATTTTTGGTCCCTTGAATTTCGAATTAAAGAGGTTTTACTGTAGATGTACATAAGTTGTTTATATATTTTAGATTGATTGTACTACTGTGCTAGGTTAGGTACATGTGACTTCTGCTAGCCTGTTTTTTTTTACTTACACCTTAATTGTGTGTGTGTCACTTATTGAGGAACGGAACTGTGTCATGACTGAGGACTTCCGGTAGATGATGAGGTAAACTACCTTCACAAAACATAAGAAAGTCAATTTTGGTGCTGTTCCAGGACAATCCCTAATTATGTCTAATTATAAAATTCTTGTTTGAGAAAGGAGGCTTTCAATGACGACCACATATTTAACTGATGATATAAATGAAATTTGTATTTTTATTTGTATCACAATTTCTTATCAAGGTTTTATTAATGATTCTCAATGGTCTTTTCATATGACCAAATTTCCTCCCGCATGGGTTAACAAATTGCATTAAATACTCCATTCCTTCATAGTGGAATGGAAGTTAGTTCAAATTTCTACCACTAAAAGTGCTATGTACAATTGTGCCAATTTGAAATTCATATGAAGTGGTTCAAATTACTTTCTGTTGGTCATTATTTCTCAATGTTGGCAAATCAAAGATTGATTAAATTTTTCGTGTCTCCAATTCTGCAACTGTTGTATAAATGTGGTTACTGATTTTTTTCACATTCTAAACATTGATTGGCTTTATAGCTGTATGACACATTTATCATAATTTCATTATGTGGGAACTACATTATAAAATACAGTTAGGATTAGGAGGGAGATCAACGTATCTTTCACTGGCTTGTCTGGCAAGGGACATGTGACGTGACTCAGTCCGCCTATTGCTTTTAAAGTTTCCTTGTTGGTAGGTAATAATCTCCAAATAAATATGCATAAGAAAACACATGGCTGGAAGCTTTTGCGAATAAAGCATTTTATAAAACAATAAAATATTTTAGTATACCTAATCCCTGGCTCCCTGTACCTAGCTGGCATAGTGGTTAGGGCCTCTTCCTGTTCATTTCATTTCGCAGATTTTGGTTCCTGCTGCTTGAAATTATTTGGTGTTGAATTTTACTTGTAATCAGTTAAATTTTTACTGTGCTTAATTATCCCCTTTTTAATAAAAATTTCCAATGTTTAAATGTGTTTTAATAAGGCACTGTTATTTTATATTTTTGTGAATAAATAAAATTGTGCTTGTAGTAGATTTAAATAAAGGAATTAACTATATTTTTGAAGTGATGATGATCATGCTTATGTGGATGATATTATGAAGTGTTGTATTCGATTTAAATCCTATGTTCATCAAATTGTTTTGCTCAAGTTCTAATATTGAATTCAGTCTCCAAAGATCCACTCTATCATGAAACTTAAATATTATGTATTCTGTATCATACTTAATCAGAAAATTACCTTGTAGTCTGGTTCATGATGGTATCTCAGTCATAAATATTTTTGTTTTTGTTATGTTTCTTTTTGCCGTCACTTTTGAGACAGTGAGATGTGAATATGTTGTGAAATTTAGATTTTAACAAATGGAAAGTTTGAAATAATAGAATTCTCTTAAAATTGGGAAAAAATAAATGAAAATTGATGCTGCTGGATTTGTCAAAACTATTATCTAATATTTTTCCTTTTTTTCTGCAATAGTGGCTTAAACAATCTCTTTCAATTTCAGTTTCAAGATGAGGGGTACATGTCTGAAAGCGTGGAAGGATACTGCGGTGACCAGGATCTAGATCGTGTCCTCAAGTTCATTGGAATGGATGAGGATAAGAAGTCCAAGAACTCTTATAGTGGCCCAGTTGAGCGTGTCCGACGGAATAACATTCGCCGTGAGAGTGATAGAAGTGTTGCATCCGAGTTCACACGAGTTAAAACGACAAGGGATAGGAATTATATGGAGGAGGATATCACTACCTCTTCTTCAGATAAACAAACATCAGCATCTAAGGTGGGGCCTCGGTCAGCTGGTGGTGGTAGACAGAATCAAATCCAACGTGGAAACATGATGAAAAAGTCAAATAGTTTAGAGGAGATTTCTCGCACGAAAAGTGAGGACCTAACACTTACTGCATCTTACAGTATGCCACCCAAAGAAGTGGAAGTGCACCAGTGTGCAATGGCGGATGAAAGAAAAGAAGGTAGTGGTGAAATTAGTGCTAAGGATGAGGACATTTGTAATCACAATGAAAAGGTTGTCAGAGATGACAACAATGGGAACGTTGAAACTGCTTTTAAAGTTCGGGTAGTGCCTGTTGCCCCACAAAAAGTCCCCATGGTTGCCACTTCCTTTAAGGAAGATTTTTATGCAGTCACTGATGCAAGTCCTCAGGTGCTGGAAGAAACTGAGTTTCATGTTGTGACGAAGAAACAACGGAGGAAGAAGCGCAGGGGAGGTACAGGAGATGGAGGTAGTGGTGCAGTGGAGGGTCGGGGTGGAACTCACAATACTCAGGGTAATTACTCTTGTGGGGGAGCTGGGAACGGCAATGGCGATCGCTCGGACGATTTTAGTCGAGGCTGCGACCGCACAGAGGGAGATGAGGATGCGGCTGTTATGTGGGGTACAGGAGGGGCTGGTGGTGATGGTAGGTTTTGTAGTTACAGACGCCATCATCGCAGGCATCGTGGACAGCGTTCTGGTGACCGTCTGAAATCAACGTCCAGTGTGCCTCCATCAGAGCATTCAGGTGAAAGCAGTGATGACTCTGACAGTGTTCATTCTTTGCCAGTTTCATCTTCAGTGCCACGCCCTCCTGCTGATCCTTGTTCCACTTCCAGTGGTTCTACCCCACAGGCATCTTATGCTGATATAGCACGGATGCCATTCAGCACGATGCCTGTGATTAGTGGTAACCTTGGGAATCCATTATCTGGTAACCCAACTCCTCCAACTCCTGCTCCTTCTCAAAAGTCAAAAGCCCCTGTTGCTGTTCCTCCCTCTGGACAAGCTAGCAACTTCCCCCCAATGACTAGTTCAAACCCACTAAGCACACCTTCTGTGCCACATTTTGCCAGTGCCAAGATTGGTACACCACCTGTGAGTGGTTACAAGTCTGCCTCAGTTGTTTCCCCAACCGTTTCTACTGTAGAAACCCCTCCTCCTACTGTATCCTCGGCCACATCTAACCCAAAGCCAGTGCCACAAGCCTTACCCTCCGAGGAGCATGAAAATGTGTCAGAGGGAGAAGTTTCCATCCAGAACAGTTGTACAGTGCCCCTTCCAACAATTGAGCCCCGAAAGAAGGATGCAATGACTTGTACTACACTTGACTGCAAAACAGTTGTGAGTAACTTATCTGCTTCCACTGTGTTCTCCTCACAGCCTAAGGTTGAAATCTCTGAAATGGCAGCTCATGGTGTTAGTGCTAATACCCCTAATATCCTTGAGGACTATTATCCATCCCTTCAGGAGAGTATACATGAGAAAATGGAGAGGCGGAATGGTAAAGTAGGTCAACAACTTGCTTCTTTGAGCAAGGTAAGTCCTGTTGAAGACAAACTGTGTTCCAAAGCAGCTGCGGTTAGTCCCTCAGTCCCTTTTACATTGGAGAACAAGGTGGTTGAGGCAGAAATACCAGTTTCAAGTGTTGGACCAGTTAACGATAAAGCTGCCGTTGTTTTGCCTGTTACTGAGAAACCACCACCTGTACCCATGGCCATGAGAACCAAAGAGCCCTCAGTAACTGCAACTCGAATCAAGGGAAGTGGGAGGAAGCCTGGCTTCCGATCACTCCCTCCTGTTGTGATCATGGACCATCATTACAGACAGGATGGTCCGTCTAAAGAGGGTACAGCAGTTGGTGAGGGCAGTGATGTGGGAAGCTCCAATAGCAGGAATTGTTCCTCGTCTGACATTGGTGGTTTCACTTTTGGCTTTGAAGTGAACGAAGAGCTTCTTGCCTTAAGTAATGTGGACATGGCTGTTTCTCATAATCCTCCTCCTTCCTGTAGACCCGAGGGTGGAGATAGAAAGCCAAATGGCAGTCCGTCTCTGTCAAGTGAAGAGGAATCTAAGTCACTCCCAGCAAGGCCTGTGATTTCACCCATTGCCCAGTGTGCAGGGAAGGAGTTGATGCCTGTGTTCCGCAGTCCAGGAGATGTAGATACTAAGAAGTTTAACTACGAGAAGATTGTCTCTTTCATTGGATCATGTAAGTGTCATTATTTTTTCTTTTGGAGAAGCTCCATCTCCTAGCTTCCTAGGACTGACCGTAATGTAATGTTTTGCATAAATTTTTCAAAAGATTTCATGAAATTTCTGCCATCGTTATTTCAAACCACCCTCACCAGGTGTTCTGCTTTATGCTGTGGCCTTTGCTTAGATAATTTCAATTTCATGCAAATTTTTTCATATCAAGTGAATTACTAAAATCCTCTGGCAATATCTACAGTTAAATAAAACTCCTGCCAGGAATATTTCACACAGGTGGGATATTACAAAAAATGGGGTCATTTTACCCTGGTTGAAATTAGAGGATTGCTAAATCGCATTTCTTTTGAAAGCTTCATCTTCGTATATTATTTAAATGATTTGAAGCAACTAGTAATTGACGAAAGCAAATAGCACGAATAATATTGAATCATATCATCGACATGAACCCTAATTCCTGAATATATTTACGAACAATCTTATTTCAATTGATCAAAACAGCCAAGATGGACGTCGTGCGTTCGTATTCACGAGATTATGTGAGCAAAAATAAAATATTTTAGAATTTTGCTCGCATGATTTTTAATGTGTGGAATTTTTCGCTAAACACGATGCATGAACATCTTCACCGTCTAAAACGGCCTTAAAACAGGTTTCACCAGTTTTATCTACGGAAAAACATTGAGACGACCTTTCCCATTGGTTCTAAGAATGACGTCACCAGAAATGAAGTTTCAGTGGATTTGGTTTAAAAATGTTCTCATACCCGCCTTTCGCCAAACCTCTCTCCACTTACTATTACATTCTTGAGAAAGCTCCTGCGAGTTAGAGAATACGGTTGGTAGCCAATAATGGTAGCTTATCCGAAGCTACCGCATTGGTAGCTTCGAGATAGAGAATAGCCCCCCCTGTTCTGATCTTCTCAGAGTATCTTTCTGTTTTGGGTCACTGACTGGTATTCCCCCCTTCCTTCTTGGTGCATTACTCATCCACCCCACCTCATTTGCGAAGGTGCAGGTGGTGAGGATGGAGCTCAATTTTCCCTTTTTAAATCATATCAGATTACTTTTCCGCATTGGGTTACATTCCCGGGACCCCATGAATGGGAGGAGCTCCATGTTTTCCTCTAAAATGGTTTCAAATTACCTTTCGGTATCGGATTTTATTTTGGGAGAGGCAGGTGGACGGGTTATATCCTAAGACTTGGGAGGGCGAAGTATTCTTTTTTTATTTAATTATTTAATAGTCCCAGGACTTAACATTGTAAAATATATGGCACGTCAAAAACAAGAAATACATACACATTCAAAATCATGCACTTAGTGTGGTAAGCAAATTCCTCCAGAAACTGATGAGTGCTATAATAGCCTTTGTTTACCAGAAAGAGTTTCAGATTAAACTTGGAATTAGCCCTCGTAGGAGCATTTTTTAAGCTTGGAGGCAGAGCGTTATAAAAACCTTGGTAGCCATGTGAAAGGGGCTCTTATTGTACATGGCAGTAGAGTAGAGCAGTACGTAAGTACATCCCCACTATGGCGAGTGGTACGTCCATGCACTTGACCATTGGTAGTAAGGTCTTTTATATTATCTTTGACATACATACACAAAAGAGAAATCACATTATTCTCTATTAAAGAGAAACCCCGCTCTAGTTAACGTTACACCGATATTCAAAAAGGGAAACAGACATGACCCAGGGAACTATCGACCAATTTCATTAACGTTGATTATAGGCAAGATACTCGAACATATCGTCGTTAGCAATATCATGACGTTCCTGGACAGTCGTAACTTCCTTCATGGCTGTCATCACGGCTTTCGGAAAGGTAGATCATGTGAAACACAGCTCGCGCTCTTTCTTCATAACGTTCTCAAATCTGGTGAATCGAAAACACAAGTGGATGCATTATTCCTAGATTTTAAGAAAGCTTTCGACACGGTACATCACAACAAACTTTTATACAAATTACATTCATGCGTGCTGAACAAAACAGTAGTAAACTGGATACGAGACTTTCTGAGTGATCGTAAGCAAAAAGCAGTTCTTGATGGAATTAGCTCTGATGTAGTTAAAGTGACATCAGGTGCCCCACAAGGAAGCGTAACCTTTTGTTCATTACATACATAAATGACCTATGCTCTCAAATTAGCAGTAAAATACGTTTATTTGCTGACGACGCTGTCATCTATCGCAAAATTAGCGATCACTCTGACTTTGAAATTCTATCATCGGATTTAAACAACGTTCATGTGTGGAGCCAAGAGTGGGGACTCGAACTTAATCTGAGCAAATGCACGGCGGTACATTTCTGGCGGAGGTCGTCCAACTATCCCCGTGTTTATGCTGTGGATGGCGTTAAGATAAAGGCGACAGATGAAGTTAAGTATCTGGGAGTTACGATTACCTCAAACCTATCGTGGGGAACACACATAAGAAATATTTGTGGCAGAGCTCTGAAGAAGCTAGGATTCGTCAAGCGTATTGTGGGAAGATTCTCAGATGAAAAAGTAAAAGAGAGGTGCTATTTCGCACTCGTCCGGCCACACCTTGAATATGCAGCGAGCATATGGGATCCGGTTCAGAAAGACTTAATTTGGGAACTTAATAAAATACAAAGGAAAGCTGCGCTATTCGTCAAAAACTGCTACGGGCGTACAGACAGCATTACGCAGATGTTAAACGAATTAGGCTGGGAGCCGCTAGAGACTCAGAGGCTGCGCGCTAGGCTTAGATTGCTTGAGCAATTGAGAATAGATATCTTTCAGAGCGACGCGTAGAACATCATATTAGAACCCCACTATATTTCCAGGTCCGACAGAAACGATAAATTAAGAGAGATATTTTGCCGAACGGATAGGTATGGGAATTCGTTTTTCCCCGGAACAATAAGGGACTTTAATAAATGCTAGGCGTAATTTCATTAGAGCGTTTCCTTTTTATATTTAAACGGCTGGTGTCCTAACACAAATCCAATAACGCAAGCCGCCTCAATAGGCCACACGCCTATTGAGGCTGCTTGCGTGATATGTAGATGTACCCTTTCAAGGGAAGACGGAGTGGGAGGGAATCGGTGTTCCAGTTCTCTCCCTTTTTATAAATAAATAATACATACACAAGTGATATATATACATAGAAGGTAACGTTATGAGTTTTAATTCCTTAAAATAGGGTTTACAAGATTTCCAAGGGGGTATCTTTGCCATATACCTTATGCATCTTTTTTGTATTGGGAAAACTCAACGAAATCACCATAGGATACAGGTCCTATGAATATCGCAAGCATGATCACTCTTCATTATTTCTAATTTATAGGTGTTTGTGCTTCTCAGGAGAGCAGTTTCCCCACGGGCAAGCCGCAAAGAGAAATTATGGTTTTCACTTGGCTAAAATAATCTTTCACTGGACGAACTACTGGCTGGATTACACAGAATTTGATTGACTACGTGTGATAGTTTAGGCAGGGTATTTTATTCAATCATTAAGGATTCTAACGATTTGTCTGTTTCAGAACTAGCAACTTGGAGTACTTAATTATATTGATTGAGTTAGACGTTACTTGGTGGCACTCCTCGGTTGAAGTGTCGCAAATCAATATTTAAAATTACGAATTCAACACTGGAACTGACCTCTGGCGATAAATATTTTCGCAAACACGCAAAACGATTAAAAAAAATACTTTAAAATCCTTGGGAGGGTGATTAAATATTCAATAATGTTTTCCATTTCCTTGCAACAAAATAGCCAGAAATGGGAGCAGCACCGAGGAAATAGTAATTTAATGTTGATAATAAGTCAAAAAAATCATTTTTTGACACCACATGTCACTGGTGATTCAGGTTTTCTGACTCTGTTTTGCTTTTCTTGAAGCCATTCTCTGTCAAGTTCCTCAATCATGCTGGTAGTTAACGTCACCTAGCAATTTCATTCAATAGATCATCCATAAAAAATAAATGAAAGTATTGGATTTGTTGTATGTCACTTGGAGGAGCATGCTTCGGTCCTGGTGTTTCTAGAATCTCAATAGGTAGCGTCGGTGGGTTAATACTTATCTACATATATTTATCCTGATGGTCCATTTCCCATTTAATGGAAAATGAATGCTGTTGACATGAGGTTGTGAAGATCATGCAAAAATTACTGATTAAGGCCAATTAGCATTTTCAGTAAGAATTCCTGACTTGGTGTACATACTGTGCAATATGCAATTTTTCCATGCAATATTTACTCGCCATTCTGTCACTATCGTTGTACATAAAATGAAATATTTACTTAATGTATTTCCTTGCCAAAATGATGCACAGATGCATAAGAGGCACTGATTTTTCATGTTAGATTTTAGAAGGAAAATAATGCTCCACATTCTTAATGTTAAAAATTTATTGGAAGAAAATGGAAGTGTCAATTTCCAAAAGTAGCTTCTCTACTTATATTATTCATTGTAGAATCCCTGAAACAAATAAATGACAGAGAAAAAACCTTAAGCTCACTGCTGCTGCGTGGTGTGCGGTGTAAGTAGAGAGATGGGAACCTTTGATAGCAACGCAAAATGAGGTGCATGAAAATGTAGCATTATTGTTTATAAGACTTAGTTAAAAATGCTTTATCCAGAAAAATAAGTATCTTATGACCCGCGAAATATGCTAATAAAGTCATCTGTACTAGTACACTGCATACCACTCAAGGATTTTAGCCTCGTTAAACGTTATTTTTATTGTGTCATAATGAAATATACAGAGTGAGATTGCATAACTAGGGTACCATGCAAGATGCCTTTTGCTCAAATTAACGTGTGGATATGTGGTAATTAAAAGCAAAAAACTTTTTCATTTCCCCAGTAACTGGTTCATCCTGGCTATTCCTGTCAAGATCTCTGTTAATACTTTTTAATTCATTTTCCTTTCAGCTTGGGAAGATGTGTTGAAGGAGATGACTGTTCCGGCAGTGAAACCAACTGGTAGTAGTAATAGGGTGCAATATTACGATGGGGCACAGTGAAACAGGCATCGACTTTATTCCTTGCTGGTATCATGCAATTTGTAAAGTGAGATATCAAGGCAAATGTTCTACATTTAAGCTACGTAATAAAATATCAACAGGGGACCATGGAGGTAATCCCTTTGTCCTTATGCCTGCTCTTTATTGTTGCCAAGTTGTCTTGAGAAGGGAGTATGAAGTCAAATGCAGGTTTGTTCAGCAATCCTTGTGTTTCTGGAAATCATGAGTCAGAAAGACATAGCAAGCTGGTATACTGGATGCTGTTAATCAACTGCGCGGTAACTGTTAAGTGACTAGCGTGAGTAAGTGCTTTAGGAAGGGTGTTTGCTGTGATGTGCCCCTAATCATTGTTTTCAGTTTTTTTATTTAAAAAAAAACATTGTGATGAAGGTCTTGAGGAGATGAGTGGGTATGTCCTTCTTGTTTCCTCAAGCCTGCTTGAGCACTGTGAAGTTAGCTGCATTATGTGATAGCATACTCGAAAGGTGTGCACAACTGTGAATTCAAGGTGCTGGTGGTGAGCGTGGAAGTTTGAATTGAATGATTGTGATATAGGGGTGGTTGTGTGTGTGCGCACGTGTTGTTGCTCTCCCTTCCCACTTCCCTTTTGGAGCCAACGGGTCATTAGGGTTTCTTAAACTTGGCTGTTTTGTTGGAATAAGTACCCTTTTTGAATGCCTATATCTTGTGTATGTTTAATGCGTGAATCTCCCCCGATCAGCTTTGCTTACTCACTTAATCCTTTTTAACATTGTGTGGGCTGCGTCATTTCATTTTATGTGGGGGAGGGGGGGGAGGGTAAGGGGTGGAATGAATGTTCTCTGCGAGAAAGGTAACAGTTGTCCTTGCCGTTTGTTTCCATGGGATACGACTGGATATTCATTCTATGGTGGAGAGATTTTGTTACTTTTGAAATGATCGTGTCATGTTAAATGCTGGAAACGAGTGCTGAGGAGGTGAATAGTTGTATAATTTTGTAGTCTCTCCTCTTTCCCAGTGTCTCAATAGCTGGCTTGGCAACTGGCAATGCAATACAGGCAAGTTCCATGTGCGAATGGTGTATACATCCATTTATTGGAGTGTGAATGTGTGTTGTGCACGGGCGTGAATGGGCAAATAAATTCATAGATAAGAGTCAGGTAACTTGAATTAATAGAAAAAAAGCAGTGTTCCTAAAGCTGCTCTCAGGAAAGACTCATTAATGACTTTACATTCTTCTTATATTTGGCATTAACTGTTACCATAAGGATTTGAAATTTTAATGGATATGAATGTTTTGGATATCGGAGACTTTCCGGCTGAGGTTGTTTCACTGGAAATGTGGGCGTCTCACCTCCCTCATTTGGCAACACAACTAATCCTGTCACCTAAATCTCTTGATCCCTTTTGTTTGCTATTGCTGTCAGTTAAGATAAAAATATGCTCCCCCTATTGTATTTATTTTCATGACTGTTTTCATAAAATATACTGCCCTTTGATCATTGCCGTTGATATACATTACCATGTTTAAGAGTAAAAAAATTATGTGAATAAAAAAATGAATGTTTTAAAAGATGTTATGGAGTAATTGAAAAGGGAACTAAAAATGGTTTGAAGAGCATCAGCAGTGCTTTCACTAGTGGTTGCCTCTATTAAACCACTGTGCTAGCCCTGCATGTGGTGACAATATATAATTTTTTAGCTTTGAAAAATAAATGCGTTGTAATTTCCGTTTGGCGGTTTTGACTCCATCATGTTATGTATAGGGCTGAATTGTAAAACTGAAGAAAAAATCAAAACTATATTTTGAACTAGTGAGCTAAGAGTATACTGACATATTTTTTCTCCTTTTTGTTTGAGTGTAACTGTGTCATTGAACTGTTGCTAGAAAAGACTGGTGGAAGCAGCCAATGTGTTACCCTTCCTCCGAATGTTATTCAAAGCCACCCTGTTATAAGAGGTGAAATATTTAGTGAACAAACGAGAAATTCCTATATACTTAGCCATGCACTGTGGTCATAAGTTAAGCCAAGTGAATCTGTTTTGAGAAGAGAAGAACCACTTGAAACATGCAGCATCATTTGTATTCGTGCATGTCAAAAGGAGAGCATATGTAAAGGTGGACAAGTGGGTGTGTGGCTTAAACCCTTGAGGAAAGAGTAATTAAGGGTGTTTTTGCATCCAGACGTAACTGTTGATGTGTTTGTCATGTGCAAATAATAAAGAAGTGGATGCATATTAGTGTGATGGAAGAATAATGACCCGTGGATGGGTCACCCAAACTGTTGAAATTGGTAGTGAGGCTTTGAATTTAGTCAAGACTCACTCACGTGTGTGTAGGTGTGCTTGTGATTTGTTTGTGGGAGTGTGCCTGGACGAGAAAGTGGGTGTGCACACATTTGAGCGCAACATTTTGTTCATGCATGTGCACATTGTTTTCTTCCTTAAACTGCATTATGAGTGGTGATCACTAGTGCAGTTGTGAGCGTGAATTAAGCCTGCCGTTTGTGGACAACAAAAAACCAATGCTTCCCCTCGGCCCAATCCCTTCCTTTGCCACTCTGCTGTGTACACATTACGTACTCCCACACTCCCATACACACTATCCTTGACCCTCACCCAACTCCTGCCCTGCCCCTCTTCTCCCGCACCCCTCCTTGCCGTCGAATCAATCATCCAAATACCTTCAGTGCAAAGTATATGCTCCCTCTGCAATATAAAGCTCGGGGGGAGAGAAGGGCACCTTGCTGCTGCAGATGTAGGCAAAGAAAGGAGGTAAACACCTCCCCACACCTCATCCTCTCTATCGCTCAAAGACATGAATCATCCCATCCAGTTTCCCCCACCACAGTTATTAGCGGCACTTAAACCTGAGAGATCCAGTGTGACTCATTTCTAACGGAGCAATACTCAACTGCATCTTTTGACTCTGGATCTGTGGCAGTCATCTGTAATCTTCCAGTTCAACTCAACTGATGTTCTGAATTATCTGAAAAAAGCTAACTAAGAGTTATTTTTCCTTGGACAGGTTCTGGTGGCAGCATTTTTTTCTCAGTTACAAATTCTGTGCATCCAGAGGTGTGTTTGAGATGCTAGTTACTTTCATCAGAGTTCGTTTTAAATTCCTTTCTCAGTGTGCACTAAGTCAAGATGAATGTTCATAAGATTGCAAAGTACCATCTAACATTAAAAAGTGCATATTTGTCTGATTTATATAATAATTTCCAACCAATCTTGTTCATTGAGTTAAACATATATCCATTGGCATTAAAAATTTTGGAACCACAACATTAGATTTTGTATCTCTGTCACTGCATCTTCTACTTAAGGTTACATGCTTTCTCTGGTATGATTATTTGGTTGTGCTAAACATTTGAAAAATCCGATTGGTGGCTGTATGATCAATTACCCTTCTGTACAGTCTTGTTGTGTTATTTATTTTTCAACTCTTTGACAGCAGCCCTTTAATTTTCCATGATCTCTCAGTCAATTGGCATTGCTTTGTTTTCATATCTTGAGTTTAAATAAATATATGGACATTACTATTGAGCTTTTTACTTTAAGATCTTCGTGCTATTCCTTATTTATTCGTCAAGACATTTATTTCCTCAGGCAAATCTTCAGTGCCAAATTAAAACTTCAAACTGTGGGTATATGTATTTTATAGGTTAACAAGAACCATTTGTTTAGTAATGTTAGTTCGCAGGTTTCCACGGCGTTGGTCAAATGATTTCAACATTTCTCGGGTTGCATCCGTGTCCGTTGTCATTCAGCACAACAGTTTCGCCAGCTATCCTGCTGGCATCCTCAGATGAAGGATGAGGACGCCAGCAGGATAGCTGGCGAAACTGTTGTGCTGAATGACAACGGACGCGGATTTAACCCGAGAAATGTTGAAATCATTTGTTAAGTATCTCATTTAATTTAATTCGGTTATCTTTTCAGGCATAACTGAGGTTTTTGGAAGAGAAGTGTGAAAAATGTACTCATCAAATGGTATTTTTACTAATGCCACCAGTGTCTCTTTGTTGAGGCATTCTAGTGTTGCCATTTTTTCTACCAGTGGTGCACCATTTACATCTTTCCATGTCATATCTAGGTATATGAATTGGACTCTGATAAAGTTCTGTCAGTGTTATGGGAGCTATTAGGTCTCTGGGGGTCTATAATGTAATTCGAAGCTCTGGAGCCTATCTAAGAATTGGAGTTTCATTTGGCTCCAACCCTGCGAAGTTACCCTCTCAAGGCTCCGGTGCCCATTTGGTTCTTCAACGTATTAAGTAACGGTTGCAAAAGCTGCAGGCATATTCACGCAGTGTTCTGTTGTTTTTTCATCACGTGCTTATTGTGAATCAGCTGGTATTATTTTCTCGTTAATGGTAGGTTTTCTTGAGGGGATGACATTGTCTACTGCAGCAAAAGAATCGAGGGTTGATTTAAAACTTATTTTACCTATAAGTCCCATCCCTGATTACATTATGCAAAATGAATTTCGCTGTTGATCACATCTTTCGGAGAACAATTCATAAATATTTATCGATAACGTGTTTTGCATGTTCACTAGCTTATTCCATTTAATTTCCTTGCCATGTAGACTAAAGAATTTTTTTTTTATTTATAAAACCATAGGCAATGGTCAAGTCGATAGGAGTCTTTATTTTTCATAAATCATATGTTACTCAACATGTTCTTATTATGATGTAGTCCACCTGCAAATGTATGATCGTAAATTCCATTTTACCTACAACTTGATTATTGTTCAGCAAGTTCTTAATGTGTGGCCAGCTAAGATTATTTCTCATATCTATCAGTACCATTCTTCCGTCTGCAGTTAGAGGTATTAATCCTAAAATTGGCATAATGAAGAATTTAGAAGAGCAATTTTCCACAAAAATAAAACTTAAGGAGGAAGTAAATTTCATTTTTGTGGAAAATTGTACGTGTTATTCCTTAATCGTGTATAAATTCCTCTCAATTTAGAAAGAATCTTCGGGTTTTATAATTTGAAGTTATTGCGTTGAGGAAGGGAAATTAATGATAGAATGTAATGATGGTAAGTTAAAGGAAATTCAAACGATGACAAAAAAATATGTGATTACACATGCCATCTCAGCATGATTTCTCATATACACAACTGGAATTAAATGGTATAAATAATCACGAAGCAGCGAGTACGTTAAGCATGAAAGTAGGTAATACAGATACTTCGAGTACATGCTACTTACGTAGAATCTTATGGGGGCTGTACTCATGGCTGCAAATGCTTTCGCAGACGTTACGTTCCTTTATTTTACGACTGGTTTTCTACTTGAAGCACATCTGTTTGAGCAGACCTATCAGGAGTAAGGCTTAATATTTAGCGTAAATGTACTTCTCGCTAGTTGTTTTCTGCATACTGTAGAGTGCCGATTATACGACGTTGGAACAAAACGTCAGTTAATCCGACGATCAGTCCCTTCCCTTTTATTCCGTTCCCTCGCTCCTCCACCTACTAACCGCCTCACTTCGCACTCTCAGCCAGCGCCAGTACAATTTTTAATTTCTAAATTTTTCCCTCGTCAAAGGTTTTTCTGCAGCAGGCTCTTCTTTTACGCACAAGGCAGAGCTGCATTAAATAAGAGGGTCCCTGAATCCGTTAGCGCGACGTGGGCGAGTGATTTCCCTTCGGGAAAATAATTGACACTACATCTCTAATCCTCTGGGAAAGAGGAAGCGCGTCCTGTTAGAATTCTCGAGAAGTTGAGGGCAGGGGCCGCTCTACCATGTAGGCGAAGTGATGGGGCGCCGAAATGACAAGTGAAGAGAAAAAAATTGAGAAAAAAGAAGGGGGAGGGAAATAGTAAACCCTATAGTCCGACAACCTTATTACCTAAAACTCGATAACATATCTAACCCTATTTCATAAGGTAAAGGGCTTGTTAGCTGCTTAACCTTCCGGCGGGCGCGCCCGTTTACAAAGTAAACTGTTTTCAATTTACGGTCGATAACTCTGCGAAAAACAATGTAATCTTTTCGAACCAACATTGTATTCCTCTTTCAGGCTTTTTCCTTCCAATGTATGTCGGTGTCAGCGAAATATTCAGCCCAGCTCATGGGAATCGAGTTTGTGACAGAGAAGGTCGCCCGTTGTGAACGAAGTTGAAATATTTTTAGGGGCGCCTTTTTCATCATTCGCCTAGGGCGCCTGTATTGCTAGAGCGGTCCCTGGTTGAGGGTAAATGAAAGGGCATCCAAGAGGAAGGCTCACGAAACTGAATGGCTCAGTCATTTCGACAAATTGTAAAGACGTCAGATTCTTGATGACGGTGCTATCATCTTCGCCACCAAAAACAAATTTCCAAGTCGCGCTGCAATTCGCGAAAACGTTAAAAACTGTTCATGGAACAGGAAGATATGCCACTTCTGGTGCCAGACATTTTGAGAGAAAAATTAGGATGGCCATAAAAAGAATATATACAGGATGTTTCAGGTAGAAAGTGCTCAACTTCTGGAGGAGGTTGGGGAAGTGATTTGAAGCATTTTTTGTCCTATGATTATGGGGTCGCAACTCCCTAGTTCCCGAGCTATGGCAACGCAAACATTTTGTCACAAGCATTCTGCAGTCGCCATAGAAACTCCCAAAATCAGTAGCATCCAGTAATATTTAAAAAAGGAAAACTCGTCTAAGATGTACTTCAAGTTTGCATTTTTCTTTTTCTGCATAATTCACGCATTTTGCTAACATTTTCTAAAGTGGTAACAAATTTTCCAAATCTTTCTTCTTCTAAAAATCATTTTTTTGAAATAACGTTTTTATTTTGAGATGTACGAAAAACTTAATAGAACGCACTAAAATTAGAATAAGGTAAACTATCAAGCGGCAACAACCAGCAATGTGCAGGGTGTTTCAGGAGGAAAGCGCAATACTTCTGGAGGAGGTTGGTGAAGTAATTTTAAGCATTTTTTGTCCTATGACCTTGGGGTCGCAAATCCTTAGTTACTGAGCTATGGCAACGTAAACATTTTGTCACAAGCATTCGACTGTCACCATGAAAACGCCGAATATGGATGACATACTGGTTGAGGAAATATGAAACTTGTCACAGTGGTGCATAAGATACGTATAGATCTTTTACTGCTGTCATCAATGCTAATATTATCTTATATTCAAGATGGATCTCAAATATTCGTAGTAGTTTCACACTTCAAAAACAACGATAAAATTTGTTACTAGCAAACTTGTAGTAAATTTTGTTGCCTGTTCATTGCAGCTATAATCACTTTTCCATCTTTGTTTATACGGAGGATATGGTAACTTAAGTGATGCCATTACCACGAGGCAACAACTGTCCTAGGGGGGAAGAGCTTTAATTTTCTCTAATTACCTAGGTGATTAGCGGAAACAATTAAAAATTGCCTAAGAGAAAAGGAACTGAGGAGAATATGAAGGCAAGGTCATGTAACTGAAATAACCATGGTTAACAGTCACAACGGTGACAAAGGCTTTGAGCGGGAATTAACAATATTAATGAAAAGTTTCGCCCAATTCCAGATTCATTGTTAGAAACGCTGATTACCAAGATTTATTTTATCAATAGTAGCAAATAAAAGCAATGATAATTTATCAATAAAATTTCATTCGCATCTCAGGCATAGTGGCCGGTTGATTTGGGGAAGCGTTCGAAAACTGAAGTCTGCCTCAATGCGGGCAGGTGGATAGATGGACAATGCTAGGATTGCGTGGGAAACGGAGGAATGGTGGAGAGAAACCCGGCGGTGGCATTAGGCTGCTCAACGAAAGGCGCCAAGGGACACGGTTTAATGTTCCAATTAACGGACGGAATAGTGTGCTTAATGTGTTCTCTACAAGGAACTCAAATAGGGATCATGACAGTTGCCAACGATGAACATAATTAAAATAAAAATTTCCACTACTCACTCTATGCTGCTGCCAGTATTCGAACTCCGTCCCTTGTAATTTGATGCCAGTACTCCAGCCACCGCACAAACTGGATTTTCCTCAGTGATCTTAAATAGCGATTTATTTCAAGTCTAATCGAAATGAAGAATGGATAACTTTGTTTGAAAAATGTTTACAAATACTTTCACACTGATCACATCGCAGTTGCTCAAGTGTAACTGGATTTAACTCGTTTTTTCCTCAGGGAATGGAACGTCGTCCAAGAGGAGCAGTAACTGATCTTTAAGGAACTGAAGGTAAGTTCTTCCCGGGAGACGACAGCAGAGTACATGGGGTCCAATTAGCTGCTTGCCGAGAATTCCGCACCAAATGTTCAACGAAAACCGATGTTTGAATTTCTTTTCAAGTGTTTGATCGGATTAAGCTGGGACCACGGGAATTATTCTCACCATCTCTCGTAAATGTGGCTTCATCTGTGAACAAAATGCGTGCACTAAGTTCATTGTTGGTGATTAACCACTGTCAAAAGTTCAATCTTTCATAATAATCACGTTCTTGAAGATGTTGCGCAGTTTGAGGGTGGTAGGGATAGAAGCCTTCGGAGTGAACAGTCCTCCATACCCTTACGTGAGGGATTCCAAGGCGCACAAATAGCATCCGATTCCTCGTTGCTGGGCAGCGTTGTATTGCAGGAACAGCATCTTCATGAAGATCCTGCTGACTTTCTGATGTCAGAGTGAATGAACCTGTTTCACGAAGCTGCCTTTGGGTTCCGGTAAACACTTTCTTATCGGGAACTCGACGGTTTGGAAATCGTCGTCGATACTCACGGACAACAGCAAAAGCATTCCCATCGCAATACCCATAAATGAAATGGATATCCGCATATTCTCCATTGGTGAATATAGATGGCATTTTTTTCTTACTGTAAACACACGGAAAGTAATACACAGGGTAATATAAAAGATATCTGCTGAAATTGAAAGTTAACGTCCATGACGAAAATAAGTACGCATTTAACGTAAATGTAAACCTTAACAACAGACACACCCGGCAACTAAAACGGAAATGCTCCGCTCTAATTCATGTAACATTTTTTCTTTATGGGAAATCCTCTTGTTGAGTATGTACACACTCTTGAATTGTTGATGAAATAAAGGAATTCGAGTTCGACGGAAAAGTTTCCGCTTATCAGTGTTTCTAACAATGAATCTGGAATTGGGTGAAACTTTTCATTAATATTGTTAATTCCCGCTCAAAGCCTTTGTCACCGTTGTGACTGTTAACCATGGTTATTTCAGTTACATGACCTTGCCTTCATATTCTCCTGTTCTTTTTCTCTTAGGCAATTTTTAATTGTTTCCGCTAATCACCTAGGTAATTAGAGAAAATTAAAGCTCTTCCCCCCTAGGACAGTTGTTGCCTCGTGGTAATGGCATCACTTAAGTTACCATATCCTCCGTATAAACAAAGATGGAAAAGTGATTATAGCTGCAATGAACAGGCAACAAAATTTACTACAAGTTTGCTAGTAACAAATTTTATCGTTGTTTTTGAAGTGTGAAACTACTACGAATATTTGAGATCCATCTTGAATATAAGATAATATTAGCATTGATGACAGCAGTAAAAGAACTATACGTATCTTATGCACCACTGTGACAAGTTTCATATTTCCTCAACCAGTATGTCATCCATATTCGGCGTTTTCATGGTGACAGTCGAATGCTTGTGACAAAATGTTTACGTTGGCATAGCTCAGTAACTAAGGATTTGCGACCCCAAGGTCATAGGACAAAAAATGCTTAAAATTACTTCACCAACCTCCTCCAGAAGTATTGCGCTTTCCTCCTGAAACACCCTGCACATTGCTGGTTGTTGCCGCTTGATAGTTTACCTTATTTGGTTCACAAAAACAAGCCCGGCTTAAGGACTGGGCGACTGCCCGGGGCGCCGTGATTGTGAAAAAATATTTTTTTAACCAAGTTTAACTGTTGAATAGGTTTGATAATGGGGGTAAGGTGGAATACCTACTCTCTCGCCCGGGTTAAAATTTTGTCTTAAGCCGGGCCTGCACAAACACACCTCCATTTGGGCTTCATTGGTTGGTTATTCTTTTCAAAAATTTAAAAATAAGTAGGTACGTAAGCTTAGATTGGTGAAGGTCTTTTTCGGTAAATCAATAAATTTCATGCGTGGAAGAGAGCTGTCGAAAATTGCTTTCTTGTGACGGTACCGTTTAAGATGCCATATCATCGCCAAAAATTACGATATGAAAATAATTTACCCTATTTGGAGATGAAATAAAATTTTCTAATTTTAGTGGGTTCTATTAAGTTTTTCGTACATCTCAAAATATAAACGTTATTTAAAAAAAATGATTTTTTGAAGAAGAAAGAAAGATTTTGAAAATTTCTGTTACCATTTTAGAAAATTTTAGCAATATGCGTAAATTTCGGCAGAAAAAGAAATATGCATACTTATATATTGTGATATAATAAAACTAATTATAATGTAATTATTAACCTTTACTGAATATCTCGTAAAATTTACGTAAAATCCGAGAAAATATTTTGATTTATATGTACTTGTTCTTACAGGGCATGCCTTAGAGCAGCGGTTCCCAAACCTTTTCTTTCCGCGACCCATTTTAGCCCATACATTTTAGCCGCGATCCCCTAAAAATAACAAACAATGTGTACATTCAAATTATATTGTTTTTAAAGTAATTACAATCCTCACTTGCATAGTTCACCATATTATTTGTATACATCTCGCGACCCCTTAACGAACGGCCCGCGACCCCCAGTTTGGGAACCGCTGCCCTAGAGCAATAAATCTATCTATCTAAAAGACTATCCCGACATTCCAATTTGATTGCTGCCATTAGGTACTTCTTAATCCATAGGCTGGATAAATGCCGTAACACTTGATAACAAAATAAATCGATTGCAATAAGGTCGCCGCAGAATACCTTAAAATTTGTGACGATCTGCATTCCCACGGCATAGCACTGTGATTCTCTTTTCTAAAGATTAATGTCCCGGAATTAGTTTGGAAAATTCCAAATTTCTCGTCTGAAAGTATTTCCAGCACAAACCTGTCTCATCAGCATCATTTCGCGCATGAGAAGGAGCCAACTTATTCTTTTTTACATCAGTGGCGGATCCACAGGGGGGGGGGGAAGGGGAAATCCCAAGAGGTCAGGCGAGAAAAAGAAAAAGCTTAGGATTTGATAGTAAACTGCATTTTATCAACAGCATAATAGCATTGATATTCTAGAAAAACACATGTCTCTCTCTTTCCAATGAGCATGAACTGTTTTTTTTCGGTGACAAGTTGTTTCTGGCATTTCGAGTTGGGCACCGGAAGACTAGAATCTGAAAGAGGGGAGGGGAGTTGTATCATAATTGAGGCTTCGTCTATATATCCCACTTTTGACTTACCTACGCCCCTTGCAACGCTGCTTCCCCCATCCCCTGATAAGTATAAGGTAAGGGATCGCTGGCGTGTGTCCGTCACTTTGTGTCAAGCAGCCTCCTCTCGGAGAACATCTTGTTCGCATAAACCCCCTCTGCTGAAGTTCGCCTTGAGTTAAGATGGCTTGGTGTTGTAACTGACTAACACCTGACCTGACCGGCAATTGGGAGATCCGGGTTCGAATCCCGGTCAAGTCAAATGATTTTTTTCATGGCGAATTTCAACGTCTTCGATGTGTAGTGATTAATTATTCTGGCTTTGATACCTCTCTTCACAGCTGTCACACTCTACTGTATTCACGGATCTCTGCATATCAGTGACTTATTTGACAGTATTACAGTACGTGTATGTAGTACGGTAAATGTAAGTACCTACTTATTTTTAAACATTACTCAATGCATAACTACATCATAACAATATATGATATCTCCCTCCTGTTATTTTTACTCCTTATATTTATTGGCTATTTTACTCGGCAAATGATTATGCAAGCGTTAATTCGCGAATGAATTTCAATGATGACCTAGAAGAGAGTCTGTTTTACTCAGTGAATTAAATTCAGTGAATTTTCTGCGCTGACAGGATGGGTAGTATTGATAGCTATCACCATGTAGCACACATTTTGTCTTTGGGTAATAAGTACGGAACGGATAGGTATGGGAATTCGTTTTTCCCCCGAACAATAAGGGACTTCAATAAATGCTACGCGTAATTTCATTAGAGCGTTTCCTTTTTATATGTAAACGGCTGGTGTCCTTACACCCCCCGCCACACGCCTATTGAGTTGGCTTGCGGGGTAGTATGTAGATGAAGTGTTATGCCTTAATTGCTAATGTTATATAAAGACAGGAAATTTCCATTATTCTTCCAAAACTTTGCTTTTGTAGGTAGGAGAACGATATTACGTCACTTTTCCGCTTTTTTTGAGCAATTTATTTAGTTGCACCAAATAATTTATTACTCCGTGAATAACTGTAATATCAAATTGAAACAAACTAATTTCTGACAAACTAACTATAGTTCATATCGATTCACCGAAAATTTCCGACTGACGCAGCTGTTTCGATCTTAACTCTGGGGTATCGAGGGTAGGAGTGGTTTGTTTGTGTCGTCTGATAGTGCTTCTTTGCGGGAACAAAGTTTGTAGCATCGTTTTATTTACCTCATTCCGAGGGAAGTGAAGCTGCTAGTGATGGACCGGAAGGATGTTAATTTTAGCGACCGCTGCCACAGATTCCATTATTATAGTGGCAGCCACAATCATGTTGCAGATTATCTTGGAGACAAAATGTCTGGTCAAGTCCCTGGATAGAGAGGAGGAACAGAGGTCTGGTGATACTAAAACCTGGTTCAAGATGAAGAGGACCTGGAGGCCTACCGTAATTTTGCAGTCAGTTGCTGCCTGTTTGTCAATGAGATGTATTCCAATTTAAGCGATTCCCTCCGCAACGCAATCGATTTCCGCTTATATGAAAAACAACAAGGTGCCATTTATTTTAGAGGCAGGTGTGTGATTCAGATAAAGTCGCAATAAACATTTTCGCGACAAATTGGCGTTCTTAGATTTTGTCACTTCATACATGCACCAACCTGTACCTGTGGCCCTTACGCGTGCGGATGGACCGCGGCGCGGAGGGGCCACGCGGGTGGCACCACCGCGTGAAGCCTTCATGTCCAATTCCATTACCCCCAATGGAACTTGTTAGTCCGCGGGCGGATCGTCCACGTCCATGTGAAACGGGCCTAGCAACGCCCTACCAGATCGAGCTCCACTGTTTTTTGAGGCACGTATTACTTAAGGCCCTGAGAGCGACATTATCTATTTGGGACAAAAATAGACCTCCTCAAGTATAGTTTTACAAAGGGTTAGTGTGAGAACGAAAAATTGTGGACCAGTTACCCACAAGAGATTGTATGCTCTCTCATCATCGATGAAATGACCATCAAGCCGAAGCTAATTTATGACCGAAAATTAAACCATGAGTTTCTTAGAAAGAATGATTTCTGACCCTAGGCCAAATAACATCGTCAAAAAGTTGTGCTGTGTTTTTCATGGACTCTCCACTAACATTATTCCTATGGCTTATTATTTGGTTAGTCAACTTTCGGGAACAGATCTTTTCCAATTGGCGATGCTTGACACTTTCCATTCCGTTGTAAGGGCAGGCTTCTCGTTGTTGAGAATTTGCACCGTTGGGCATAAAGTTAATAGCAATGATATGGTCGAATTGATGAGTGGAGGGAGGTGTATTCAGTATTCACTTGCACATCCGGTGGCCCCATTTAGTCCTATATCTCAGTTATGATCCCAATCTCCTCTTGAAAAACATTAGGAATCAGTTTCTGGACCGTCAACTCACCGCTGATGAATATGATATACCTGATCAAATTACTCCACCGGCTTCAGAAAAACTGTGTCATTAAGCAGGTAAGAAATTGAAATTTTAAAGCCCTACTCCGAATGAAAAAACGAATATGAAGAGTGCAAAAAATATATTTTAGTTTAGCTAATAAATGATTAGTTTCAATGATGTGAACCTATAACGTAGGGTAAGTACGGTTTGACAATTTGCTTGGAGCCAGGCAGCGATTGAAGGTAGTGCAAAGTATGCCAAATTTTTTCCACAGCGTCACCATTGTATGCCATGTAAGAATATTATTGTATCCTGATTATCACGTATCTGTTTTTAATGTATTAAATTTTTAATTAGTAATTATTTTTATTTTTATAAATATTTTATTTAAATTATTTATGCATTGCGATCTTTATTATTATAGTCATTTTCTACGAGATTCAGGTGCTAGTGAATTAGTATGTACCGTTATTTGTTATATAGAATATGTTAGTGTTGAAATATAGCATGTCCTCATTGTTTTTGTGCCATGCCCCAAATTTAGGCATTTGATGCGGCTATTTGCCTTCCGAAAGATATAATAGATATTGTGTTAACACATTTTTGTTTGGAGCGAAATTAGGACAACGATGTCCGATCAAACTTTAGCTCTTTCAAAGTTGCAACCTTCCGCAGAGAAAAAATCAACTCGGTGGGACTTAGGATTACCAGGAGAGGACTTGATGATATAATTATCAAATAATAGCCGCGTTCGAGTGTATGCCCTCTTTGAACTGCCGCGTAAATCGTACATTGACCGATGGTGGAGGCGGCTTCCCTGTAGTGGACAATTTGGGAAAGACAAACTGCGAGATAAGGTATGATTTTGAAAACAGAGGACAATTTTTCATTTTTAACCAGAATGTGAATTTTACGGTGAAACCACTTACTTATTTTCTTTACTTTCTGCCCCGTGTATATAATCTTTGCTTTCTGCCGTCTAATGTGACTTAGGCGTAGGTGAGCCAAAAAGCCCCAGGTTATCTCTTCCTCGACTCCTACTTATATAAATCATGGACGACAGCTGCCATGCATCAGGATCACAGGTCCAAGAATGAAAGGATTACTTGTGATCCTTTTAATAATATATTAATTAACCGATGCAACTACATGCCAGATATAGGTTCACATTTCGACCACTGTGTTTTTGAGGTCGCTGTCGTTGCTTTGCGCGCCTTGCGCGTCGTGGAACTGGTTGAACATGATTGGCTGATGGTACGGGTGCCCGTTTAAGAAGTTTGAAATGTTTAGTTGTTTGCGTTGAATTACGTTTTAAAGTGCAGGACACAAGTAATCATCAATTTGCCATTGGTTTCAGCTTTGACAGGACTTACCGATGGTTCATTCCTAAGTGCTCGCCAAATTATAGCGCGTGAATCGTTGCTATTTGTTGTTCAGTCGCGAGAAAACACGTAGTTGTGTCGCCTCTCACAAGTAATGGATTCCTCGGCATTGGATTTTTCCAAAGAAAATGTTCAACCATTGAAGGAAGGACGTCTAGCTTCGTACTTAGGTACTGCACTGAATGCTCAGTGTAATGCTAAGTCCCAAAATGAGCTATCAAAGGAAAGAGAGTAAGTTTGTGGTCTTAACTTGGATAAAACTGATGGGCCCACCACGATCGTAGTCGATATTTCTTTGCCTACAATGCTTTTACTTCACGCTATTCCATGGTTTCTGTAGTTATACATTCCGGGTTTTCTATTCCTGCAGAAAATTTGAATTGGCGTTAAGGAAGTACAAAGGAGATGACCCTCTTGAGGTATGGTATAATTACATTACTTGGGTAATCCAGGCCTACCCAAGCAACGAAGTTGCAGATTTAACAAGACTTGTTAACAAATGCTTGGCGAAGTTTAAGGACGACGAACGGTATCACCAAGATGTTCGCTATGTCAAGCTCTGGATTAAATGCGTAAGTTCCCATCATTGTCACCCACAGCCTTTCAATCCTTATTTTCACGTGCCGTAATTTAGTGTATTTTGCATGTTAATTATTTTACTTATAAATGTGGCTAAGGTAGATAGTCAACGCGTCAAAAATCACCCTCACTATCTTAATTTTTATTATCCGGTCATTTTCTGAATGTTTCTCAATGATATCAATTTATCTGACATAATTCTCTTTGCCTTGAGCCCCAAGGTAAGTTATACAAGCGAAGGAGTTGCGAATTATAAATGAAACTGTGACGAAACTAATCACTTGTTTAATACTACGTACTACTATGCCCATTTATTTTAGTCTGACGTTAAAGAAATTCGTGGATAATGGTCATGACCCAAGGTAACATACTTTTTAATGTCTTATGACCTACCGATCATGACATTATCGTTATGCTTCTCCATGCAAGCAGTTCATTGGATGGATTATTTTTTTATGACTCATATTATAGTTTTCTTGAACTCCCACTCCAACCCTTCCCCTCCATTTGTTCATGACTTAGTCTTGTACATCTTAGCATTTGTCATGCTTCATACTACTACTCAAATCCATGTTCTTACTACGACCAAACGGACAAAGGAATCTTCAGGTGTACCTGGTCTATCATTTCTCCTCATACCTCCTAGGTATATCATCAAAATTTCCTCTTGGGTTCCATTTACCTTTGACTATCAACCTGCATTGATACTTATCTTGGTGTTCCAAGGTGGGACTTCCTTAAATCAATGTAAAAATTGCGAGGGGGACCAATTTTATCTTTAGACTCCGGCTGATTTTGAGGGAGATGTTCCTGGTTCATTGTCATCATTTTAGGCATTGCTCCCCATACGTTATGCATCCCAAACCATAAATTATCCTAGAGATAGAGGTTTTCTTTTGAAAACAACTTGGTCCATTTTGGTCTCTGCACTATTTTCAGTTGGATGCTTCCATTATCTTTCTCTAGGTGGTAGTGTGTGTCCAATTTAGTCAAGCCCATCTCTTATGTGTCCCTTTTCTTTTATGAAGTAAATCTTACAAACTTGAACTGTACTCTGGGGTACTATCTGCCAGCAGACCAAACTGAATCATAGAGGCCATAGAGTTGCTGTAACGCTGATAGCCTCTCCTGATTAGACCCTGTTGGCGACTAAGAATTTCTGGAAAACTGAAAATCTTTAAAAACTAATCATTCGAGGTCCGTGATAACATTTTTTGTAAGTGTTTCTAATTATAGCAGCATTTTCCTGATTCTTATTCTAGACTTCTTCAGGGAATGTTTTTTTGTGAAGAAATAAGCCCTTGTCCTAGATCCTTAAGGAGGTTTGGTGGTTTCACTCAACTTAAGAGAATTCGACGAAACTTGCTCTGGAAGAATTAATTATGTTTTCCAAAAGCTACCTAATTTTTTTCAGAATTATTTACTTCAGGTTACTTAAGATATTTGATCGAGAAATGGACAAAAAATTACATGGGCTCTTATGGGAACACTTGGTACAAGTAGCTTAATTCATCAAAAAGAACCCTTTTCTAGTTAAGAATAAGAAAAACAAACAATAAAAATAAAGTATGTCAAATGATTTTCATACATTATTCTATTGATGATTTAAATTATTTTTGTTTTTCTTATTCTTAACTAGAAAACATTCTTTTCGATGAATAAAGCTAGTCGCACCTCGCGTTCCCATAAGAACCCATGTAATTTCATGCCCACTTCCACATCAAATATCCTAAGAAATCTGCGGTAAATAATTTTGAAAAAATTCAGGTAGCTTTAGGAAAACATAATTAATGTTTCCAGGAAGTTTCGTCAAAATCCCTTACGTTGAGTGAAACCACCGAACGTCCTTAAGGAGTTCACATTTAATTCATTTAAAATAAAACAGAGATTGGAAACTGATTTTTAAAACCCTAAATGAAGAATGTGTTGATTCATGCAAATCTAGGCCAGAAATGCCATTTATGGGCCCTACAATGGTTGTAGATATAGAATTAACTGGCCATGTTTTATGAATGTAATCAATACATAGTGCACAAACCCTGCCTGCTGGCTTAAAGTCTGTGACATTACTGCTTTGTATTTTACAGGATCTCCTGTTTCTGCTATTTTTTATAATTATGTTGACTCTTTCATCAAATCATGAATTTGTCTACTTCAAACACTGATAATCATCCTTCTACACAAGGTCTGTTTTTTTAATGAGCCTTAACTTCGATATCATCCTCCTTAAATCATGGCTTTGGCTGTCAGTGGTTTCATCTTCACTTTTCTAAATGAACAAAATCTGTGTAATACCCTATGTTAGCAGTTTATTTATTGTTATGGGAAAGGTTGAAAAATTTTTAACCCACCTAATATGCAAGTGTAACGAGACACAAGAATAACACTCAATATCTTCAATCTTTATTCACTAGCACTTTCTACACCCTTACTCCACCATGTCCCGTCTCACACTGCCCTCCCCTCAAGTCCCCTCCCCGCCACCGTCCTTCCCCTCAAGTCCACATTCTCGCCCCTTTCGCATTCCACCTAATGGGTCATACTGCGCATCACACGGCGCGACACATTGTCGCGTAACACAAGTATCTCTATGGATGCATAGTTACAATGCTGACCTGCTGTTGAAGAAAGCTCAGTATTTTCTTGTGGGAACCACTGCCTTAGAATATGTTTCTCTGCACACTATATTGAATCTATTTAAATAACCTCAGTTCACAGCATTTTCTTTTGACCCAATTCTTTAGGTACATATGTTGTTTACTGTCGTACCCGGATGTGATTTTTGAAATATGTTTTGATTTATAACACAAGTATTCATTATTTTTCCTTATCATCATGTAGGTATGTACTTACTTTATATGAAATGAGATTGTTGTTTCTTTCCTATTTTTCAAGATAATCATTAAATATTTATTCGGTCAAACCAACTATACTAGCATTTAGATTAACTTGTAATACTTATAAATATTAATATGAAAAAGATAAAATGAGGTATCTTCTCAATTTTTTGGAGAAATGAATACTTATAGAAGTGTTCCTAAATCTGAATCACTTGCTCTCCAATTCATATCATCATATTAACATAGTTTACTATTTTGATTACATTTTCATTTGTAGTAGCATGTATTAAAAAAATCAAGATGCTTTGCAGGTTGAGATGCAGAGGGATCCATTTGAGACCTATGATATGATCCACAAGCATGGAATTGGAAGCAAATGCACTGAATTTTATAAGAGTTGGGCTGAAGAGTATGAAAAGGTCGGAAACTTCAAAGAAGCCTCAAAGATTTATGCCAAAGGCTTTGATTATGGTGCTCAACCTGCATCAGAGCTTGCTCAGGCTCAAAGGTTTGTTTCACCATGACTTGTTAATTTTGAACAAACTAGTTTCCTACTTTCTCAATTTCATTGGAATTTCTCTTGGAATATGGCGAAACTGGATATTGTAATCTCCTTAATAATTCATTTTTCTGTGCAATGCATCTTTGAGCATTCTGCGAAGCATGAACTTGTGTAACATTCCCCTCATATATTAAATGTTAACATTTTTAAATGCTCTTTTTTCACTTTTATTTAAAGAATCTTTGAAGATAGAGTTGCTAGACACTTTGCCACAAAATCAGAGGATGAATGGATGGAATCCAATCAAGCCAGTGAGAAGAGACGTGCACTCTGTGCTTTGGCTCCCATAAAACAAGGGAGAAAGGAGAATGTGGGTACCTTGAGAACAGGTGCTGCGATAGTTGGGTCTGCTGGAGTCTTGAAGCAACATAAGGGTCTACAATTACAGCAGAAACCAGCAGGGATCCAAATATATTCGGTAATTCTTAATCCTCCTATAGCTCTTTCTATTGGACCACATGTTTTGTATAAATATTCATTTATTAGATGTTAGTTTATGGGGATGTAGAATATGTACAATAGAATCTCAATATTACAAAGTGGATGGGAGCAAAAAATTTGGAACTTAATTATCGAAATTTTTACGAGTGCTTTTTAACACAGTACAGAAGACGTTGTTTGTTTCTTTGAAATTTTAAATGCTGACCCAACTCTTAGAGTTCTCCTTTGTGAAGTCATCTTTGACACTGCATTTATGCCCTCAGGGATCATGAATTGTGACTATGCAGTGGCTCTTTCTTGCGATGATGTAGACTTCAGGTGATTTAGCTCACTCATAACGAAAGATGCCAAGGGGTCCTGAGTTTTGTCTCCACCAGTTGATGTTGTGCTGCACTTCTTTCCACTCCTCATGGCACCAAAGTAGGGATCTGGATTCCTCAGAAAAAAATTCCATCGCTGTTGATTTAGAATCCTAGTCCTTCGCTAGGAGATGGCAATAATCAAGCCACCACACCGACCCAATCCTCTCACCCTTGGAAGTAATATATTTGGAGACAAATTCAAGTCTGTCTCATTTGAGTATTTCTACACTTAGCTATTTGACCCCTCATTGCGTTATTATGTGATTTAATGCATCATAATGCATTTTTTGTCGCACGAGCATCGTAGGGGTACTAGAATGAATAGGATTCAAAGTGAAGCATATGATTGGATTGGGGAGAATGCGCCATTATCAAATTGGTTTACATGTTTAATGCATCATATCTTTGGCTACATTGGTGTATTAAATGTCCTTCCACAAAAGGCGTGCTTTATAAATGCTGCTGTTGCTAGAGTTTTACTTCATATGTATTAAGTTTGTTGTACCAATTGAAACCCTCAAATCCTTTCACCTAGAATACTTTTTAAAAACTTAATTGAATTGAAAGAATGAACATGGAGGTGAGAATAAGCATATGTTGAAGCATCTGAAGCGGGGGGGTATGGAATACCCCCTCAATCCCCCCCCCCTGTGGAATGGGGCTGTGAATTTTGAAAAATATGCATCTTAAAATGACGTTTTGAAGGTGTTCTATTAAGTTATGGAAGATGATCTGTAGGTGCACTATTAGCATGTGTTTAACACATCATTTTTACGTTTTTTAATCATTGGGGGGGGGGGGTTACAACCCCCAAAACCCACCCCTGGATATGCCTACGGAGGTGAGTGACGGGAATGCTGTCCTTACAAACTCGGGGATGGATGGTAGAAAGCGACCTGATGATGTTTTTGGTCGGCTCTCTGTTACAGAATAAATCTTTAGGAATACTATTTTATTTTTGTTGTTAAATTTATTTTGTTCTTTGTATATGTTAGGACCATCAAGTTACTGATGCAAGAAATACTGTTCATCTGGAAAATGTTCCTGTGGGCCGGGCTCATAACAGAGAGAACATAAAGAAACCTGGCAAATGGACTAATGGCCCTGTGAAGAGACCTGCTCCATCTGCTTCTACCACTCCATTGGCTTCTGTTCCTTTTAAATGTATGTGTTACTTTTATCTCAGTTATTATTTATAGATATTATTCCTTGCACATGTGTGCATATCCTCCTCTATTATGGTTATTCATGCCTATCAAAACTGATGTATGGAATGATGATCTATCACTTTTGATCCTATCTACTTTGCATTGTAATTAAAAGAAGTTGCTTAGAATATGTAATGGTCAAACTATAAATACTAAAAATTCTAATAATTTCAAAGCTGCCAAAAATGGTCCGCTTATGTTAACCCTTACGGTCACGAGTTTTCAAAAATTGACAAAAATCTGAAATTTGGTAAGCATACCATGGATGATATTTAAAAGGTATTAGTCTTTGTTTCAATTGGATTTCTTATCCCTGTGCTGAGATATGGATCATATGTGGGACACTGTGACTTAATTATGAAGGTCTTGATCTTTTTTATTCCAAATTCGTGTAAGACAAAATGAGAAAAACTATAGTTTTTTTTAGTTTTCAGGTAATTTTTATCTGAGGCAAAAATAAATCCTATATGGACAAATGAAAAAACGTAGTGAACTCCACAGTGAATTTTATTGCGACGACCTAGGTTTCGACACGTAGTGTCATCATCAGGTAACTTATACACTTCAAGTTCACTTATATACACAAAATATTGGAGGGGAGGGGGAATGAGTAAGGGGAAGGTGGGGAAGGGTTTTGAGGGCTTGTGTTTGGAAAGTTAGTCATTGCGTGTGTTGGCAATTTGCTGAGGTGGGGGGGGTTTAAGGGGTTGGATAAGTCATTAGGCGTAGGTATGGGACATTCACTGCGGGTGGGGAGGCTAGTCATACACTTATTTGTCATCAATGTTTTTCGGTTCAAATTATATTGCACTTGGGTTTGTTCCACTATTTTAGGCGTAGGGTGTTTAAAGGGATGGAGAATAATGGAGAGTGGGAGGGGAGAACTTGCTCGTTCACCAAACGGACATTGTTTTTAAAATGGTGGATGATTTCTAGGGATTCAAGGGCGTCCAATCTTCTTCCATTATTTTCTATGTGCAGGATGTCTGGGATGAAGCTGCTATGGTGGTCGTTGCCACTGAGGTGGTTCGCGGACTTGGATTCTCTTTTCTTCTTTTCATGGCACTTTTTGTGTTCTTCCGTTCTAATATCAACACTCCTTTCTGTCTTACCGATGTATAATATCGGGCAATCGTCTCATTTAAACAATATACTGCACTTCTTTTGTGTTTTGGAATTTTGTCTTTATTTAATGGCATCCAATCCACGTGGTATCTTTTATGCAATCTGAGACTGCCAGCTGTCCAACTATAATCTAGTATCGTGAAATGATTGATGTTGTGGATGCAATTGGCAAATGGATCAAGGCAATGTCTGAAAATCTTCCCTCAATATATCAACTTTTATATTCAACTGCAACTATATTTATGGTGCAGAATCAAAAAGAAAGACAAAAGGTTTGACTCTCCACAAATGTGTGGCATCAAAGCAATATGGTAAGTGATTTATGACTGTAGGCTTTCCCGGTGAATGATGTGAATGAATAGCTCACTTCACACTGGGTCAGGTTCTCCAGAACTTCCGATGTTTGACGAGCGACTCGCCCGTCATCTTCAGGGGTCCAAGAATCCAATGCCCATTTTCCACTTTTTCCACCTTGTATACACTGCGTCGGGGGGTCAGGTAGTCTGTGATTGGATCCGCGATATTTTTCTTTGGCACCAACTCGTCCTAGAGCATAGACTCGAGGGTGGAACTTTTCTTTATGTGTGTCAGACTTACAACATTTGTGGCACTATTTTGTTGAGAATGTTTTCCTCACAGTAGGTGAGAATGATGGTGGTTCTGACGTATTTGACTTCATTTGCTACAATTATACTTATTCCCACCATTTTGACATTGCTGTGCTTTCTTTCATTGGAAGTGTTCTGCAGTGCATTTATTATGATTAAGGGGAGGCTTGGTTTTCGGGTCTTCCTCCGTGTCTACCCATATTCTCCTGAACGATATTCCATTGAAGAAGCCAGCTGAAACGCCGGCGAAATATTGTCCAGGAGAATATGGGTAGACGCGGGAGAAGACCCGAAAATCAAGTCTCTCCAAGCCAAAGACTCCACGGAAGCCTTCACGGAAACTTATTATGATTAAGTTTGTGACCCCGCTCAAAACGTCAAGAAGTGACATTGTCATTAGCCTCAAAAGTCCGATTATGTGGTGATTTCTTGATAAATTATGTGATCACCAGCAGACAACCTGAAGTTGCTGCTAACTTGTTGGATGCCTGAAATCCTGTAAGCCTTAAGAAGACTGGATTTGTAATTGCTAAATGTACGTCTTTAGCTTTGGAGAGTGATGCGCATGAATCATGTGATTATTTGTAAATAGTAATTTGTTAAGCTGATACGAAACCATAAAATAAGATGTCATATGTATCTCATCATACTAGAAAACCTTGGTGTATCATTCATTGGGGTTAAAAAGTTAAACTTTTTAAATGAAAGATGTACAATTTATGATAGATTTGTTTCAATGAGGTGTGTTTTATCATGGTGTTACTGCGTTTAAATAGTTGTAGTGTAAATTGTGCTCCATTGCTATGGATACCTTTACTGAAGCGAAATTTGATATAAATGTATTTATTTTCTTTGGAAATGTTTCAGTGCATGAAGACCCATCTTCTGGGAGGGGGATGTCAACTCCTGGTGGTTTGTGCTATTCTCAGAAGGTCTTCAAGCAGAGGAAGGTAGAAAAGGATGAATTTGACTGCCCTCTTGCTATCTTTGAGCCTCCGGACCCAACAAAAGAAGTGATGTATTGTAAGGAAAAGGTAAGGTATAAAATTAATATATACTATTGAATATGTTCTAGAATTACGTCTGAATGGCTGAAATGATTACATATCTCGAAACTTTGGATGCATGTATATGATTTCACTGGGGTTCAAATAGTGTGGGCCCCTTGAGTGTTGTAGAATATCACTATACTAGAATTTTTCAGTATGTATTAGTATTGGAGACACACATGTCAAACCTTTGATGCTATAATAAGGCCGAAGAGCTCAAAAACATGGGTGCGGCCCTGATACACCCTGGCCACCCTTCCATCCGTCTTAACTCCTTTGTTAATTTCAGCTTTTATTTTTCTTCTGTTTCTCATTCGCATTTTGACAACTTGTTTCTTGTATAGTTGGTAGATTATTCTTCCGTCATTGTAATCCACTCAGAGTTTTTCTGGCTGCCTGAACATCTTGCTCCACTCAACGTTGTCGAAAGCTTTCTCCAAATCCACGAATGGCACATACAGTGGCTTGTTCACATGTATCCTTTTCTCTACTCTCAGGCAGAGAGCCTCCCTGATTCCTCTTCTTAAGTCATCAACCCAAAGGTTGGTTGGAGGCAGTTCTCCATTCGTTTTGGTCTTGTGCCATTCTTTTCAACTGCACATGTGTAAGTGGAGAAACCTAACTCCTTCTTTATTTGCCCCATAAACTCCAACCTAGGCCTGCCCCGGCAATTGGTTCCCTCCACAGTGACTTATAAGATGGTGGCCAAGCAAGGTTTCGTGCCTCAGGTTGGTGCCCGATCCAGATATTTTTTCTCTTTTTAAGTAATTTCAGCAGTCACGGAGTCTCCCCCATACGTCTAACAACCTCCTCGTTACTGACTTTGTCCACCAAGGGAATCTTTAACATCCTCCTGAAACACCACATCTGGAATGCTTCCACCCTCCTCTCTTCTTCCTTGCCCAACGTCCAGGTCGATGTTTCTGGATGTTAGGAGTTTCCCTTTTTGATAAAACGCCTTATTTGCCTGATTAACTCTACTTACTAAGCCTCTTTCGTTCCTTCCATTGGCTGTTATTTTGCTTCCCAGGTAGGTAAACTACTCTACATTCTCTCTTCGCCAGTCCCTTAAATACACCTTAGCTTGTCCCCCATGCTTGCTAACCTCAAGTACTTTGGCCTTCTCTACATATATTTTCATATTAAATCCTGTTGTTAGGATGTCCTCCATTACCTCAAGTACCTCACTCACAAGGGAAGGTACCCAACGGTAATCGGCAGATCGCGATCAAACTTAGTAGGCTGATAGAAAACGAAAATTCATCAGACATATGTTTTTGGTAAAGCATCCATCAGGCCCTAGTTTTCGAGATATTTGCAATTGAAATTTTTTAAAAACCCTGGAAAAATGCAACCCGCCGTACATACTCGGGCACATTCTATATGTTCCAGTTTAAATGCCCAAGTTTTATTAGAATATTTGGTCGAGTTGTAACGTCTTGGACTACCAATATTTTTCCTCTGCTATGAACCTCCTGAAAGGTGAATTTTTTTTCCTTCTTAATTAGCAATTTTTTGCTTAATTATTTTAGTAGCATATAAATTATACTATTTGCAATTAAAAATAATTCATTCTGGCCAGAATTTTAATTTTTAAATCAATTCCAATCCTATTTTTTTATTATGCATTCATTCCTTTCACTGACCTATTTATATTTACTTGATTTTATCTCAATCGAATTATATGCGCCCACCTTTCATTGCAGTAAAATTGTGCACTTCTACATTCGAGTTACGTTACGTAAATGGTAATGAAGGAGATACTATTGCGGATGCGTATGTATAACTGTTGTGAGACCCCGCAGTAGGTGTTTTTTGACTTCAGCTTTTGGGCCATTTTATCATTTTCATTGCCATTTTCTCCTGCGTTTCAGCGTTTTTGCGATTCCTGTGGAAGGAATGCTTTACCTTCCTATTTTCATCTTTATTTCAGTGAACATATGAATATTATTTAAAAGGGAAATGCAAAGTAATGCCGTGCATAAAAATGCAGTGAAAAATTTGCCCAAATTGGAAAAACAGCGATGTTGATAACCTTTACATTTCGGGGGCAGAGCACAAGGGATAGAACGTTATGCTGTTCGTCACATAGTTTTGTTCTCCTGTCAAACTCATGGTTGTAGTCCCTTTACTCTCCTTCCACCCTTTGGTTTCTCGGTTTTGGTGCGGGGTGCCTTGCCTTCGTTTACCAGGGTACGCAGATAGGAAATCCCTTGAGAACCGTTACTTTCCATTTTCCCGGAAGGTCTTGCAATGTTTCTACAAAGGAGTACATGTATTCACATGTGCCACACAGTTAAAACATCTCTATGGCTGTCATTCGTAAGTGGAATTACGCCGAGTGACACGGAGATCGCAAGCACAACTCCACAAACTATCGACATATTATCTGGATTTTATGAGACGAAGACTGCCACCCATTTAACATCACGAGTTTTAAGAATAATAGTGAGAGGCAGGAGTTAATCAATGTGTTGCATTATTGTGGTGAACTTCTACAACAGTGTAGCTTGACTATGACGCAAGCCAGTGAAAACATCTTTCTTCGTGCAAAAGCAATTGGAAGAGGCGAAATCGATGGATCCGGGTTCGAATCCTGGTCTAGGCGAATGATTTTTCCTGTGTGGAATATCGCACTTATGTGCACTTGTGGGTGACTCCCTAAAGGTTACTTCCGTGGCTATTCCCGCTATCCTCAAAATTGGTCAAAAGAGCAAACACCTCATTGTGCTCCATGTATGGCTACATCCTCGTGCACTTTGGCGCTAAGTGCACGCTTTGGACTGCTTATTGACATCATATGTCTAGCATTCCTGAACACCTTGTTACCATAAAGCCACCACAAAATCCACAGGGGAAAAGGACGCCTCGGTAGTTTCACTGGTTAAAGCACTCTGCGAAATCGAGGGATCCGGGTTCAAATATCGGTCAAGGTGAATGATATTTCCTCTGTGGAATATCACACTTATGTGCAAGATGTTGTTTTTCTCCCATCATCTTTTTGGACCTTGAGTATATTTTTATCTAATGTACATTCCTTCGATGACAATATTTCTTAATGCTCATGTCAAATACCATAACATCAGTTGGCTGGGATAGAGGAGAAGTACTGCATAGTAAATAACCGACTCCTATCCAGAATTCATCCTCTTGTGCATTCCAAGATTACTTATTGATAATGGTGTTTGGAAAATAGAGATAATTTAGCTGAGGTTTACGTACCATTTACTGAGAAATTTCAGTAGCGACGAAATAATAAAATTGAAGCTCTCTTGTTCTCACCAAGTGATGTTAATGAGATTAAAATTGACAAAAATAACGTAATTTTAGTTATGTGTAAAAATTATCGCTGTTTTATGTTGTGATAATGTATTAATTACAATTAAGAAGTATGTATAATTATGTGTTATTTCACCATCGCTGGTAGAGAAGAGTAAATATACAAGCATGGCCCAACTTTTTTTATGCCTTTATTTTAATTAAGTTTCCTATGACTCGGAAATAGGAAAATAACCGGATCAAGGACAATATTCTCCAATTTAGGTTTTGTATGAACTTGTCCTTTTTCCAAAAACATCGTGGTCGAAATTCCAGGAATGAAGCGAGTAACGGCCACCAACTCATTTCTCATCCCCTAATTTTGAATTCAAGAGAGAAGCAGTTCCCACGATGAAGTAGTGTGAAAGGTTCAGAGATTTAGTCTTTAAGTAGCCATGAAAAGTGTTATTGATTGCTGTTACTGAATTGTTTTTAGGTAGTTAAGAATAGGTATCTAAAATACCATAGAGCACCAGTCCTTGAATTGAAAACCCTAGATGATGAATCGGCACTAATAATTCACGTTTACAGCGGAAGAGTTAAATAGGGTGGCCAAGAGCTTTCTTGTGTTCCAAGTACTAATAAATTAGATTTATAATTAAGTTATTGGTATGGAAAATTAAGGAACAAAATTAGGGGGACATAAATTTTTCCAGATTTTTCCCAAATATCGGGAAGAGCGCTGTCCGTCTAACGTTGAGGGATTCCCATTCCATGGGCCAATCTTATAGCGTTTTCATTCGACAAGCATCGTCTGCGACTGTAAGCGTCAAGGCAAATTTCCATTCAGCAATACGATCGTGTGTACCTCTACTAAAGTCATAGGAAATGTGCTGATGAGTGAGAAATAAAAGCTATGCCGCACACAAAGCTATTAGTTTGGTTATGAGTCATACGGAGACCCATCCAATCCATTGTTGACCTTGAAGAGAAGTCCGAGAATGGTGCAGGGGCTAGGTGGATGTATGGCAGGTTGCATCATTCAGGAGGTTTTAAAACATTTTCAATAGCAAATATCTCAAAAACTAGGGCCTAATGGATGCATTTCCAAAAACCTATATCTAATGAATTTTCATTTTCTATCACCTTACGGAGTTTTATCGTGATCCACCGATTACAGTTGGGGACCTTCCCTTGTCAGATCCTTTTCGCCCTCAGCCAGTAATGCAATATCATCAGGGAACCTCAGCATATCCAGTTTTTCTCCATGGATCTTGACACCACCTCGCTCCCCTACCTTTTCTCTCATATCATCTAGAGATCTCTGTATGTAGTAGTTAAAGAGAATCGGGAGATAGGGAGCATCCTTGTCTTCCCCCTTGCCTTATAGTTGCTTCCTGCACATGGTTTCCTCAGCACACCACTGCCTTTTCCTCTGTTCTTCCTAAGTTGGAATTGGCTTTCTTCAATTCAAATTTCAAAAAGGTTGTGTTCAATTTTCCTTTCCATCCTTCAGCTTATTATTCACAAGTATTTTTGACACGTGACACCAGACTCAATGTTCGGTGCTTCTCACATTTCTCAGTCCTTTTATTCTTCGGTATCGCATAATTACACTCCTCTGAAAGCCATCCGGTAGTGTGCGGATGCTGTAGCTATCATTGGTTATTTCATACAAGCTATTCTTGCCAAACTTCCAAGTGCCTTGATGATTTCTCAGTCGATGTCTGCCCCAGGTACTTTATTTAGATGTATGAGAATGTTCATGATCATTTCTGCCATTATAATCTTGTACGTTGCATGTGTCATCCTATTACAAATCTTAGTCGTGTGATGGCTTCATGATGCATTAAGAACTTAACATCTAATGCCTAAAATTAGCACTTGAACAGAACAAATCAGGCAGCTAGTCTTTTGTGTTTGAATTTTAATTGTATACCTATACTCTTTGTAAAATAAGTCTAGACATCCAAGTTTGAGAGGTTATATCTCCTGAGAAAGGAAACTGATTTTAATGCAACAAAATGCACCTAATAGCTTGTTTAGTTCTACGTTTAATGATATAAGTTTACAATCTTTTTTAGCCCTCACTACACTTTTATTGAATTTTGTTTGCAAAAAGTCACGATTTTTGGCACGTAAAAACGATCCGTTTATGTTTAAGTGATTTATATTCCGTTATTTTTCAATTGATTGACAAGCAATATTCTAATGTAAGAAAGCCAAATGTCTTGAAAATACTTTTCTGAAAACTATTTGTTTTTATCACTACAATTACAGAAGTTGTTGTAAAAAATGGAACACTCCGCTAGCTTCAAAATGAATGGCTTGATTGAAATTTAAGTGAGATCCTTGCGTGCACTGAAATGCCAGCATAGCGGAAAGTTTAAATAAAACAATAAACAATTACGTGTTGTCAAGAGTGATTTTTATTTATCATAAGTTTGAACGCTGAATGCAGTTTGCGAGCCAGTAATTGAAGGAGCCGCTAACAATGAATTTCAAAAGAGAAAGTCTCCCCTAACAAGAGAAAAAAGAAATTAATCTATATAAAAATCACTATTTACAACACTGGTAATTGTTTATTATTTTCTTTAAACTTTCCGTTATGCTGGAATTTCAGTGCATGCGAGGATCTCACTTAAATTTCAATCAAGCCATTCATTTCGAAGTTAGCGGAGTGTTACATTTTTTACAACAACTTATGTAATTGTAGTGATATAAAGAAATGGTTTTCAGAAAACTATTGTCAAGACATTTGGCTTTCTTACGTTAGGATATTGCTAGGCAATCTATTGAAAAATAACGGAATATCAATCGCTCAAATATGAGCAATCTGTAATTACGTGCCAAAGACAGTGACTTTTTGCAAACAAAAAAAAGTAAAAGTGCATTGAAGGCTGAAAAAAATTTTAAACTTATATCATTAAACGTAAAACTAAACAAGCTATTAAGTGCATTTTGTTGCATTAAAATCAGTTTCCTTTCTCAGGAGATACAACCTCTCAAAGTCGGGTGTCTAGTGTTATTTTACGGACAGTAGAACCAGGATGGCCATCCTCCCATTGATTTCCAGGTTAATCCAGCTTTAGCTTGAGGAACTGTTATCATACCAGTTTTTTTATTTGAAGGCTTAAAGCTTCCATTATCTGCAAAATCACAGATGGAGATTGCAAAAAGATGCAAAAGCATCTTGCATCTTTTTTAAACCTCGGGCTGTTTTATTTTTTTTTTCAGTGTTCCATAATGGAGCGGCTCTCTAGCTTTTTGAAATGATCTTGATTATGAATTGAGTTCAAGTAGAAAATATTTTTTAGTGGTCTTCTAGTTCATGTGGTGGTAACTACATTGGATCTGTGGTCAATGTTTTCATATCTGGTTTTATGAATGGGCGTAGGGATTTTTCAATTAATCTATTTTGTGTCATTACTGAAGAGTGCCGTCTATCTGACGTTTGATTAACAGACAGTTGGGATTATCCGATAATGCATCCATCAACGACTCCCCCTCCTTATCTCTTCAGCCCCACCTCTCCCACCAACCTACTGCTGCTACTGTTTTGCTGGCAGCAGCTGTTACTGTACAAAATATCTGTTAGCTGTACAAAATAGCTACATTTCGCCCACACAAATGAATTTCCTGCTTCAGGTTATTCAGCTATGCACATGCATGTTACATTACCGTAAGTCCCCTGAATCAGTACGATGCATCCGGGTCACACCAACGTTGGTGTGACCCAGTTGGCTTATATTGCTTCTGCAGCCATGTTATATGTATTTTACTTTTCTTCAGCAAAATAATTAATTCAAAATGTTTATTCTTCAGGAAAGAGGAATGGTGTAGCGCTAGATATTTCTGAGTTGAGGAATATTTAAAGTGCATCGTAGGAGGAGTCAGTTGCTAATTTTCCGGCAGAGGCATCGCTACAGTGCGTGATATAGTAATAAAAAATACAAGGCTATCCCTCATAATCAGATTGTGCAAATTGACTTCAAAAGCAAAAATAAATTGTTTTTCGCTTATGGTTATTACCACTATATTGCAGGAGTTGGCAGAAGCTCTATAAATATTTGGCTAAACAATGAATTGGTAAGTGAGCCACCGCAGCCAAAGACAGGACATAAGTAGCATCATATGCTTGGGAATAGGGGTTTTTGGTGACCTTGACTTGTTTGCTTCGAGAGCAGGCTGAGTAAGAACCGATTCAAGTATTATGTAGGAAGGGAACGTGGTTTGTTTCTTCTTTCTCTTGTTACATTGTCTCACATAGGGGGTCAGGGTGTCTGAGATCATCTTAGGTAAGAATTTTACTCCAGGGACCTTGGCTATATCAGTATTTTTTTAATAGTCGTCTCGTTGTTCCAGTGCAGCAAACAATGTGCTGTGTCCCCTAGGAAGATGTTTTTAAAAGTGTGATGAGGTAGGTATATATTTATATACAAATTGTTCTCGCCTTGCGTTGACAGATGGTCCTGCGAATCATTGTTCTGAAGACGATGGAGGAGTATTCCGTCAAAACGTTGGCAGCAGCCGAAGTCCTTACTGGGATGGAAACCCGTGAACAATTTATTTATAAAATTCGCAGAGAAAGAACAAAATCTTATATTAGGTATATATTTAGTTAGGGCACTGAAAAGTAAAAAGTGGTTGTTACTGGGTCTGGGTTCACTCATAGCAAAAATTAATTGCTCTCCGTTGGGGTATTTGGGAGTTTAAACTTTCCTGGCAGCGGCCAAAAAATCCAATCTTTGTGTGCTATGAGGTGAGCATTTATAAGACCTATCCTACAATATCGCCTGGTGTATTCTCAGCATGCTCTAATAGTGCATTATTTTGGTAAAAGAAAAAAATGTGCTTAAAATACCTTTGTTTGTTTTTAGTTAATTTTAAAAGTTTCGGTGTCCAAATTCTGTGATTGCTTATCAACCCCGAAACGTTTGTGCCAATATTGCTTGTAACTTGTGGTGGACAAATCTGACTTCAAGCTGCAGTCTTTGAGGTGGACATGTGTGGGAGTCTCTGGAGTTAAAAAAATGCATGGCAAATTATTTAGAATCATATAGTGGACATAGCTGTAGATTCCTCGTGATGAGCGTACATTGTGGTCATGAATTTAAACTTTTACTGCTGGGCAAATACCATGAGTAGTGATGTACAAATAGTACGCATTGCATGTCTGAGAATAAGATCTACAGCTGAAAGTCCCATGAATTGATGGGAAATGTTAAATGCACGTAATCGACATACATTAATTTTAACTGGTGAAATATTCTGGAAAAGTATATGGAATTGATTGGTTGATTAATGAAATGGTAGGAAAAAACAAGTACTTCAATAAAATACGTTCAAAAGGCTTTGGAGAAAGCATGGTGCTGAAACCAAAGCCACAACTACCAGAAAATTGATCAAGAATGGTTTATCCATCAATTTCGTTTATATGATTGGGATTCCCCCTGTATTATCACAGATAATCGGCACAGTACTGTATTCATTTTTACTCTGTAATTGTGGAAGTATGGCTTTTCTGGCTGTAGTTTGGGTGTAAAATCTATAACAGTCAATCTTAATTGGCGGAAAGCTATTACTTACTTAATTACCTTTCACAGGTTTATTCTGGTGGCAATGAACTCAGCCTTGAAGAAATACGTGCAATAAAGTATTATGAGGCTGCTGAAAAAGAAAAGCAGAATTTGGCTAAAAATATTGAGGACAATAACGTGGAAGGACAATTGGAAGAAAAGATGGAGAGAGAAAGCAGTCAGTCCATGGACATGATGGAAGACAACCATATGTCTCCTCCAAGTAACACCTTTGTTACTCCAAGACATGGGAGGCCAAGTGGAAACCAAGTGGAGGTAAACAGAAGTAGTTCTAAGTGATTCTTTTTCTTAAATTATGTTTCTAATGTTACTTACAATTAGCCAAATGTTGCTAAGCGCATTTAGTGTTTTTGACAAAAAACATGCAATGAGCTTCACCAACCAAGGGATTTGATTTGCTTTTTGGTGGTTTCCACTAATAGCAACTTTCATCTTTTTTGTGTTGATGGATCAAAGACTTCTGATAAACAATTCTCTAGTAATAACTATTGATTTCACGGAGACTGGAAATTAGGTTGCATTCAGTTTTATACAACTCATGAGAATGACACGACCATCATCACTAACTTGCAGTCATTTTTTATGTCCTCAAGGAAATAAATTTAGATTGGATTTCCTTTACTATGACTAGTGGGGTCTGATGGGAAAGCATTTTTTGCTATTCTTTTCTAATAATTCTCAACCATTGTGCATATTATGTTGTAGAAATATGTTCTGCTCATACTCTTACTCCTGTGGCCATTGGAAACCTAAATGGTCCTTGGCCTCGCCAACCACTCGCCTCCATGCCCTTCTGTCTTCTGCTGTGTTGAGTTGAGCTCCCATTTTTTTCAGGTCCTTCACTTCATTGCTCCAGTGCATTCTTGGTCTACCTGGTGGTCTGGTGCCTTCTGGTTTTTCTTTCCATATCATTTTTACCATTGTGTTGTCACTTCTTCTGTGGACATGGCCCAGCCATCTAAGTCGTCTGCTTCTGACTATACCCACAATATCTGGTTCTTTGTACAGTTCCCTCAACTCTTTGTTTTTCCTTATTATCCATGTCTCTCCCTCTTTAATGGGACCGAATATTCGTCTCAACAGTTAATTTTCAAACGTTATCAATTTTTTTTTAATCTTTTTGTAAGTGACCATATTTCGGAACCATACAGTTGTACTGGTTGGACAATTGTTTTATGTATATATACGAATTTTTGTTTCGTGATAGGAGTTTGCTTATCAAAATTTTTACTAGGCTCCAGTAGGTTCTCTCAGCTGCTGCAAGTCGGGTGAGAATTTCGGTCTTCTCTTTGTTGTTACATGCTTGTTATTGTTACCCCTAAGTACTTATATTGATTTGTTTTTTGGAACTTATAATTGAGTATTTCTAAATATTCCTCTTCCTCTTCATATCTGCTTATTTTCATGTAGTTGGTTTTGCCTTCATTTACTTGCAGGCCCACTTTCTTGGCTTCCATTAAAAGTATTGTAGTTAATTCTTTAAGCTCTTCTTTATTTTCGGCCACAATCACTACATCATCTGCAAAGGCCAACAGATTAATTTTTTCTGGAATCCTGGCTCCTCCTGGACCATTTCTGGTCCTCTTTAGCACCTCTTCCAATGCCATGTTAAAGAGGAGGGGTGACAAGCCATCGCCCTGTCTCACTCCTGTGCTTATTTCAAACGTATCAGTGTACTCTTTTCCAACCTTGACTTTTCCTTAAGACTCACACACATTTTTGTCAATCCAATAACTCTTTCAGGAAATCCACATTTCTTCATTATTGTCCAAAGTTTTTCATTATTTATTGAGTCATAGGCTTTGCTGAAGTCAATAAACATAAGGAACAGATCCTTATTATATTCCCAATATTTTGAGCCCAGCTCTTTCAGGATAAACATTTTGTCTGTCGTTGATCACTCTTTCCTGAATCCCACCTGGTAGTCTCTTATCATCTCCTCTGCTTGTTCCCCAAGTCTGTTTAGCACCAGTTTAGAAAGTATTTTATATGTTGTATTGATTAATGATATGCCTCTGTAGTTTTTACAATCTAATTTATCTCCTTCCTTATGCAGCGGTACAATAACTGCTTCACACCATTCTCTGGGCATTTTTTCAGTTCTCCACACTTTTATTACTTATCTGTACAGGAACGAGATTACTTCCTTGCCTGCATTTGCTATTAACTCTATTGGTATTCCGTCCGCCGGAATTCCTTAAGGACTGGGTGTTTCGTCATCAATCAGGCCAGTAGCAGAAGATGTTTTACCGCTTTTGTAAGTGGATTGAGAGATTCTTCTTTTCATTTTGAAAGTCAAGGAAAATAGCCTGTTGATGCAAAATATAAAATCATATCTAATTGCAACAGATTGGTAGGTAGCTAAGAGCTAAGGAAATTAAAAATTAAAGCACTGAAAAAAAAAGTATACAAAATGTATTATTTCAGAAAAAAATCAGGATTTTATTGAGATTACAGCCGCATCGAGGATAAATTAGGAGAATTAAAAAAAAATATTATAAATATAACTAAGAAAATGAAAATGTCTAAATTCATGCAGCTCCTAAGTGCCTACAAAGATCAATGTTTACTGAAGACAAATACAAGTGCTTACCTCTAGAGTGAATGAATGAATCTGTTGATAGACGAGATTGTATTCAAAACTTAAGGGAACAAGTAGGAACCACGAAAAAATTATCCAAAAGTCACAAAACAAAATATTGACGAAGAAAAAAACTTAATACTGATGATCAATTGTTAAAATAAGACTGCAATGAGTCAGTAGTCACATGTAACACAAAAAAAACGTCGACCGAAAAATATCACACAATCTGCAGCGAAAAAATTACAAAAATGCGAAAACTGCAGAAAGGAGAAAAATTTGTGAAACCAGAAACAACCTGCACAACAGGATGGCCGGAAACCAACTGCAGAGCCAATGAAAGAAAGCACTTCCAAACAGCCACGCGCAGTTCCATTATAATCATTCAAAACGAGCCCAAGGTCATGACAGCCCTGGCTGTCATCCACGCCAGTGGCTGGAAGTGGATGACAGCCAGGGCTTTCATCCGCATTGAATGGGTCAAGTGCCGAAACCAGAGTCGTGAATTCAAATTTGTATGTGGTTTGTAAAAGTTTATTTTATGAAATATTTAATAGGCTTTGGGTTCAACTTTTTCACACTTTTCGAAGACTGATGTAAAAGGTAGCCTGTAACAATTCAATGAAAGAGAGATGCAAGCAAAGAAGGCTATCTGAGAGTAGTAACTGTGGTAACTGGTGGATCAGTGGGTGATATGTATGTGTGAATAAAGAGACGCGTACCCAGATGATTCATTGAATGCTGCTTCCTTTCAATTCTGGCATTCCGTCGGCTAGACGATAGATAGGTTTAACTTCATGGTGGGCTACCCATTTGGGAGACCCGAGGCTCTTAGACCTAAGAGATACATTCATAACTTAAGCATACGATCCTCGTGCTCTAATAAGTAAAAACAGAATTAAGTTTCATTATAAAAGTCCAAAATACTTTCTTTCTCCCGTGGATCGATGTGTCTTTCAGCCATTGTTCAGATTAAAGGCACTGCGAGAAAGAAGTGGGTGGAGGTAGGCACGGTGACACCACAATTACGTTGCCATGAGCCCTCACGACTCATTCATTTACATTGTAGCAAAATATTCTTCGGTGGCAGTGATCTGTGTTTTTATTACTTAGTGGGTCGAAAATGACCCATTGGGCATAAGTGGGTTAATTATTTGGATTTCTCACCATCATGCATCTATGTCACCAAAAGAACCTCATAATCCCATTACCTCACTGTCTCTGCATTTAAATTTGCTACTATCATCCAAGTAGGTATGTTTGAAGATTGGATGGTTGTGGAATGGTGTGAATATAGAGTTGACTATGTACTTAAATTAAATTGCACTATTCAATTTTTAGAGCATCTTCCGGTAAAAATAATTGGTGTTGGCTTTCGACAAAGAAAATAAACTTGTAAAACAAATGTTCAAAGCTCTACTTTCTAAAAATAACCAGATGCTAATAAAGGAAAGGTCATTACATAAATGACTGACAAAATTTAAAGAAATATATCACAGGCGATTCAACCGTCATGCATGTTAAAATAATGGGTGCTGGGCTTCTAGTGTAAATGTGATTATGTATCTGCTTCAGGCATTCCATGGAGGAAGAGTTAAGGGGCCCAGCAGTTACCACCCCAGTCCCATGCATCAGTTTGACTTCATGTCTGCTCCATCCCCAACAATCAACACCAGAGCGGCAAATGCTATGATGAACGAGCTCTTCTCATCCACCTTCACCCAGTGTCTTGGTGACTCACTTCTTGGTAAGTAATCGACTGTGTGATAGTCTTCTGTTTGACATTGTTGTCATATTCAAGTATTCATCTGCTCTATCAAGTATGCTTTTGTTCTTTGTGGAAAACTTTTTCTGGTATTGTTATAAGACATTAAATATTCAAGGATTTAATTCTGTAAATGGGGACTAAGTGGGATTAGCAGTGTATCAGGCAATAACTAACTTCCAATTTTTGGTTGTGTTAATAAATGGCATCCTTAGATGTGACAGTGTCACTGGATTTAGGTGTTCTACAAAATATTAATTTTTCAGTCTTGACTGTAACTACCGCTGTATAAATATAAGTAATGAAAGTCATTCACTAATTAGGGGATATAATTGTTTTGTGATATTTCTTTAAAAAAATATAGTTTTTATCTTAAATTTCTGTTTTAATTCTTTGATATTGTAAATGAAATTATGTAAAGTATGTAACAACCAATACTTTTCATAAAGTAGTTGTCTTGTTCAAAATGATGGTACTATGTAAGAGTTGAAACATTTCATAGTCCCAAGCTGACGAAAATGTAATTAAGTGGTCAAACCATTCCCCATGCAGGAGTGCAATATACATTCTTTTCAACTCTGTTCCTTGATATATGTATATCAAGGCACAGAGCAAGGTCTCTTCTTCCACCTTAGTTGGCAAGTTTGATTACAAACTAAATTAAACTGCCAAAAAATATTTAAATATTCCCAAGTAGCAATCAATATTCATTGGATATCCATACAATATCTAAACCCATATCCATAAAATATCTAAGTTTATCCATATAACATTGCATGGACATCCAGAGAATATCTGAAGTTCCCGGTTTTAGACATCCATGGAATATCCAAAATCATCCTGTGATTAGATATCCATGCAATAACCATTACATTGTGTTCTGGATATTTCTTAACTTGCATTTTTTCTCATTTATGACCACATTCAAAACAAAAATGAAATGCAATTGTCATTTAAAAGTTTTTATTTTTTCTTCGATACACTGCGAAATTTTGCATGTCGGAGCCAGTCTTTCACAAACCCTTCTATATTTGAGACGTAGCACTCCATTTGGATTTTCTTACAGCCTCTGAAACAAATTTTTTTTATATATTAATATAATTTTCTTAACACCTGATGATACAGAAACCACTATAGCCAATAAGGAGACTGAAGCTCTATGTGATACCAAAGTACCAGCCGAGTGCTGTGTAGAGGTATGTACATTGTGTTTCTCGTGTTTGCCTCTAAGTAAAAAGCCAGTCCCTATAAATTCATTCTTTAAAAACTATTGTACATACAGTAATGTGTTTAAAATACTGAAAAACTCTTGCACTTCAATTCTAATAAACATCTAGGTACCTTTGAAATAACCATTCGTCAGGGTATTCCTTCACAAACATCTGTATCTGGTCAGGACCCAAGCGCATCATAAACTTTGATGAGGCAATACTATTCATGAGATTAAATGCTTACTTCCCTCGTCTGAATAAAGAACCAGTATAAATAAATAAAAATCATAATAATCTGAATAGGGAAGATTTTTATGCTATCAAACATTTGGAGACATCTTTTCAACAACGAGGTTTCAACTAACTATAACGGTGCACCTGACAATGGTTGATGCAAGAATTCTTAATTTCAATTGACCTGAAGACACAGACAGCAACACCGGCAAGAATGGTTATTTCAAATGAACCAACTACGCTGCTGAAGCCTTCACAAGGCTTCCTAGGTCCTTTATTTTACATTTAAAAACTAAGTGGAAAAAATTAAATGTCACAAAAAAACAATTTCTCGGAAAAATGACAATGAAGGCAAGAGAGGAGTTATTGATGAAATACTAAATTACCATTTAATGAATTTCCTGCTTCCAACAAATTTTACAAGAGTCCTCGAAAAAAATCTTGTCCTTTCCCTGATTATTCCCAGTTCCCCCAGTCACTGGCCACCCTGTATTCTCGTAAAAACATTAATGAGGAAAATGCTCATGATGTTTTTACCTTCTGTGTAGTCCACCTATTTTTTTAATTAGTTTTTTCTGCCAACAATAATGACATTGATGAACCCTGGAAAATAACTCTCAGGGTACAAAATAGATTTTTTGGGAAAAAAGGGACTGTCACTTGTGCATAACCAAAAGATAACATGGATAATTAAGTCCAACATGTAAAGCTCATAAATCATCAAAATATCCACAAATGGAAGTCATAAAAAATTAGTTAGTTAAATGACTATTACATCGATTGTAAGACGAAACATCAAGTTTGAGATTAGCAGTAGTCTTTTTTACTTACTTATAAAATATCACAAAATTTTGAATAAGGCTGCTTGAAAATTCCAGCCAAGGGGATAACTTTCAAGAATGCGAAGAATCACCAGAGATTATTTAATGCATGGCTAGGAGTCGTTCATTTCCTTCTTGTTTAATTTTAAAATTCTTACCAAATATAATATCCTTCATCTTTAGATCCACAAAAACCCTCTTCTTCTTAAATCCAAGCCAGCTGAAGTCTGACGCCACCTCATCAGTTATTGCTGCTCGCAAAATTCTCACAACAAACTCTTTTGCTGAGCTACCCCCAATAAGACCAAGCTCACGAACCTGTGAAAATGGGAAAACATTTAAACTCCAGTATCATTACGATACAATATTTGGCCACATAAAGCATATAAATGAGTGGCATACCAACTGTTTCCTTTGAGAGGCATCACTCAAATTTTCCTCTACGTCCTCCAATTCCTGTAAAGTTTTGATGGGAAAGTTAACCAAAATTCCAGGATCAGATTCCTTATCCTCTTCATCCCATCTTTTTGAGCATGAACCCTTCTCCATAGCTTCCTCTACCCCTCGCAGTCGCATATCAAGCCCGATGACTGCCCGTTTTATGAAAAGTAATGTTTTCATGGCATCTTCTTCAAATCCTGGAATGACACCATTTTTCTTTATGAACACATTAAGAATCTGGTAAATGACAAAGCAATCTTCCAACAGTTTATTCAAAAACTTAAAAAAATTAGTACGTATCAAGTGTCCTTAAAATGAAAAGTTGCATGAAGAACTTACGTGACTTAGAGGATGATGAGCTTGGAGTAGGGGAGTTCACCAATGCTACCCATTAGCTTGACCCATTAGCTCTTTTCTGGTCATTAATATCTTTAGCATTCGGAAATTTTGGTGGTGAGGGTAATTTCCTTCTCGGACTCACATCCACTTCATCCTCCTCACTCTCCGATGACCAAGCGATGCACACCCTCTTTCTTTTCCCTTTTCCTCTTTCAGTATCTGAATTCAGATCAGACGTGTTTTCGGCAACGGCACATTTTTCCCGTGCTCGTTTCAGGGAACCTAAATGTAAAACGGTAGATATAATTCTCTGAAACTAAATATCACAAAGCCAGCCCAATTTGGGAAAAGGAAAACATTCTCATATTCCAATTGAAACAATGGCGTGTGTCCCATCTTGGAAAATGAAATGAGAATAGGTAAAATACACAGCAACTTCGACCCTTAAGGCCAGATTGTAAAGAAATACATCATACTTATACACCACTCCTTTGAGAAATCCAACTTACCGAATACATTTTTCCCTATACGCCTTGCTTCAAAATTACACCAGGTTTCTTCTGGGTCGATTTCTGTCTCCACCATCCTCCGGATTTTACGTACATCTTTCTCAGGGGGCCATTTGCAAGACCCATTTTTAAACCATTGCAATAGAACAACCTCTACACTCCCTTCCTCTATGAAGTTCACTATTATCCACATAGCAAAACTAAAAACCGAAGCAGATACAATAGAAAATATGAGACATACTATTCGTCAAGGCACTCGTTCATTTTATCATTATATATATTGCAATTGGTACTTAAAAATTAAGTTTCTACTTTTATTATAAGGACAGTTTTATTGGTAGGATTACCACCGCTTCGAATTTCATGGGAATGGGGTATATTCAAAATTAAAGTTAAAATCACTTACCTTAATGAATTGACTACAGCCCTCTATCGTGTCACATGGGTCACATCACTTGCTTTGTTCTCTGTTGGCGCCAGTTCATGTATCGATAGGTGAATTCGATCTTCGAGGTACGGAAGTAGAATAGCTACCGATTTACGGTAAAAATTATAAAAATGCTTCTAAATAAATTTATAAATAGCTTACACATAAATAAAAGAGGGAAGAAATCGCCAAAAGTTTTCGTTTCTGTTTACACAACGTGCATACCGTACGTACAAGAAGTATGAGAAATTTACATCAAAACAGTAGAAAGTCTATGTAGAAAGAAAAAGAAATTTTTTAGATAGTTGTCGATAATGGAGTTTCTAATTAATAAAAGACATAATTTTTTATTTTATTTTACGATTCTGATACCAAAATAATGCAAGATAAAACATTCAATTATCGTAAAACGCAATGTGTATGTATATGTTTGTACGCAAAATTTCTCATGTTGTTATTGTGATGACTGGGAGCACAACTACCGAGAAACGTTTCCTGAAATTGTCTTTGTGATTGCTCGTCTCATCAGTAAAGTAGCCATTCCCTTGTAATTATGGAATCGTACAGGCCATTATTATTCTTTTCGTAAGTGGCATTTCAGTGAAATCTTTGAGAAATGGCCACCAAACGTAAAGGATTCTCTCTTTTAACCAGACGGGTGCAGAACAAATTGATAAAAACTGACTTTGAAAGCCTTTTGCAAGACGAAGTGGAAGAGGACAACTCTCCTGAGGGTACATCCAACATCGAAGAAGTTTTGGTCTCAAGTGAGAATGAAGGGTTTTCTAGTGCTTCGTCCGATTCTTCTTCGGTTTATGAAGATAATGGTGGTGATGATGCTGAGAGTGGGACAGCCAGTGAATCCAGCTGTCAGGAAAACATTCCTGTGAGCATTGGCGACTTTCAGTCGCGTTTACGAAGCTGATCTCTTGAGAATAACATTACACATTCAGCGTTGTCAAAGCTTCTGTCCCTGCTAGCCGAAACTCCTCCTGAAAGCCTGTCGTCATTGCCAAAGGATCCCAGAACTCTCCTAAAAACTTCAGTGTCGACAGGATATCGGAAAGTCTTACCAGGCAATTATCATTTTGGATTCAGACAAGGTGTTTTAAATGCATTACAGAGGTTTGAAAGGCCTCCTAAAGGTATAAAATTATTAATAGGTGTGGATGGTTTACCTATAGCAAAAAGCTCAAAAAGCCAATTTTGGCCTATATTAGTGCATTTAGTCCCAATTCGGAACTCAGAGGTGTTTATTGTGGGCATATACCATGGTCATGAGAAACCCCAAAGCACCAATGACTTTCTTGAGGACTTTGTAGCTGAAGTATCTAGCCTTGTAAGAAATGGCTTGGATGTTCCTGGGCTCGGTAAGCTCCCAGTAGAAATTTTTGGTATTTGTTGTAATGCCCCTGCTAAAAGTTTTGTTTTGCGTATTAAAGGCCATACTGGGTATTCGTCGTGTTCTCGATGCACCCTAGAAGGGAAGTACATTAGAAATAGAGTATGCTTTCCGGGTGCTATTGGGAACAGGCGTACACATGAAACTTTTATTAGGCAAGAGCAGGAAGATTTTCATGTAGGAGTAACTATACTCCTTGATATTCCAGGGTTAGACTTAATTCATAGCTTTCCCTTAGATTATATGCACCTTGTGTGTCTGGGTGTCATCCATAAGTTGATCAGATTGTGGCTGGGTGGAAAATTGCCCTATAGATTTCAATCAAGAATTGTGCAGCAAGTGTCAGATACACTGCTATCCTTAGTTCCATTCATACCCATTGAATTTGCTCGTCGCCCTCGAAAAATTGAGGAGGTTAGCCGCTGGAAAGCCACAGAATTCCGGCAGTTTCTGCTTTATACTGGGCCAATAGTATTACAGTAGAAACTCGAAAATACGAACTTCGAAATTACGAAATTTTGATTTTACGAAGCAAAATCTTCAGTCCCGACCAAAAGGGTATCTAAGTGTATGTAACAGTACGCGATATTACGAAATAACGAAGTTTTAAAATTACGAACCTCGGATCTTGGTCCCGACGTGAAAAAGTTACTCGTTTATACGAATAGTGATGGATCACAGTAACGTTTCGGCGCTCCTTTTCAGAGTTAAACATCTAATTAATGATTGTCGCCGAATACATTACGCACTGAATGTATTACCTGGACGATATCTCATTTTTCAATGCTTCAATAGTAAAGGTGTGGTTTCGCTGGGGCGTCTGGCGTCCGTCCAGCAGTCGGAAGTCACTGACGTACTCATCCAATGTACAGAAAGCCCTCAACTAACGAACGAGATGCATTCCGAGAACTTGTTCATAAGTTGAAAAACGTTAGCCAGGCATCGAAAATTGTAGTTACTATATTTCCTGGCCCATAAGACGCACTTAGTTTGCTCCAAAATTTGCTCTTAAATTGTTCGTTCGTCCTCTAAGACACAAGCTGATTCGCCGGGAAAATACTATGTAGGGATGGTCAGATCGGATCTAAAGATCCGCGGGTATTACGTTTCTCCGGATACTGAAATCGGATCCTAATTCATTTAAAAAAATCGTATCTGGATAAGATAAAAAAATTCACACTGGGGAGTGGATACCATTAAAATCGCCCTAAATAACGGTCATCCTGTGTTGCGGCCGATGTAGGAACTAGTTTGAACCATGGAAGTTGGCTGCTGATGCTCTCGAAAGTATGTCTATAGGATGTCCTCGAAAGGATATCCCAACTGGAAACGCCCTAACTAACTAAGTTAGGGCGGGTATGCGATGAGTGAAATGTGATACGTTTGGTTCGCGGTCATAGCTGATAAGTGACTCCCAACGGGCAACGCCCCTCCCCCCACCCAACTTTTGGAAGCCACCTGTGAAGTTAGGGCGTGGGAAAGCGATGAGTGAAATGTGATACTTATGATGAAATGTGATGCTGACTCGAGAAAAATTATCACTTTACTCCGTCCCCCTAACTATGAGCGCCAAGACGAGGGTGGGGGAGAGAGAGAGGTGGAGGGGGGAGCAAGAGGCAGGCCAAGGACGCGTAGCCATTCGCTGGACTGCAGGAAGCGCCAATGCTTGGCACGAATGTCTCTGGAAAAAAGTGCTGGACATCTTTTCTTTACACGACTACAGTAATTGTATTAAACTTGAGTACCAACTTGAGGAGTATCCGCATTGAAAGATGAACGATGCAGCTAGAATTTATATCAAAGCTCATTTTCGTATCACTTCTCATAGCCGAGTAGCATTTCCGCGAAATGATCGATTTTAGGCAAGTTAACTAATTTTTTCTCCGATGTGGTTGATATACAGTACGCACAAATATGTATCAAGCCCTGTGAAATAAGTTCTAGCAACATCCTTCCTGCGCAAAACGGTGAAAACAGAATTTCTTTATCTATTAGCATGGCGATGTAAAAGTCAAAGGTCTAAAAATGGGTTTCCTGGCGTGGTATCCACTTCCAAAAGTGAATTATGCTTCCTATAAAGGTAAGTAAAAACAGATTAGAGTTCCGATTCTCTCTTCGCATGCGCCGATGCACTACGTTATTTATCCCATTGATATGACAATGCGTTTCAAAGCTCTTTCGGGTGACATGCAACATAATTTCAGGTTGTGGAAAAATCATGAAGGAGTGCAAAGTCAACCTCATAGCTACCACCGGGGTAAGGTTACAATTTGAATCGACCGAAATAACGGCTCCCTCGTTCGATCATCGGCCGTATCAATCTAGTGTTGTCTGACGAGGCCGCTGAAAGGAGGCCCAACCCACTAGTGAAAGCCACCTCGGTAAAAGCGAAACTGGGTGAGGGTAGATAATAACAGATAAGGTGAAGGAGTGATCCTCTCGGGTTACCCCCTTCTCCTTCTCGCTGAATGAGTCCCTCGCAGATGAATGTCGTCGCGCCTAGGAATAAGGAACGAAGAACTTTTTTCTTGAAGGGTCTTCTGGGAAAACCCGGTTTAGACACGCCAATTGTTCAGATCCGACTGAGGTATCACCCTAAAATCTGACAGCTTTAATGTTTCCGGCTGAGTGATTGAGAGGGGTAGCTAGATGGAAGGACTGCTCGTCAGGCAATTTCCACATATCCTGTAAATGATATTTTACCATTCATCACGATAACCCGATTCGAGCCATGTATTGCCAGTAATAATCATTTGTCATCACAAAACGAATGAGTGAACGGAATAATGCATCGATTTGATGCGAAGGTAGCTTGACACACGGAAGTCGAAATCCATTGAAACGCGGCATTCGTCTTACTTCCGAACCATCCGTAAAAAATGATGACGCAAGTAAACAATAAACATTGCAAATTGATATATCCAGATAATATTGTTAAAATTCGTCATGGCAAAGAGGGGTAGCACCAATCCGTGAGTTGCTGCACGCGGCACCGCCAGCTGCAACGGCAAAATAACTTATCCGGTGGCGCCAAATTTGAAATTCCCGAAAATAGGAATAATAAAACTCCGACAAATAAGTTGTGTTCAACTGACAATGAGTGCACCCTGTGGGCATGAATACACATTTAAATATACTTTCATGAATTATAACTTCGTAAAACATGCAAGTACATCGCGAGAGTACATCTTAATCTAAGGAAACAAAAAAAGAGCTTCATCGCGATGTTTTTGAAAGATACTCGTTCATACGAAATTTGATATTACGAAGTGGCGATTTTTCCGGTCCCGTCAACTTCGTAATTTCGAGTTTCTACTGTAGTAAAAAGTGATATCCCTAATGAAGTTTACAAAAATTTCATGTCTCTTCATGTAGCATTACGTATTTTGTTGAATGATGATTCTGATTGTTCCCTGGTGGAGTATTCTCAAACACTACTGGAACATTTTGTTAAGACCTTTGAAATTCTGTATGGAAGAGAGTATGTCTCTCACAATGTACATAATCTCCTGCACCTAGCAGATGACTTCTCAAGGTATCGATCACTGGATAACTGCAGTGCTTTCCCATTCGAGAACTATATGCAACGACTGAAATGCCAACTACGATCTCCTTATAGGCCCTTGGAACAAATTGTCCAAAGGCACAGTGAATTTGTCCACAATGACACATTTGACATTCTCAGGGAACAGAGATCCGGAATTAAATATGACTGTTTACACTCCAATGGACCTTTGACACCAGAATGTTCAAATACACATTCCCAGTTCAAAAGGGTAATCTTAAAAAGCTTTAGCTTGTATGTAGTCAAACCCAATAATGTATGTGGTGCAAATAATGGTGATATCATACTTGTTGAAAACTTTGCGTATTCAAAAAAATCCAAATGTATGGTAGTAGTGGGGAGAAAATTTCAGAAAAGAGTAGACTTTTACACAACTCCATGTAGAAGTTCAAATCTTGGAATTTTTACCCTGGGAATTACATCAGAAATGAAAACCTGGTGCATTTCTGACATTAAAGTTAAATACTTTGCCTTCAACCACGGATCAGAAATGATTGTTTTTCCACTCTTGCACTGCAGAAATCCTCAATAGTCTGTACCTATCAATCAACCACATATTATATAATGAATTGGAAGGTTTCCATTCATCAAGATCCAACTCCCTAATTTTTTCTTTTTGTTTTTTTAGCAAAACATCTTTCACGAATGACAAAGTAATTTGCCCAAGTCTGGAACCCAGAGTTTTTTTTAATAAAATTTCATTTATGCATACCCTGACTTTTTGTTACTAGCAAAATTATATCACACCATCTAAACTGAGCTAATCCTAGGACAACGTACCACAACATCTATGTCTGAGGTATGGGATTCAAAGCTATGGGTTGTCAGGCTGGCTCATTCCTGACTACCATGGCTAGCTGATGCTTGAAATATTATCACTTGTGTCAAGTGGTGCTTCATTAGGCTCTTGTAAATAAATTATATATATTATTTTATTTTTCCGATAAATCTCTATTAGCTAATGTTTCCTGGATATCATTACAATATCTAATGCTGGATATCATAACATAATATCCATACAATATCCATACAATATTTCAGATTCAATATTACCTTCTATGGATATTTTCAACCATCTATGGATATCCAGTAGATATCGCATGCTACTTGGGTTATAAATAATAAGAATCTTTATTAAATTTTATTTAAATAGGTACATACATAATTCATTTACGCAATGACAAGTAGGATTATTTATCATTCCCCTTCTGTCGTCTAATTTCTCTAGTGAGTCTATTTTATCACGTTTTTATTAGTTCAGTTTCCGTCATGTCTGCCTGTCCGGGTGGAATATTGCAACAGAGTTTAAACTAACTTCCCGATCTGCTGGAGACTAGAAATTTTAACCATAGCTCAGAAGTGGATGACAATTCAATATTAGCTATCTATTATAACAATTAATTGATTAATTAATTTTTAATAAATTAACAATTAATTAATTAACATATTTCCTGATGTGCTAGTAGAGGATTATAATATTAACCATAGCTCAGAAGTGAATGACAATGCAATGTTAGCTGCTTGTTATAACACTTAATTAATAAATTAACGATTCATTAATTAATAAATTTCCTGATGTGCTTGGAGAGGCTCGAAACTTTAACCGTCGCTCGGAACTGGATGTCAATGCATCATTTGCTATATGTTGCAATAATGAATTGATTAATTAATTACCGATCTATTATTTAACAAATTTCCTGATTTTCTAGTAGAGCCTTGAAATTTTGACCATAACTCCGCAGTCTCGGACGACCCTTGCTGAATGTATTCGTCTCGAACGAAATTATGTGCCATAACGGCCAAGGTGCATAAATAACTATTTCACCACAGTCACACACATTCAGGGTTTTACTGACCCAGTTCTAAGTATGGTATAAGGTCTGAATATGTGCTAGTCTCTCGCTCGACAGATAATCATACTCAGCTGATAAAGAAGTACTTCTGGACATAATAAGGAATGCATATATAGAGCTGTATACACCACGCTTTTACTAGAATTTATAGAGATCTAACAGTTGATTGTTCCTCATGTGCATGACTCGTGGTAAAATATTCTATATGCAACTTGGCCTTGTATGTCACATAGTTAACTAATAAATACCTATACCTAGCTGAGTGTGATGTGCTTCACCGGCTCCTTTGGTTTAATTTTCAGGGTAATAAGAGTTACAGAATTTGAAATATTATAGGTAAGGAGAGTTAATATTTTTTCAATTCCACACACTCAGCTGAACAGAACCTGGAATACGTTAGGAATTTCCTATGTGTCCCTGTCAGTCTCATCATAATGTATAAAATCGATTGGAAACTTTCACCCAGACATAAGACTAAAAAGCAGAAAATAATTAAGTAAAAACAATTTTTTAATATACCACGTTTTTAAAACTGACTAAAAAGTATAAAATAATTTTCCCTGGGCCCTTCTAAATTTTAGAGGGTGAATTTTTAGTGGCTATGGAGATATATTTAAGACTTAAAGAGAAAAACATGGGGCGCAGGTAACCCATGATAATTAAGGTGGAGTAAAGGGACCAGGAGTCGTTGAGCAAACTCCCACAATTAATACCATTTGCAATGCACTGAAATTGGTTGTGAATTCATCCGGATTATCTACTTCTATTATGTACTGCCTGCACCCCACGTTTTTCCCTTCAAGTCTTAAAAATATCTCCATAGCCACTAAAAATTAACCTTAAAATTTAGAAGGGCCCAGGGAAAATAATTTTATACTTATTAGTCCGTTTTAAAAACGTGGTATATTAAAAATTGATTTTATTTAATTTATTATTTACTTCTGCTCATTATATTTGTGACAGTGACATTTTATTTTGTTTCACTTTTTGGTTTTGCTTATTCTTTTACTTTTTTTAAATTATGTATCTAATAAAATTATTGCTCAACCAATTTTCAATGTCTTGGCAGTGCTACCAAGTGGAGAAAATTGCTGTCTGAAAGATCTTCAATTAATATTTATGAACTTATTTATCTCTCATTTTTTATTATTCTCAGTCATGCCTCAAGAGTCGCAACCAAATGCACCAAAGTTTGAAATACCTTGTGATGATAATGCCACGTTTCCAGACACTCCTGATAAGGAAGAGGTATTTAGATTTCAGAAGGAAGCACCATTCTCAATACACTGCACTGAAAATATTTTGTTTCAAGAAACCCCTCTGGATGAAGAAAATAATTGTAAATCTAATGTCCCCGAGGAAGTTGCTAAGGATTGGGGGGCACGGATACCTTTTGTACCGCCTCCAAAAGATCAGGAGAACTTAGGGGATGATGAAGACAGTTCCAAGGAAAATTGCTCTCCTGAGGATTACCAGCCACCTGCCGTTAAGGAGAAGCGTCCGTTAGCTGGTATACTTCTTCCATCAAAGAATGTTCCTTTCAAGCCTTTGGGAGAAGAGGATGAGACAGAAGAAAATGAAGCAGATTCAAAGGTATGATATTAAATAGGTCAGTACAAAAAAATGTCTATGGTTAATTGTAGCAAATTAATGAGCATAATTGGAGTTGAATGTTGTGGCATACAGAAATATTTCCAACATGTATTTATGTTTAGATAAAATTCAGTCTATTTCTAGTGTATGTTTTAATCACCACCTTTTGGGTTATGAGTCTTATTTCTTGATGATGTCTGGCATTATCATGAATGTCTTAAACTTTTGTTTCTTGCCAAAACTCCAAAAGTGAAACTGAGACTCACTCTTATATGATACATAATTCTTCCCTGAATGCTGGGGTTGCGTTCCACAAGTATGCTGCGTTGTGATAATCCCCGTTGGAGTAAGCATTAGTCTCATGGAAATAAGGAACTTAGAAAGCTAAGATAAAATACAATAGTGATGAAAATGGTGGAGCATCATGCCGACTGCATGCACTGACACAATATCATTCCGAAGTCCTGGCTTCAGTGCAGAAAAGGAAATTACATCAGGATTGAGGAGGAAGTGCAATAAATAACTAATTTTCGTGTTGTAATTATGAAATTTCCAGAATTGTTTTCCCCATTTCTTCCCAAAGATATAAAAAAGATTAATCTTAATCAAGAACTGAACTAACAATAATATAGACAACTTGAATGACTGGAAAGCGTAAAAAATGTGTACATACGGACTCAGCGTAGTTATACTTTACGAGTCTCCTATGGTGAATAAGTTTTGAATTATAACATCATCCAATTGTTGAGCTTTAATTGTATTCAGAGGAAGGAAGACAAGGCATATATTGGGTAAACAAAGGGTGTCAACATGTTTGTGGGAGCTTGCTTTGTCCAGCAGGAGGAGAATCTTCCTCCATATTTTCTCCCGCCATTCATCTTTGCAATTGAATTAGTTTTACGAAAAATCTCAATGGTCATCCAACTCTTCTTGTTAAAATCATGAACAATGGGAGGGTTTTCCTGTTGAACATTTTTTAGACAGAGAGGCTCCCATACTTCCCGGTAAAAATTGGTTTTATCTTGTCGGTACCCGTCTGGTCTACGTGAAGACCCCACCGTCACTCTCATTTTACTTTTCTTCGCCACATATCTCTAGGGAGCTAATGTTGAAACGTGCTTTAAACTTTGTCAGCCAATCAGCTGAGGCTTTGAAATCCTGGCCTTTTTTCTCTAGGGAAATTGTTTCCGCTTTCTGCAGTAAAATAGAGCTACTGACAGGTTGGTTTTCTTGATGGCATTTGCAAAAAAAGGGAAAACTGTATTTTCAGTGTCAGCAAATTCAGTGCCACGCAGGGGCTTGCTCTTTAGCGACACTCATTCCACCACCTTAATTTGAATTTTTCACAGGTGGATAGCATCGATAGAGAAACTCCAAATTTTTGACAGCTAATGTCTTACTAATTTTGTTTGCTTCAACTTCATTCATCATCTTTAATTTATCATTCAAAGATTTGCATTTCTCAGATTTATTCGGTTTTGACGGATCCATATTCTATGGATTTCACACAACTTGGCACATTTGTAATGCACTCCTTGTAGCACCACAGTCTCGAGATCTCCGAGCAAACTTCTGATGCCTTCATGCTGGTCGAGGAAAGACTAACTTTTATCAGTGCAGTCCCCAAATGTTCTCTAAGAACGCCAACTCTTGTATACTATGATTGTGTTGAGGGGTACTAGCTTATGGAGGGATTAGTTGCTGCTTTCAGAAAACAATCTTGGTCTCCGGCAAACAGTCTCACTGCATCAAAAATAATACAGTGTAGCCAATTGAGAACCCTGTGTCATGTCCTGAGACGTAGGAGAGGCAATGAAAGGGAAGGAAAATGCCTCACAAGGGAGTCCTTTTTGAAGGACTGATCCCAATCATTTGTATGGTTTGTTTGTGACACGCTCCTCCGTTTGAATTAACTGAACATTTCATATTTGTGGGGTTTATCTCTAATATTAACAACGGATATGGATGATGAGAAAGAAAAGAGGTGTGATTTATCCCCTGCTTCAATTCTTTCATGTCGAAGTCAACTCCTCCAGTAATTTTAATAAGGAACATTCGATGAGCTATAATACTTTGTACGAAATTCATAGTGCGGGCCTTGTCAGTACTTTCTTTTAGAGAAAAATGACTTCCAGGGAGTGCTTGGCCCAAAATTCGACCTATTTCTGGAGAAAATCTGCCAAACTCCGAACCCACTGTAGTAAACAAACTGGAATTTTTCACGGGCTTTAAATCTCTCGCAATTGGGGGGTGGGGATTCGAAAGGAGAGTTGGGCACAGAAAAAGGGAGTGGGTGAGGGAGAGGGGGAAGGAGCCTAAGTCTGGCAGGGAAGTTGGCGGGGGAAGGAGGTTTACCTGGGTTGAGGGTAAAGGACCCACATTGGGGAAGGGACAATGGAAACATGAGAGGTTGTGGCAGGGTGAAAAGAGGCAAGTCCTTTTCTTTTGCTTCTTCCGTTTCGCCCCCCCTCCCAATGTTTCCAGTGTGCCTCTCAAGTTCACTGACCAATTGGAGTCCTGTACCCTCAACCCAGCTAAGTAGGCAATGTGAATTATCCATTATTTATGTACTTGGTAGCTCTCAAGTTCTTGGGCAATGTACGAGTGGAAAAGCTTCACCGTTAATGATGCAACTCTGTGGATCCGCATGAATTCCGTTGTTTATGAGTCAAACTTTCTAATAGTTCTTTTTGTAACCACTGGGATCAGGACTGAGGTTCGTAATTTCATATTAATGAAAATTTCGTAATATCATTTTTTCTACCATATGTTTGGATAGCCTTTTGGTCGGGACCAATGATTTGCTTCGTGAAAACCAAAACTTCTTCATAACGTTGTTCGTAAGAACGAGAGTCTACTGTATTTGGCTTTGAAGTACTGAGGGTACAGGTTTCCAATGTTAGGATACACTATTTCACAAGGTCATACAGGGTTGCTACAGTACTGGAATACCTGGAAAAGTAATGGAAATCGGAAGTGGGCCTGGATGAGAATTAAAAAGTCCTGGGAATTGGGAAATTAGCCTCAAAATTAACCCACGTCAAGTTAGTGTGATTGTTTTCAAAAAGTTGGGAGTATCATTTTTTGGCACTTTTTGTTCCCTTGCCTGAATGAGGCAGTGGAGCTCTTGTTTGGTGTTTAGCTATTTGATGATGTCACGGAAAATTAACTTGCGGGCCCTTATCTTTACACTCATGCCGAGGAAGATGGAATATTTGCTTCTCCTCAGATTTTGTACAAGTAATACATGGCCTTTATCATGGTTGAGATCTGAGAATAATATGCTTTCGGAAAGGAAGCTGATTTCCCCTTAGAGCGATAGAGGCAGCGCTCTGTTTGTCGGGAAGCTTTATTATTCCTCCATATTGAATATATGTGTCAACAAGTGGTGCTCGTATTCTTGTACATTTTTTCCAATATGGATCGTGCATAACCTAAGTTACCAACTTATGGGGGAAGGGGATCGCCTTAAAACCTACAGTGGGTAATGAGGGGGAGGAGGGGGGTTCACTCAAATTATCGTTGCTGTTACAATGCGCCTGTTTATGTTTCTTATTCGTCAAAATTGGGTCGACAATGCTACAGAGTTTAACATGAGGAAGGGCACGTGGGGTGTTTCTTACACCCCATGCTTCTACTTTAATTCAATGTAACCCGAACCATTGGCTCTACAGTGTTGCAAGTCTTCTTACCATCAATTACATTTAAACCTTCTCGCGGGTTGAATAGCGACCTCGTGACAACACTTTTCAAGACAGCAGTCAGAAATGTGGAGAGGGGATAGAGAACTTAAAGTAGATGAGCACAGCACCTTGCGCCATGATTTATGGTCGATTTTTAGAATTTAAACATGAATATTACTTGTTCCAATTGAGATTAGATAGTTTCATTATATCTAGTTCGCCTACTTTGTCTTATGTCAACCTATCCCTAAAAATAAACTCACTCGATAATTGAGAAAATATTTTGGAATTGAAAGTTTTATTTGTAGAGACAATGTTATATGACATGTCGGGGGGGGGGGGGGGGGGGTTGGGAAAAATACTACGGTTGTCAACAAATGGGGGGTGGAGGGGGTAAAATAATCACAGAGCGTAGTTTACGCATGACCCCTTATTAACACTTTGAATGCTATGGGCGTAATGGTAAGTCTAATTTTTTTTCTAATTTACTAATTTTTTCCGAGAAGGACAATGGATGTACTTGGACGTCCATGGATTGCCATCAATTGAACGGCAGCTGGACATAAGGATGTGACTGCAGTCTTTCTGGTAGATGTATTTATGGCCACGCAGTGCATAAAATAATCCGCTAGATTGCATAGAAAGTCCAAAATTGAAGAGAGGCTTCTTAAACCTAGATCGAATAGTGATCTTAAAAATATTCCCTAAGTGCTTAAAAATCATCAGTTTTTCAGGGAGTGCCTCCAATTTAAAGTCCGGTGCTCAAAGTGTTACAGAACAGATATTTTCACTTGGAAAAGTGAAAATTTTGGTCTGTAAAACCTGGAGAGGTCCTGAAATTTCATAATCTCTAGTCTGTGGCTCCCCCGTCATACGTACCTGCCAGTTGATTGATATATTTTCCTATTTACACTTCGCAATTATCATGGATGCGAAGATTGGCATACCAACTGAACAACAGTAATAAAGGAGGCGAACCACGGTGATTGCTAAATTTCCCTCTCTTGTCTCCTCTATCATATGCTGAAATTATTTCTTTTTCTCTTTTTAATTTTTGGCCTCTTTCTGGTTTACTTAGGTTTTACTCTGTTCACCTTTTTGGATTCTTTTCAAGAATTTTTTCGCTTGTAAAATTTATTACTGAAAAATAAAATTGGATATGAATGGTAGCATATTATTCATGTATTATGAGTTTAGAACTTACTAATTCTAAGTTAAAACATGCAGGAGAATTTAGCCAAGTAAATGACAAATGCTATAATCACACGTTTCTATCGAAATCGCAGCCACATGGAGTGTGCACCATACTGACACAAGATGACTTTATCTCTGAGACACACTCTGAAAGACCCTCTCTAGAAGGTCAAAGCGATGGCTCTCTCTTGCCTTATGGTACCAGGGTGGCGATCGTCAGGGATAGGAAACTGTGATAGGAATTTCTCGTTATTTTTCTACCATTACGTTTATCAGCCAGTCTTTCCCACCCTTTATTTCACCAACTAAAACTAATGTCCATCGCTGACGTTCATGGAATAAGCCATTAATTCGTGGGTCATTCAGTTGTGAATCTTATTAGTTGTGAAACTTTTGCATATCCTTATTGCGATATTTGCCTAGTAGTGTTAAAATTCATGATCACAATGTATTACGCTCATCGCAAGGAATCCAAGGCTATGTTGTTTTTTTTTAACTTCCGAGACTCATTTCGAGAGGTAGCTAGAGCACACTAGCTTGTAGTAAATACATGCTTGCAGTTCTAAAAATGCGAGACTATGATTATTAAAATGGTAATACAAGTACAATCTCACGTGCAAACAAAATCTTACGCAAGATCATTTTCGATTCCCATACCCCCCTTCATGAGACAGTAAGAAGAGCCCTCCTCCCCTTCCCACCTTTCACGCTTGACATAATTATTGAATGGCCCCATTAGCTCCCTCCCTCCCTCAATTTAGTCAGGTCACAAACCACCTCGAATAATATATTCCTGAATATCATGCTGCCATTGCTAATTACCTCCTGTCTTTGCTCACAGTGGCGAGCTTACGTTTTGTTTATCCAAATATTTTTACATTGCAATTGATTAAAATACTCTTGCAATCAAGGGGTTATAACCACGTTAATCTAATTGTTATTCGCTTCTGAAGGTTACTTACGCCATCCGATTTTGATGTAGTCCAACAACTTGGCTTTGATTTGTATTTTTTGCCCACCTTGGTGATACCTATGCCAGAGTCTGCCAGTAAATTGGCCTTCAACTTTCCCTTCGATGCCTTTTCAGTAATCCTCAACTGCCCAGAACTACCACGACTCAACTATAATTTTGATGAGAGTTTAACAATGAAGGTTTAATATATTTTTTTCATTAGGATGCACTTGTAGCTTTATTATGTATTGATTTTAGCTTTTAACATTTTCTGAGTTTTTGACGAAAATTTAATTCAGCAGAAATGAAATATTCCAATAATAGGTGACCTTTTGGCGATTAGTCAGGGAAATTGGTAAATCTATCAGGGAAAAGTTGGGGAATTTTAAAATTAGAAATCAGTACTTGGTACACATCCACCATCACATTAAAAAATGAGCATATGTTTTCTGTCATTTCACTTCTCACTCTCTCGAGTTTAAACAAGCCAATTGGACTCGGACTGGAGTTTCCACCTCTTTCCTCTCTCTCATGCATGTGGAAAAGATAAGCTCCTGGAATGGCCTGACTGTTCAGTTGCTACGACTCATACCATGTGAATAGAAAACACTCCGGTCTGGGCTTTTTTAAAAAATGTCTGCATTTTGTCTTAGTGCATGTATTTTGGATTAAATGGCTCATAAACTTACTGAAAGGGAAAAAGAGGAATTTCTGGAAATTGATTCTGAGGTGGACAAATTCTTGTGGCTCAAGTGGCAGTGATTCTGAAGGTGATTGGTGCAAATATTCAGCTTGCAAAATGACTGTGTGTTTCCAGTGCTCTCGTACAATAACATTTGTCAGCAGAATCTGCACCCATTGGCCGAATCAGCTGAGTAAGAAGCAGCAAAAATATTTTCCTGAAATTTGCCAAAATATTTGTTTGCTGGGTTACTTATATTAGCCAAGTATCATTGTATTAATTGTGTCAGTGTTTTAACCTCATGATTCTATTTCCAGGAAGTTATTGTGGCTGAGCCTGCAGCAGACAATGCTGTTGACCCCATTGAAACTGCTAGTGTTAAGAGACCTCCCCATCAGTCAGTTTGGGAAACATCATTCGAGAGGTGAGTTGACTCCTCATGACTTGAGTGAGGAAATAGACAGTAGAAGGGGATTTTGAGGCAAATATGTTGTTTAATATTTATTTATTTATTTAGATCTACGGGTAAAAACCCATTTACATTTTGTGTTGTAGAACTATAGTTCTCATATCACATTAAATTACAATAGAAGAATAAAGGTACAATTATGTTTTTGCAAGTACAATCCAGGTATACAGATTATATGCAAAATGTAACAGACCAAAATGTATTTCGGGTGTGCCGCGTGATGATCAGGTTTAGTCTGACGTTTCGTGACCTCTACTGGTCACTTCTTGAAAGGGAATTGATGTCCCCGTTGCAGGTGAGGGATATATATATCTCAGAAGGGTGAGTTGGAGGGGGAAGAGGGATGGAGGGAGAGATACGTGAAAAATATTTATTGAGTATGGGCAGCCAAGTGTGGCTTATTTGGAGGCCACCATCTCTATTGAAATTTGCTTTGTTCTTCTTTATCTCAATGGCCTCACGATACAGCCTGGGTTTGAACCTGTTGACCTTGGCGATTACTTTTTTTTTTTCCATTTAGTCAATCTCATGTCCCAGGGCTGCATGTTCTGCCACTGCCAACTTCGACGTCTGTCCCAGTGGAGTGGCCCGTCGATGTTCCTCAAGCCGGGTTTTGATGCTACACACGTTCCACAGGGGATTTCATAGACTCCCTTAATTTGCAGGGGAGTCCTATCTTTCACACCTCTTAAGAGTGCCTTCAACTGTTGGTGCGGCCTAAAAGTGGTCTTAATTTCATATCTCCGGAGAAGATTCCCTATCCTGTCGGTCACGCCCTTGAAAGGAGGGTGTTTCGTTCTTTTGGTCATGTCGAGAGAATGTGAGAGAGTCTAATGCGAATGGTGAAACAGATAAATGATAGCAGAGTGAATGGTATGAGAGGAAGGGTTAGACTGAGAGTGTTTGTGAATAAATGTGGTGGAAGAGACTGAAGGAGAGGGGAGAGGGGCATTAGAAGTCTTAAAGGTGGTTTTACGTGAGGCACTTTATTGCACTATCTGATATATTTAAGGATATGCATTAAAATTGCATCATGTTAAGCAGTGAATTTCTATAATGCATGGGTAAATGCACAATGAATGATGGGAAATAATATTATTATGCGTTTATTGTCGTGGACGAATAGTCCTCTTAGACATTTTTTTCCATATACATATATATATATTTGAACAAATATTGAAACAAATTATCATTACTGGACAATAGTGAAAACGATAAATAAATTGAAATGTAGTCCTTGAACTGAATAGAATTTTTGAGATACAAATGTGGAAAAAAAGAAAATAAATTGTAAAACAAAAATCATATATCATATGAATAGTCGGTTGCCATACTGGGAAACAATAAATTGACAAAATTATTAATATGGGACAATACAGATTACATGGACTTTTTTAATCAATCTTTCATTATTTGATTTTGTCACTGCCTAATAGACATGCCAATTAGATATTTCTACTTAGTTTTGAAATATAAATTAAAACAATTGATGTGAATACCATACAAAAGATAGAAAGAGAGAAAAAAATAGTAATAAACCATGAGTTGAATAGTATCATTGTTATAATAGCCCATACTTCAGTTCCGAGCCTGTATTTTTGCATTGTGAAAACGGATGCTTCTTCAAATTGTGAAATTATCACATTCAGCTCCACTAAAGTCATTAGATCCAACCTGTATGGCCAAATGTAAATGTTATGAAATCTTGTGAAGAATTTATTTAATGGTACCTTTTGCTATGTTTTAAAGTTTTCGTGATATAAATATGTACATATTTACTCCTGTAAAATGAGGAGCCTGAAAGGGAAGTAGCTGCGTTCGTGAACTAGGAAACTCACTGAATTTATAACCAACCTTTGTGCGCACTCTTTGCAAGCAAACTGTCCCTCGAAAGTTTAGAGAGACACAGCACATTTATTGCCGGTTGGCATGAGCATCGACGGGGGTTGCTGCAAAATATTGGTGGGATGGGTAAATGCACTGAGTGCCGGAGATACCAGGGCACCACACAAGGAAAAATAATTGGAAAAGGCTTAGAAACTTTAGAGCCATGCTACCTATGGTTAGAAAAAAGTGGCACTAAAACCCGCATTTAATGTTTGATGTGAATGCTTGAAAATTAAATATGGCTAGCGTGTGAAAAATAGGGCCGTAACGTTTTTTTCGTCCAGTACCAAATATTTTTTCGGCCATTGCCTCAGCCATGATAGTATGTAATTCTCAGTCCTGTTACAAAGACCCGAGAAAATTTATCTATAGTTGCAGAGAAATCATCTTCTAATTGATGCTTAAATGATTCTTTGGCTTCTTTCCATTTTTAAAGTTGTAAAACCCGTGATGTGTGAGGTTGCAGAGTAGGTATAACATAAAAACAACTGCCCCTTGAAATAAAAAATAAATATTCGAGTTCTTTAAAAATTTACAACAGTTTATTTTGACTGTATTCTAATTCGATATAAAACATTTTTAAACTGTCAAATACATGCCAAAGTCCATGCCTCTTCCATTACTTTTGGAATTTAATTTCAAAAAACATAAAAATTCTTTTGAAAATTCAAAAAATAATAAAAAAATGAAACAAAAAAAATCGGAACGCACGTCGAAGCTAAACCAAGGAGCCGGCAGCTTGGCCTAAAGATACACAGAAATCCAGCTCGCAAGAGGACTCATATATCCGAGAGGCACACGTGTCGACTATGCATCGATGCTGGCCACCAGTGTTCGCCAGCCTCCGTCGACCTGTAGTCGACGGCGGCACTGAATGTGTTAAGTACCGTGTGTAAAATGGCCATAAGAATAGAAGAGTGTTTGTGTGCAACAATGTAGGAGTGAAATAGATGAGGCATGAGTGTAAGGATACAACTTTATGGAGTAAATTATTTAAGAAAAGTTGAGAAAATTTGGGGTTTCAGGGTGTATCACGTGAAATTTTTCCATGTTAGGAATGATAAAAAATTTTTGTGAAATTCACATAATTTTTATCATTCCTAAAATAAGAAAAGTTGGTTCCATTGGCCAAAGAGCAATAACTTAGCTCTTTGACTATGCCTACCCTGAAAGAGAATGGCATGATTAGTATACATGTCTGGTGTTATGTTATGTCTGTGATATTTTATGAGTATATGTGTTACTATAGTGCACTCATTTTTATCCAGTACATACCCATTAAACTGGACGATTGACTTTTTTATTTATAAATGCTATTTTTATGTAACGGACACGTTTTCTTGAACAAATACAACTACGTATGCATGTATCCGAAATCATATCTTTCTTTTTCATGACGTATGCTGTGATGGAATGCATATTTATGATGGATTCCTTAAGAATATATATGCCAGGCCATGATTTCAGCATACATATATGTTTTCATGGGTATGCATATTGAGAAAGGGATGCTACCTATCTGTTATCAACTATTGAATAGTAGAAAATGGTGTGGTGTGAAACTTGTGATGGAAATCCTAAATGTTTTGAGAATGATAGAATTTGAATTCATCCCAGGAACCCAAAAAATGACATAAATATGCATTGTTTTATACTCTATTATGTCATGGGAAATCAAATTGTTATATTGCTTTATCTCTATTTGGTTTAAAACTCGCAACTAATCTTTATCCCTTGTTTTTCAGTGAAATGCTGAGGTGTTTAAATGATGTCTCCAAACATGAAACTCCAGTGCAAAAGGAGGTGATTGATGATAATGAAGCCAGGATTTCTTGCTCAGAAAGTTACAAGACTATGTCCTCGTCAATTACACTGAGATCAAATGGAGGCATCAATTTAAGGCAAACGTGCTCATTAAGAACTGTAGAAACTGAAGTATCGACCGAGTCAAGGAGTGGCTATGAGTGCATTTCAAAGGCGGTGGCCAAAGTTCCCCTCAGTAACCCAGTGAAAGGTGAGAATGCAGTCAAGGCTAAGTTTGGTGGCAGAGGACTGTGGAGTGCTCAACCACTGGGTGGATTGTGTGAGACCTCCTCCTCCTCTGAAAACACAGAGACTGTGGAGAATCCATCTGAGAGGGATATGCTGGAATCCCTTCTTGGCAAGGTGGCACTGCCAGTTAGCAGATCCAGCAATTTTTATCGAATCACTCAGTGCATCCCCTACTTGAAGACAAATAGTGTAATAAATCTTCGTCAAGGATTGAAACTGACCATTCAGAGGGTTATTGGTAACACTCCAGATGCAAAATTATTTCTTGCGGTGAATTCAGAAGGAGAGTTCATTGTAATCAAGTACCAGCACATATCATGTGAGTGGGAATTCTACATTGTGAGAGAAATTAGAAGTCGGCTGGAAGACCCTCGTATGGTAAGTGATTTTATGGCAGTATTGTGTTGACTATGATGTTATTTTATCTGATCAACATGGCTCGAGCATTTTCTTAAGTCTGTGAATGAAGGTCTGTGCGTTCTTCATTGTAATAGGCATACTATTTTGAGTTTTCTTGATTACTTGTGTTCTATTTTTTTTTTTATTTTTTTGTTGAAATGTGAGCAGGAGTAATGATTGACTGTTCGGTTGAAAATTAATCATATTTTTACCTCTTTTGCATTGTGTAGCCCCTATGTTTAAAATTTTAAAGCTGTATTTTTTTCAGAATGGGAGACTTTGTTCGTAGAGATATTGCTGTCTTTAATAATAACTTTTTTCAAATAGACCTCCAGGTATCTCTGTAAACGTTTATTCTGTGGCTGTGCATAAGAAAGCATTCTTTTGGTTTCACAGCCAGGAAGAAATTGGTACCTATTTGCATAATTAATTCTATGATTTACTTCTTAACGTTGCCTTTGTGCAAGCAGCCATCCTAACAAGGAAACTACTGCTTTTAACTCCAATGGCTCCACTGCCCAATCGCAGTCACCAGCATCAGATATAGTATGTGTAAATGACAAACGAAAACACCTTGTATGAGGTTATTATTCAGGTATATGAATGACCCCATACTTTAATTTAAAAGAACAAGCGGAATACCATAACTTTAAAAACACCATGGAGAAATTTCATCGTTATTGCTCTCATGAAACACACAGCAAAATGCATTCCTGTAATGTGATTTTCAACATTTTCATTCATAACCTTATTTAACCATACCATGTTGATTGGACTCCAGCTCAACTCCATTCCAAGCCATTGTTTTTGTCACAATGCTTGAAGCATAAGTCACCTACTTCTCCTATCCACTATCATGCTTTGTAAATAATTTGATCAGAAATGCCATTTCCATAAGTACATATTTACATTGTGGCTTCCATTTTGCTGCTATAGGCAAGGAGTTCACCATTTCGATCTTCAATTGCAATGGTAGATGTCACACGTGGCTTCATTTTTTAAACAAAAAATACCAAAACCGTGCATTAGTAACATAGTTGTGATGCACCAGTTGGTGATTTTGTGTTGTTTCCTCTTTGCAGTTAGAAATTGAATACTTAATTTTCAAAGTGTGCTTTTGATCAGTTCTGCTAATAGTGAATTGTCTTTCAGCATAGAGGTATCTAATTTTTCATAATGGATAAGAGTTTAACATAGTATCTGCTTGAAAAAAAAAATTTGTGTTATTTCAATGATGGGTGGGCTTCATATTTCATAAATTTCAGTGGATCTTCTGTATTTCGTGCATATATATTTTTTATTGTTTGGTAAATATTTTGATGATGTACCTTAGTGATCATCTTCAAATTTTACTCGTGTATTTATTTTATTACATTTTGATTTTTCCAATGTTTTGTCAGTTTCCTAGTGACCTTGACCAGTATTTATAGAGCCATGTCATGAATAATTTATTACTTTTTAAATTTTATTTAAATTGCTTAGTTTCCAGCATTTTCTAACATCCTGGAAGGGTACCTTTTCAATGCTGACAGTAGCATGTTGATGACAAAATACCTCCCCAATGGATCATTTATAGATCTTTTGAATGTGTACAAGGTCAGTACCTAATAATGAATGAACTTGAAACTTCAACTGTTGATGACTAGATACCAAATTTATGAGTTAATTCTACTGCATTATGTTACTTACTTTACAGAAGAAACATATTGTCTTCCCGGAAGTTCTTGCCTTGTTTTTCACCATTGACATTGTTAATTCAGTGAGGCATCTGCATGGCTGCAACATTATTCATGGATCAATCAGACCTGAAAATCTTCTTGTTGGAGATGTGTAAGTTTCTACTGATGGTTTAGCAGACTTTGTGGAATGATATCCATCTACTGAGGATCTAAATGATTGAATGCAGGATAAAGATGTAATTCCTAATTTTTATTTTAGTCCTGATGTTCATCGATCACCTTGGAACGACAAAACATTTAAGAGTCTCCTTCCTGTGTTGCAGCTGAGGAACATGGGCAAGTGCATTGACATGACCCTGTTTCCAAGAAATGTGTGTTTCACAACCACATCTCATGAAGATCAATACCAGTGCATTGAGATGCAAAATGGAAAACCATGGACATATCAGGTATATAAGGGTTATATACACTCCTTGACATCTAATAGGGTTGAAAATGGTATAACAATTGCGGTAGAAGCAAATGTGTACGGATTTCATTGCTGCCTGAAATACGAGGACAGTAGGGGTCATTTGACCCTATTTTGGAATTCAGTCTTATATTTTAGTGACTACATAATTTTAATTTGATTCTTTGGAAATTTCATGATCTGTATTTTAATGAAGTGCAAAGACGATTACATAATCATTACTGTGCAATTCTTTACAATAAGTTATATCTAGAAGGATGACTTGAGGTCTTTGGACCCCTCCTTGCATTTTGTGGTGTGGTACATTTTCTTGGCCTTTCCTTTCTCCCTGAGACCCAATATTATCGCTTTTCTTTACTTGATATCTCTTGGGCAAAGAAAGCTAGGCTGGTCATAATAGTAGGACACAAACTGGAGCAAGTAGAACAATTTAATTACTTGGGTAGTATGTTATAAGAAACAGGGCATAGTAGCAAAGGCATTAGGAGGAGACTAGCGCTAGTGAAGGAAGTGCTTAATAATAGAAGGGAGCTGATGACAGGGATGTTATGCAAGGATGTAAAAAAGGCTGGTGAAGAGCTTGGTATGGAGTGCTGCATTGTATGGGGTAGAAACGTGGACCTTAAGAAAGGAAGACGAAAATAGGCTGAAGGCGTTCGAGATGTGGGTGTGGAGGAATATGGAGAAGTTGGACGGAAAGGAAGACAAATGAAGTGCTTGACGTAGTTGGTAATGAGAGGAAACATGTGGATTAGATTAGGGGAAGGCAGGGTAGGTGGCTGGAAGGGGTAATGATTGTTTGCTGAAGGCCGTGATGGGGGAAGAATGTTGGTCAAATGGGGAAGGGGAAGGAAGAGAATATGTTTTATGGAAGGGATGAAGAAAGGTAGGACTTGTGCTGAGTTGAAGAAAGAAATACTAGACGTAGATGGGGCACTGCACGTGTAAGATTCTGTTGGATTTTCTCTGACTTTCATCACAACCTACCTCTAACCGGTAGATTACTCAGATGATGATGAATCATTGTACATTTATGTACAAAATTTAAGAACTTCGTAAGTGTTGGGAATATTCCTCAAGTGGTGCTTAGTAGATGCAGCTGTCATAGATTTCTATAAAATTTCAGAAAAAAGGTTGAATGAAGTTAATTCAAATTAATACACTTCAATTAATGACTCATTGACATATAAAAGGCACCTTGAACAAACTTCGTCCAGGTGGCTCTAAAACTGCTGAAATCGGGGAAAATTCTGGAGTGTTGGATTTCTAACGAAATTAACAAATACTGCACCGAGGACTAGTTCAAATATGTGGTGGCGGCACCTAAACTTCAAAAGTTCAAGTTGAGAGCGTCTTCCAGCAGCTTTAATGTCCCGATGTGCTCGCCAGTGTTCATGCTAGCAGTATCACAGCAGACCCCACGCACTTTGCAAACAACTTGCCATTCCTCCAGTAATTTGAAAATCCTATCGCATGCTGCACGTTCTGTCCCTGATTCAAGCTCTGGGATGCGAAGCAGTGTGTCTCTGTGCACACCGGACAAGATGACGGGGAGTCTTTCTCGAAAGCCTTCCCCTGGAACAAGAAGTATGACTGACGTGCGGAAACGGCTAGCAAAATTCATCACTGGAATTGAAACATTATTAGCTTACCTTTGTTACTCGGCAAAAGCTTCCCATAAAAGTGAACCACAAATGGTCCGGGAGTGTCCTGGAATGCATTTTTTCATGCCCATTGCAATTCGGTTCTCTTTATGTTTTTTGCACTCCGAAATGCACCTTCAAAAATTTCAAGATTGTTTTTATCAATCCCAAGAGCGTGTGCAGTTGCTTTTGCTGCAGCATTTATGATATGGGCAGTGTTCCAGTCACTTTTCTGGGTCCTATCTAATGCGGGCGTAATCTCTTTGTCTAAAAGCAGTCTGATTTGCTTTCTCACAGCGCCTTGGGTTGTACAGCAGACAAAGCATATATGTATATCATTGACCCATTCGTTTAATGCAAGCTTCTCTTTATTATATTCTTAGGTCACCAATGCACCCAACTTAAGTTATTTCCATGACCTTATAGCTTTCGTTTTTAATGATTTACAATGTACTATCATACACTTCCGCTTGCAAACTGCAAGCAACCATTTACTAGTTTATTTAGTTATAAATTGTAAATACATGTCCAAGGAGTAGTGTTTGGTCATTGGTGTGGCATTTGCATTAAGATGACTTAATATGTGTTCATTTTCAGATTGACTTATATGGAATAGCATTTACCATGCATTGCATGATATTTGGTGAATTCATGGACATATCCTGCCAAAATGGAATTTGGAACATTAATCGGAAAGTACCTAGGTAAGAGGCATGCTGTCATTAATTGAGCTCTCCATAGTCCACATTGTAAACTTTTTATCTTGTGTGTTAACTTATCCTGTACATTATTCTTTTCAGCCACTTCAATTCTGGCATTTGGAATAACTTGTTTCATTCCTTGCTCAATGTGCCCTCGTGTAACTTCATACCAGATCTTCAGTCCATTCAAGCAAAACTTCAAGAGTTCATGTTTACATTTGAGGTACCTGCTTTCTTATGGCATGTTTGTTGGGGAATGTTTCCTGCATAATATAGTGTATCTTTTTCATTTGTTTCAAACATTGCGTGCACGTGTTAGCAATACACAAGCAAATTTCCATCACTCATGGTTCATAAAAAATTCTGGTTTCCCTGCAGAACTAAAAGTTGTTTCCTAATAGTTTTTCATCTTAATTACTCTAATCCCTTCTGTTGTTTCCCATACATGTATAGTAAATGTACTGCAGACAGTTATAAACTTAAATATTTTTTTAAAACTATAGCATCACTTTGAAAAAGTTTAATGTAAATACATAATAAGTACAAACAAGCATGTGGTTAACAAAACTCCATCTGAGGTTACCGATTTAACTAATCTCAGGGTTATACACCAAAGATGGTGAAATTCGCCGTGAAAAAATCTTTTGACTTTGATCATTTGTGTAAATGCCACGATGATTGGGAATTCAATCGCAGGGTGTTGGAAATTTCAAGTTTCCTCCTAAAATTTTGACTGCGATGAAGGATATTCCAGCCTATCAGTTTCTCAAAATGGAATTCCTGTTCTTATATGCAATTAATTGACACACATGTTGCATGGATTATATATTTACTTGAATTCATTGCTTGGAAAGTGATACGTGGGTATTTTTTAAGGCAAGGATTCTAATATATTCCAGGTGGATGAGTTTGTGTCTGCAATGGCCAGCATGAAAGCAATGCTGGAAGAACAGCATAAGAAGGAGAGCAACAAGATCAGAACTTTCAAATATGTTTAACATGAGCATTACTTTTTAATGGCAGTGAGGTTTTATTTACCGACTCATTGCACTGGAACTATTGTCTTGGTATGCCCATTGCAGGCATACTGTTTGTTAATATGGAAAGACCAAGCCGAGACCCCTACTAGCAATTGATTGTGTGACATGTTTACTTCTAACTTCATTGGTCAAGTGGCTGAAGGTCTGTTCGATGTTTTGAAATGAGATCTGAGGAAGAAATTCCATATCACGTGTTGGTTGTAATCTTTTGTACCGAAGCACAGCGTTATAATGCTTCACTTTTGATATATTTTTATTTGCATCTTCGATGCTTTCGTATTTATCATGTAATTAGAAAGAAGCCCATGACACATTATTGGAGTACTCTTCAGTGATTTCTTTCACAATTTTAATTTCCTAATGTTTTAGACTTCTGGTTTACTAGTATTGTTATTAAGATGCTAACAACATGAACCTCATTGCTGTGAATATCTCATTTTTATACTTCAAATTTTATATTTTTAAGTCTCTCTTTAAATAAAATTTTAAAATAATTAATCTTTTATCTTTTGACAATTTATTCTGTTAAGCAATTCTCTAGTTGCTCATATTAAATTATTTATTCAACCTGCACTGATTTTGTTGGAGTAAGCCACTATACTTACTGTACAATGTTGAAGTTTAACAGTAACTCTATGTCCTTAAATTAAACTGCAGTAGTTGTACTGTCCACTTACATTTGATGTAAAATTTTACACTACACGTGTTTCGACGCTTAGGGCGTCATCATCAGGTCTACACAGATAACTTTTGTAGACCTGATGATGACGCCCTAAGTGTCGAAACACGTGTAGTGTAAAATTTTACATCAAATGTAAGTGGACAGTACAACTACTGCAGTTTTACTTAAGTACTAAAATACTGTTCCTCCATGTAACGCCAGATACTGTCAAATTTAGTAACTCTATGTATTTATTGACTTCAGAGAACAAATGATGGTTAACTTGCTGTGTTGCAAGTATATTGAGCTGTTTGGCTTGTAAATGTTGGTAAGTTAAGACGAATACTTTGATCTTTAACTTTACGTGCCTTGGTTGGAACTGATTGAGGAGTTGCTTCATCAAGCATTACGAAACTATAAATTTTGGTGGAGTGCTTGAACCTGTGGTTGTGAAACCCTCTACTTCTGGAGTCATAGTTTTTATCTCAGTTTCAAAAATATTTTCATTTTAAAATAACGTGAGTACTTCATGCTGATTTTTAAGTTTTAGCAATCACAAAAACACTCGTGAGCATTCATTTCATCACTAATCAACTGTGTCCTTTGCCAATATAGAGGTGCACATTGTGTGCGTGCTTGATCAGAATCTTCAAAACTACTGTAGCAGTGAAGCCATGGGAAAGAGGTACATAGTTGACTGATCCAATAAGAAAATGCAAGTTATTCTTAATTACGGAGACTAGAAGGGCTTGGCTGTATATGTATGCATGGAAACTGCATTTGAGGTATGCATAAGAAAAATAATTCTTATTCTTCAATTTCAGTTAGTGATTCATTCCAAAGTATACTTGTATCTCAATTCAATAATTCCATTAACTTGCTTATAAATTCATGAATAGGATGACAGTGTAAATTTTCAATAAGAGTCAAAGTATTCAGATATGTACAAGACTTTTGAATGGTTTGACACAATATTTTCATGCATTATCAGCATATACATATGTATAATGTTTTAGAGTGCAGTCTAGTTTATACGTTCAGGAACCTCAGTTTTCATTGATTGTGGAATTTGTGGTTCTGTCATTGCTAAATTTGAATGGGGAATGTGTGCATTAGCACAGACAACATTATCCTCCCTAGCATGAGGAAAAGTAGTTATGGCTTATTTTTTATATGAGTTGGAGGAAGGTTTTACTATTACATTTTAGTGAAAAAAACTTTTTGCACCCAGTCAACAGCCCTCCATACCTTATCCTACGTAGATTACTTGAGAAACAATCCTTGGTTTAAAGTGGCAAAGTGACCTGGGCAGAGGGCAAGATTTTTGGCAGTGAAAACAATGCTACGACCAGATGTGTCTGTACACCACATATGTGGTGGGTCATGGTCAATGGTATGCCAACTCTCAAGGTAGCCCTTTCTGGAGGGATCCTAGCTAGAGATGGGTAAATTACCGTAATTTTCATCAGAGGTAAATTACCACGGTAAATTACGGTAATTTTTGAAAATTACCGTAATTTTCCAGTAATTTTCAGTTTTAAGCACTAAACACAAAATGTATGGTTAAATAAGAATGCCAATAGCGAAAGGGAGAGGATACGATGTTTAAAACATACCTAATGCAGCATTAACTTATTAGAAATTCTCAAAATTGTAAAAAGAAATACGGCAGCAACACGCAATGTGACTTTCTTTTGTCAAAGTATGAGAAATTTTAAAGAAGAATATTCTACTAATAATTACTCAATAATGTTATAATTTAAGTAAAATATGCCAAAATGAGTTGAACATTCCTCAATTTATAATTAAACACGCCAGAAATGTGGAATTGGCTTAAAAGATCATGTTGGGAATTTATCTGTATGAAAAATTATCTCAAACATGGGTGAATTATCTAGAAAATTACCGAAAATTACGGTAATTTTCAAGGGGTGCGGTAAATTACGAAAAATACCATGGTAATTTACGAAAATTACCGTGGTAATTTTCAAAGTGACCCATCTCTAATCCTAGCTAGAGCAGAAAAGTGAAAGTGGGCCTAGACTATTCCTAGGTTCTGGTTTCTCTTCTGGCATACTGGAAAATGTTGCACGTAATGTGGCTGGGGCAAAGGCTGGTAACCTTGCATGCTCTCTTCCAACTTACTGCTAAAAGTCGTAGAATAGCTTCGGTTGGCCAAAGCCACAATGGGCAGTGGAAGCTGTATAAGGTTGGCCCATCAAGAGATGGACATAGCACTGCAAACTGGACGATCTGTACTTGGAATGTGAGAAGTGTGTATGGAAAAGAGAGTGAGTTGAGGAATGGAATGAAATTGAGACCAGAGGATGCTTTGTGTGTTAGCGAAACCAAGTGGAAGGGGTGGGATACTGTGACAGCTGATGATCATTGTTGGCATTGTGGTTAGGAGTAGACTGCAGTGTGCACAGTGGTCAAGGTGTATGCATGATCCTAATTGAGAGTTAAGATGTTGGTAAGGAAATGAGAGCTAGACCTTAGGCTTGTCCAGTGGATGATATGCATTGTCTTCTTGGGTGCGGCACTGGATTGGGCTTTCCATAGCTGGGCTAAGTTATGGAAAACCTAACTTGGTGCCACGCCCGAGGTGACTTAATACAGTATGAGCTAGTTTCCTGTTGCTTGCCCAGATCGTTTTAGGTTTGTATGAAAGTAGGTAATCGAAGAGTTATAGTTGTGGCATGTTATGCGCCATTGGATTGATAGAATGGCAGTGTGAAAGATGAGTTTTGGGGTAAACAGAAAGGTTTTGAGTCACTGCAACTATGGTAAGAGAATAATGGTATGAAGCAGGATGAGCAGATGGTTGGTGTAAGATGGGATGCATCTGAGAGAGTGGTTGGGCCTTTCAGTGACCCTTGAGTGAATGATAATGGTGAGAACTTAGTGTGTGCTTGTTATGAAGGCTATGTATGGTGATTAGAAGGAAAGTATGAGAATGAATGGGGTCTTGAGTGACTGGTTTGAAATGAAACCGCGTAAAGCAAGGATGTATAATGTCACTTTGGTTATTAGGTATTTTTGACGGATGCATGTGTCGGGTGGATTAAAGAATTACGGTGGGGGTGGGAGGAGGCTGGCCGTAATTCCTGGCAAACTTTGAGACTGGAAACCCCCTCCCTGATCCCTGGGAAAGCAGCCAATCCAAAAACAAAAACCTTAATCTTTCCCTGGCATGTGAGAGAGAACCATGCTTTGAGAATGTCAAAGTAATGGTTGGAGATGCTAATGTGCAAGTTAAGTATTTTAACGATGCTGTCTAAAATCCTATGGGAACTAGAGGGGCTCCTGGAAAACTTCTGTGAATCAAAAAGGATAATGGGTTTGAGAGTAAATGCATCGAAGACCAGAAACAGTTGTTTTTGACAGTGAGTGTGTCAAGAATGATTGTATAGGGGTAAATGATGAAATAATTGAACAAGTGTATGATTTTGTGCATCTTGGCCGAATGTTTGCAAAAATGGAAGGATAGTTTAAAAGATGATGTGTGCCAATGCCGGAAGGCTGGTGGAGAATATCTAGGAATGAGGGCTTGCCTAGATAAGCAAAAATAACTGTATACAAAAGTGATCTCCCAACATTATTAAATGGAAGCAAAACCTGGGTACATCAGGATAAGCATAATCGAGTATGGTGAATGGGGTGAAAAGAGTGCGGATGAAGTAGAATGAATAGGTGGTTAGGAATGAGTGGATCATGAAATGATACGTAGAGTCGATGCTCCGATAATGGCCATGTGTGTGTGTCCTTCATCTACTTTTATATGGGGGAATGGATGTGAGTCTAATAGTGAAAGAAATGAATGATAATGGAGTGAAATGTGCGAGATGAAGGCTAAGACCGAGAAAGCTGTGGATGCGTTATTCCACAGGGGAAAAATTATTCGCCTTGAACGGGACTCGAACCATGTAGCCAAATATCCCTTGACATCGTGCCGAGTACTTTCGCTAGTTCAGCTACCAAAGGCGTCCTCCTAACTTGTGGATTTTTGAACGCGTATCGAGTTTGTCGATTTTTGAGGACTTAATACGAACAAGCTGGATAGCTTTGCGACAGAGTAATTTACAGAGAAATCCGGCAGTCCTGAACAACTTGTTCCTATAAAACCCTCCAATATCCACAGGGGGAGGAGGGCGCGCCTCGGTAGCACTGCGGCTTCGAGTATTTGACCAAATTTATACTTCGAAAATGCACGGAAACATGAAATCAGCATGTTTTACTGGGGCACACTAACACACTTCAGGACGCCAATTTTCAAACTTGATCTCGTAAAATTCAGAAATTCGTATTGTGCCATTCATTCACGATGGATTTGCTGTTTTGTTTGTTTTAACGCGGAAAATGCGCTGACCAATTTGATATGGAAGCGGTTCGATGTGACATACACGCTTACATCGGCGAAAGAGACATGCGTGTGACGAATCTGTCGTGTTGTAGGAGCTAATAAATTATCTTCCTTGTAGCTGCATGGCGAGTTTCTCAATCTAAACTCTGTCAAAACTAAGAGAAGCGTGTCTATGGCCCTAAGTCGTCCTTATTGTCTTGGCATCTCGTCGCGCTAAAATATTTCGTAATCATCCGGCCTCTAATATTGATCCATGCCCCAGAACGAGCTTCATTCCCGCGAGAGCTCTAAGGAGGAGAATCGTTTGCTGTGCGACGAGCAACATCACACGAAACCTATCAGTCGAAGAAACTTAGTGAGTACTATTTGATATGCATTGTTCTCACACCTTTGTAAACTGACAAAAGCCTCCGTTGCATGTATACATCGAGTCACCACTACATGATCCGATGTCTATGTGAAACTTGTTTGTAAACATTATGAAGTGATTCTCTCGATAAAAGACCGTTGAACACGGGTCACTATAATTGTCCAATGTATAACGGCCTTGAAATAGAATATTCTAATAGATATCTAAATGACATGCCATCAAAGTTGTATGGCTGTAATGCGACGATTACCCTACTACGAAGATACTGGAATCGTGTTATCTCTCAAGCAGAATTTACTGGAGGTGATATTTATGAATGGACAATTTTTGCGTTTGAGTGTGGAAGGCAGCTGCAGCCTTAATGTGTTCGTCGCATGTTACCGCGCAGATTCATGCGACAGCCCTTGCGTAATTACTCGCCGAGTGAAGGCTACCGCGCTATGAAAAATTAATCGTTTAACTACGACGACTTGGACGAATGCATGGCCATAGGTAAAATACTACCTGTTCCAAGTGAAATTCGAAACATATTCATGGTAGCGCTTGTTTGGGATGACTGTCCTAAAACCTACCAATCAGCTGTTAATAATAATAAGAATAAATTTATTTGTCCAGCGATGTATGCAACAAATATAGGACACGTAAAAAAAGTAGAGAAGTTACATACAGAGTAAAATGAATATTCCAGATGGTATTTGAGGAGTTCACATTTGAAAAAGGATATTTTTTAATACCCTTTAATCCTTCCTGAGGAAGCCTTGTTAAATAATAATAAGCCAATATGTTGTGGTCATAACCAGAATTTCTTGTTCCGAAATACATTTGATGGAGATTTAATAGAACTACTTAAATCATAATTTTTATTATTATTCATAGAGGTAAAGTCCTCACCCGCTAATCCGAGGGTCGTGGATTCGAGATCTGCCTGGGTTGGTTTTTGCCTGCCCAGGGCATGGGTGTTTCTGTCAAGTTCTGGTGGTTCGGCTCCTGCGAAACCTGGCGACAAGCCAATGGCTTATCGGGATTGCAGGGGCATACAGACCACCAGAATGTCTGGGGAAAAAATTATGATAACTGTCATTTGTAGTATAGTTGGAAATATTTTGCTTGGCACAAAAAATAACGGAGGACATATATACACGATGGAGGATACAATGTTTTTTAAAGAGGGTGACATGGAGCACTGAGGGATGTATTACACAAGTCGTAGTACCTTCTTTTGAACTTTAAACGTCACATTAGCATTGGACATAGAGCCCCAAAAGAGACTAATAAATATGACGTGCGGTTAGAACTCACCATAATAAATTGGCAGTAATACTTCACTATTTGTCAGTTGACATTTGACAGTTTGTCTAATGGAACGAATTTAAAAACACACTGAGCTGAGTTTGCTGCAGGGATTCAAAATATGGTTCTCCCATGATGGTTTACTATCTAGAGTATTACCCAGAAAGGAGGATTTAGAGTTTCAAGGAATTGGTATACCATTAGAGATGTCTGATTTAGGCTTATTTTTGTCATCAAAATAAATTAAATTTGTTTTATCCCCATTGAGAAGGAGAGAATTTTGATCAGACCACTCATGCAGATGGTCTGAGACATTGCTTGCTCTCGAGACCATGCCGTCTATTGAAGAGGCCTCGTGTAGGCTTTCGTGGGTTGATGGATTTGAAGATACAGGCCTTCAGTGTTTTCCTCTGCGTTAGTCCATCTTCTTCGGACGACAGTTTCGCCGGCATTGCAGTCAGCTTCTTCAGGTCAGTGAAGTGCTGATGCATTTTGTTGGCCGCCTTATACATCTTACCCATGGAGTCGGGTCACTCTTTGGAGATGAGCAAAAAAGAAGATAATTTCAATAGTGAAGGTGGCTATTCCCTCGCTAATGCATGAAAATCTCTTTTGCATGGGAAAAAGGCAAACATCAACAGCCAAACACAAGTGACCTGACCCTACGGATAAGATATATAAGGCGGCCTAAAGAATGCATCCGCTCTTCACTGACCGGAAGAAGCCGACTGCACCACCGGTGAAACTGCCATCCGAAGAAGATGGACCAATGCAGAAGAAAACCCAGAATACCAGTATCTTCATTTGTCTATTGAAGAGGCAGACACTGACACATTAGTGTCATCGGCATACGAAATAGGGAGTACACAAGTCAGAGTTTTTAACATTCATGGGACGTGCACAGGTAACACTTGTCAGGAGGGGAGAAAATTTTGAGGGGGCGCAGACTCAAAAATTAACCTGTTTACCAAACTTTACAAATTTTGGTGATGCAATAGGCGGATGGGTTTGTACAAAATATAACAATTGAGTATGCATTATTCACATTTATTTGTACGTATGTGGGACTTAAGAGTGGAAATATTCACAGACTTAGGGGCGCCAGAACACGGAGTGGGTGGGGGGGCATTTGTCCTGGCTACCCTAACTGGCAGAGGATCATGTAAATGTGCATGTATGTTCAAGGTTGCAATAAGGATATATGATCAACTATTAATTACTAAATTATTGTAATACCTACAATTTTAAGACATTTCATCACTAGGGTATTTTTTGACTTTGCATCATTTATAGGGATATTATTCTTAAGTTTCTCCATTACCTGAAGTAGCTTCCGTCGTTGCCTTCTGTGTACATATTTGTGTTCGCAAATGGCAACATTGTGATCTACTCTTTATGATGAATAATGTGATTTTCCTTGTAGAACTAACCACTCTTGAAAATGATTTTTCCTGAGCAAATGGAATTGATAAATCCTGAAGGAATGAATGAAAGAAGTATTGTTCAAGATGAAGAATATAGTTCCTCAGCTGTGTACCAACAAAAGATGAAAGTACTCCAAAGGCAAACTGTATTTTCTGCCCTTCAGATGCCGCAGCCACTTGAACAAAATGGAGTGGTGTTGTAAGTTTTTTTTTTACTCATGCGTGAAAATAAAAGTTTGACATAGTGAATATCAACTGCAACATATCCATTATTTTAATTCTGAAGCTGAGAAATTTAAAATGCTCACTTGTTTGTGGTTTGTATTCTTTTGTTATCTTATACCTTTCTGTTTGACGTGATTCTCCACTAAGTTCTCATGTGCCTTCTTTACTCTGTTCTAAGAATTTTCCTTCATTCTTTTCTAGATCACCAAAGGAGTTGGTCTCCCACATCCCGAGCGACTTGCATCCTCACCACCATTTAATTCGAACTCGAATGACACACCTGGTCGGAGCGTTTTCAGCACGAGCTCAAATATTTCTCTCAAAACTACAGAGGCCACCTACTCCTACTCAGTCGTCCACATCATCGTTTAACTCTTCAAATGCAGTTAGTGTACAAAGTTTGAGTGAGTTTAATTAATTTCATCTCTTAACCATTTGCTCAGGTGCATCACTGGTGCATCACTATGGTTTCAACTATCCTCTTCCTCATCATCGAAAATGTTTTTTTAATTCCATTCAATTAAAAAAAAGATTTTGTCCTGAATGAAAATAAATAAATAAATGAATTTATTGGCCACAGAGGATATGCATATACATGTATAGGACCCGTCCAAAAGATTACATAAAAAACAAAATAAATCACATCCAGCAAATAATACATTATGAAACTACAAAGTTACAGCGTTAGGGAAGCATCTTTAAAATATTCATCAATGGAATAGAAACAATTATCCAAAATTTTCCGTTTTAATTTAGTTTTAAACTTGCCAGGTATATTTTCATCTTTAAGAGATTTGGGTAATTTATTATATATCCTACCACTCATGGTGACAGGCCCAGTGCTGTAAAGATTAAGGTTGTGCTGTCTCATTACATAATCATGTCTGTTTCTTGTATGATAATCATGAATATTGTGATTCTTTATAAGGTTCAACTTTGGTTTAAATACTTTAATGAACATCACTGCATAATAGATATATATACAAGGTAGAGGAAGGATCTGTAAGCTTTTGAATAGATTTCGACAGCTACTAGCTTGTTTATTAGCTTTACAGATGATTCTTACAGTCCATTTTTGTTTTTGACTTGCATTAAGCAGTTTTGAAAGGAAAGTTCATGGAGTGTACGTATGTACTATGTTGACCATGAAACACACTCATCCTGAACCTTGTTGAAAATGTTTGGGTTCTCTGGGTGGAGGAATTAGAATACGTTGTTGAGAGTACAGAATCGCTGGAAAGTCATGCTAGGGATATTTAGGGCTCCGTTATGAACTGACCTCGACTCCATTAGAATTATTTTAAATCAATGTCTTCCTATCAAATGTATTCTATAACGAAGGACAGGTTGGGAAGTACATACATATTTTAGTAGTTACTTTGAAGGAGATTGAGGCCATTTGTGAATGAATACATATAAATAAGTTTGAAATATTTTATTGACTATGGATGGAAACTTCTAGGTTGTATCAAGTGTGTGTTTTTCGTATTTTGTTGAAAAAATCAGTCGTTTGACGTCCCTACGAGATGCCGCAAGGGCGTGTGTATGACATCAGTCATTATAGGAAGAAATTACCACAAGTACAAAATTAAATCAAGGAAGCAGAAAACGGATACCTTGAAGCAATCTTTCTTAAATAGAAGTATAAAGGAGTGGAATGAGTTACCTGAAGTAATTTTGGAGATCTTTCCCGCTAACGTTAACATTAAAAAAAATAAGTGTTCCTCGATTCTATAATGGTTTATTTGGAAGTGTTTTGAAAATTTCATGTTTATTTTCTTTTGTTAATGTTACCACCAGGCGATTACCTACTTGTAACGTTCTGTCATTAAATTAAATACATAAAGGGGGGGGGGGGGGTAAGAGGGGAAAGGAGGGTGGAGATAAGATAATTTCATGCTGTTTTTTGTTATAACCACTAATGGTGCGAAGAATGAAGTTATTTTTGCACTTGTCAATTCTGCTGTATATCTCACATATTTTGTCGCTCCTATCAGTTATAGAGACAGAATGTGGGGTTAAAATAATACATTCCTTGTCCTATTGAAACTCATCCAATCGGAGTTTTTCGAGTAATCTAAGTGTAGCGTGTAACCTTCGAGTACCTCTATAGATTCCCAACCTATTCCTTTCATCAACTGTGGGTTTAAACCCCTCCCAAAAACATGTTTACCTGAATTCGTTTTAGTACGTTTACCTGAACTAGCATTTAGAATTTTGCTTTAAAGAAAGGGCTGAAAAATATCGTTGAGTAGTCTTCACAAAAAGAGAATGTTTATTTATTATTGTTTTGTGAATAATAATCTAAATATCATTTTATGATGATGCACATAAATATGAATGAAACCCCCCCAGAAGTCAACACCCCTCCTCAGAAGTCAAAACCCCCCCAGAAGTCAATCCTGCGTACGCCACTGTGTATCAGTATATGTGATAATTCATTTTTATTTCTGCCAGGACCCAAGGTGAAGGCAGCTGGAACAGTTCAGCCATCTGGTGAAGCGTCATGTGCTGATTGCATGACGTGTACTAAAGCTTTGGATCCTCAAAGTGAGTTTAACATTTTCATGGAATGAAAGAGAAACATGCAATTTAATGCTTACTTACACTAACTCTCTAATTATACACCATGACTTTTCCCATTGTACTCATTCAAAAAGAAAGAATACATGTTGTGCATGGCTACTAAGTGACAGGTTTTCATTGGGTGATACATAATATAAATGATTTTTTTGCAAAACCTAAAACTATTAGTAGGGACCTACATTTTTTGCATTTGCGATAATGAAAGTTTTTATGCAAGTTTCACAGTTTTTTGCAAATATGTAATAGAAATTTTGGTGTTTATTAAAATAACACAATTTGAAATATTTTTGTCATTTCACGACATATTATAGCCTTGGTGTGTATTTGCATCAACTGACATGAAAGATCTTCAGATGACAGTGACAGAAGCTACAGCCAAAAGCTCCGGCCATAGATTTTTAAATTGACCAAGATTTAGATAGTTTAGACCAAGATACCTACCTACTTTAGATTAGTAATATGTAAAGTGGGTGGATTATCCATTTTGCAGATTAACCATGCGTGATTTTTTTACTCTTCGTCGATATTTTCTGCCATTAAAAAAATTGTATTTTCCAGTTCTTCTTCTGGGTCCATTGGCTGGTTGACAATAATAGTTTCGCAAAAATTTCTGCTAGCATCTTCAGGTCAAAGTTACTTTGACCTGGAGACACTTGCAGAAGTGTCTGTGAAACTTTTATCGTCCACCAGCCAATGGACCCAGAAGAAGACCCAGAGACTGGAGATTCTATGCAGGGCAATCATTACTTCATCACTTTCTTCAGATGACAGGTTTTTTTCCCTTGCTAAGGGATTTCTTGAGGTTGAAGATGTAATGAACTTCTTACTTCAATCAAGTACTCCACTTGAACTGCCCTAATGAAGGCAAAGGACATCAGCATAGAGGAACATAATAAAAATGTATGCTGCAACTTACATGGCAGTGGGGATAAAGGTAGCAAAAAGAAATTGCTGTTATAGAAACAATGCATTAAATAAAAATCTGAGCAAATTACACTTCAGCTTAATTACATAGAGGAAGGATTGATTTTCAATTGAATTAAAAATTTTAACAATGCATTGGCAAGGAGATAGCACTGTTACTGTCACAAGTAGCACAAATTGCTGATGTTCAACGGGAATGGCTTCATTCAGAGGAAAGAATTCCTAATTAGGCCGGCTGTAGGTGCTGATGCACAGATTCCTTGACTGATGGTAACTCAAGTCTTCTAGATTGTACTCTCAACACCGCTCCCACATCAAGTGTCTCTTCATAGTTATTAAATGGCAATCCAGAGGACTCTGATGGTAACTTAAGCTCTACCGCCATCTGATGGGGAAATACTAACTACATAGTTGGATTCGGGACCCTGTTCATTACGGTGATACAATTTGCACAGCATCTACAGCTATTTGTAATCCATAACATGGTTTAATATTGTGTATTTTATAATTTGTAGTTTGCATCCTGCCTACATATTCAATTACTGGTGTTGTGACTGCTTGTCACATGGTGAGTATGTATGCCTACTGCGTTACTTGTTTATGAACAGTTTTTCTTGCTCTACGCGATGAATAGTGTCCATTCTCTGAGAGGGACTAATTTTTCCTCTCTTTCTGTTGAAGAAAATTGTACAATAAAGGAAGTAGGGCGGCCTGTTCCTTTGCTGAACTTGTCTCAGAATTAGAGTACATAGCAGGGGTAGGCAATACTGCCGAGTGTTTAAGCTCCAGATCTATGAGAGAAACAGTTGGATATGTGGCTGTGACTGTACCAATAGCCTATACTGTTTCCCTTGCTTGCTTTCTGCTAAAGATAAGGATGAGACCAGGATAAAAATAGGTGTTTTATTTAGGGCATTTATCTCAAAAAATTAAAAAGCATGAGGAATCTATTGGACACAAGAATGCCAGTTTTAGATCTTTCAGTTTTGGGTAAAGGATAAATGTGAGAAGAACTGAACAGTGCATTCAAAAGGGAAATTGTGGGACACAATGATGCCGTAAGAAAAAATCGATATACTATATATATATTGTCTATAATAATTGAATGCACCAGTTGATTTTTGTGGAGAGTTTTTGTGTTTTTAGTCATGTGCCTCTACTGTAATAAGTACTCCAAGGGAAAGGGGTGTTATCATGAAGAAAATTGTAAATGTTCTTGCACATATATAATGTGACTGCACATTCAAGTAATGTTTGTATAATCGACACAGGCGACTGCCTGGGGCGCCGCAAGGAAAGGGGTACCAGGATTGTGAAAAAAAATTTTTTTACTACAACATTTTACTGGTTGATAATAATAATATATTTATTCACCTTCAATGTTACAAGGTATGTAAGGTCCATAAACTCACTCAGTGATTCAACCCGAGGGTTGGTTTGGATAGTTGAGGGCCACAGGCGTGTGAATTTCACACATTTAGGGTAGGGGTGCCAGATCCTTTCCCTGAGCCACCTCGCACTCCGAGGATTTTAGGGGGCGTTCAAAGGCTTCACCCGGATTTGAACACGTGACCCTTCGATCAGTAGCCAAGCGCTCTACCCACTAGGCCACCACGCTCCTATAAAATAAAATACAACAAGAAAATGTGCTAATCGGAATTAAAACGCTTGACTGTCAGCAGCAAATTCCTTAAAGGTCATAGTATGCCTTTTTTGTAAAAATTTTTAAATCTGTGATTTAAACCTGGTATTGTCCAGGTTTTTAAATTTATCAGGCAGTTTATTGTAATATTTAATATCCCTTCGTACAGTGGACCTTTTGCATAAGATGAAGTATTATGTGGAATTAGCATAAGTGAGTTTGCCTGCCTGGTGTGGTGACCATGGGTTACAAGATAGTGTTTGAAGTAGTGAAAATTTTCCTTAACAAAAGTTAGAATGTTCAAAATGTATATACACGGTAAAGTTAGTATTTTGTCTTTTATGAAATAAGGTCTACAAGATTCAAATGGCTTCAGATTATTAATTATCCTCGCTGATCTCTTTTGTAATCTGAAAATTTGGTTTAACAGAAGACTGGAAGGAATTTGAAAACCAAGGAAAAACAACCTTAACATATAGGATAGGTTTGATAAGCAAGAGGGGGCACCAAAAAACTCTCTAGCCCAGGTGAAAATTTTGTCTTAAGCAGGCCCCCCCTAGGAAAAATACCTAGCTTCGCCAATGTCAATTGGCGCAGCCTGCAATTAGTGAGATGTGTGCAATCCATCATATCACCTTTTTAAATGTGATGTTTATGACTTAAGTATGATTTATGTGATGATATGTGGTTACTAATTTTATCAAGTTAAATTTTTTTAGACTATTGTTACTTGTACCTTCTTTCCTTTGTTCATATTTGGTCCCATGCAGAATCATTCCATTGTTTAAGTTTTTCATTCAAATTGCAGTCAAACGATAACATTTTCTCATTTCAATCTACTAAGCTAAGCGTTCTTTAAAACTTCCCTCTTACTTTTGATGCAATGAACATAATTTTTATTTTGGCTCATGTATCTATCGTTTTACCTGAAGAAAACAATCATGTATCTAAAATTGAAAAAATTTATTTCTCTGTAGAAACAACATAATACTTTGAGAACTATAGAAATATAGATTTGGCATACGTGTGTATATGTTGGTGTGTCATAGCCATGAGGGATTTTGTGCATAGAAGGAAAACCATCTCCTTTGCTGTGATGTCTTTTTTCCTTACAAATCCAGGTAGAGCATACCTCTGCTGGCTAGTTTTGGTGTCGCTGTGTTTCGTGTATAACTGCTGGGCCATTCCCCTTCGCTCGTCATTCCCCAAGGATACTCTGACCATTTGGGATTCCTCTCTGAAATGGAGCGCCACGCGAAAGCCTCTTCCAATGGGTCAGTCACCTTCTCCTTGGAGCACTGCTGGCGCTGAAATGGAACCGAAATTAAACGTGCAAACTCTTGGCAAGGCCCTGGAAGAGCAAATTCCGTCCTTGCCTGATGTGGGCAATTCATTGGATCACAAAGGAGGCCTTATTTTCAGTTCTGAATCTCCCTTACGCGTGGGAGGAGAGCCTATTGATTTGTGGCGTGATTCTCACTGGAAGGACTCCCCAGTAAAGGATTCACGAGCAGAGAAAGTAGTGCTTGCAACCGAGACTTCCATCCCCTCTGAGTCTCCATCCATTGCTCCCGTGTTGACTGTTGGTGCTCCTATGAACGCTTCGTCCTCTGGTGGATCAAAAGTGAACTTGTTGACTCCGACCTGGCTCACCCTTGATTTGCTAGCTGACTTGATCTACCTCCTTGATGTTGTCTTCGTTCAACCACGTGTATCTTTCCTGACCGAACATGGAATATGGGCCCGAGAAATAAGAACAACTCTCCAATCTTATGCGAGGAGGAAACGATCCAAGGTAGGTAATCATGCATGGGCTTGAAGTGTTGATAGGAAAACTATAAAATTTGGATGAGGTAGTTTTCCAGTGTAGCTCATTATTAGGATTAAAAGCTTGTTCTTAGGCTAAGAGCTCTCCGATTTTAATCTGTCACAGATAGTTGGAACTAGAAATAGGGACTCATTAAAAAGTTTCCTTGGGAATTTTTATGACAACAAATTTCCCGTTACATGCATGCAGTAATTCAAATGCCCTACCATCTACGTGGCTAACTATCTCAGAATATTTACATGAATGTGCTCAGAAATTTGTGATTGATTAGCATGAATCAAAATTAATCTTATTTAAGTTCATTAGCACTTTTATTGGCACTTCAGCATCATAAAATTTATATTTGGACTTGAAAACATTTGATTTGCCATCAAAACTACACCACAACAATTCTAGACTTCTCAGCCAGCATAGAAGAAAGCAAGCTGCATTTATGTTGTGATAAGGTTTTGTGGAATAGGATATACATACATTATTTCATCAGACATAGTTATGTATAATAGTTTTGCCCATGAAATTCATTCTGTGTCATCATTTAGAATCATAATTTATTCTCTTACTTGGGAAATTATTCGTGCACGCAGCATTACAGCCAATGAGCTCCAGCTCAAATAATGAAACATGAAATCATAGCCATATACATGTAAACATAAACGAAAATAAACACTTACTCCTTAGAAGAATGAAAGAAATTTATACTGTGCCAGTGCTAATTACCCAGGGCTTGAGACCTGGAAGTATTGTCATTGTATTATGTTACATTCTGTGTTGACCAGGATCCTCCCCATCCTAGATGTATGTCCTTTTTAAGGTCTCCTTAGACGGCCCTAAAGCATTCTTAAAGAATCTAAAAAGTAAGCTGAAAGTCAAGTGTGACCCAGGAGATCCTGTTCTGGACTTAGGGACGTGTGGCTTACATACATTTCAAGACAGGTTGTATTAGCGCTGGCTGGAACCTATAGTCCAATATCTGAGAGCTGTATGTAATCTATCAAAAAATGTTCCTTCTTGGCGAGCTGATTTGACCAACATTACGGGTACCTCCGTTTTCCCGGTGAAGTTTTGTGCCATTCGGTGGGTCGAAAATAAAATGGTGGCAGCCAGGGCACAACAAATGTTACCAGCTGTTGAAGCATAGGTGGACGAAGTGGGAAGGGTAAAGAAGGAACATAGGGAGGTAAAACCAAAACCAAAGCTTACAATTGGAATTCCTGATAGTAACTGCTACCAGGTAGTGCGTAAGTGTTTGAGGTACAAGATTCTGAGAGCTCGTCTTACCTTCTTTGAGATTATGGCTGCTATAGTTGAGCCGTTTCTAATGAAATTTCAGTCAGATGCCCCATTAGTTCCTTTTCTTAATACTTTCCTCCAATCTCTTATTAGAGATTTGATGAGTAAGTTTGTGGTACCCGAAGTCATGAAGAGTCAGACCTTCAGTCAGACAGAAGAGTCTTCCAAATAGATCTGACTGCCGATGGTAATCTGCTGCTACCTCAGAAAGTTGACAATGGTTACGGAACCAAGAAAGCTCTGGGTCAATGTAAGGTGTCCAAGAAGGATATCTTAGGGTTCCGGCATTAATGCCAAACATTTTTGAAGAGCATGGTGTCAAAAATTTATAATAAAATGCCCCTGGCTCATTCCTTCACCAAGTTCCTACCACTCTTGCATGTTTGGATCCGAAAGTGGCAATAGACACTGAAGTTGCCCAGAGACGCTTAGGCTCAGCATTGCTTTATCTTACAAAATTTAACCACATTGGCGGCTATGAGGCTGATGCTATTGATCAAGAATTCAAGAATCTTTTGGGGATTAAGTCAGTGAAGCACATGCTCAAAGAGTTTGATGGAGATCGTGACTGTCTTGACCAATTCTGGATGTCAAACTCTATTGGAGATAAAAGTGGATCTGATAATTTAAAGAGATTTATCAGGCTTGTCTGTATTCCATGGAAATGCCAGCCTTGAGAGAGGTTTCTCCGATAACTCCTTTCTTTTTGTTGAAAATTTAACTGAAGTCTCACTGGTTCCCTTCGTACCATTCACGATGCGATAAGGGTGGCGGGGGGTGTTAGATCCGTACCTATCACAAAGCAATTAAATCACAGTTTCGGAAATGCTCATGCAAAGTACAGTGAAGCCTTAGTGGAGAAAAGGAATTGTACCAAGACCTCAAGAGAAAAAGTATGTGAAAGAGGTACTGCAAAAAGTTCCAGACCTGCAAACCAAAAAACTTAATTTCTTGAAAAGCCGAGAAGTTTGTTGCTGAAGTTGAATCGGGAATGCATTCATTGAAAAACATTTCACACCAATGTCTTATTTTCTTTGTTCGTTCTTTATCAAACTAGTCTGATTCTAAATGATCTAAGATTTTCCCGGTGAACTGATATATAAATTTTGAATGGGTATTCCATCAGGTAATAGGCATCATATTTGTCATATAGTCTGATTCTATTTTATTGTGTTCAAATTGCACCTGACTCAAAATTTTGTTGTCAGTTAACCATTTTTGTTTATTTGTTGGTTGAAATAAAACCTGTAAGATTCCACATTCCTTGTATACTCTATTATTCGGCCCAACTCAAAGTAGGACCGAAATTTCTCGTAGTTAATGTAGGCAAAATATGCCGATTTTATTAGAAATTCATTAAAAATATGTTAGTAACAAAGTGCAGCAAGACCCTGGAAAATGCAAAAGTTTGCCTGGAAAACTCAGGGAAAAAAGAAATTGAGATTCCCCGGACACCCTGATGTACGTGTGTACCGGCGACTGCCGGAAAAACGTTCTTGTACGTTTGACCCTCTCTGTCTACCTGCTCCCTCAGCCCTTTCATATTTTTATGACACGAATTCTTTCTTTCCAGCGGTGGACATTTGGGAATCCACCCTTTTTACCCAAACCACTCCCTTCCCACGCTCTTAAGGGATTGCATACCACCGCAATGAGGTACGACCCTTTCTTCCAATTGCTCGCTCAATGGGCTATGGTTATCTCAAAAGTTAGTTGTCTTATGCTCGCGCCAAGCTCAATTATCAACGGATTTCTTTGGTATTTGGTATCAAACTAAACACAAAATTGCTAGAAAAAAATATTGTCATATTTGTTTTTAACAAATACGCCTAGAAACAAATTTTCAAAATGTGTTCAAAGTCCCACTGATCCCTCTACAAGTTCCGGTGCCCACCCCCTGGGATCCCGAGAAAAGGGTCGGGAGGGGATAACATGGGTCATATATAACTGCCCGGCCTCGGCCCGTGGGAAGGAGGGACAGGCTCCATCCGAATAGATATTTCCCGCACAGGGTGGACGGCATGCGCTCTAGCTGCAGCAGCTTAAGGGTTAAAAGATGTTGCTATATCAATAAGGGAATACAAAGTTAAGGGGACCCCCAGACTTTCATTTGCACAGGGCCCTTCAATCCCCAGGGATGGCCGTGATCAATGATGCTCACAGCCTCCCAGAGTTTGAAGCAAAATTAAAAAGTATTTACCTGCAAATGCCTACTATTTGGTAGATGAATTTTTAGCCATTTAATGTAATTTTTTGTTTATGACATCCTATGCATGTAAAAAATGTCCCGGGATCAGTAAAATTTATTATTTATTATTATTGCTATTGTTATCAGCACATTTTAATTTGTAACATAAAACAAAAGCACATGTACAATTGTTCATTATGGAAAATATTTTTTAAATGATGGATCCTTATTACAGCTAGATATCATCTCTCTGATGCCACTGGATGCTGTATTCTACTTCGTTGACAGTGGAAAAGATCATGCTTACCTAAGGCTTCCTCGCTTTCTAAAGGTAACTGTCATTGTCATGCTTCATAATTTGCTAACTGTTGCATTTCTACTTATTTGGGTTATGTATTAGGAAGGCTTCACTGATTTAGGTCTGGTTTTATGATCTCTGGTTAAAATTTTTCTTTGTGTGAAAGCAAGTTAATACTTCCCCACTTGTCGACTTACCATCTGTCTGGTGTGATGTGCAAAACTCCAATACTCAGAAATAATTAAGTTGATGTAAATGTTATGCCATCTTGTGGTTAAATTTAACCAGACTTTAAAAAGCCAGGCCTAATTGTGTCTAAAGTATTGTTGTGGTTTCCCAGTTCCTAATTTTTCTTTATCTAATTTCCAATTAAAAACTATGCCTGCTTATAATTTTTATATTAAAATTATGGTGTTTTAATAGTGAAGCATCATTTTTGTCTGTCTCTCATGAGAGACAAGCCATTTTAATAAGCATGAACTATGTAACCCACTGTAGATAATTATCAGCTTAAGCTGGTAATAATTGGCAATAATTCAAATGTTGAATCTGTAGCAAAATGATGAGTACATAATCTAAAATGATACTTGAGTGCTTATGTTACTTTCACAGAGCTGTATAAAAGTGTTCTTGTATGTAAAATATATGCAGAAGGTGAAGGATCCTCTTTTATACAATGTAGTTGAATGGTATTGAATATGAATGCTCAGTTTTTGTTTGTTATCATTATCATGAGTGCTAAATTATACTGTTTGTAGAGAAAAATATTCTCTGTTTGACTTATATTAAATAGATTACAAATGCATACCTAAATTATCTATTTCTATTATTTTGTGGCTGAAATTCATTGCCTAAACTTGCTTATGGATGTAATGTATTCATTTATGAAAAATTAGGTCTAGTGAAGTACCTACCTTATAGTTTTATGGTGGAAATTATGGGCAAGTAATGAAGTTAAAATGAAGATTAGAAGTTTACGCATATGTATATGATTACATAGTTGTTTTTGCTTTGCAGATGTAATCAAAACGTGAAATGTTGAAACTTACACAAACTTGTGTATTAATGTGGTCCTAAGTTTGCTTTCCTTTGATTCTTTTCGCAGGCAGGCACATTTTGGGAAATGTGCGAAAGACTGGATGTGGCCCTTGCATCACCACATGTGGTTCGGATTGCACGAACTGTGGCTTCAATGCTTTACCTAGTCCATTTGCATGCGTGCGCTTATTACTTGTTCTCAACATGGGAAGGAATTGCTTCCAATGGTTGGGTCTTCTCTGGCAGGGGAAATGCGTAAGTTGTCATCCGCAAATACTATGTATCTGGTGATATGCCCTTTGATTGAACCTGGTTTCTATTTTCCTGCTGTGTCAGGACTGCCTATCGATACTGCCCTCACTTTTTTGGACATGGCATCTTTTTTGTGGATCATAGACTTTCCAAGAGATATGCCCAAGTAAAAAAAGTCCAGAATTTCGACATTGAGAAGTTGAAAATTTCCATAATTTTATCCTCGGGTGCATTCGGCTGAGGTTGCTGCACCTGACCGGGTCTGGAGTATTTTGGCAGAACGATTGAGTTTAGGAAGAATCTGTAGCCATTTTTCACTGCGGATGACGTTCTTCAAAACTGAAGATTTTTGCAATTCCATAAAAATTACTGTGATGAGCTATTGGTTTATTCTTAAAAATAGTTTAGAAGGCATTCAAACTGAGCATTTTTAAATTTATGGCAAGATCTATGTGTTAAAAGTTCCTCATTTTTAAATAGGGACATTCATTAATTATGTCAGCGAAATAGGGGGGAAGGGGTTTGAAGAAGTTTGACAATTGGTTGACTTGGGGGAGGGGGGGGAGTTCAAGATAAATTGACATCAACAATGTTACTTTTTTACTTTTTACTGTAATTTTTTTCAATCATAAACAGGTTGAGTCCTTGCCAAGTAAGTCATAGTCTTGCATCATTATATTTTGTTGTTATTCAATGTACTAGATAGTAGACTGTAGGCACATATGGTATTAAACTGAAGATTAATACCATTCATTTGACATATGTTTAAGGGAAGCTGTTAGTAAATTCAAAGACTGCACTAAGCCATCATCATCTATAATAGTATAGCTATCCATGGACTTCTATTAAATAGCATCTTAAGCCAGCCATATCAAATATTATTAGTGGGTGGGGGGGGGGGGGTAAACATTGTTTGACATGATGTTATCAGGGGGGTCACTGAAAGTTTGACAATTGTTGACAAGGGGGGAGGGGGGAGGAAAACATTGTCAAAAAATTGTTGTTATAATTAATGGATGTTCCCATCATATCTCTATGGAGTGCACACCTAGGGTGACGAGACGTCCAGATTTCGTCGGACATGTCCTGCTTTTTTATTAATATGTGAGCGTCCGGCCGGCTTTTTTCGATAAAGCCAAATTGTGTGGTTTTCTGCGTTTCGAAAACATGATGCACCAAATTATGAAATAAAGCATATAAGATAATATCCTAGGGCAATGGTATTATTTTGTTTTTATTTAAAAAATATTCATTTTTAAAGAGAATTTTGTTGTTTGTAAAAAGACAAGTTTCAGTCCACGGTTATCAGCCACAACGCTCGCAACAGAGTCTGGCTGATCTGGCATGTAGATCAATTTCCGCTTCCTCCACTAGTTTACGTATCATTGTTTTAACCCACGATAGCATGCTTTTTTTTGTTACGCGAGAACACGTGGGGCTGGGAAAAGATCGAAGGGAGGACTGCAATTGGACAGGAATTACAAAATACATAATTCAATGAATCATTATTAGACACTTATGGTTAAAAAAAACGTTTGGCTTAGAAAATATGCTGAACCCTGAAGTAACAAAGTTGCAAAATGTTTCATGGAGGGCATAAAAAAATGCAACATTTTCTGATTTTTCAGTGCGATGCATTTTTGTTTACTCATCGTCTCTCTTGACATTTTGGCCACATGATATACAAGTGAAAAGCAAATGAAAAGGAATTTAAGATGTTGTCAGGCTTTTTTTTTCAAAATGTCCTGCTTTTTTCCTTCAGATGTCCTGCTTTTGAAAATTTTGATCGGGTCACCCAATACCATTGAACCTATATATACACCTGTACCATTTTCCATGGAAAATGGCTGGTATTTTTTTGGCAAATATCTTGAAAAATATAATGGTAAATGGCTGATATTCTGTTGTTATTGGAAAGATGAGATATTTTTCTTTATAACTACATAGTCCTGATTCATAAAATTTGATGCAATTAAGTGATATGTCCCTCAAACTACCACTAGCATTGTCATGCAATGCTAAAAAAGTGTGCTATCAACAGATCTTAATTGTTGCTGGGATGTATCCATAACGCAACTCAAACTATCTGTATGTCCATGTAGGGTATAATAAATAAAGTAGATAGTCACCTTTCAAAGAGAGGTCACATCTTACTGAAATCAAACCAAGCAATGGCATCATGATTGCCATGCTGTGTACAAAGACCCAAGCTGATGCTAATACCAGACGTGGCACCAGCTCTGGTATTTTCCCGGTGAATATGCAAGTGGCCTTAATTTTTTTGGAAGTACTGTGGCACTCTTTGCCAGGCAGCTTCAGCATTTCAGCTCCATTTCAGCATTGCTGTACGTGTTATCAATGATGACTGCTGAGCTTCTTTAGGCTACTCCTTGAGGGAGCTGCAGTAGTTTTTCTGGCATTCCAGCTCTCCTTTGTCTATGGTCATAGCCTTCAGTGTTGACATTCAAAATAATTTTGAGGCCTTTTCACTCTTAAGTTTTTGTAGCAGTCTCTCATTTTCTGCCTTGAGAATCCTCAGGTTCAGGAAACAATATCTCAGATGTTACGCTAATGTTCAACATCTTGATGCAAATTATCTTGATTGGAGAATAACTGCCCTCATGCCATTTATTCTTCCTTTTCTTCTTAATGACTCAAAAGAACTGTATTCCTCTATTTGGAGCATAATTTTTAGAAAAAAAAAACTCATTCTGTGACTGACACAGGTTGCTGATAACAGTTGAATAACTCCAAACCAGGTGTGTCTGCCATGCCTACCCTTGATTTTTACAATTCATGCAACTTACTGTCAATATTTTTCGCTGAGTTCATAACCTCGAACAGATCTTTATTTCTGTTTTCAACTGGCGGGGAAATTTGCACAAACTGATAATGACACTATTGGTGGGAACAGCACTGTTACTCCTTTATTCTCCTAGGGCATGGCCCAATACAATAAGAAAATGACACTCAATGAGTGCGGCAAATACAAATTGTTTATGATGACACGCATTACTTTTTCACAATGTAACAAATCTGACATTTACATCATTTTCCTATGCAGATTATACTCTCATTGAACTGCCATTTTTTCCAGGTACATCCGTTGCTTTTACTTTGCAACAAAGACCGCCACATCCATTGGGAAAAATCCTAAGCCAGTGAATGAAGCAGAGTACTTATTTATGACCTGGAGCTGGTTATCTGGAGTGTTTGTCTTTGCCCTTCTCATAGGCCAGGTAATGCATGGATTAATGCTCCAAGACCAAACATTTTATTGGATAAGGTTGGAAGAAGAAGAACTTGGCATTTACTAGCTTCTTTTTCTTTTTGGCAGATTAGAGATATTGTTGCAACTGCCTCTAAGACTCGGTCTGAGTTCCAACGTTTACTTGATGAAACAATCCATTATATGCGCCGCATTCACCTGCCAGATGATGCCCAGAAGAGGGTCTTCATGTGGCTCACCCATACTTGGGAACACCAACAGGTACTCGGTGAGTGAACCATCAAGAATGTCTTTGGGATATGTATTAAGATCAATCGTAGTGCGATGAGTCCCAGCTTTTGTACATTCCACATTTTCACTTAACCACAGCACTTGAGTCAGCATCACTGTCAACACAGAGTCAACAACACTGTTATCCATATATCTCTTTCCCTGTTATCTCAGTTGATGGGTATTGCATTGCTGTTTGAAGCCCTGCACGCAGTTAGTGACTCATTATCTACGTAAAAAGATAATATATTGGTTAAGCTCGGGTGTTTGTTTACTGTCTCTTTATCTCTCCATTTGAAAGAAATATGTATACACGTTTGAGTGGTTGTATGAATAAATGAATGAGTAGGTACTACTCATAGAAAAATATATCTGTACATGCTAGCGATTTACTTAGGTATTAACCCGCCATTGGTCGCGCAGTGAGATTTTCTCTCACACCAAATTTAAACTTGTGCTCACTTTATAATTATGAGTTAGAATAAGTTCCCTTTCCTTCTAGCTGACTTTTTATCTCTTCCTATTGACGGACCGTCTCATAAAGTATAAATGAAGCGTCCGCAGCTGTGTAATGACATGTCTGATACCGTCGGCTACAAGGTGTGAGACTTTTCCTCATCGTGCTACCACTGACGTTATTGTTTTTGTATCACTCAGTCGCGTTACACTTTCGCAACATGCGGGCAAAGTTGATTCATTTCGTGGAGAGCAGATATGTTAATGCAAATTTATGAGTCATGAGAAAGTATGTCCTCATAAATAAATATTTCTCTTGAGAATGGTAATTTTCTTCATTAATACCCAATGGTATCATCGCCAGTAAAATTAGCAATGATTACGTAATTGTATCAGTAATTGTCTATATGTGGGAATCATTGTTTCAAATGAACATTAAGAGAAATAAATTAAATCTAAATATATTGTAATATATTGCCAATAAACGCTCTATGATAGATAATATAATCAATGATACATCTGAGTGTGAGAAAAAGTCTCACACGCAACCGCTCGTGTGATAGGTAGCTTAGGGACCACTCCAGGGTTAAGGAATGATAATGGCAAACCTTTTGGTACCTAAGTAAGTACCTACTGATGCCAGCCATCAAAAGTGTGTGCTCTAGTGTTCACTGCATTTAGTGTATTCTGTTCCTCTCTCGATGCATCATAGATGAACAAGAAGTTTTGGAGTGGCTACCATCTAAACTTCGTGGAGATGTTGCATTGGATGTCCATGAAGGCTCCCTGTCCAAAGTCCACCTTTTCCGTCATTGTGGGCAGCAGCTCCTTCGCCAGCTGGTGCTCAAACTCCGACCAGTGCTCTACCTACCTGGAGATTATGTGTGTAGAAAAGTAAGACGAACTCTTGGCTTAGTTTCAAATTTGGCTGTAGCATATATGAATAGCTAATAGCACTGATGTTGGCAGCTGGTGGTGGAGATAGATCAAATAGTAGAACCAAATAGTTCAATACAAAAGGTTTGGCAAAAGGTACTGTTTGGCAAAATGACAGTTCTCTCAAACTTCTTATTCATATGATTGTGTGAATATTTATGTATTTGTTACACCATGCCTATGAATGGGGGCGTTTTACATTTTTTTAGTATTGCCGAATCTGATAGAGTTTGTAAAATAAAAAGACTGTTTTTCTATCCGTCTCCTAGTTCTAGAGTTATAAGTGATGAAAAAACTGATGTTCTTTACCCTTTCGCTGGAATGGGCATGTTGAGGCTTCTTACGTCATCCCTTCAATCAAAATCTGCTGTGCCAGTTAATGTGTAGGCAGACCTCCCCTCCCCATACTCCACCCCCACTTCCCTCCCCAAAACAGCCATCGAGGGGAGTTGAATGACGTAGAAGTCCCAGCACAGCTCATTCGATGGGCGTCACCTTTTGCGTATTTTAATTTTCAATTCATGAGTGAATGGCTATGGTTAGAAGATTGATTTTTTCACCAAAATTCATTTTTTGTTTCCATCTAATAATTTCACGAATAAAATAGCAATTTCGGTCCCGAGTAAACACCCCCATTATGGACTACCACAAGAGCCTGTTCACAGAGTTCGTTTGATTGCCAGCAGATGGTGTCAACTCTGCTAAATAGGGTTGAAAACGAACTCTTAACAGTCAGGCAGATGGCTCACGTGATGACTCGTGAAGCAACCATTGATCGGTGTATTTGAAGTCTGTGGTTCAGAGGAACCGGGTGAAAAACTAGTATTGAGCCGTGTTAACTCAATGTGTGCACCCTGTGGGCATGAATATATATTTAAAAATACTTTCATGAATTATAACTTAGTAAATCATACAAGTACGTCGCGAGAGTACATCTTATTTTAAGGAAACAAAAAAGAGCTTAATCGTGATGTTTTTGAAAGATACATGTTCATACGAAATTTAATATTACGAAGGGCCGATTTTTCCGGTCCCGTCCTTCTGTCAAAATTACGAAGTCCCATTGACTTCGTAATTTTGAGTTTCCACTGTAATTAAATAATAAAACAAAAATTTAAATTCCTAGAAAAATAAGACTGTTTACTTAGTATATGATATATAATTGAATTATTACCAATTTTTACCGATTATTTTGGACTATTAGCCATGGAATTTCCGAGTTGTATTCTCTCTTCTTGCTAAAAAATAACCCCTTCATTTTTTTTGATGATCGATATTTGACTAAAACTGTGGGTCTTTTATTCAGACATTTATGGTAGCTGCTTCTCAGTACTGTGGAGGACCAAGCATGGTAGTTAACTGTGGTTACTAAGGAGCTGAAACAAAATGGCCGTGGTGCATGACCGTATCATGCTTAAGATGATTTGCGAATTGTCAGCTGGAAAAAGAAGAACCAAGCATCATCTTATGTTCAAATATGTATGGTTAGTAGGTTTGTTGGGGATCGCGAGATGCAAGTTTTTTGTTTCATTTATTTCACCAGGGGAGATACATTTAATGTCACGCACTAATTTTTGGCAGGTCCTCGGAGTTGTTGAGGCTCCATTACATGTGGGGCCCCTCTAGAATTTCTGCTGACACATTCTAACTCCTCACCTGGGTTTATTATGTTCTGAGTGTGGCTCATTTAGGTGTTTGCGGAGTGTGGCTATGAAATCATCTTCTCCTTTTGCAGGGTGCGGTAGGGAAGGAAATGTACATCATCAAAGCTGGCATTGTGGAAGTGGTTGGTCCCAAGAAAGCGTCTGACGGGAGTGAAGGGACCGAGGTGTTGGCCACGCTGACCGAGGGCTCTGTCTTTGGAGAAATCAGTCTGCTCGACATAGGTGGGGGGAACAAGAGAACTGCTGATGTAAGGTTTGTATTGCTTATGATCTCCTTGGTAATACCTTGTGTTACATTCTCCATTTATAGCATATCACTATGCACATCATGCTCACATTCACTTTGCTTTCAAAGTGTCTTCCTTGTAACTGGGGGAAATGGGGTTCAAGAACTCTGTGTCGAGTTAAAAATTCATAGTAGGAGCTCTTTTGCTGAGAAAAACCTTCTAGTGGTCAAACTTGGGCTGTAAGTTTGATGTTTGAGTATAGATTAGATAAATTTAGTATTTGGTGTGTTTTTATATCTCAGTAATGGGGAAGATAATTGTATGTAGATGTTACTATTTTGTTCATATCAGTTGTTTTACACACGGAACTAACTGTAAGGAGTTGAATAATTAGTCAAATCTCCTCGGGTTTGCCACCGGGTAAGGCTTTTAAAGGCCAACGTTTCGACGAGTGACTCCCTCATCGTCATCAGGGATGAGAATGATTGCTGAGTTGGTCCATGCCGGGGTTTTACAGCTGGCCAAGGGCGGTTGAAAACCCATTGTTGACCGGCTCGTTCAAGGTGGTTTGAATTTGAATTGTAACCGCGACCGTTTAATTTTACTGAGTAGCGGTCTCCATATATTTGGCTGATGTACTGCCCAGAGTCTCGATTTAACTTCTTCTCCTCCCAACTTATTTCGAAGGCCTCTTTCATCAAACGAGCCCAGTTGAATAATGTTAACTTTTGTATACGTAACTGCAATTATTGAATGTCAAGATTTTGAGCTAGTTGGAAATGGAAGTTTTGGCTCATTAGGTACCTGTTTTAACTAACGGGAATTGTTGAGCTAGAAAACTCTGATCCCTTGAATTATGTAGTCTATCGAGAGAAAAGTGGATAGAGTGCAGTGGTTACAAATGACAAAAAGCAGCTACAGTTAATTAATGCTTTGCTTGAAATATCACCAACTATTCAGCAAGTTCCATTTTAGAGTTTTGTTTCAATCTCTTTTCCACTCTTGTCCTCAGTGGACTTCTACAACTCGTGCGGTCTTCAGGTGGTCGGTGACTCCTTTACCCTTTTGGCGTTGTTTATTTTCAGGTCCAAAGGATTCTCAACGTTGTTTGTCTTGAGTAAGGCAGATCTGAAGGAAGCTCTTGAGCATCACCCAGAGGCCAAACAAGTGTTGAAGGAAAAGGCCAGGTTGGTTTGAATTGAAAGGCTGCTGCTTCTGTAGTCCGTATGTACTTGCACTACACTTGTTGTGGTAGATCTTTTTTTTTTTACTTACAATAAGTTAAAGAGAGCCATGCTTCTCGTAGGCCTTGTTTCATAATGCCTGGTTCATGTTAATCGGAAGATTATGTAACCTTTACGTTCACTTGGTGTTAGCTGAGAGTTTGGATTTTGTGTATCAGATCAGACAATTGGTTGATTGATGTAAGCATTATGGATGTGAAAAGGTTCCGCCGCGACTGTGTGAGTCAAAACAAATACTAAAGTCCACATTTTTGATATTTTGTCAAAAAATCCTGCTTTCGCTGATGAAATGCGTTACCTATAGAAACCCAAAAGTTAGGAACAAAAAATGCAGATTATTCCACGAATGTATTTTAAATGAGCACTTTTTTCGAGCCATAGGAGCTAACTGCTGTGCAATTTCCTACGATTTACAGGATTTTGACTTAAATTACGGCAGTAATTCCCTAATAACTAAACAAATAAGGTGGTGTAAGAGACCTATATTTTATTTTTATTAAATTTCTCTTGATTATTTCCATTCTTAGAGACAGTTTTCCGCGAAAATGGCATTTGTATTTTATGGAAAAATACTATTTTATTCCCCATGTTTCTCTCACCCCCATTGAACACCATTTAGTAATTTCAATTTCAATTATAGAATAAAATAGTGAGGAAAGGTATTATTTTGTTGTCCATACCAGAGAGAGAACAACTTTTTCTACAAGTAGACAGAATGTGAATAAAATGACATTTTAGTCATTTGACGGTGGAACCACCTTAAACTGCAGTTTTCATACCAGGAGAGAATACTTGACCAGAGATTATAAAATGGGACCACTTTGACTTCTGGGTCCAGTTTCAAGGGAAATGGGGATCTTGCATAAGATTAATTATTCCTCCCATCTGAGTGGTGCACATGGCGGCAAATCAAATTTGAAATAGCCACATGATCCAAAATGGCACCTCATTAGTTTGATGTCACCTCCAGGAGGTATTGCTTCTCCACATATAATGTGTAAATCAACAGGAAGAGTGTGCCCTTGTAACCGTAGTCTGCTGCAACCTTAGAGTTTTATGTTGCTGTCCTTGCTTGATTAAAACAGTTTATGAGATGTATTAATGTCACATTCATTGGAAGATTATTTTGCATCACCAAGAACATTATCTTCATCCTCCTCATAATCAGAGATGGTTACTCAGTGATTGGCTCATCTAGAATGGTTTTGGAGGGTGGAATCAGTGGGGTTTGCTGTTACCCTTCTTGGTGGCAAAAAGGTGGAAATTAGGTGTTTGGGGAGAAAAGCATTATTGGGTGATAATGCTTTGATGGTGTCTCTGAAAGAATGTCACGTATGGTTGCAACAACCTTCACTTCTGCTATTATCTTTGTTGATTGAAAAGATATTATCACCCTCCACGATGAAATTCTATCAGCACATACTTACTGAAATAGTTTTTTTTTCAGTTTTATGTGTAATTGGAATTTCTCCTGAATTTTGATGAAAACATGTGTTTGGGATAGAGGCATGTTTTTTTCTGTTCAATAAACCCCAGGGTATGTTGTTTTTTTTCAGTCAGTTAATGCGTGAGAATGCAGACAGAGAGAAGAGGAAGAGAGAAGCAAAGGAAGAGGATGTGATAATAATCAAACCAGATCCAAACCGACCTCCAACTCCAAAACTTATTGACACTGTTATACAGGTGAGGATACAAAAACTATAATAGCATGACTTTCCTTTTAATTTGACTTTTCTGATTATATATGAGCCAACATCATTGTGGTGGTGAAGTTAAAAAGAGTTGATAAGAATGGAATTGAGGGAATACAGAGAGCTGCCAAAGCAGAAATTTTGTCGATATGATGTCATTATCTCACGAGCATTTGTTGTTTGTTTCTTTCACTTAACTGTTCAAATTATGATAGTGCATTTCTTTTTTTTCAAAATTAGTTCTCATTTGAACTTGATGTACTCTCACATGCATGGTTCCAAGATATAACTCTGAATAAATGAAAGTTACCGAGGCAAAAATCATGTACCAGCGTGGGAGTTGAAGCCAAATCTTCCATTGATGGTGTCAGTGTGAGATCTGGCTTTGAATCTTGGTCTAGTCAATTGCTCTTTTCATCCGTGAATTTACTCTCTTTGAAATCATTAGAATTGATGCGCACATTCCATCCGTGTTGAGAAAAAGCAACTTTGTAATTTCCATAAACTTTATTCCCCTGGCACGACGCATGTTTCACCACACTGTGGCATATTCATGTACCTATGGAACTTGACACATGGATATGCCACACCGTGTGGTGAAATGCGCTTCGTGCCAGTGGAATAAAGTTTATGGAAATTACAAAGTTGCTTTTTCTCAACATGTATATCCATCATTTCCATAATGTCAGGCCTGATGTGGAAGTTTTTATGCACATTCTATTTGTACTTTTTGTTAAATCAGCACCCTCTAGATTATAATAATACATAGCTGTATTGTTCTTTTGGTCGATGTTGACAAAGAACATATTCAGAAACATTTATAAATAAATAACCTTTCACAATAGCTTTACAATATTGTCAGAAAAAAACTCATCAGTACTATAATAACATTTATTAAGAAGTAGTTATTTGAGTCTTAATTTAAAAGAAGACACAGAGGACATACATTTAAAGTTTGTCGGTAACTTATTGTACAAAAGTGATGCCGAGTGAATAGGGCCATTCTTACATACAGCACGTGATTGTACTCTCAGGTGAACATTCTGCCTTCCACGAGTCATGTGACTATGAACCATCGAGTTAGGAACGAACATAGATGGATTCTTTTTTACTAATATATATGCTGGGTAAAGTCATGATATTCAGTTGCCTAAACAAAGGCGTTCCAGGGGTCCTGATGGGAACACTCATAATGGCCTTTATAGACCTCTTTATCTGGATGAAATGAGTGTGACTCTCTGGTCACAACATCAGTGAATGTGAGGTTGGGAAAGGTTCAATGCACCACCACTGTCCACATCTGATGCTATTCATTAAATTATTGTGTTATGCTTTTGGCCCACCTATATACTGACCCATGTTTTTTAACAACAAATCCAAATTTATTTCCTCCAACCTTTTTTGGATATTCATCACTCCAAACGGTGGCATGCAAATCACAAGAGGGGCAAAAAAAAAACTTCTAGCACTTCCCACTCTGCAAGTCGTATATGCTCCTTAATCTAGTCTACTGGGCTTTTTTTTAGCAAAATTTAAACGTCTGGCGATGACTCTGTGGTAACAAGGGAAAAAACTCGCAAGGAAGTGGTTTAATAGTAATAATTTATTTACTCCCCAAAAAAAAAATTTGTACAAACTGGTAGCAGCAAAAGAGCGGGAGCTATAGGTGTTCTCCAAGGTCATTAAACCAGAAATAAAGGCACCAGCAAATAACAAAAAATGAATTCCATAAAAAACAAACGCAGTAACTGTTACATAAGTATTATTATGATGAAAATACCTTCAAAATAAATGTTCAATATTTTATTGAGAAAAAAGCCAGTCTTTGGCAAGTTTGAACATTTTTTTTTGAGAATTTAATTTTAAAATTTCTGCGGGCAGTATATTAAATATCTTTGGCCCCATTTAGAGAGAGCAATGTTTATATAAAGTTAATCTTGGTCTGTTTGTTACAATGTTTGACTCATTCCTTAAATTATATTTACATTTTTCAGATACACTCGGCATATTGCCACTTCTGGCATAAAACAATTTTAAGACCTTAAATAAATACAAATGACTTAGTGGCAACAATTTGAGGGCCACGAACAACGGAAAGGAGTGTTCATAAGAATTTTTAGACGATATTACGCAAATTATTTTTTTTGCAAGATGAGTGCACACTTAAATGTGTTCATGTATGCACTGCGCCAAAAGATTATACCATAAGAGAAGTATATGAATGGTGCTACCACTGATTTGGGATCTATTGAAGAAAATTTTAATTCATAGTACCCGGGAAATGATTGTATACTGAAAAAATTGTCGCAAAATACACAACACTAACGAAACAATGTAAGAATGAGCGGCGCTCAAGCTTTGTGCGCTCGGGACTATATGCCTTCCCGTGCACTGCTCAGGCATGGAGTGGAAAGTGTTAAGGGCTTACCTTGACCATTTGTTCTATCTAATATACTGCATATAAATTTTATGAAGAGGTGCAAATGCAGGTAGAACTTAACAATGTCTTGCACTATGGTGAAAAGCTGGAAATGGAAACGGGTAATTAAATTAATTAAAAATATGCCACAGATGTTGGAGCTAGATTCTTTCCAAGGGCCATGTGAAAAATGGTAGCAAGGCAGGCAATTCTGATTTGATTGTAATCCTTAAAGGAATGACTACCTTGCACAGCTTAATTGGTGTATAAAGTAACATGTGTTTGAAGGCAATTTATGCTATGTGAACATTGCACATTTTAGTTATTTGTTGATTTATTCATAAATTCTGGTTTTGTAGTAGTTAAACACTATTTCCTATATTAAGTTTAGAGTGCTTGGGTATGGGAAGGATAACTCACGATAGAAATTAAGTTTTTCTGGAAATGGAGATGAGTTGAAGGGGGAGTGGGGCCTCCCCCCCCCCCCCTCCATCTCCCTCGTTATTAGGAATAAAATTAATAAATAAATAGAAAAATTAACTATGAGTGATTTAACCATTCTTTTTTTTCTGAATCTGGCAGGCTGTTGGGACCAAATCAAAAGCTGCCCAACTACTAATATATGGATCCAAGGCAGTGAACTGGATGAACAACGATTCTACAGTTGGCCATGCTAATGAGACGAGTGATGATATGACGCACAGTAAGGAACTGGGAGGAAAGTGTAATCCATTGGCAGAACCAAACGAGTGCCAGAGGATAAGTGAGTACAATCCGGTGCCTAGCGCAGATGAGGCTGCCAGATCCGCCAGGAGTGAGGCAAGTGTCACGAGCCCTAATGAAATTTCAGAGAACTGCTCTGGTGCTGGGTGGAGCAGCAGGGGAGAACACATTTCTTCCATTTCCAACGGTAGGAACAAATTCAATTCAAAAAAGAATGGGCCTAGGAATGTGTTTGAGGGAGATGTGACAGTTCATCAGAGGATGGGGTGAAAGTCTTTCCTTTTCCATCGTGTCTCTTATCCTGTGGGGAGTTATCCCTTGGATGGACCAAATGTCTCTTTTAATTGGTCCTTCACTATAATGGTTCAAAAATGCTAAGTTGATGAGCACATATTCCTGCGTCAGTATGGTAGGTGCCATTTTGGAAATAAATGGGGAAGTTGATGGAAAATGCATTGGTAAATTCAGTATAGTTCAGAACTTCACGAGTGAAAATATAGGAAGAGCATGGATTAACATACTGCATTGATATTTTTATGTACACGTTTGGATATTCTGCGTACAAGAGCATTGTGCTTCTGCTATAAGCCTGAGTTGTTCAAATAGATTATTGAAGAAGGCAAACTTGACAGATGGTTTGTGTTATGCTGTATATCCCTGGAAATAAATGCTGAACCATCTGCAGTTAGGGCTCCCAGCTCTCTTCCTCTGATATTGAGAACTTGAAAAAAAGACGATGCCTATCCCTAAAATTCCATGTATCAAATATTTCTGTATGTTTTTTTCTCTGTGGTTTAGATGTATCCAAGTGGTAGAAGATCTTGGTTCTTAGGAGCCCCGATCACTAAGGTTATATTGCACGGCATAGCCTGAGGTGATGTTTGAATCTTTTATGGGTCTTTACAAATCTGTTAACCTTGCCTCTCACTCTCTGATACTTGTGTGTGGTTGGTGAGCAATGTGGACTTTTTATGCCAAGGAGTTCTTTCCAATCTGTGGCAGAAATGGTTTTATAAATTAAAATTATCAAATGAAAGTTGGAAGAAAGTATTTTGTTTCATGGAGCATATTTGAAGCCAGTATATGTCATAAAAAAGCTACATATTTAGTATTTGAAAATTTGAGGTAATGGTCTGTAATTAATTGGTGATGAAATGTCAGTGAATGTGTATTTTACTTGGAGAGGAAATAACATTTAACTCAGCTCTCAATCAGTCGATGGCCAAATGCTGGGTGGCCTACTCTCCCATCCTATTCCTCTCGCTTTTTAGTTGACGTCACCCTTATTGAAAATGACTTGTGATTCGGTGCAAATGATTCGTATATCAACAGTGAAGAAATATTTTTCATGGTAATTTTGTAATGCATGACGTAAGCAACCTTTGGGTTAGCGAAGTTCGCATGAACTTTAACATCTGACGTTAAAGTGACATTATTGTGCTTGTTTGTTTCATATTTATTCATGATTTTAAATTTAGATTTTATGACACGCTGCCGAAAATTGCTCGAGTGATCATAGATCTCATGTATCCCTAGTCATCTTTTGCGTAGATTTGAAACCATGAAGAAATGTTGGAACACTTCTTTGTATGTATTGCTTTTACTTTAGATCAGATATGGGTTTACATCTCTGAAATAGTTGATTTTAAAAATTCTGCTTGTAGTTGGAGGAACAGTGGTGCGGTTGGTGCACAGATAAAACATTCTTTGCTTTGAATGGCATGGGTAATGGGGCACCTTTTAGTGGCTATATGTTTCTTGGTTTAAGATTGTTACCAATGAATCTCTGGCTCTGTCCCTCCAGCTGACTTGTAGCAAGTGATGCACTGATGTTACCTGTTATTTGTCAACAAATATTGTACAGGCCAGAACTTTGACCTGAACTGACTTTTTATGGATAGAAAGAAGAAAATGTACCCGCATCTGGCCAATTGGAAACTGCTGTGTCTATTTTTATAGGATTTCATGTGATAATAAGTGTCTTAAGAAATTTCCTAACAAATGAGTATAATTTAAAGCTGACAGGAATTGTGTTATGCTTATAATGAAAATTGTGAGTTATTTATGGTATATATTTATTTTATGATATTTGATAATTCTTATATGGTGTGGAAATTCCACAGAAATTCTTGTATCGTGTCTGTTGTGATAAATTGTTGTTATTGGTCTTCAATGCACTGATTTTAATGTATTTTGATGCACAGTTTCCTTTGCTGTGCAGAGTTTCTGCTTCAAATACATATTTTGGATGACGATAGAGTTTTTATTGAAACATAAATGCTCTTCTGTGAAACTGTTTGGGTGTAGGAGTGAGAGAATGTGAATAACTTAGTGTTTGGAGGACTTGTCCTTGAGGGTTAAACATTCTTCATTAACATTGCTATATTATTCTCTAAATATCTCCTCTTTGTTTCCCATTCCCTAGACTCTCACCTTCCTAGTATGAGCTTATAATTATCACAGGGCACATCAGCAGTGACGTAGCCAGGATTTTAGGGGAGGGGAGTTTGTACATCTTCATTTTGGAATGTTTTCTTACTGTCATGTCGGGGAAGTTTTTGATTGAATCAACCATTTGCAAAACAAAGAGGGAAGTGTTTTAAATATTATTTTCCCTAGTCACTGTCATAACCCAAGTTTGAATATTGCTCGTGTAAAAAAAATAACAAATTTTTATTTTTCTTCTTTTCACAATATGTGAAGGTATGTTATGTTTGGAAAAATGACAAAAAGGCAGCAAGTTCACAGTAGCTGTGGGGAAACTACATACCTGAGTAAGTGCTGGAATTTTCAGTCTTTGACAATCACGTTAAAAGTTTGGGTGAGAGAGAGAGGGGTAGACGAGGAAAATTTTAATCTTTCCGTCATTTTGCAGCCAGAGATGATGGCAACGCTTCTGCTGTGTAGACACTCAACAATTGTATGATGTAATTTAATGTGCAGCACCAAGCCTGTATATCAGGAAGCACTTGACTTCGCTTTCAAAACCACTTGACCATCCATTCTAACAAAACTTGATGGTTTGTGAGGATGTTTGGGAATCCCCCAGTATTTCAGTAAGACAGTGGTGTTGGGGCAATCTCATAAGCCACATTTACTGGAAGAGGTTATCTTGTAAAGCTGTTGTACCTGTGAGAGAGTGAAGATGATGTAAAAATAGAGGTGGTCTGCGATCGCATAGTTCCTAGTTCGAGAGAGAGTGTCGAATGTGTTGTTCCTCAGAAGCTGGCAGTCGTTCGATAAGCTTCATTAGCTGAGTCATGTATAGATTCTGAGATGCAGGATTGGTGATGATGTCCTCAAATTTACAGGCCACACAAGAAAATGTGAGGCAACATAATGGATTTTCGTGACCTTGTTTGTCATCTCTGAAAGCCCAAACTGAGATTCCGCCTGTGCAAACCAAAGTCTCAGCTTATCGTACCAAATGGGTGATAGTTTCACAGCGGCACTTCGAACTGCAGGTGTGTTTTGCTCTGTATCCTTCTTCTAGTTGCCTTGTTGTTGGTTCAGATTGGTATCGGTCAGTTGCTGATGGAGCCGGGCATTTTCCTCGCTTAGCCATTTAAGCTCATCATCATGCAGCAAAGCCATTTTCATCAAATTTTAATATTCTCTTCATTGTAGAGCTGTTACTAGGGACACTGGATATTGGTAAATAAAATAAACTGATTTCAGTGTTTAAAATCACTGAAAGTGGTGAAATAAAATGGTAACTAAAGGAAAATTAATGCAGTGGTGGATTTAGTGGGGGGTCACAAGACCACATGACCCCCCCAAAATTTTATCAAAATTTTTTAATTTTTATTAGTTTAACCCTTTAACTGCGCAAATAATCTGATATATAGCTCTCCCCAAACGCAAACTTTTTTTTTCTAAATTTTTGCTTAATTTTAAAATTTGTCACTTTTTATTTAAAGGAAAATTAGTTTTAAATTTTACAATGTGTAATTATCGTCTGATTTTACTGTTGAATATGAATTGTTGAACTTTTTTTACTAAAACCATAAACCATACTTCAAATCGCCAATAGACGATGGGAGCAGTTAAAGGGTTAATAGTTTATGTATCCTTTTAAAGGAGTAAAGGGAGTGTATGTGCAAATGCATGGCTACAAGTCCCAAGCGTGAGAGAAGTTAGAGTATGGGAGATAACCCCCCGGGAGAACGCCCCTCTCTCTCCCGGGGGGGTATTCCATACTCCCCGGACCCAGGTCATGACCCCCCCCCACAAATTTGATGCTGAATCCACCCCTGAATTAATGAGATATTGGTAATTAAAATTAGCAGATTTCGGTGCTTGATAACAGAAAAATACATGGGTAAATTGTGACTATATCAGTAATTAATAAAAATATTGTCTGAAGTAGCATATGAAGTTCTGTTATTTCCAAAGACTATGCTAATTTTACACCAATTTCCAATTCCAATCAAATATAAATGAAATTCCATTTTATCTAGAGCAATATTTTGATTTTATTAAATTAAATTGACTTAGAAAAATATAGTGATAACATTATTTCCAGGTTTTAATTTCTTAGGTTTGTGCGAAGGTCAGTAAGAATATTTCCATAAGAAGAAAATGCCCTTTCACTGTCCACATTTGAGGGAGGAATCCAGAGTGCTTGAACACTCTGCTCCACAAAACTTAGATGCCCTTCTTTCATGCTCAAAAGAGCCTTCAAAATATTAACCGCATACCCTCCTTTCTGAAACATAGATATTGCTGCCTGCAAGGCAAGATAACCTTAGAGAAAACTTTGCATAGGAACAATGCTGAGAAAGGGAACTTTATTGACAATTGAGTGAAGGCTTGAGTCAACTGTGTTGCTAATGATGTGCCGCGGGTCAAATGATCTACCATTACTATAAAAAAAACACCTTGCCCTCATCTTCTGAAATTAATCGAACTAATTTGGAATATCATTTTGCACCCAATGCTTTAAATGCTTGGATTAGGGAAGATCGATTTGTGACCGATTTGAATTTTGCCATTTCTATATTAGTTGCATCACTGACAAGTGAGAAAGAATTCTTAATATCGCCAACAAGGATGGAAGTTCATGCCACTGTTGTGTCGATTAAAAGTTGACCATTTTCAAACAAGAAAACAGCTGAACATTTGATGGCAGTGATCTCATCAGCTGGCTATATTTTAAAGTAGTCGACTGCACTTACTCCTTCTTCAATGCCTTTAAGATATTCCACCGAATCCTCTATATACTCGCACACATACTGTGTTGACTGAAACCAAGAATTCCACCTAGTCATGACTGGTACATTTATGGCTTCTTTTCACCACTTGGGCATTTTGTCTTGAGAAATGATACATAGCGTTGCTTAAGTTTTCTGGTGTTTAAAAATGCTGCCGTACAGTTTCAATTCAGGCAACTCAGCAGGCCAATTACTTGCAACAATATTTAACTTGTGTGTCCAACATTGTACATGCACCATTTCTTTCACAAAAAAGAATTTTTAGGGAATTTACACACGCAGTCATATACCTTGCTGAGTCTGTGACAACACTAACCACATTTTCATATTGAATCTCAAACTTATTCAGCACTGCTACAATTGCTCGCAAACTCTGCACTTGTTGCATTTTCAAGTTCTTTCACCCCTCCAACATATGTCAATGGCTCTTCTGCACAGAAAAGAACCCGGAGGAGGACAATAAACATGCAACGACCTTTTCGATCAGTTGTTTCATCACATAGCATTGCCACTGATTTGTCTTTCACTGCTGCTTTTATCTCTTCCTTATTCTTGTCTGCAATCTGCGGAAAATATGCTTGCATTAATGTCTTGGCACATGGAAGATCTCCAGATCCTGGAATAAATGTGCAGATTTTAAGTCTTAAGCTAGTCATTTTATGAAATTGATTTGGAAACTGCCAGCATCCATACCTGGAACATACTTATGTAGCCATCTTCTAAATCCTTTGTTGTCTGCTTTTTCCAGTGGAATATTTGCTTTCATGAGAGCTTCAGCAAATTCCAAATTGAAGTGCTGCTTTTCTATTTGTATCTTTCTCCCAGTTTCTACCACCTTGGTTAAAGATATTTGCTTCAACAAACTACAATCTTTTATGGACTTTTCTTTACTTCGCTTTTGCCTATTATTTTCCTCATGCTTCACACAGGAATCTTTTCTAGTCCAATCCATCCTCGCATTGCAATATTTACACATAACTATCTTATTTTTTTCATAAAATATGTAAAATCTTTCTTCTTCAAACTCCCTTTCACGGGTGAATATTGATAGGATCTTAGGCATAGTCTTTTGCTCTTTGAATAAGATGATATGGTGAACCTTTAGTCCCACCCAGAACTAGCTGAATAAATTCGGCACTCCCGAAGTTACATTTCAAGCATCATGTATGAAAAAAATGCAACATTGTCTTTACTTTTATCATATCAAACTGGACTGCAAATCTAACCGGGAGCGAATGTGTGCATTCCGCTGGCTTTTTGTGTCGCATTGAATACGACCGCTAAAAAAGTTACCAGCAACACCAGTGCTGGCATGGATGAAATCAATCTTTTCAAAAGATAATCTTAAGTCAATGGGTGCGGCCAAGAAAAACCTGCCGCGGTCGCTGGAGTAAATGTAACTAGATGTTAACACGTCCTCAACTAGTTAGTCGCCATCTGTGCAGCATAATTTCTGGAAACAATGTTTCTTTATTCTCCTTGACAGATTAATCCCGATTTTCCATTGCCGGCCTACTATTGCTATTAAAATCTATTTTATATGTATAAAATGTGTCCATCACCATTGCGTTTTCTCTCTTCATTGCATAGGTTTCGCATCAATGAACAAAGAAAGGAGCTATTTTAAATACAATGTTATTACACGGATAGAATTAGTTTAATCAAGTGTATGTGAACGTAATTCAGATTACTACCATCACTACAAACCTTTATTTTATACAGAATAACAATGCCATCTACAAAATGATCTTACTCCACTCGCAACGTCACCACGTATTTTCAGGAAGCATTTTACCATGAGAAGATGAAGCCAATGTAATTAAGAAAATGGATTCCTCGTGCTTTTAAACAAAACTTAATTACGGCTATGCAGTTTTCCATGAACGATGTCGATGATTTTGTCAGCGGCTCAATATAAGTTGCCATGAAGATTAGTAATTGACTATTTTTTCGCGCCTCAGAAACTTCACTACTTTTTATTTAATCGAAAATGGAAATAATGCAGAAATGTCATTGCCAGCCTTTGACAAGAAAGACCAATGATAGAATTTGCTACAAAGACCGAGCTAAAACGATGCGATTTGATGTGTCGAACACTATCGATACACACGATTATTGACGAAACGATGATTTGAGTACGATATGAAATGAGGGACGATTGTTACGATGTATAAATTCGTTAATGCATATCATTTCAGTGGAACTCTAGTAAATTTGGAAAGAAGAGAATGAAAATAGATACTTCGAATTACTCATTTGTCACTATCACTCGTTATTAATTAATCCGAATGTTCATTCATGGCATGACGATTCTTGTCTACTTGCAGACAATCTGGGTTTATTATTAATCAGCAATATTAAGCTTAAAAAGTAAAGCAATTGTGATGGAATGATGATCGTACAGACATTGTAATAAGCAAAAAAATATTTCATGCTACAAAAATTCGGCATTTGCAAAATATCTCAAATTTCGTTAACAAAATCGTGTTTCAAAGAAGACATGGTTAATTTCGTGATAAAACCCTAAAGTCGCTTATTTCGTGAATCCTGTTGCAAAAAACGTTTTGCAAAAATGTCATGCCCCTAGCTATTACATAATACAAGAAGAATTCCACATAGTTCAAATTATTTTATTTGAAAGTCCTTGCTTCTACAGTCTGTCTTTGTTAGCTTTTTGCTAGTTATAAAACATGTTTTTCTTGTACATTAGCAACCTCCTAGGCAACTATACGAAATTACTGAATAAAATGATGGCACCATATTTGGTCACCACAGAACCCTGTGATCACAAATACATGGTTCAAATATTATCTTCAGGGTATGCACACTTGGATGAAGAACAGGTTCCTGATAGATTGTATTATGGTTAGAAACAGATTCAGGAATAGTGTTAAAAACTCAAATTCCTATACAGGGGCTATTGCAGACTCCGATCACAACTTATAAGTCATGAAATGCTTCGTAAAACTAAAAAAAATAAGGGGAAGGAGGGCATGAAAGTGGAATACAGAGGCATTAACTGGGACAATGAAGAAGAAATATCGAGAGGTAGACGAAATCATAGGTAGTAAGGGAAAGGAATTGGAAATAATAACAGGTAAGACAGGAAAGTTGATTGTAGAGCCAAAAGAGATCCAGGAGAGGTGGAAGGAATATGATGAAGAGCTATATGGTAAGGAAATAAGGCCCAGTACGTTAGATATGGAAAGGGAAGATGCCATCAGACCAGGTATCCTTGTGATAGTGAAATCAAAATAGCACTACGAGACATGAATAGGGCAATAGGAATATATAACATGCTTGCAGAGTTCCTAAAGCGTATGGGGAAGAATGGAAGAGGAAAAGTTTTTGCACAAATTCCTAGGATTAATGTGGATGGAGAGTGGTAGGAATACTCGAATGTATCTCCAAACGACGCATAGGGATAGAATGATAGTGTAACACCTTCCTGCGGCTTATGCAATGCGCTGCACGCGGAAGTATGTGTAGGTTGCAGAAAACAACTTTTACACTGTTCCGCATGCATCGTCAACTCCAGTTGTTAACCTTGGTTCATACAGTTTTAAATAGGTGTTGTTGCTTATCCACCTCTTCATCTAGTGGTCTATCCTTTTCTGGTTTCGGTTACTCAGCCACGCCTTATCCCCCCCCCTCCGGTTCCGGCAACTGTTCGGTCCTTCGCCCGAAGCCTTGCTGTCAGAGTGCAGTCGTTCTTTCGCTCGTTGTTCACCATCGCGTCGAATGCATCTCAACTTCGGCCCTTATTGTCCTCCCTTGGTGCATGGCTGCTTGATTCTCATGCCTTTGAGCCTATGTAATTGGATCTAATTGCATTCTCCGAGACTTTTCCAGCTCCCTCAGTCGGCGACAGTGAACTGTCATAGCGTTCACTGCCGAAATAGATCTCATAAAGTCGTTCTATGCTTCTGGGTGTTAACTCTATTTACTTACCCTCCGAAATGCCGAAGTGCAACGGAGTGAGTTTTTGCTGTTTCTGTTTACTACTCGGCCGGTTGGTTTTGTAATCTCTGGTCGAATATTTTATTGGTATGGAAACCCAAGTTAATATACGTCCTCCCATCGTTCACGCTCACGTCAACTGACCGACAGTCTGATGTAATATTCGAAATCCCAACTCTCTGTCAACATCAAAGCCAACGTAAAGTCTAGGTCATAATGCGGTTAATGTTGACCAGGAGTAACACCGTGACAAAGTCGACTTTTCATGCTTACTTCATGTCATGACATGACTCTACATGTACTGCCAGTTACTTTCATGGTTTGGAAAATTTTCTTTTCGCTGAAGGCTTCTGATTTTGAACCAGTTATTCATTTTGGTGATTTTATATCCATTCCCTGGGGCTCCCCTGAGGTATGCACTCTGCTCTATGCCCACGCTATATAATATAATGCTAACATCGTGCCCGTATGTGCTCTGCTGATCTCGATACACCCTTGCCCAAGGCATCCGAGGTTCGGGTAACGTTGGACCAACTTCTTTCAGTCTCCCTCTACGCAAATATTCGCCGGGAAAAACATTTCCGGCTCTGACCTTGAGTCTCTCGACGCTTTTTCGTGGCGCGGGGATTTTCGGAAGCTTCGCTGGGAACCATTCTCTTCTTGATGAGCGCTTCCCCGTGCATTAGAATTATTTTAATTAAAGAGTGGCGCTAACGGCTCTGTCGACGTAATCCCGTAGTGTCTTTTTCTGCCTCTTGTTCGTCTCCAGGGGGGGTCATTTTGAAATCTCACCTTGTTAATGACTACTCTTTGCTGGAAGGCGGGGGATCCGTTTCGCTCTCTTAATGAACGGCTCACGATCGGCCAAGGTCCGATGGCGGATCCATTTCACATCCCTAACGACAGGTGTGAGATGGAACTAATGAAATTCTGAGCCAAAAGAAACGGATCAAGAGTCGAAAGATACGGATCAAAGAGTCGGAAGAGCGGATGAAACAAATAAATAGACCGGAAGTTCACCTCTTGAGAGCCGAAAATAGTCACGCCGCCTGGGTGGCGGAGTTGAACTACGAAAAATGACGTAATTTTCCACATTTTATGACGTATTCTCACTTAAAAGTGAGATCACAAAAGAACCCCCCTGAGGGAGAACGTGACTTACTTCGTGGAATCGTCGAAAGCACCTCGTTGATCCGTCGTGAAACCGAAGGCAAAGAATCCCTTCGTAATCCGACGCATCATGATCTTAGGCCCGAAAGTCAAGCGTGTTTACCTTCACTGAGACAATACTAATGAGAACGATCGTCGCTCATTCGCGGAATCACTTTGTTTTTCTAAATCACTCATCTGTCGAGACTAAGTAGGGTACAGAGATAGTAAAGCAGGGTGGCAGTTGCGTAGTAGACCCTCTTCAACGTAAGGGTCCAATTGCCACGTCGGGAGGGGAAGTGGAAGGGGTGGTCAAAGAGAGGAGAGCAACTCTACTATGGGAACGATTTACGTACACATAATTGCACTAAACCTGAGATGACGTGAAAATATTTGCAGCACGTTGCACGACAATGTTTGTAATCCAAGCAAAGCTGGATCGTCTTAGGAACCCTGGTAGTTCAGAAGTACATCTACATGCTACCATGGGAACCGTCGCGACGGTTCCCATGGTAGCGCGTGGACGCGTCGTAGAGGCGTGTGTCGAGTGGTGTTCGGACACCAGCCGTGTTAAAGGGAGGGCAATTTGGAAAAAGGAATTGTAAGAAGGAGAGTGCGTAAGTGAAGTGCATGTCTCTCTCTGTTTATTCTTATACATACTAGGTAGCTGAATTACCCCTGCGTTGCTCGCGATCATACATCCTCCATAACTCATTCATACTTATAAGAGGAGAATCGATTGAGATCGAAATGAGAAACTTCATTTTTTCGGGTATCTGGTAAAATAAATTTTAACTCTCTATCTTGAGTGAAAGCATTTTACAATGTCCATATTTTCTGTTCAATATAAATGAAATGTCTCAAATTAATGGCCGCAAAACATTCAAACAGATTTATAATGTCCAAACTCGACTTTATGATGAAACTGTTGGCATCTTATGGACGATAACTAAACAAGAATTACGAGAAAAAGGACCTTTTAATGTGGGGACGAAATTTTTAACTGGCACATAGGCAGTGGCAAGACGAGTTCCTTTTAAAAATATATTTTTCATTTCAAATGTCCCTTTAAATGAGCGCCACAGAGCATTATTATGTCTTTAGCCTAGTATTGAGAAATATGAACTTACCACAAGCATACTTATTTCACTTATCGAAGTTGAAATTAAAACCTTCTCATACTTCCTTTACTTCACCGAAATCACTGGCTCCCGAGCAATAGAGTTGTTTTTTGAAGTAATTTTTTAAGGCTCCCGAAATTTTTTTAGTAATGGTTCTTCCGCAACTAAAGCCCGTTTCACACGACACTTGATCCAGCACAAGACCTAGTGTGCTAAGCCGCTACTTGATATTGAGGACGGAATCTAACATGCTTGGAACCCCACTAGAAGGTTTCACACGATCATCGACCTTGTGCTTGCTATTAAGCAGTTATTCCATATGATTCCATACGAATTTAAAAAAAAGAGAAGATCGCACAGCGTCTGTAACGTGAACGTGATTGGTAGATGGCCACTGGGTCCTACTGGGTCTAGTAGCAAACTAGTACCGCATCAAGTACGAAATCCAGTACCTCAGCGAGTATACTAGCCAGCATGCTTGCTAGCCAGTATACTGGTTCTGTTCACACGATACTGGAAAGCTAGCATACTAGCGAGTATATATACTAGACCTTGTGCTGGATCAAGTGTCGTGTGAAACGGGATTAACGCATTTCTTCCCCAAATGGCAGCACCTGTTAATCTAACTTCATTTAACTATGCTACTCATTTATTTGGTGAAACAAGTAATTTATTGGTCTGGAATTTTTCGATTTGTCCACGAAAGGCGTTTGGTCTTCACTTTATATTTGTAATCTCTTTGGATCCAAACCGACTTAAACTTCACTAAAAAGAACCCTAAACTTAACCTGTGACGGTCTCGAACTACTTTCTCTCATCAATTTAAGGAAGGAAGGAAGCGTAATCGGCCCCCTTTTGTTCAATATATACATAAATGACCTAAGCTCTCGAATTAGCAGTAAAATACGTTTATTTGCTGACGATGCTGTCATCTATCGCGAAATTAGTGATCACTCTGACTTTGAAATTCTAACATCGGATTTAAACAACGTTCATGTGTGGAGCCAAGAGTGGGGACTCGAACTTAATCTGAGCAAATACACGGCGGTACATTTCTTGCGGAGGTCGTCCAACTACCCCCACGTATATACCCCTATCGTGGGGAATACATAAGAAATATTTGTGGCAGAGCTCTGAAGAAGCTAGGATTCGTCAAGCGAATTGTGGGAAGATTTTCGGATGAAAAAGTAAAAGAGAGGTGCTATTTCGCACTCGTCCGGCCACACCTTGAATATGCAGCGAGCATATGGGATCCGGTGCAGAAAGACTTAATCCGGGAACTTAATAAAATACAAAGGAAAGCTGCGCGATTCGTCAAAAACTGCTACGACAGCGTTACACAGATGTTAAACGAATTAGGCTGGGAGCCGCAAAAGAGACTCGGAGGCTGCGCGCTAGGCTTAGATTCCTTGAACAATTGAGAATAGATATCTTTAAGAGTGACACGGAGAACATCATATTAGAACCCCATTATATTTCCATATGCTAGGCGTAATTTCATTAGAGCGTCTCCTTTTTATATGTAAACGACTGGTGTCCTAACACCCCCCGCCACACGCCTATTGAGGCGGCTTGCGGGGTAGTATGTAGATGTAGAATTTCAAATTGGGTATCATCTCTTACTTACACACTCCATGTACTCGCTAGGTACTTGGTTTTCACTCACCTAGCTTCGCTCCGCTTCGATCTCGTCTATTAAGTTCACTTTCTGATTGTCTGGATCGTTTCAATTGTTTCGTTGATCTGTACTCAATGAAGTTGACCAAATTGGCTACAAAATTCTCGCTGCAGGTAATTAGCAAACTATCTCACCGTGTTCCTGCTGTCAGTTATTATATAGTTCATATTTCTATTTATTACGTTTGTTCCTTAACGATTTTTCGGGAGTTCACTGTCATTTGTCAGTGTTCTGGTGTATGCGGACAGTTGTTTTATGAATGAGCGAATAGGTTATAATTTATTAAAAGACGACGAAGACTAATTTTTATCACAAATTGAAGCGTAAATAATACTCCCCTGCAATGTAGTTACGAAGTAATGGAGGCGCAAAACCCCGGCGCACCATAACCGAAAAATAACTATTGTCTGCTGAAATTTTGTCGGTTGGCGCCATATAGACGACCGACTTGACCTCTTATTCTCATTAGAGATCACCTGCGTGGCTGGTGCACCCATTGGATGTGTCACAGATCATCGCCAACGATCATATACCCTGTGGAAAAATTATGTGGTATATTTATCCAAAATTTAATTTGTTATATGATGGAATATTTATTCACGGCTTCATTTGTAACAATTTTAACGGTTGGTTTCGAGGAAAAGTGTAAGTGGAAAATATTTGTGATCGCGTTATATATTTTGCGTAGCGACTACTTAAATACCCACTAACATATGGTTACTAACCTTTTTTAGAATTTGGAAAAACTAAATAATTTTAACTCGCCAGGCGATTACATGTTCGCCATTACGGCGTGTTAAATTTATATCGACGTATTATTCTCAATAAGTAGATGAATCTTAGAGAGAAATAGAGTTTAGATATTAGAAATTTGTTGCAGCATGAGAGGAGTCCACGCAATTGCAACGTTCGAATCATGGATACGTTAGAATTACATTTATTTTATTTTAGTTTAGTTATTAATTTATTTTTTTAGTAGGTGCCGTTTCTACGGTAACGTTCATTTACCCGATTTCTCGGGAAATGATCCGAACGTCTCGGGAACGCCGATTCCAGCGCACCGACCGTTCCCCCGTCATTTAGGTGAACCCGCGGTGAACCTAACGAAAACAAATTATTTGTTTTTCGACAACTGAACGATGAAGACGATGACTTACTTGCATCCTCACATTGCAATTCCAGCATCGGTTATATCCTTGTTAATGGTAATAGTTTTGCTCCCTGATAGTTATATAAAGATTAAGAGAGTTTAAGGTAGTATCACTTTCGCATTAAGTACAGTAATGTAAAAAAATATCATTTATGGTGTATCATCAGTCTTTTATTGGAAGTTAAGTAATTGCTCGATGAACATCATGTGGAAGTTTCACCAGAGTCGTTAATTTAAAGTTCAGACCTAGTAAGGTATTAACCATTTTTCTTCTGCTCCATTCTCGTGGATGTAGAACAGCATTTAGTAAATGGAACGTAGTGACTGATAGTGACCACAGCCAGCGACTTTGTTTCAAATCTTGAATCCTATTTGTATGATGGCCTCAAAGTTTAATTTGAAAAAAGGTTTTGGACACAAAGCAGAGTTGTCAAAACAATCGTTCTGCTTGTTTGAATGAAGACTTTCGAGGAGAGCGGAAAAAGGTAAGATTAACTCGTTATTTTTATTTTATTTATTAAAATGAAAGGAAAACCATTGTTCTGCCAGATGAAATTTATTATACCTACGCCCTATGTTTCGCCGCAGGACCTAATCCTCAGGTCTCGGCTGTAGGTTGGTTTTTCTTGAAATGGGATTTTGGTATTTTTTTTCAGGGGATTTCTTAGTGTGAGCGTTAGATTCAGGATGATGAAGATGAAAACTACTCGTCATCCTGCCGTAGCGTAGATACGCCGATGCGCAACTTTGACGATAGAGAGAAATATTTGAAACATTAATACGGTTTTTGATTTCTATTTTGGATATTTAAATACCATTATAGATAGAAGAGCGAGATGGTATTGGTTGTAGTGTCACACTTATTGTGGGTTCACATCATATTTTTAAACTTTTGTGGAGATTGGTAAGTGAGAAGATCTCCATGTTTATCGAATGAATTTATTAGAGTTTTTATGTAATGTCCCATACAATATCAGTCCATGACTTAGTTACATAAACATAAACAAATCAGCAAGGCCTCCTTGGCAACAATATACAAGATGATGGCACCATTTACGGTCACCACATTACCCCCCTACGTAGTTGAGTCGTCTATGGTTTATAAAAATCGGGAAATCGAACTCTTCTTCCGGATTTTGTCGTTCGCCTGTTGGTGCTGAGCCCGCAGGTGCAGCCTTGTCTTCCGTAGCTTCAGGGGTGAATTGGGTTTGTTTTCCGGCCCCAAGAACATATGCTGGTTTAACCCGGTCGATTGAAACCTTCATCTCCTCCCCCTTGATCTTCAGTGTAACCGTCTTCTTGTCCCGTGCAGTAATTTCATGTGGACCCGAATAGAGTGGCTGCAACGATTTACGAATAGAACCCTCTCGTAGAAATGCATGGCTGCAACTCGACAAATCTTTGAAAATAAATTCCTCCGATTTTGAGTGTCTAGAAGCAGGAGATGGACGCAACTGAGACATTATCTTTTTAATTCGTGTTAAGATGCTACTTGAATCCTCTATCATGCCAGAAGTAGAACTAATTAAATCGCCAGGAAGTCGGAGGGGTTCGCCATAAACCAATTCTGCTGGAGAAGTATTGATTTCTTGTCTGAACGAGCAATGGATTCCTAGTAAAACAAGCGGAAGGGCTTCTACCCAATTTATTCCGTGAGCCATTAAGGCGGCTTTTAACTGGCGGTGAAATCTCTCCACCACACCGTTTGCCTGAGGATGAAGACTAGTCGTATGCAAAATCTCGATGCCGAATTGTCTTGTCAAGTTACTAAAAAGATACGAAGTGAATTGTGTCCCCCTATCAGCAGTGATCTTTTGTGGGCACCCAAAGCGAGAAATCCAACATGTTAACAAAGCCGCGGTAGTTGCCTCCGCAGTGATGCATTGCATGGGTTGAACTTCACTCCAACGAGTGTACCGATCGATCACAGTCAGGCAGTAGCGGTATGAATTAACAATTGGCAGTTCAATTATATCAACGTGTATGTGAGAAAACCTACTGGAAGGAGGAAAGAAATTTCCGATCGGCGATTTGACGTGTCGGTGAACTTTTGAGGGCTGACAAGGCACACATGGTTCGACACCAAAGGTGACAATCCTTACGAACAGAAGGCCAAACAAAACGATCAGTAAGTAGTTTTGTCGTGACCCTTGCACTAGGATGACTTAAAGAGTGAACGTGATCGAAAATATGACAACGAAATGGAGGTGTGTGACATAAGGTCGAAGTTTCCCCGTAGATTCGTAGCAGTATATAGGTGCCTCAATTCCAGGGACCTTAAAAACCTTCTTTAATCGAAGGGAGGACCTGCTTGCAACTAGATCCGAAAGCTCAGCCATTCCATTGGTTCTGGGTGTGACTTGAGATTGTTTAATTTTAAATTTTCATATCAAATACCTAAACTAAAATATACTGGACTACACCTTTAGTTAACAACAAGAGAAGGTAATTTTTACAACTTAATATGCAATTTAAAAAACTAACTAGCATTGTTGTAATTGGAAAAGAACTGTGGTTCCGGATGTGACTCACACAAGTGACATTTAATAACATAGATTACTTTAACTTGCAAACTCTGTGAATTGCTTAAACATTAAATATTGAAATAAATATCAGTAAGATTAGAGATATTGTTCTTTAGTTTTAACCAACGGAGAAGTATCCAAAAGCATTAGTATTCTAGTTATAAATTTTTTAATAAGTTCCGGGCGTGACATGGTAGGAGTTCCGGGTGTGACCTAATTACGCTTTCTGCTCACCATTGTGAGGAAAATTCAATTTTTACTTTCAAATTTGGGTAACGGCTCAGTATATTTGATTAATTAAGCTCTATTAAATTTGGTTAAGTTGAAATTTTAAATTGTTGAGCAAAAATGTGAGAACATTTTGTTATTATAACAACTAGGCTTGGTGCAATATCTATTGAATTGATAAAAGCACTGTACTGTAGTAAAGGAAAGGAAAATATACTCAAACTGTGCAATGAGATAATATGAAGGTGGCAAGTGACCAAAATAGTTTGGAGAAAGTGATAATACCCATAGAAAAGAGGAAAAACAGCAAGAAATGTGAAGAACATCGGACGTTAGGCTTAATATCTCACACAGCAAAAGTACTACTAAGAACAATTAACAGAAGGCTATATGGGAGGCCGAGTAGAGCAATAGAAGGGGAACGGTATGGTTTTAGGAGGGAGCAGGGACCAGTGATACTATGGGATTGATAATAGTAATCAGAGAGAGAGATATGAAAAAAAAGTATATGTAGCTTTCATAGATCTGGAAAAGGCATTTGATTTAGTAAGTGGTTTTCTTTTCCGCTACGTAATTTTCTGAATATCATGTTTTTTGCTGAAAAATCTCACATATATTTCTCTGAAATCAACAATAGTGTATTAGCTTGACGACCAGAGATTTGATTTCCAAAGGACATTCACGCTTGTGGCATTTAAGCTTTCCTTGCAGGCCCATGATAGCACGTAGAAAGAAATCTGTATAAGAAGGGCCCCATGATAGATTGCTTCGGGGGGTAATCGATATATTCATTGCATGTTTACAACAAGTATACTCTTCCTTGTCTATTCTCAAAGTAGCTCTCATAGGGGCATTGCATGTATATGAGAGAGCACTTACGTATAAAACGATACACATAAAGGAATTAAACGTGTAAGATTATTTACGTGCAGCGAATAGTAATGGTAATAATGCCTCTATTGCTACAACAAACACATCGTTGTTTATTATCGTTTAATACTCAGATGTTTTACACGTAGTGGAACCATCTGCCTCTCATTACGATTGCGAACTGTTTTTTAGACCAATTCCCATATCATAAACGATACGAGTTATTTATATATATTTAAAAGTGTTAAAGTGCAGCTAACTAAGGTACGTTCACTCAATCATCGAGTTGTCTATTCAAGACTCTCACTCGCCGCTGTGTTTCCCCTCCTTGGACTTGAAAATATACCAATCAACATGCCTAGAAGAAAAAAGAGTAACCTATCGAAAAAATTTCCGAAAGCAAGAAGAATGTCTTCTTTGCGAGAAAATGAGCCCCTCCAAGAAAAACTACAAAGGTTAGACTTGGATGCTCAAAGACATGCCTACTAGAGATCTCATGAGAATCTCCCCGTGGTGTTTCTCGGGTTACGCTAAGAACGGCACAAATTTCATCCTAACCCAACCTACGGACGGGTAACCAGCTAAAAACCTGATTCAAATATAGACCCATCTGTTCCGAAACTTCAATCTGTATTAAGATGGCGGAAATTATAATGAAGTCACTATATGCTTCTTACCCGAAAGAAGAACCGGAATTCTGCGCAATGAACGACATCCTTACATGAAAATCGACAAGTGCACTAAGAATCACCATAGATTTGTTATTTAACAACCAAAACCAATGATTATAACTACCCTTTATGCCGAAGGTACAGTCCGGGTGATGGAGGATTCATATCACAAATAAACATGGCTGCCGCTACAAATTCTCCTATTGACGTTTTCAACCGCTGGATTGTACCCTACTATCCAATCCTGATTAAGATACTAAACACACATATCAAAGTTGAATAGGGCTACTCAATTAAGTCTTTGAATGCATATATATGTATCTACACAAGGGAAGCGATCAAGCTGTTAATCATTCAGAAGACTGCTCAAGAAAACCGGAGAGACGAGGTGACCTTCTATCAACCTGGGTGCCATTTAAGTAGTAATGAGTCTGCGTGGCCCATTTTTGGGTTTCCCGTGCATGAAAGAGGACCAATAGTCACTCATCTCTCCGTGCACCTGGAAAACGGTCTGCGTGTCTACTACAACGAACACAACATACAAGATAGGTTACGAACTCCTCAAATGACCATGCTGACAATTTTTCTTCAGGCTTAGCGGTTTTCTTTTTTTTTAAATAAGTTCAATGTTTTTCACACCCGTTGAATTTCAACGGGTACCTTCCGCTAGTATGAGATGAATGATTAAATTCGAACGTTGTCTCCATTATGACATATGTGGAAACATCTCGCTCGAACTGCAGGTAAGGCGCTCGTGGACATTTTCCTCCAGAGACGTTAAAAACTAACTGCGCTGGAACAACCCATGAGTAACGTATTGGAGGTTAATATCTCTGTAAGTATCAGGGTTGAGTAGTCTTCATCCTTCTAAAGGGGAATTTTGTTATCCATTCTTTCGGTATTTTGAATTTGAATTAGGTAGGTTTTAGAAGTAACTTTGGTCATTTCTTCGGCTTCGGTTGCTGGTGCACGTAGCGGAATGAGGTAGATAGGTGCGAACCGGGGTGCTGATAGAGTATGCACGCGTGCAAAGGAGGGGGGGGGGAGATCTACTATTATCGGCCGGAAATGACGTGCGGCCGCTCCACCGCTGTCCACTGTCGACGTGACGCAACCACGCAACGGTTTTTGACCCGCCGGAAAAAAAATCATCACTCTACATTCCTCTGAGGTTTTTGTTTTTCATGCGGAATATGATTTTTTTTCTACTGTATTTTCGGAATAACGTCCACATTTGAAAACTTATTTGGCTTAGAGCTGATGTGAACCGCAACAGAGGAAATGAGTAATGTAGTATTTGAGGAGCAATTTACATCTACATTTACTACGGGCCCTGCGAGTCGCCGCAGAGGCGTTAGGACACCAGCCATGCAAGGGGAGGGAAGACGAACACTACAAAACTCTTGGTTATAAATTTAGAATTTCCCAAGCATATGTACGAACAAGTATACTAGGGTTGAATTAAAAAGGGTTGGGTTACTAGGGTTGAATGAACCACTTTCGTGTATCGTAATGGTAAACTTAACTAAAAATCAACAAGTCCAATGTCACCCCGTGAAACATCACGTAAATGGGGTCTTCGTAAGGGAAAAGAGTTCATAAACTTTTCATTACCCACAAACACTTCAGGGCAATTCCACGGTGTCGGACGTAGAATTTGTACAAATATTTTCAATGTTTTTCACCTTTTCATGTAATTACAAATAAAAAAATTAGTTTTGAACATTACGAATAAAAATATAAACTATTAGAAACATTTTGACAGATAAAGTATCAAAACCAATCATCTACATATGTTTTTTTTAATGCAAAACCATGGTGTCGGACGTAGAGTGCACAAAAACTATTTCTGACTTGAAGAAATTCTTCTTAAAATTTCTGTGAGTTTTGTTGTGTTATACTAACAGCAAAAATATTGGATAAAAAAGATACCATACCCTTTAAAATGGTACCAATTTCAACACCATTGATTTGGTAGTTTAATAAATATAAAAAAATTATAAGGTGTCGGACGTAGAATTCTTGGTGTCGGACGTAGAATGTACAAATAAAGTGCGGTTTTATAAGGAATACAGTAGTATAATTATGCATTAATTTATTTTTTACCATGTATTTATTGAATAAATATATTTGTTCACAGAAAATCAGTATTTCATAAGTTCATACATCATAAACACATTTTATATATCTAATTACGGGACAGTCATGTAAAGCTACTAGATCTTGAAGATTTAGATCTAAGTTTTTTCTTTGATAAACTTTTGAAAACTTCCATTTTTTCAATCCTGGTATTTTCTAGTTCTCATTATTCACTGTCCGAATCAAAATTTAATATTTTTGCCTTTCTTTTTATTAGTTCATTGCTGGTTTCACCAACTAACACATAGTTTTTCGTACTAGCCGGTGTAACATAGTGGACTTTATGCGTGTCTGATACAGGAACTGCTGCCTCCCAGACTTGCTGTGCTTCATGTACCTTTTCTTGCACATCATTACTTGATATAAATTTGATTAATATGTTGGGGTTCCTGAGAGTAGCTATTTCAGCAAATATATCTGCAGAGCTCAAAATGGTTCCTTCATTAGCTTTTGCATAATTCCAAACACTTCTTTTTATTGTTCCTCCAATCCCGTCAACTACTCCTTTCCCATGAGAAGTTGCGAAGTAGTGCCAATGAAGATTAATGTCATACCTGCTCTGAAGGAAAGGAATAAGAGAAAATATGTAACGGTTCTTGAACTGAGATGATGGTCCATCCGAAAAAATGTTCACAGTTGTAGTTTGAGGATAAATGGATTTCAGATGTCCAAGAAGGAAGTTAATGTAACAATAAATTTGATTTTTTGTATGATTAAGGTCGTCAGATATAATGACAAAGCTCTGGCTGACTTCTTCAGAGATCCAGGCATAGGTAGTAAACAGGGTAGCCTGACTATGGCTCCAGTGGGCCGACTGAATTTCATTTTGATGAAGAAGTGTTGCATTTTCAGAAAAATCCACCTGGATTAAAATTTCACTTCCATTTACTCGTGATTTAATATTTTCAAATTCATTAGCCTGTTTTCTTTTAATATAAGTGTGGATCAAAAAATATTTCAATTGATTTTCCAACTCTTCAAAAGCTTCATCAACTGAACTTATCACCTCAACTTTCTGAACTAGTCCATCAACTTTTTGCCATTGCATGTACTTCAAGGGTTCGTTGTCACTTTTTGGTTTGTAAAGACCTATCATACCAATACAGTTCTTGCATTTTCTAGCCATGCAGGTTTTTGACTCTGAGTCACATACAACTTTGTCTACAAATGTTCTGAAATTGGTTGTAAGCCCTGTGTGTGGATCTAAGGATGTTAACAGAAAGCGGACATTCTCGTGATATGAGCAAATGCAAACATTGTGCGGAATCTCCGAGAAGCACTTAACATGTTTAGGACGTAGACTGCAAAATTTTGAGAGTCCTATCTTTGCATCTGGGTTTTTTTCTTTGAAGACTGTCCAAGCTTCTTTCAAACTCATCACTAGGTATCGTGTTTGAACAGTAAATTTTTCTTTTTTTCCTTGTTTATTTTTATTTCGGTATACGACACGGTCCTTTCGACCTGGAGCCTGCCAAGTCACAATGTCACTGTTGTAGAATTCTACTATTACCTTATTATTATTATCATCATCATTATCTGTATCGTTGCTTGTTGGTGAACTTGATGGTGTTTCTTTTAGCTCCAAACCACACTGTTTAGCCAAACACTTCACAATGTAAGCCTTTTTGTTTGGCGAATTTGGAAGGCTGCTGCATACTCTTTTAATAGCCTTACCTTCTGTCTGTTTACATCGGTAGGGCGATACTTTTTCAGAAGTCTTAAAAACAGCCTCATTTTTCCTTCTAGTTTCATCGTACCACTTTTTGAATCTCTTTCGTTCTCTCTTTTTCTGATCTTCAATTTCTTCTTCCGTTGAATTCTGGAGCTTGGCTTCTCTTGAGGCCTTCTTCCTTAACCGATCCTTTGCCAACTCTGTAGCTTTTTTTTTTGGGTCAGCATTTATTCCTGCCCTTCTGCGAGCCATCTTCTCTTTATTTGTTAGAGGCATTTTCTCACTGAAAACGAAGAATTTCTGTAACTTTTGTAAGCCTAGGCCTAGATTACAATTTTAATAAATTTTCTTGCGGTACATAATACTATGGGTTTGGTTTGGACACTGTGTATGGGTTAAAAAAATTGTATTTTCAACAAGTTGCTGTGTGATGTTCCATGTGTGAGTTTGTTAATAATTTTACAATTCAAATTTTTGTTTAAACATCGACTTTAATCCGCCTCAAATAAAATTAGCCTAGTAATAATGAAAGAAAACTTACCTTTTAAATTAGATTCCAAACCACCAACACGTAATAAAAGTTGGCTAAACCAAAACTGGGAAACTGATATGCAACTTCAATTCAATCAAGAAAACTAATAATGCATAAATCTGTTGAGTATCAGCAACCCAAACATTTAACGAATTTTATGCTATGTTTATCAATATGTTACTAAGATACGGTTGTTTACTGTTTTGAGGACTTTGAGGAAGAAGAAAAGTATCATTACGATTATGAGTTTATTGGAAAAACAATAGACAAAAAGTTCATATTTATAATCAAATGTGGTTTAAATTAAATAAGGTTCCATCATTTTTTTATTGCACCTATATGTTATTCAGGTTAGCTACGTGCTTAATTTTAGATTTTCTACTACTTATTGTTGCTTGATTTCATGAAATATTGAATTAAAACAATAGAAATCAATCAAAAATAGAACTTCCAGAAGTTGGTGTCGGACGTTGAGTCGGACGTAGACTTCTTTTCCTACGTCCGACACCAAAATTACAATAAACCTCTGGAAGTTTAATTATTTTTAGTAACAGGTTCTGTAAGCTCTACAAGAACTTACTTTAAAACGGTGTTTTCATTCGTAAAAAAAAAATATTTTGGAACTGCTATAAAACTAAAACTAGTTTTTTGGTGTCGGACGTAGAATAGCATGTAGTTAAAATTTAAATAATTTTACCACGATAACCAAGGTAACGAAAATATTTTAAGTTACAAAAACTTTTAACTTGGTCCATAAATCAACCAAAAACATTGTATTTTGTTTGATAAATATTTCTTCAGCATCACCAGCTTTGAAATTTGGCACGACTGCTCAAACGAAAGAGGAAAACTGTAAAAAAGACTTAAGATTAAAATAACATAACTTTTTACTATGGATTAAATGCATAAAATAAATACCAGAAATTAAAAGCTGACATTATTAGCTTTAAAAAAAAACATATTATACATAAGGGATTTAAGTAAAAAAAATTTTGACTTAGGTTTCCTATTTCGTGGAATTGCCCTTCAGGTGTTTACTAAATTGCCAATCCTCAACAATTATAGAGGCAGTAAAATTATTTCTGTATCATTTCAACTGAGACCGATATTAACATTTTTCTATGCCCATCTCTCGCTTACATTTACCTTTGCGTCAATGCCACTACGAACTTTAACAGCAGTCAATGGGAGCTCCCAGGCCATTACTGCCAGTTGAATAAGAAATCACAGAGTAGAATAACATGTATTACAATAATGATAGTTCTCGACCGAAGGACTACTTGCGGTACTTGCATGTCAAAACAGCCAGTCACAATAATACAAATGTCAACATGAGATATACGACTCGCCGATAGCATAATAAGGTTCACTACTATCACAAAATTGGTATATGGAAAGAGTAAAATCCATACATTATTTAATACTTAGAATCGCAGGCATTATTTACATAAATAACTTTAAAAATGTAATGTTAAAATTTTATTACAGCAAAAGACTCACATTAGCATTCACCGCTCCGCCATAATATTATCATAAGTAATTTTATAAAATATGTGGAATATATTTCTTTAAGCTTGTAAGTTAAAAGTTATAGCTTATAATACATAAAAAGTATTATATTTATAATTTTATCTATTTAAGAGGTAAAATAATTCTTAGATTATATGAGGGAATGAATATTTCATCGAAGCTTGAACGCCAGCTAGCTTCTCATTGGCTGCTGACATTTCAAATTACACTCATCACAGTAGTGGTTACCAGCTTGTGAGTTCATGAAACCACCTACTTCTCTGAATGCGTTACAGTGCGGTGAAACGTATCGGCGTAGAGATATATTCCACGAGAAACCCTCTACATATTCAATTTATATCTACATGCTAGAAATGCGCTGAATTTTAGGTAATTACCAACTTTGTCTCTTATCCCCATCTAATGTATAGAACAGAAAACGTATAAAAATTGATTGCGAAAAAAACGGGAAAAAAATCAGAAATGTACTCGGGAAAACCGGAAAAAAGTCGGGAATTTCATTTCTGTAACTGAGTGGCCACCCTGTCTTAGTAATTCGGGATACTAATACATATTTGACTCTACAAGATTAGGTTTACTGGAAATCGTCTCAATGTTATTTGTCAAAATAGTGACTTTGTGTGTAATAATAGTCTTTGCTTAAGCGGCAGCCTCGTCAAATATTAAGTGATTCATGGTTTGAAATGGGACCGCATTAACGCGTATGTTTGCAAGCGAAGGGTTTCGCTCCATGAGTCCCGTAGATGTGTCATTTTACATTTTGCTGCGTGAAGGAGGATTTAGGAAGCCAAGACTTCACACCGAGGTCTCAAAGGTGAGAGTCGACGATCTGCGGCTCGTTTGGAAAACTTGATATCGCTCTCTGTTTTTCCCGATTTTCGTCATTACGGCATTAATACCATCCGGATGGAATGATTAAATCGTGGAAGACCTCCCATCTTCGTTTCGGAGATGTTCCCTGGTGTATTGTGTTCAGAGGAATTACTATTGCGACACTATTGCTTTTAGACTAGGGTTCCCATATTGTTTTTTTTTTTGAAAAAAAAAGTGACACTTGCCTTTTTCACTTTGAAAAAATGGTACATTTCGTAAAAAAGCAGGACAAATTAGAAATGAGAAAAATATAGTTAAATTCACCGCATGCCTGCATTAAATGAATCACAATCGCACTTACAATTATCAGAAGAACAGAATTTCAAAACATGACTGATTAAAGTTCATAATTACACGATACATTAGAATATTAATCACAATCATCTCTACGAAGTACGTCTACGAAGTACATCTACGAAGTACCGTGCAAGCCACCACCAGGGTGTGTGGCACGGGGTGATTCCGCACCAGGCATGCAGCACTCGTCCCAGAACAAATCAGAACCTCGCACGCTCCCCCTGACGCTAGGCGCAGACACCAAAAAGCAGTCAGGAGAACAGTGCACAGTCCAACCGGAAACTGGGAGTGATACGTAAATAAACATGCAAACATGCATTACAATGCTATACACACATCTAGTGGTTAATATTACTGATAATGTTAATTTATGAATGCTACGAGATGCTACTTCATGCAGAGAACAAAATAAAATAATGCCGGACAAATCGACCTGTTTGAAGTGTTAGTAATTATGTTGTGTTATTAAGCACAAGTACAAAATTCTACTCTGCCTATTGAGGGTGGGAGTTTCATATGATTGATCTATCGCAACTATTATGATCCCTTAATGTACGTTATTATAAACCTGATCAAGAAGTTTCTTTTTTTTTTAGACATTTGGGCATGGAAGTCAACACAAGAAAAATATTTAAAATAAGTCTCTACAATGATTTAAGTTTTTACTGTTTCATTTGATACAAACCATGTATGTTCAACACTGAGTAGCAACCAGTTTACAATCTAGCAAAGCCGGCACTGAACTGACGTCACGTCATATGCAACCGGGAACCGTATGCATCGTGTGTCTGTAACACTGCCAACAGAAGCATTGGGGAAAAAAAGAGCATCGTTATTAGAATTACCAACTTCTTAATATACAACCTCATCAAATCAAATAAATCGATTTTGGCGATACTTTGTGGAAATCGAAGATATAATTCATTTTTACAGAAACACGGTAGAAAATTCCACTAATTATTTTATTGCTGTCATAAAATAATTAGTGGAATTTTGTACCGTGTTTTTGTAACAATGAATTCTACCTCATCAAAGTTTCATGAGTTCGACACCAGGAGTGATGCATATTTTAAATGAAAAGCCTAATGCACTGCTTTCAGGAATGATACTTAAAAAAGAAAAAAAATAGCAGGACATTCGGAAATAAAAGTCGGGACACCGGGACATTCTATCAAAAAACGAGACTGTCCCCGGGAAAACCAGGACGAATGGGTACCCTATTGTAGATACACATACTAGTTGCTCGTATGGATTACTTCTGACATTTTTGTTACGCATATTTTCTCCCAACATCTTATCTAGCAACTATGTTTCATGTGATGCGTTTTTCATTGGTGTTTTAACCTTGACTTCCCAAGGCGGATTATTCTCCATGGATAAGTGTGGCTGTTTTCTGCGCCGCATCCTGAATGCCGGTGGGAGAAAGACCCCCGTGGTTCGTCGCCGGGTTGGTCAAATGCCTGCGTGGGGCCTGTTGCTGCTCATGCTGGCCCCACTGGGATTCAGCCTTCCGATGAAGGGAACACCACCGATCGTCCAAGCAGAACGGAAGCTTTTCCTGAGGACCGTGAACTCGTACCCGGAGAGTGAGGAGGAGAGTGAACATTTATTCCAGCTACCACGGGTCCAGATCATATTTCCCGGTGAGGCCTGCTAATCCTTCCTCTTTGGTCTCATCCTTGAGCTAGCCTTGATGCTGTCGTTTATGATCCAGGGACATGCTATTTATCTACAAGAGTTCATATTTCGAGGACCGTGTTGCTGTGGGTAGACATCGAAATAATAATAAAATGTCAATTACTGAAAAAATAAAATGAGTACGTTGCACAATATTGCATCTTAAGCTTTGAATTTGAATACGAGAAAGTATTAGTGGAACTCCTTTCGGATATACTTAATGGATGAAGTAACAGGTGTTATGAGAGGTGACGGGAGACCGATGTATTTTGCGTCAATATAAGGATTGCCGAGTGAGCTGAAATGGGAGGGGTTTTTTGGGGAATTGAGGGGTACGGTGGCAATCCCTTGTCGGCACCAGATTACACGCATTAGCCTACGAATGGCGCCTAGGGACTCAAACTTGTATGTTCCATATAACGGATGGAATACTTCACTCAAATGCACTCTACATGTAGCCCAAAGGGGTCGGAAATACATTAAAATTTCTAGACTATTCGATCCGAACCCGGACCCTCGGGATAGGAAGTCAGTACTTTGACCACCACTGACTTAATACTTTCTCTGTTGGATAAATCTATGCCAAATTAGTTAAATATTTGCAGTATTTCACTCAAGTTTATATAAAGTGGAACCGATTTCAACGCCACGGCGAATTTTTCATGAGTGGTAATAGAAGAGAGAATGTGTAGTAAATAAAAGGGGTCCAGTCTTGTATTGAGCGCTTAGAGATGAAAGGGGTTTGCGTCGGAGAGGGTGTTCTGTAGGGAGATCATTCATTCATTAGAGTTATCTACCGTTTAGAGGTAGGTTATGACGAAAATCAGAGAAAATCCAACACACTCTTACACGTGCAGTGCCCTATCTAGCCCTAGTATTTCTTTCTTCATCTCAGCATAAGTCCTACCTTTCTTCATCCCGTCCATAAAACCGATTCTCTTCCTTCCCCTTCCCCGCTTGCCCAACATCCTTCCCTCTATCACGTCCTTCAGCAAACCATCGCCCCTCATTACCCCTTCCAGCCACCTACCCTGCCTTCCCCTAATCTCATCCACAAGTTTCCTTCCCTCAACAAACTAGGCCAAGAACTTCCTCATTTGTCTTCCTTTCCGTCCAACGCACCTTCTCCATCCTCCTCCACACCCGCATCTCGAAAGCCTTCAGCCTATTATCGTCTTCTTTTCTCAAGATTTCTGCCCCCATACAACGCCACACTCCATATCAAGCTCTTCACAAGTCTCATTTTAACATACTTATTTAGGGTCCCCGTCATCAACTCCCTTCTATTGTTGAACGCTTTAGGGAGATCAGAGAGGTTGACATTTTGGTAAGTTAATTATGTGTGGCCGTTTGAAAGACGTCATTATGGATTTGGAGGAGGAAAATTAGAAGTTCCCCGAAGATTCTGATGAGAATTATCAGGACAGGATGACTAAAGAATGGAAAAATTCTCGGTTAAAGGTCAATTTGGTTTTGAGATAAGTAGGCGAGCGAGAGGACCCATTATATAGCCTTGAGTCTTCATCGAGAAGAGGGCGCATAAAGACGAGCAAATCTACATTGTTCCATCAACCTGGAGAAGGCATTGGAAAGCATTGCTAGGGGTAGAACTATTGGTATATGTTCAAGTGCCCGGGAGTGTCATTAAGTGCAAGAAGAACGACCTACAAACTGTATTAAAATTATCCGGCAGAGATTAAATGCGGCTGTAATGTGGAATTAGACAAAGGAAGGTAGAGAGTGCGGCATGGTTTTGTTTTTCACCCACTATCTGCAAAAGGCAATAAATGAAAAATAAAGGAAAATTCAAAAACAGGAATACACGTGCTGGGAGTAAGAATCAATTAACTGCTATACTGATGGCAAATGCAATTTTGGCGGAGGGTAGGGAAGATCTGACAAGAATGATGAACTCGAAATTTAATGAAAAAATGACAAAAGTAATGGTTTGGGTGCAGTTGGGTAGTAGAAACATACGAGGTGAAAGATATAGTGAGCTGCGTAAACCAAGAAAAGAAGGCTTTTTTATCAAGAGAAGATTCTAGTTACGGCCAACTATGCGAGGTTAGAAAAATGGAAACTCTTCCTCTAATGTGCTTTTGGAGCATCTTCTCATATTATTTGGGAATCATAGGCTCTAGTCGACTGAGGTATACGCCCCCAGCACTTTAGAGCCGAGTGCATTGTTGCAATGGTCGGTATTAAAAAATGATCGGTTTCCCAAGTTTTGAATGGTATAGTGACCCCTAACGACCGTAAACATAAAAAATGTGTTTTTTAGTTTTTATTTTTTCCCTCTCAGCGTAGTCAACCAAATTTTAAAATTTTGGATTTCGGTAGACTTAAATAAACACCCAGAATGCCGTTTTTTATTTCCAGTGTTACCGAAAACTTTGGAGTTCTTCAAGTTTAATATTTTATTTGTACTATATTTTATAGTCTCAAAGAATTGCTACTGTTAGATTTATGTCATTAACGCATTTAAGGTAATTTGAGCGAAAAATCACTTTACCTAGTATTTTATGAATTTGGCCTCATTTCAAAGAAAAAACTCTCATCTTTCCAATGATATCAAAATATCAACCCCTTGCCGAACTACTTTTCGAACAATTTGCCTCAAAATATGAGCTGTTTTACACGGGATAAAATATGGCTGGGCGCTCCAGAGGGAGAATATTAAAAAAAATTTACATCTACACACATCTATCACCTAGATTTCATCAAAAAACTAACGGTGTGTAGATTGCATGTTTGATCAACTATTTATAAAAATAATCTATTACTCACCACAGTAATTTTTACAGAATTGCAAAAAACCTGCTGTTTTGAAGAGTTTTTAGCCATACGGCGGAAAAAAATGAGTCAAGTTAGAGACTTATGCAGCTTTATTTATTTAATTACTGAGAATTTTTGTCATACATTACTATGTTTTTGCGCTATTAATATTACAATATTTATTTTATTCTTCTTACTGACGCTGAAGTAAAAAAATAAAATTTGATTATGGTCTCCATTATGACTAGGGAACTACCTCGCTAAAACCCCCCTAAGTATTGTCCGTAACCATGAATTTTTTCAGATCTTAAGAAGTGGTGATTCAAGTTCAAAAATTCCACAAATCGGCATCTAGTTTTTTTGATCCCCATTTTTTTCTGTGACTTTTGACACCAATACCGGCAAACAAATCAATGCTTTACCGTAACTTGCGTCGTGAAATGTGTCGAACAACTGCAAGAAAAATTTATTGCTTCAGCAATCACAGTAAGCGCATTGTTCTTTAACAAAAGGAAAATTAAGTAATGAAGTTTGACTAGACCTGAAACATGCCCTCGGCTCTAAAGCGCTGTGGGCATTTTTGACCGCCTTATTCGACTGGAGCCTTTGGACGATAATAGCAGCTGAACAGGGGAGAAATAGAGGCAGTATAACTCAAGGCAGGAGGGAGAATAAAAATTATAGAATGCATCAAAGAAATCGAGAAAGGCTGAAATTATGGAGGAAAAAAACGGATAGGTATTTGAAAAGAGAGAACAGAGAGATCTGCAGGAAATATTTTCAAGTAGGTCATCTCGTGAGATGGTAAGGTTGGGAAGGAATACACTTTTTCTCCGAACCATCGAAATCTGTTCACATTCCAGAATATCGAATGAGAAGCAGAGTAAATTAAGTTGGCACTGATGACTCATGACTGCCAATAATTTCTCTCTTATTAATACTGACCGACTATTTCAATAAACGACCATGCAATAACTTAACCTTAATCAAAAACTTAATAATGCCTATGTGATATTTTCATTAGGGACAAAATGGTGTGGACATGGAAATATATCAAAGGAGGAGAATGAATTAGGCTACTTCAAAGAAAGCGATAAGTGCTGCAAAGATCATGATAACTGCCCAGATAGCATACAAAGTGGAGAAACGAAGCATGGACTTCATAATAATGCCTCTATCACAAGGTAGTGCTCATTTTATCTTTCTCTTACTATTTTTGATAGCAATTAATGTTTAATGATAGTAGATACTTACAACCATCTACATTACAGCAGAGAGAAAAAATGTTCACTCAAGAGCATTAAGGAATGCACAATATTATAAGATGTGTTCTATAAAGAAACTTAGGGATAGAATTTAAGCTATTGTTAATTTGCTTTTAATGAAACTCTGAGCCATATTAAGCCAAAATGATTAAATGATATCGTAATTTTGGGGAGTATGTAATTTCCATTTAGGTTAAATTGCGACTGTGACCTGAAATTCTACGACTGCTTGAAAACATTGAAGTCTATTGTGTCGACTAAAATCGGGTTTACATACTTCAATGTCTTGTGGACCCAATGCTACAGGAAAGATTATCCTATAATACAATGCATAAAATATTCCGGGTGAGAATGACTAGAAATATCTGAATAAGTTGGTCATGTTAAATCATATCTTATCATTTTTCAGCATTTTACGATCCAAAGTTGATTTTACAATTCTTCCTTTTCATTTTTACAGGATAATACATAGAAGATGTGTAGTTTATGAGCTAGAAGCATCTAAACCTCCAATTTGGCAATGGTTTGATGTCCCAGCATATTGAAATTGACTGTAAGAGAGAATGTGTAGCCACGAAGTTAATCTTGTATACACGATGGGAAAAACATGTGTTTTCATTAAAAACATATTTATGTTGTTCATGCAGCGGACATAGTCAGTTACAGTTAATTGAATTGTAGAACCTTAATCACCTCCAAGCGGACATTTCGACAGAAAAGAACGCGGAATATTCTTGAGGCGGAGTATGTGGTCTCCAACAAACTCTATTAAAATAAATGGGTAAAAGCTGTCTAAACCAAGATTCATCTAATTATTGAGAAAGGTGACGATATTAAGTCTGTAAATATAAATTGGAACATATACTCCAGGAGTTATTGAAGATATGGTCTGCATTTCCTTAGAAATAAGAAATGTGCCGTATGGCGAACATGTAATCGTCTCCCAGCCGGCACAAAGGATATGCTCTTCGGAAGAAAACGAGGATAGATATGGGATAAGCGTTCCTATACCATTTCTATCGCCAAATCGTCACATCCGGTGATAAAACATTACGTCTTTCGGATGGAAATATATTGCTTAATAATGATTCTTTATTTAATTTTTATAACTTAATAATGTTGACGAAAATTTTCAGGCAATAGTTTAAAATTGATGTGATCGGTAGCGCATATCTGTATCAATATAGCGACTTCTTCGTCCGGAACTGAGAGATAAATCATGGATATTTTCTTCATTATTAATTTTGAGGATAGAACGTCTATTATTTTCTATGATTTATCCAAAGTGCCGGAAGTTAAAATTATCTCGGATAAATCTTTATTACACATAATAAAGTGGTATGAAGAAATATATTTACCGACAAAAAACATTTACATACATTTTCGTAATATTATTTGGGCAGTAACATAATTATTTGCGCTCGTCTGAGAGCGATCAACTGGGTGTGACTTCAGTAGTCCTCCCCGCCATGATGCGCTGAGTTCAAAGATGGAACGAATGCGGACGGGGAGTTTAAGCACATTAGCTGATTGTCCGTTGGTAAACTCTGCTTAATAAGGAAAACCCTACACATTTTTCTGGCAGTGCTCGTGCGATTTAAGGTAAGATAAAACTTACTTATTATATGAACAAATCAATGCTTATTTTCCATTATTTTCAACGAAGATACTTTATTCACCATGTGTCTTGGCTGTGACAGGTTAAATCATTCCCGAATTGATTTAGCAAATGGTTCTAGTTTATATTTTGAACTTGGTATTTTAATAATTATGTATATTTCTTAATGCATCATGTATAAAATTTATGGTATTGTGTCGAGGTGAAATTTGTATCGAACAATGTTGAACAGCATAGGCGTCATATTTTTTTAGTGAAGAATTATCTCTCCAGTTACATCATTTAAGGTAGTTCTTACACTACTACGCAAATCATAGTAATCCGCAAATATCAAAAGCCTAAAAGATCATTCTAATTTAGCAATGACAAACAATTTTATTGATTTCCAGAGTGTTATAAATTCTGTAGGTGTAAGAAGTATATTGACTTATTTAAACTAAAAAGATAATATTTCGATTGATCCATGGAGTATAGTAGTACTCTGAACTTGGCATCGTCGCATACGTAAATCCACTGGAAGCTTAATGTTTATTTACAGTTGCATAGAAACACAGTTTACTTAGTAAAATCTTCTCGGGTTTGCCACCGGATAAGGCTTTTAAAGGCCAACGTTTCAACGAGTGACACTCCCTCATCGTCATCAGGGCTGAGGCTGATTGCCGAGTTGGTCCAGCTATAAAACCCCGGCATGGACCAACTCGGCAATCAGTCTCAGCCCTGATGACGATGAGGGAGTCACTCGTCGAAACATTGGCCTTTAAAAGCCTTACCCGGTGGCAAACCCGAGAAGATTTTACTAATATTATTCGCCGGGAAAGCCTAAGATCTTTTATCACAGTTTAATTATTTATACAGACCAAGGATATTAGAATTTATGCAGACATTATTAAACTATTTCATCATGAATATAAATTATCAGTTGCGTTTAAAAGTTCGGTTTATAATAAAATAGTTTTGAAACATAAACTGAAACTCACAAACTTACTTTCTAACCATTTGACAATTTGAATCTGAAGACTGAGAACGTTTTGTGAACGCACGAGTTTCAGCGAGGCTCGGCGCGAAAGTTTTGGTTGGAGTCACAATTTCTCATAACAAACCATTGCAACTTTCCTGCGTCACCAAACTACATCATGACCACATCCTTTGAAGCATTTATCTTATAACCTTCTAATAAATACGTTTATAAACTATTTTATGCCTCCTGTCCAGCAGTTTACAATAATCCATTGAAAGCAAACCAAACTGGTTTATAGCAAGAGCACAGCATGACACGCTTTCGGGAATTCTAATCAATCCAGCATTAACAGCCAATGGAAACGTGAAATACAGAACTCCGCTACTAATCGACGGAGTTTACGAAATTTCCTGTGTATCGTGTGGAGCGAAATATATCGGAGAGACAGGACGCTCAGTCAAAACTCGACTGGAAGAACACCAACGGTGTCAATTCCCCTGGAATTCGACGGGATCAAACGACGATGCCGGCAGTTGCAGAACATGAAGCCTTGGGACCCGTGACAGACTTAGAAAACGCTAAAATCATCGCCAAGGTGGACAAATTGAAACCCGGACTAATCCGCGAGGCCAGTGAAACAAAAAAAAAGAAACACGATTTCAATAGAGACGGTGGTCTCAAAATCAGACAAATGTGGAATCCAGTCGTCCGTGAAAATCCTCTTCCTTCTGTTCCTGCCCTCACTTCCTCTCTCCCTCTTCCACCTCCCCTACTTGGATCACTTACAGATAATTACTCATAAGGTCTACACCGGCAGTCAACACTTATTTCGCCTTGAAGGAGTGGCGAGCAGGGGTCGCGAAACGTCGGACTAACATCGAACAACACCCTAAAAACCCCGAACAGTTATAAATATAAAGTTTACAGTGTTAAGGTAGTCTGAGCGATAAAATCAATTCACCTAGAATTAGATGAATTTGACGTCATTTACAAGATATAAAACTCCCATCTTCCCAATAAAATCAAAATATAAACCCTTTGCCGAACTACTTTTCGAGCAATTTGCCTGTAAATATATAAGCTGTTTTAACGTGGGGTAGATTACGGCTGTGCGCTCCAGAGGGAGAATATTGAAAAAAATTAGGAATTTCTAACAGTTAGATTTAGTTAAAAAATAACGGTGTTTAGTTTGTATGTTTCCTTAACTGTTTATAAAAATTAATCAATTACTTACTACAGTACGTTTTACAGAATCGCAAAAAAACCTTTTATTGTGAAGGCTTTTTAGCCATACGGCGTGAAAAAAGGAGTCAATTTAGAGACTTATGCAGATATATTTAATTAATTACTCAAAATTTGCCATATCTATATATAATATAAAGAAGAATGTTTGTCTGTCGTTTGTCTGTCTGTTTGGTTTTTATTCAAATCTACAGTTATACTCTGATCGTTCTGAAATTCTGCAGACTAATAGTTCAAGACATGAGGAAAATTGTAGGAATCTTAAAAAGATCTCAGGGCCCAAAAGGTACAAAAAAGGTGCCGGCCCTTTGGTACGCTAGGTATTGGGTTTTGTGCAGTGGTATAATGCTTTGCTTTTTAAAATGACTTCCGCTCAAGAAAGAGGGTTGAAATTTTTCTAATCGGATGGCTGAATAAATGATGTTTCTTATTCTTTCATTCGATTTTCTTTTGCGCTTCATATTTGTCTGAATATCTTGTTTTTAGCTGAAAAATCTTACATTTTTCTCTGAAATCAACAATAGCATATTTCCTTGACAACCAGAGATTTGTTATTCAAAGGATATTCACGCCTCTGGCATTTAAATTTTTCTGCAGGCCCAAGATATGCACGTAGAAAGAAAATCTGTATAAGAAGGGTCCAGAGTCCCAAGGGCCCCATGATAGATTGCTTCGGGGGGTAATCGATACATTCAATGCAAATTCACAACAAATATACTCTTTAATGTCTATTCCCATAGTAGCTCTCATAGAGGCACTGCATGTATATGAGAGAACATTTACGTAGTAAACGATACACATAAAGGAATTAAATATACTGTATACTTAATTAAATGTACAAGAATACTTAGGTGCACCGAATAGTAATGGTAATAATACCTATGTTGCTACAACAAACACATCGTTATTTATTATCGTTTAATATGTATTACACGTAGTTGAAACGTCTGCCTCTCATTACGACTGCGAATTGTGTTTTAGACCAATTTCTACATCATCAAGGTTGCGAGTTATTTATATACGTTTATAGGTGTTAAAGTGCAGTTAACTTACATTCACTCATTTTTGGGTTTCCCGTGCATGAAAGAGGACCACCTCTCCGTGCACCTGGAAAAAGGTCAGCATGTCTACTACATCGAATACAACGTACCTACAAGATAGGATACAAACTCCTCAAATGACCACGCCAACATTATTCTCCAAGCTTTGTGATTATAATATAAGTTCAATGTTTTTCACATCCGTTGAATTTCAACGGGCACCTTCCGCAAGTATAACTATATTTTTGAACCATTAATACAACAATATTTACTTCATCCTTCTTTAGGCCTGGTTACACGGTACATGAGAATGTACAAGTTTCTGTACATTTTTGTGAATGGTTTCATGTACAGATTCTTGTACATTTACATGGACAAGATCAAATAATAGGTGGATACACGGTACATTTTTTCGGACAGATTTTCGTACATTTTTAGATGCGCATTATGCGTTTTCGTTTGTTTTTCCTAATTTAAAACCGTAGGCGCGATATTTAAACCAATTTTTTTCCATGGATACGACACATTTACTTGTCAATTGGCTTGTGAAAATAAGAATGTGTCATTTGCGTTGTCTGCCACCAGGGGGGTTATCCGGGAATGTCGATAACGGTGACATTACGTCATCACTTCCCTCATTTTTAGAAAGACGTCATCAATCTCGACGAAGATGGCGCCCACGGCTCATTTGGCAGTTCTTCGTTCACGGACCGACTCAAAACCGAAGCTTCCGTGTCGACCGTAATTTTCCGGTGGACGGCGCTAGCGTCGCGACGGGAATTAAAGAGCATCATGGGAAATCCCCCCCGCCCCGCCCCCGCAGCCGAGCCTTTCAAGCGCTTTCCGTTAGTGTTTTGTTTATTGTTTTGGCGGTATTTGAGAGTCAAGTAAGTAATGCTTATTTACTTCTAACATATTTTCATAATTCAAGGTTGATTAATGACAATCCCGGCGTTTATACTTATAGAAATCCTCGTATTTAATCTATTTCATGCTTTCATAGTTGTATACCTAGTGGAAAATCAGTCTTCTTCGTAGAAATAATTATTATTGCCATGCTAATGGGTATGATCTACGCAATCAGAATATCACTCATCCAACAGTGATTTCATTTGAAAATACTATTTGGATGCCTTGCGTTTGAGTTACTTAAAAAGGAATTCCTTTCCCTGTTGAGTTTCAAAGATATCTCACTATGCCGTTGACGCTCATGTGATTGGAAGTTATTTTCGACTTGCACACATGTTGGACGCATATATTAAAAGAGTTTCGTACGAATTATTTTTCATGGATAACCTTCCATCCGTTAATATTTCATAGACATGGATGACTGGGCTTTGGAAGCTGCAATTGCGAGGCGGCGTAGGAATGAGGAGGAAGAAATACTGAGAGAAAATGCGATGAGGAGAAATAGGTTGAGACAGTTAAGAGATGGTGCAGATCCATTTGCCTCGCGGGAGAACGTTTTTGTGGGACTTTACCGGCTAACAAAGGACATGGTGAGGGCGCTAGTGGAGGGCTTGGCCTGAGCCAAGTGAGCGTGAGCCGAGCAATACAAGAGGTTACTCATGCCCTAAATAACCGCAACATTGTCAGAAAATGGATAGAATTGGTGCCTATGATTAATTAGAACTAAATTTTTTTGCCTCTACTAGTAAAACGGACGTACAAAAATAAATATTACTACGGAACTGGATAATGATGATAACGTTATTAACAACCTCAACCGCCGTTAATTAATTAAATCCATGTATTCATAACATAAAACATTGTTTCACTCTTCTATGTAAACACAAACATAAATGCTAAATTACACATAATTCATAATCCTAGGTTGAAAACACACAGCCTTCAGTGTTTTCCATTTCTGCAATTTCTCTATACCGCCAAATTTCTACAAAAACAAATGCAAAACTCGTAGCGGTGCGCTAAAAACGGAACACAAAACTGAGCCAACGGCTCTGACATCAGCTCATAGATTCGTTCAAAATGTCGTTCGATTGGGTCTTTTTGCCGTTCATTGAATGCCTCAATGAATGAGTAACGACATTATGACCGACGACATTCCCGAATAACCCCCCAGGTGCCTCTGTAATGAGGTCAACTTGTACGATTGTCTGAACGAAATTAGAACCGGTTCTATTTTCTGTTCAGACATTCATACAATCGTACATTTTGGTGTGGTTACTACACGGTGGATTTTCGCGTTCATTCTGACATTCACACATTATCTTGTACATTCTAATGTACCGTGTAACCAGGCCTTAAAAGACGCTAAATTTCAAAAATGAAATTCGATGGTGGTCTCTATTATGACTAGAGAAATATCTCGCTCAAACTACCTTAATGAAATGGAAAATTATAGAATTTTGAGATGATGTTAATTTAGCTCTAAAAATTCGATTAAAATCTAATTTATCTTTTAGGCTATCAGTTCGATGGTCCTTTAACTAATTTAGAAGATATCGCGCTCATAAATTGAACTTTTGGTTCCAAATAGGCATTTGTTGGAGCTCAATATTACGCGAAGAACGAAAAAAAGAGGTATGGGGTAAAGGTGTTAAAAGTTTCCTGCATGCTTATGCAACTTGCCGTGCACGGGTGTTCGTGTAGGTTGCAGAAAACGGGGTTGTTGTAGGGAATGGTAGAGTTCATGCGCCACGCGCTTCAAGGTGTCAAAGATGATGTAATTCAAGGCTGTTCCTATTACGGATCGGACCGGAGGAAAACAAGGCAGGCGCAGGATAATTGCTCCACCTGACGACCCCTGCGATGAACTTGAACCCTTAAAGTGCCTACACCAAGTATCAATTCAAAAATTCCAGTGAAAGATTTTCGGCACCGTCGCGATGATACACCATTGGACTAGGCGTTTTAGGCGTTGTATTCACGGATTCATAAAAAGAGGCAATGTGATACGAAATCAATTGTTGTTGAAAATATTTCCCTCTCACATTTTAGGGATGAATTTTCAAATAGCTTTATATAGCAATAAAATTTCTCAGACAAGATTTTTTTTCTCTGCGTATACAAACCAGCTATTTTCTCGTCTTCATACACTTTGAAACTGATCTACGGAAACCTTTTCCCTCTAAAAGCAAAATTTAACCGTGAGTTAGAGGGGTACAGAGTAATATTAGCATCACTTAAAGAATAAATTTTCTCCGATGACCTATTTTTATTGCTACTTATCTGAATGAAACTTATTCTAACATTTAAAAGTATTTGCACAAAAATTAGAGATTTATTACAGTTATTCAGTAACTCAAATGAAAATGAGCGACTGACTATTGACTTTGACTTTTTTATTTGTATTACCTGGGGTGGATGTAGCCATGTGGTCCCCACCGCAGGGCTCAATCTTTACAGAGTTCTTTTACTTTGGTAAACTCTTGCCAATGCTCTGAAAATGTTCGTTTTTGGGTAGATTATTGGCACGCAGCCCGGATATAAATTTATTTTCTTAGACAGTTTATTTTAATGTTATAGCGTACTTTTTTGCATTGAAGTAATTACGCCTATATTTCACTCATATCACTCTGGTTCTGCTTTGATCGGTATAGCTCCTTCCTGGATGTAGCTAACCTCTGGTCTATGATGGGCGACCGTCAAAGTCGTGATGTTTCTCTGAAACATAGCGATGGCATTAGTTCGTATTCATTTCCATTTATATCTATATTTCAAATACCAATCATGTACCAAAATATGAATGCTTTTATAAGAAATATTAACAAACATATAGAAAGATATTTACAAATTATAATGTATAAGTATCGACTGTTATTTGGATAATACCGCCATAGAGTCGTTTGGCCAGGAGAACCTAAAGTGGTGTCAATACGTTCCTGGTTCTTTAACGGCAAAGAGATGTATAAAAATGATGTATAGCTTATTTTATACAACTAAAACATATCGAGACTGACGTTTTAAGCCCTTAATATACTTGTAAAGTGACTTCTATCCATTACAGCGAATAGGTGTTCAATCAAACTGAGAGTTTCCTTTATTACTTTCGGCTCATGTCCATTTTTTAATTTATTTATATTTAAAAAAATCAACTCTACCCTCTCCATGGAGACGCGACGTTTGTACGTCCATATTACCTAAAGAACGCGTTGGTTGCGTCCAATTTCTGGGTCCGCAGTGCTTGTACGCCTTGATTTTCGCAAGAAGATACGTAAAATGTTTTATATCTATCTCCCAAATCCTGTTAAATAGCAGTTTTCACCAGTGTGGCTAGTGCAATACAAGGTTTACTCCAATTCTCGATTTATTGTTGTTAAATTGTCGTTATGTTACAAATTACACTGCGACTTGTCAGTTGGTGTCCTAGGCAATCCGTTGTGAGGGGATGGGTAGCCGAGGAGCTTGAGGTACAGCTTGGGTCCTCTTTAATGATGAACATGCGCTCCATGGGGCTTTCAGCGCAGGTGAGCATTCTCTGAGGCTCCAGAAAATGGACAAAAAATACTGTATTGCTCTTGTTATTCAGGTGTACCCCACGTACTAATTCAGGTGTGTTATTACTCGACGTTTCGTGGCAGTTGCTGGTCACTTTATCTCAGGGAATCTCATTCCCTAAGATAAAGGGACCTTGGGGGTCTATTTACTACGGGCCTCATTTTGAGGTCTTATGAACCCGAACTAGACGTCAGGTAGAGGTGACTGATAAATTCTTCTAGACTTGCTCATGTTGGCAACAAGGAGAAAGGGTTAGGCATTAATCCGCTGCTACCCTCCACATAAAAAAACTTCTTCCCTAGCTCTGTACAAACATACACACTCGATTGCAAAGACCGTCTGTCTCATTGGCCTTTCCTATTAATGGCAACATTCGAGTTATCAAAATGACTAATTTCCATCGATCGTAAAGACGCCACTACGTCACGGAAACCCTGCTGGCCGGTTCCTAGTGACAACTCAACCACGGTTATCCAGCCTAGGGGGAAATGGTGAAGGAAGTGGGAAGAGGTTAAAGTGTATGGAACCCAATCATCAATAGAAAAAGATCGGATTCCGTCAGAAAACCTGGAATTTGTTTACTCAAGGCGTGTTCAGACAAACGCAATTAATTCGAGTGTCTTTTACGCCTTTGAGTTGGAAGCCAGAGCCTCTTTAGTCACCGGAGGGAGACCCATCCGAGCATCAAGATCTAGCGCCATGTCAAGGCACTCGAACAAGAGTGCGGACTCGAACTTAATCTGAGCAAATGCACGGCGGTACATTTCTTGCGGAGGTCGTTCAACTATCCCCATGTATATGCTGTGGATGGTGTTAATATAAAGGCGACAGATGAAGTTAAGTATCTGGTAGTTACGATTACCTCAAACCTATCGTGGGCAACACACATAAGAAATATTTGTGGCAGAGCTCTGAAGAAGCTAGGATTCGTCAAGCGTATTGTGGGAAGATTTTCGGATGAAAAAGTAAAAGAGAGGTGCTATTTCGCACTCGTCCGGCCACACCTTGAATATGCAGCAAGCATATGGGATCCGGTGCAGAAAGACTTAATTCGGGAACTTAATAAAATACAAAGGAAAGCTGCGCGATTCGTCAAAAACTGCCACGGGCGTACAGACAACGTTACACAGATGTTAAACGAATTAGACTGGGAGCCGCAAAAGAGACTCGGAGGCTACGCGCTAGGCTTAGATTGCTTGAACAATTGAGAATAGATATCTTTAAGAGTGACACGGAGAACGTCATATTAGAACCCCACTATATTTCCAGGTCCGACAGAAACGATAAATGAAGAGAGATATTTTGCCGAACGGATAGGTATGGGAATTCGTTTTTCCCCCGAACAATAAGGGACTATAATAAATGCTAGGCGTAATTTCATTAGAGCGTTTCCTTTTTTATATGTAAACGGCTGGTGTCCTAACACCCCCCGCCACACGCCTATTGAGGCGGCTTGTGGGGTAGTATGTAGATGTAGATGAAGGCAGAGGCTGGCGGATGGGAAGCGCTTGAATCATCAGACTCCAACCGTGAGCAGAGATCGTCGACCTTCTCCGAAAAAACGGCGAGCATTATTCCTCTGCATGACTATTTCCATCGGTGGCATGGAGCAGATGAGAGAGAAACGCAATCTTCTCTCAATTCGCTTCGCTTAGAGAGCATTACCCCCGTGCTGAAGTACTAAGGCTGCCAGAGGGAAGGGAATTGCTTATGCACCCCAGGGGGGGGGGGTGGAGGCAGTGGTGCCTTGCCTCTCCCACCTCCCGTGGCGTGATTGTTCCCGCTGGTGCACGTAGCGGAAAGAGGTAGATAGGTGCGCACCGGGGTGCCGATAGAGGGAGGTATGCACGCGTGCAAAGGGGATCTACTATTATCGGCCGGAAATGACGTGCGGCCGCTCCACCGCCGTCCACTGTGGACGTGACGCAACCACGCAACGGTTTATAATCAACCCATCGACAAAAAAATCATCGCTTGACATTCCTCAGAGGTTTTCGTGTGTAATTCCAGTTTCTGAAACTTCTATTTTTGTCTTTTCTATACTCGTGATTATACTCACGTGCGAGAACTTAATTGGCTCAGGTCCGTTGGCAGAAAGTGCAACACAGGAGTGCAACTACTGAGATGTCCATTTCAAATAAAACAATATTGTTAAATTTCCACACAGTATATTATAAAAACACAGTAAAAATACACCACCGACCAAGGTTTAGGCACGTAATGCCATTGTCATGTGTTTATCTAGTATCATTATTTACCTTGATAATGGTACATATTACGTGCCTTGGTCGGTAGTGTATTCTGTGTTTTTATAATATACTGTGTGGAAATTTTACCAATATTGTTTTATTTGAAATGGACATAAGGTATTTCCACAAATTTAAGCCTGATACGCTTTTATACGAACTATTGAGATCCTGAGATGAATAAATTACAAGAAAGCGATGGAGAATTTTCTTCAAATGCCAAGAATTCAATCGAAAACCATCTCGGACTTAGTTTTTAAGCTCCAAGTTTGCATTAGCTTACTGGCCCGTGTGGACGTGCTGAATGACATATATAAGAGGGTTAGCGGAGAGACTCAATCCATGAGTCGTTTCGATTGCAAAACAAGACCGAGAAAGGATTTTGTGTACTCCTTTGAACTAGATCATTTTATCCCAGTTAATGTTGCATTCATTCTGGATAGTGATGGCGATAGTGATTCATTCCACTTTATTACGAGCGGCGTTGCAAGTTTTATCATAAATGAAGCTTGAAAAGTCAGTGACTTCTTACTGATACGTTGTCTGGATTATAAAAAAACGCAGCTGCCATGTTTATAGTTCGGACTTGAATATTTATTTGTATTCAAGGGCAAGGGGTAGGGTAGGAGTGAGGCAATTAGGGTTCATCTGTTCACAGCCGGGCAATTTTTGCAATGCGGTAATCGGCGTCTGATGGGCTAATACATTTTTAAATAAATAAATAAATATTTGTTAGCTCTAGGTACAATACCCCTAAGAGCACCAATATTAAAATTACAATTGTGGTAAGCTTAAACAACCAACATAGTATCAAACATAAACAATGAGTACAAACATATTTGAAAACATATCAATACAAAGAGAATACAAAAATTATTATGCATATTCATATGACAAAATAACGAAAAAAACTAACAATAAAAGACATTTTAATGAAGATTGCACAATAACAAAGTAGGAAGCGGATGGTGATATATAGATATAACAATGAGAATCAGAGATTTATGTTTATATGTGAAATATAAGAATAAAGTTTCGTTTTGAATGACTGCCTGTTTTTACTGTTCTTTAGATCTTTGGGGGGAGAATTCCATACTTTTGTGGATTTGACCAGGAAAGAATTGTGGTATTTGGTGGTTCTATGGGCGGGGCAATAGAAATCAGATGCTTCACTCCTTGTATTCATATTACGGGACTGAGGCTGGTGTATAAACATGTCCATCAGATATTTAGGTTCTGTAACGGAAAATAAGGAGAACACGAAGACGCTTAGCAAGTAATTACGCCTGCCCTTGACAGTTAACCGAGATAGTTTTTCCCTTTTCGAAGAAACATGTTCATCATATCGAAGGTTAAAAATGAATCTGATACATGAATTTTGAATCTTCTGTAGGTTGTCATTAAGCTCTTCTGATAGGTCACCAAAAACTAGAGAACAGTAATCTAAATGGGGAAATGCCAGAGTTGTAACAAGCAGCTTCCTAGTATGAGTCGGTAAGACGTATTTCTGGGTTTTGAGTTGATAAAGAATATCGTTCACCTTATTGGAAATTTGGTGGATTTGATTATTCCAGGTTAAATTATTGTTCATTAGAATTCCAAGATTTCTAACTACGTTGGAGAAGTGAACGGTGACATTGTCGATCTCCAAGCGCGGAATGATGTCGTAGTTAATTTTATTGATTAACTTAGAGTTACCAATAATTATGGCTTTTGTTTTAGTGTTGTTAAGGATTAATTGGTTGTTTTTGACCTATGAGGAAACAGCTTCAGCATGACGTTGGATTTTCGTTATTCCATCGTGAAGGTCTTGCAGGTGACATTGAATGTAAATTTGTAGGTCGTCTGCATATAACATATACTGACATTAATTTAAGGTTTTTGGAAGGTCCAAAATGTAAATTGCAAACAACAGCGGGCCGAGAACATACCCCTGTGGAATACCTTGTGTAATAGGTAACCACAAAGACAAATTTCCGACGGAGTCCTTGACTGCCTGTTGGCGGTCCGTTAGATAAGAATGGAACCAGCTTAAAAAGGAGGCAGGCAAGTTCAGGGCCCTTGGTTTTTTTAAAAGGAGAAAGGCATGATTAACTCTGTCGAATGCGTTACTAAAGTCAAAGAGAACCAGAATAGTCACCATTTTTCTATCAATAGCCAGACGAATGTCGTCAGTAATCTTAAGAAGGGCGGATTGAGTACTGAAGTTCTTTCAAAATCCGGACTGGTAAGGGTCCAATTTATGATTTGTTATAAGGAAATCACTAACTTGCTGGTAAACAAGTTTCTCCAGAACTTTGGACAATGTGCAAAGTAGAGAAATGGGGCGACAGTCGGTCTCGATCTTGAGGTTGAGAACTCAATCGAGGTCGCTCAAGATATTATTAATTATGTAATTGAATGTTGATGGATACGGTAGTTACAATTCATAGTTATTTTTTCTTAAGTCTAACCCTTTTTACTTCATCTAAAAGTTCTGATTATGCCGAGAATACGAATTATTTTCCAAGTCACTGAACCCAGCACATAAAATGATCTTCAAATCCAAGAATTATTTATTTATTTTTTTGAAAACAAGACTATTCCCGTGGCATCACTAATGCCAACCAAAATACATACGGCAAAAAGGAACTTTAGCATTAGTCATTTAAAATGGGGAGGTAAAGTATGAAATTTAAATATTTTAAACCCCCTTGTTTTTATAGGTGTTGGTACCTCAACAAAAACATGAGTTATTAAGAAAATGGGACGAAAAGGAAGATACGCGATGCATGTGTGTCACCATATTTTTTTGCCAAGAATAAAGCGTAGGAAATAAGATTTCTTGTGTCATTCTACTCGGCAGTTTTTTCTCGTGCTAAAGCCCTTAACTTTGACCCATGCGTGTAGAGTGAGGCTGGAAACATATTCCTATCATTCCTCAAACCTCAAACTCTTGCCATATTTATAATGAACTACCAAATCGTGCTGGCGAACATTTCGCAGTAACAAAGTCATTACGACGGTGAGAAGATCTCACATTGCAGGCAAGTAGAAGATTAAGGTAACAAGCAGTGACTCCTACAGGAATTAAGATTAAAATAGAGCCAATATTAGTATGCTATACCTACCTCGGTCTGGATATTCGCTATACAAAGTGTAACATGAACATGTTGAGAGAAAATATTGGACGAAAAAGAATATTGACGGCACATGAGAAGTGTAATCGTTAGGTAATGTCGTGTCTGCCGACGTTTATGATAATTCATGAGCTAGCCTCGTCTCAAGCTCAGAGCTCTCACTTTGTGCTGAGTGGATATGCACTCGAGTTGATTTCGCTTCCTTAAAATATCATCGTTCAGATTTTAAAACAGGTGAGTCAACGTAGGATTCATTCGTATTTGAATCTAGCACCCAGATTATAATTACATTTAGAATAATAATTCCCTTTTAAGTTGTCGCGAAAGAACATTCCTGCGATTTACCCGATAAATTCGAGTCCCTTCAACGAAGTGCCGTCAATGTTTGGAATACCTTTCCTTCGATTGAGGTATGGCAGTGAGAGTACGCCGGTAACGCCAAAATCATTTATATCATTCACTCACTCTGCTCGAAATGCACCGACTTTTGCGGTAGGATTGCTTTGCAATAATTGCAGATTGAATATTGATTTGTTTTATGGAAAATTGACAAATTCTCTCTTAAAATTCAAGGAAACCGTCAACTTTTTCTTTGCACATAAACTAAAATGTCGCGAACGAAAAGTCGAAGCAGAATTTCACTGCCCTAGACGAAGTTTTTAAAAGAGTTGGGAAATTGAATAAAAATATCTTTTGGTTTTCTGTGGTATGGTTACTTATAGAGTGAGAGAGTATAGAGAGGTATAGAGAGAAGGATGAAAATCAGTAAGACGAATACCAAGTATATGAGGCGGCCAACGACCAGCTGGAGGATGTCTCAGAAACCGGCAGAATAGCACGGCGTAACTTTTTCTCAAAAAAGCAATTATACCGCAGAAAACCAAAATATATTTATTAAAATCAAAACTAACTGCGAAAATCTACGAAAAAATAGATGGGGAATATTTTTTTGGTAAATTTTAGCCATGACCAAAGAATTTTTTTAAAACTAAACCATCCCCAGTAGTCCATTTTCCAGTAATTATGTCGATTGTCTTACCCTGTCGAACAACCTTCGAGAAGAATACATTTTGTCTATCGATCGGAAAGGGTAACAATGCCTCGGATTACTGGAAGGAGCTAATTCCTCATATTTTCCCCATAAATCGCCATTTGTTTATTTTACATTGGTATGCTTGGCTCTCCGCCCAATAATTCAACGCCGGACGCTATGGGATACAGCTTTACAATGACTGAAGAATTGAAGTATTTGGGAGTTACCATTAACAGCCAAAATAAAATAGAAGCAGAAATACAAATGAGGTTAAATGCAGCTATTAGATGTTACTGGAGCCTATCAAAACTATTGAAGAGTAAACTCCTCTCAAGAAATACAAAAATTAGAATATACACAGTCATAATACAGCCAGTTCTCTTGTATGGGGTGGAGGTATGGACCCTAACAAAACAGACCCAGAAGAAGTTAATAAAATTTGAAAATAAAATATTGAGAAGGATATATGGGCCAACATTTGAAGAAGGGGTATGGAGAATATTGAAAAACAGAGAGCTCAGGAACCTGTACAGAAGACCAGATATTGTGGCTGTGATAAGAAGAAGGAGAATTAGGTGGCTGGGTCATGTAAGAAGAAGGGAGGAGGATGCAATGATAAGAAGAGTGTGGAGAGGTCAACCAGAAGAAAGGCGCCAAGACTGGGAAGACTAAGATGGAATGACCAAGTGGCTCAAGACCCTGGGGGTGAGGTTGTTGACATGGCGCGGAGGGCAGAAGAGTCTGGAGACAACTTGTCGGCGAGGTCAAAAATCGACTTGGATTTGAGTGCGGCCACAGGAGTAAGAGTGTAAGTAAGAGAGTAAGTAAGTATGCTTGGCTCTCTGGCTTCCACTGCTTCTTAGACTACCTCCCCCAATACCACGTGTGTGAGACCCCTAAAAAAACTAAAGAAAGGGTGATTAGTCCGAAGATTAGGCCCGCGTGGTTCACGGGCTCGCCAAAGTTATAATACGCGATTGAGACACGTGTAGATGCACGTATATATAAATATATCTCCCTCGCGTCGTTATGGGCGTGCGCTCACGTAATCGTCTGTCGACCGGCCTCGATCCGCGCTTTTGCCGCGCCAACCTCGATAGTGGGAGCGGCAGAAGAGGGAGACAGTAAGCGCGGACGCCCACTCCATGTGTGTTGTGCACACACACACACGAATTCGGGTTCACATCACTGTGCCCGCGTGGGATATCCAGTGCAGTTGCTGTCAGCCGTCTGACGTCGTTTTAAAAATTTCCACCGAAGGGCCGTGGGGAAAAAGAGATCGTCCTTCGACGGCGACACACTCGCGTGCAAAAGGGAAAAAAAGGGCATTTCTGCGACTGCCCATTTAAAGCAAGTTGATGCTGCAAAGTGACGGTGGCGACACCGCAGCGGAAGAGTCGTCCAATCGTTTTTCTTCGAGAGAGAGATCGCGCCCTGGGTGTGTGTGTGTTTGTCGGTGGAAACGACTGGAAGAACTGTCCCTTGACTCCTTTCGCTCGGGAAATAAAGCCAGGTTGGTTTACTACTCTAGGTTCACTGATAATCGACCACGGTTTTTCTAGAGCATGACGTTTCGGTAACCTTTTACTCGAGGAAAAGTATAAAAACTTTAAAAAAATGTATATTTGGGATAATTTGATAAAAACATTCTACATGAAAATTTGGCATAACTTATGATTCACTCTTGGTTCACTGAAAATATGCAAACGAGGTTTTGGCAACCTTTCACTTGTGGAAAAACGTTTTTAAAAATCTGTAAACATTTCGTACGGCTTATTTAGTCTAATACTAACTTTCTACTAGTCTACTTTCACTAACATATTTATATCCTCTTATTGGTATTTTTTTTCTTGTTCACACAATCATCATTAATTCTTTTCCTGGCAATAAAAAAATTGCCTTGCAATTTCCTACATTAATTCCAAATTTATAATTTTCTATGTGATACATGCAATTCACCTCAACAATCTTCATCATTGACAGCATGGATCAATTTTCATGGAAAGACAGCCGGAACGTTTTCCGACGATCTATCACGAATCATAGAAGAATGCAATCACACGTGAATCAAAAAGAGAACTCATACGGAAGACAGAAAATGAAGCACGACGATATATTTACATTTTAAGATGCAATCGTTCAAATGATGGCGCTCACATAAGCATGTTAGCACTTTGAGTAAAGTTCAATTTTACGGAAAGGGTCGCCAATGTTCATTTGACATCTCTTTGAGTGGTTTTTGGGTCGGGAGGATTGTTCGACCACTACACCTGCAGGAATGAAGTAAAAGCGTCTTTTAGTCGACTTGGACTGCACTTTGAAGGAAGCTCAGTTCACCACTTTGAGTGACGTATTTTACGTCTAATGTCCTCCATTAATATCGTCGTTCAAAAGGTGTGGTAATGATTAGTTCATCGTATTTTGTTTGGCAGAAGATGAGTAAAAACGGGCAAAACTCTCACAGCTCCATCCAGGCTAGAAAGAGAGAGAGAGAGAATCAAGTTGCAATCTCCAGGCATTGGCACTAAGTGGACTTCTTTTGGATGTTTAAGGTTTCGGTGTGTTTCTTACGCGCGTGAAGGGCAGCTGTAGATTGCGCTATGGACGCAGTCGATTAGCGAGTTACCAACTTCATAACGATTCTTAGATTTTCGCATCTCTATATGTAGTCGTTAAAAATCAAACCTCTCTCACGCGTCAAAACTTTCAGATAATATCTTTTCAAAAACTTGAACATTGAGTCATGAATTTAATATGTTCCCATCGGAAGTTGCTTGAGGAGAAAGGTTACCTGTACTGACTTTCGGCCACCTGGGCAACTGCGCCGACCGCTGCGCTACCCAGGATTATCGTCTAAAGTGCGTGGTTCAACTCCCGGTCCTAGAAACTTTATTCCTCAGACAGTTTCCAGTTCTTTGTGTCGACAGATGCTAAAATATTGCATAGAATCACAGAGTAGTGGAAGTTTTACCGACTTGGATGCTTCAGTTTTCGTTTAAGTTTCCTGTAATGGAAAAATCGTGGTTGGAAGGCTCATTTCAAATATTAATTGTTATATATATTTGGCACTGCTACTTATTAATTGAAAATATTATTAATTTTTTATTATTATTAATTACCACCGAAAACAGCACATATTGGCCTTTACATCGGGGTAGTAGTGACAATCAACAGTGGACAAGCACAAACAACCATGTCCTGGGAAGTGAAAAATCCTCCCCAGGCGGAATTCGAACCCGCGATCTTTGGGTTAGCAGGCGAGGACGTTACCCCGCCGCCACCGAGGCCGACATATATTTGCTTCATTTACATCTACACACTACCATTAGCTCGTAGGCTTCCGCGGATGTAGTGTTGACTGTTTCTTTTTTTCGGGATTCATTCCGCGATGTTTAAAATTGCAAAAAACTACCATGTCTCACCACAGAGCCGTGTGGCGGGAAGACTAATTCGGCAGGAACCACCACATAGGCGTGTAGCGGGAGGTGTCAGGACACCAGCCGTGAAAATGGAGGGGAACCGGAAAATGGAATTGTAAGAAGGTGAGAATGTAACTATATGTGAACGGAGTGTCTCGCACTGATTATGTTGTATCATATATATTTTATTACAGAAAGGTCTTTTTCTGTCATTCCGTATATGCTCCGTTAATACTGCACCTACAGTTACAAATGAGGTATCATTTTAAACGTTGAATCACCGGCTTCTGACGAAAAATACAATCTCAATCTCAAATTTCACTCTTTACCCATTAATTTGACTTAAAAATTTCGATTTTTCCATGTAGATTACTCGCTAGAGATATATCGACTCCACACATCATCATATATATTATTACAGAAAGGTCTTTTTCTGTCATTCCGTATGTATGCTCCGTTAATATACTGCACCTACAGTGATAAATGAGGTATCATTTTAAACGTTGAATCACCGGCTTCCCACGAAAAATACAATCTCAATCTCAAATTTCACTATTTACCCATTAATTTGACTTAAAAGTTTAGATAAACTCTCTTGCCTGTATTGTATTCATATGTTTTGTATATTTTTGCAAGAAAACAAGTATAAAGAAAGTACTTTATGATACACCTTCTTCTCTATTTAAAACCCAATTACACCGTTTCCTAAACATACTTATTCCCTGATAGCGTGCAAGTGCGAAATTTTCGCACGGGTTACCTAGTTGTCATTAATGGTGGGTGGGAGGAAGTAGTTTTACTACGTATCAGTTCGGCAGTGTACTTTATCTTATGCTTCCATCTTCTTACGCTTCTACCAGCCCTGGATATTAAGTTCGCGGTTTAAATAATATCCTCCGTGTCGTACTGGAGCTCGTCTAATGTAAGTTTTCCAAGTGATCTCATCCTAGTGTGTGTGTAGCATCGGAGTCTCTCTCGAACTGTTCTCATATTCTATCCTTCCATCAGCTGTGTGACACTCACTGTTCGCTCGAAGATGTTTTTTTTAAACGAAGCGCGGTCTTTCCTTTGTACTCGTATTTTATTTACTTCACGAATTAAATCTTTCCGTGCAGGGTCCAAAATACTCGCGCCGTATCCCATTTATGTGGTCTAACCAGAGCGAAGTGGCGCCATTTCTCTTTTCATCGGAGAACCTTCATACTATTCGCTTGATGAATCTTAGTTTCTTTAATTCAGCGCCGCAAATGTTTCTCGTGTGTTTCTCCGTCGCAGGGTCTGAAGTTAACGTGATTCTCCTCTTTTATTTAACTTAATTACAAAACGATACAAGTAGGTAATCGCCTGGTGGTAAAATTAACATAAACATAAGAAAATACACATGAAATTTTCAAAACACTTAGAAATAAATCATTATAGAATCGATGAACGCTTATTTTTTTAAATTTTAACGTTAGCGGGAAAGATCTCAAAAATTACTTTAGGTAACTCATTCCACTCCTTTATACCTCTATTTAGGAAAGATTGCTTCAAGATATCTGTTTTCTACATTTAATTTTGTACTTGCGGTCATTTCTTCCTATGTAGCAGGGTGAGTCTAGCCATTATTTGAATTCATCTCACCCCTTTTTATTCACTCCCATCATTTGTTAGGCATGACGTTGAAATTATTTCTTTCTTAAGAAGTGTACCTACGTCAGGGCACTTCCTAAGATTAATTTTGAGTCACTACTCCCCCCAACTCCCTACTCTCCTGACACTGCGAATTAACGTTATTAAGATTCGATGAGAGATCCTCAAAGTCCGCATTAGGGACAGTTGCTTGGTAGATGACCGGATTATCAACAAACAGTCAAGTTTTACTGCTAACTCTAGAGTTAATCTCGTCTATGTCAATATGGAGTAACTGGAGGTTTAACTGCCACCCTATGATTTTTTAAATATATTTAATCTGCGGATTTCCAGGTTTGGGAAAATATTTTTTTTTAAGGTACCACAAATACTATGATTACATCACGATGTCTATCCGAAGACCTTAGTGCTAAGAAAAAACAACATCAATGCCCGAGGCGAATGCACCGAACCCGCGACATTTGGGTTGATAGGACAGCGCGTTACCATAATCCATCATAATCCCCATAGCCATCTATCCACCGCGGCTTTCCAATTCAAACAGCCATGCGGAGAGGGAGGTCTCAAATATTTTTAGGGCTACAATTTGGGACATTCATAAATTCCCCCCAGTCACTCAAGTATCGTTTGAAAAAACTGAGGACTTGTTCGTGAAAATAAGGACAGGGTCGCCGTCCTTAGAAGATGCGAGGAAGAGGTTTACGCTGAGGCCTCCGCGATCTCTGGATTGGAATCAGAGCCGCTTACTTACGCCTTAGCACTTCCGAATCAACGAGTCGAAAGAGCTCGTTCCAGAGCCGAGAAGAATATTTCTCAGCCTAATAATTCTACATTTAACTAAATTTCTCCTAATATTGCTATGCACCATCTACGCTCGCAGTCCATCTAATCGCGCTGTCTGTTGTGTTCTGTCGGAGGGACAGAGAGCCGCGCGGTTCGTCGTCTGGGAATAGCTGGTCAAATGTCCGCGTGGGTCGCGCTGCTGTTCGTTGCCCAGCTGGGATTGGTCCATTCGCTGGAGCAAACGCTGATCGTCCAGGCGGACCAGCAGATGTTCCTGAGGGTCATGGACTCGTATGGCGAGAGTGAAGATTCGGCCCAGTCGCAGCAGCGCCAGATTATATTTCCTGGTAAGGCCAGTTAATTCTCCTGATCTGGTTACAATTACTGGGGCTAAGACTAGTGCCAGAGGCACTGATATTACTGCTTCTACAACAGGTGAATTTTGTGGTTTGAATCCCTCTCGGATAAAGGTAGATATCCAAAAAAATAGCTATCTATTTTATAATCTCCGCGAAAAGAATTAAGTCAATAATTTCCAGAGATGCTTCGATAACTTTGTGTTCGTGAAATTTTATTTATTTAAAGAAATACACCACACACAGCATAATGCCACTTTATAGTAATACAAATTACAGATAAAAAGGGACACGTACATAAAAAAATTAACAAAAGAAGATTAACAAATAATATAACAACATGGCAAGCCAGAAAATATTATTTTATGTATTTGGGAATGAGATTCTGGGCTTGGAATTAGCTAAGGCGTTGGAAGATAAGGAGAAAGGGCAGAACAAACAAACAGAGGGTATGACGTAGAACAAACAGTTTCATGATTGTGGTTGTTAAATGACAAAATTTGCTCTATGATCCTAGTATGGTCAGAAATATTCTACGATCTTTGTAAATTTCATCCTGAACGGCCTTAATTTTATGTTATTCAATTTAAATTAAAACAGAATATATTTGTCTCAAAGTGGGCAATTTTTAAAAAGTAATTTCTTTGTGCTAAGTGATATGTGGTCAGGAAAACATACATCGAGACTACTTTGTATCACTGTTGATGTTAAGAGTGAAAAAAAAGACTTTCAACCTTATGGAATGTTTGCTAAAGTAGATATATTAATTCTACTATTCTATTAAATAATTAGAGAGATTGAAATCTGGAGAGGCTAATCAACGTTCATTACATGAGTTCTTTTAGAATTAGGAAGAGGAGGGGTATGTAATAAATTTGGCGAGTACTTATGGTCAGTGTTGAGACAGGGGAGCAATATAATTGTAAAAGATCTTAGGCTTTCCCGGTGAATAATATTAGTAAAATCTTCTCGGGTTTGCCACCGGTTAAGGCTTTTAAAGGCCAATGTTTCGACGAGTGACTCCCTCATCGTCATCAGGGCTGAGACTGATTGTCGAGTTGGTCCATGCCGGGGTTTTTATAGCTGGCCAACGGCGGTTGAAAATACCCATTGTTGACCACAAAGTTCAAGGTGGTTTTTAATTTGAATTGTAACCGCGACCGTTTAATTTTATTGAGTAGCGGTCTCCATATTTGGCTGATCTACTGCCCTCGATTTAACTTCTTCTCCTCCAAACTTACTCCTTTAAAAGCCTTACCCGGTGGCAAACTCGAGAAGATTTTTCTAATATAATTGTAGTTTAAGATCGCGTATGAATGGAGATAGGGACCTCGATTGCAATTATTTTTCTATCTTTCAATTAAACTATTGAATATTGCGCATTATGAGGAAATATTATTATAATTTTTTCCGAGAGAGAAGGTAAATAAGAACTATATTCATGTTAAGTTTTAATCTTTTCCTTAACTTTTGCCCATACGCATTTAGTTACTATGACATTGGCAAATGGAATGTGATTATGAGATTGAGACATGTGATCCAGATTCGAGTGGTTTGTCCACATGCAGTCTTGCAATTTTCCCTCAGCAGCAAGGATTCTAAATCCAGGTAGTGGGCTGACTTCTGCAGTAAACCTTGGTGGTCCACCTTGGGTGCCACGTGAAGATGCCTGCATTTCATATAGTTATCAATTATATGCCCAGATTCTTTCCATGGACCTCTTTTTTATTTAATTTCCATTCCATAAAATATAATTTAGTTTGTCGGAAAAACTAATTCCTGGCTCACGTTTGCTTGATTGTGATGTACTTACGTTGCAATGTTCGCTATGTTGTAAAATGAGTAAGTAATTGGTATTTTGATCTGTCTAATATATCTGATATTCCAATTAGGAACAAAATGGTGCGGAGATGGAAATGTATCAATGCATGATGAAGATTATGGGTATTTCGAAGAAAGTGATAGATGCTGCAGAGACCATGACTATTGTCCGGATTTTATAGCTGGCGGAGAAATGAAGCATGAACTTCATAATGATGCCTTTTACACGAGGTAATTCTCATATAATCTCCAAATGAAAAATAAAACTATTTGTTTTGATTATTTTCACATAACTACGCATAGGTATACCATGGTTTAAGGTATACGACTAGTGAAGGTACCCGTTGAATATAAACGGGAAGAATATTATCATTTACAGGGAATGTAATTAACCATTCATATGTTATTTAGTGCAAAGAATTATTGATTTAATGAATATACAATATCGACTTAAACAATGAGGATGGTCGTCATGGGGACGATGACGCAAAAACGTTGAAATATTGCGAAAAATCGTTACGTTTTAGCAAATATTTCGGAATTTCGACCGGAACACAAAATTCGATTGAGTAAATAGGAATCTTTATTTTATTTACTTTCTATTGATACCTTTCCCAATAACAGAAAACCACTATTTCTAATTCAATTTTTCAAATTAAAAAAATGTCAGCAGCCAAATGAAGATTCAGCTTCACTTGTGTATTTCTTGTGTGAAAGTTACTGACATATATCTATAAACATCGGTGATTATTATAGACGATAGTACTTACACGCGTATTTTTTCATTAGAACCGCTAGAATTGTTAAACCCCAGCAAACTGTGGCTAGAGCACAAATGCCTCATCAGTATCTTTAAATGTTTTAGATCAGTTACCAATGCATATTAGTTTTGTACGCAGACAATTGGTGGTTTTACAGCCCTTACAGAATATTATGACCGCATGATTAGTAATTATTTACTGCTCATTAATTATTCATGCAATAGATGTGCTAGTGATAGATAGAGATATGTGCTTTGGCTGAAGGCGCCGTTATATCCCCCTTTTTTAATTGATGTTAAGGAGGTTCCACCGCGACTGTGTGAGTCAAAACAAATATTCCTACTTTCCACAGTTTTCAGTCAGTAATTACGCATTTTTGATATTTTGTACAAAAAATCCAGATTTCGCTGATGGAATGCGTTACCTATGGAATGGCAAAGGTAAGGTACTAAAAATTCAGATTATTCTACAAATGTATTTTAAATGAGCACTTTTTTCCAGCCATAGGCGCCCACTGCAGCGCCATTTTAACGAATTACCGCATTTTGACTTCAGTTACGGCATTTATTCCCCAATAACTATAAAAATAAGGTGGTAAGATGCCTCTATTTTATTTTTATTCAATTTCTCTGGATTATTTCTTTCTTGTAAACAGTTTTCCGCGAAAATGGCATTTTATATTTTATGGAAAATTACCATTTTTCCCCGTGTTTCTCTCATTCCCCCATTGAACACAATTTAATTTCAAGTTCAATTATAGAATAAAATAGCGTGGAAAGGTTTCATTTTGTTTTTAATGTCAGATAGAGGACAAAGTTTTCTACAAGTAGACAGAATATGAATAAAATGACATTTAAGTCATTTTACGGTGGAATTACCTTAACTGTGTCTTACAACTCCTAATTTGATTGTTTTAAAACTTCACACTGAAGTGCGATATTCCACAGAGGAAAATTCATTCGCCTTGACCGGGATTCGAACCCGGATCCCACGATTTCGCGTCGAGTGCTTTGCGCTCGGGATCGAGGGATCCGGGTTCGAATTCCGGTCAAGGCGAATGATTTTTCCTCTGTGGAATATCGCACTTAAGTGCACTTGCGGGTGACTCCGTATAAGGTTACTTCCGTGGCTATTCCCGGTGTCCTCAAAATAACTTCACACTGAACACAGACGAGTCGTTTCAATGTGTGATCCATATGAGACTGCAAGTCTATTTCGGCGGAAACCCCGGTTATTTTGGACGATGCTTTTGGGAATGCATTGCTTTTTTGCGTCAACAATTGCATTGTATACTGGATATACACAGTCATTATCTTCCTAGACCATGACATGATGACTATCCTTTGTTTGATAATACTTTTTTTCTTCAGATTGCATTGCGACTGTGACCTGCAATTCTATGATTGCTTGAAAAAAACAAATTTTATAGTGTCCGATGAAATAGGATTCACGTACTTCAACGCCATTGGGACCAAATGCTACAGGAAAGACTATCCTATTGTCAGATGTTTTAAATATTCTACGTGAGTAAAAAACTAGAACTACAAAATCTTATTATCTTTTTTCCCCAACTGCTCATGTCACGTACAAAAGTTTACAAATTATGCTTTGGATTTTTCAGCATTATAAAAAGGAGATGCCGAGTATACGAACTTGACCAAACTAAACCTCCGATTTGGCAATGGTTTGACCTACCTATATACTAAAGTGGAGAGAGAAGACACAAACGAAAATTTGTGAGTGAATGAATTAGGAAATATTTGTATTTTGTCCATTCAACAAAAATGTTCAATTTGACGTTGAATTTGAATTTGACGAAGCAGGTAGGCATCTCCGACTAGAACATTCTGTTTGAACTGAACTGAATAGGGTGCTGGGACTTCATGAGCAGGATCCTAAAATCCTTCATAATTTCCTTATACAACAATGGAAGATGTTTCGAATTTGGCTTAATGATTGCCTCCTTTTAAACCATAAATGTGATTGGAATTAGCTCTCAAGATTTTAATTGCAAACAGTTTGAACTTCAAACTTTATTGCAATGAATATATTTTCCTCTCAGTATATCCTCTTCTCAATCTAAGCATTTGAGTACATGACCAACAATTCTTTTCTTGTTCTGATTTTTTTGTTCATCTTTATATACATTGCATAGAATTTTAATTAAAAGTGGCATTAGAGTGATAAGTGCTGCCCTTGACGTAAAGGATTTATCACATAACCAGCAATAAGTTTTTTTTATTGTTCCAATTTTCTATATAATAACCCATAGACATCCCTGTTACAAAAATATAAATTTTTGCCAAACTCTATTGATTCTTTTTGAGTTGTAATTTAAATAAACATATCTTTCAAATTCCTCATCTCTCAAAAATTTACAATAGACAAAATAATTTGCGTTAAGTTTCAATGAAACTTATCAGGTCCTACATGTGGGTAAATGCATTGGCTCTAAATATCATTCTCAGGCAGAATGCTGCAGCCTCAGAATAGAATCATGGATTAAGTTTTTTAAATCTATTTCAGGTGGTATGCCAAGGATCAACAAGAGATTTTTCAACAAGACAACATTTAACGTCAATATTTATGTGCTGCTCTTTCTCATTTAGAAAATATTTATGAATCCTTAGTGTATACTGTGACTAAGTTTTGGTCGTGAGTGCTATAGTAGAACATTCTCTTGGTGAAGAATTGGGTTGAGGTTAAAGATGCCGGAGTATAACCATGCAGCGAGTTCTTGCTGTTTAGGATTCCACTTGAGTCCTTTTAGTGTTGAAAAAATCATACTTTTTTACTTGTATGAGGAAAAACATATTGTGAGGTATAATAGAGATGTGGAAAAAAACATTTCCTCTGCTTCAAAGTTTATTCCTTCTGAATCGTGTGCTTCAAGAGTCCTCCAGCACGAGGTGCTATATACTACACGAGGGAATAATTGGATTTATGCCTCTTCACCCCTTTGAATGGTAGTCAAGGTGATGACCACGGCTGCAAATGTGAACTCGGGGGACCAAGGGGGCGTGGTTTCTGTAACTTAGGGGCGTTATATTCCGCTGGCGTTATTCCCCTCCTATAAATGACGCCTATTCCGATTTTGCATATTCCACCGGTTCTGAGTACGTTGAATAACGCTTTCGCGACGTCGGAGTATGAGAAATTGTAAGGGCAGACAGCAAAAACGTTTTACCAGCCAATCTGATGCCACTAATGACTTGGACATTTTTTTCAAATCCCTATTATTTGTCCGGAAAATATTAATTTAGTCCATACTTTTTAATTTCTTTAACGATTTATCCATATTTGCGGAAAAAATAGTGATAATATTATGTTAACTTTATAGAGACTGAGTATAAAAAACGTGTAATAGGTACTCTCATTTTATGTGATGGTTTAATAATGACATTTTTCTTTTCTTTGAGGGTTTTGCTTCGTATTAACTTTATCTTGTAAGTGTAAAGTTGCTGTTTCTCGTTAATTTTCACATGACTAAAAAACTATTTGCTATCTTTTTAATTGCTGTACGCCTTACTTTCATGCGATATCTAAACCAGACTTTTTCTGCTTACAATAAAGAATCATTGATTTTATTTTAGCTTTCGGTTTGGTGGTGATAACCATTATATTCACTCCACGATCAATTGAGAATAAACTACGTTATTTATTTGGATACTAGTCATAAATTAATTTCAAAAATCTCTCCTTACGAGTGAAATAGTTTAGGGATTATAGCATTATTATCCTCTCCAAGTTCACTTGATAAACCTCGTATTATAGATCAATCAGTTAAACCACTAACTTCGTCGTGCCATTTCCGAATCATCTGGAAAGAAAACAAATGACTCAGCCAATCCGTCTGCAAGAAATTCAATCGGAGGTGAACGCTCATTGGGAGAGCGCGAGCCAACGGCAGGTGCTATTTAACGACTCCTTCAAGGTCGATATCTGAGTTAGATAATCAGGGGCGCCGAAATAGCGACCTACGTCATAATAGCGCAGGCAAATTCCGTTACAGAATCTCCCCCTTAAGAATAGAAAATTATTTTGTACCCTATATCTTACATTGAGGTGAATGGACCTAGACACTGATGTGTGATCAGCGCACAATAGAATTTTTGGTTAAAACTTCAGAATCATTATGAAGAAATTTTGTGAATCTGGGGTTTGTAATTTTTTTCTACTTTAGATCTGTGTATCTGATATGTTTTTTAATATATACAGTGACGCCTCTTAATATTAAAATTTATGAAACCCAAAATTTTCCATTTATTGTGTTTAATTTGACTCTAAAGAATTACCAAAAAAAATCCTATACTATTCTATGCATTTATTATATACAATGAAAGAATGAAAAAATGGTTTATTTTAATTGAAATGCAATGCATTAAAAACCGTTAAGCATATTTCTAACAAAATCGTGGAGGCAGCTTAACTTTGGATTTTACAAAAGAATTATGCTAGAAGTATACGAACATTTAAATGTGTAATACACAATACAATGTCGGTATGACATAGCAATTACACATCTTGCTAAAATTTAATAATTGAGCAATATGCCAAACCAATTTCGTTATGAGAAATGGTAACTTTTTTAATTTTAAATTCTTTCTCACTATCAATTTGTGATTTTCTCTTCCTCATTATGATGTCCTCCTCGGAATAGTGGCGGTGAATTTAGTTGAGCAAAGTAAAAGAGACACAAAACACAAAGGCATTCAAGAACAGCTGCCTCTTCTAAAAGTCGCATTTCTACATCATCGCTGTCCTGGCTTAATATTACACAGCCACTCACATCTGTTCAACCATTCTACACTAATCTTTTGCGAAGAAATGTTGTGACACTGTTTAGCTTTGCCATCTACCCTCTAGAATATTTTAATGAATCTGGTATTTCAAACTGGGTTATAAGTTTCTTTGCTTTTTTTCCAGTAATCCCTCGCTTACAGAAACTTTATCTCGACATTTACTGTAAAACACGAGCAGATGTTCCTCCAAATCTTTGCACTGAGCCGTGCACTGAGCTCACCTCAACTTTATTTATTTGGCAGATTCAGATCCAGCAGTTTCTTTTATTTTATTTGCACTATATCTTACAATTTCAGTTTTTGTTTTTTGGTCAAAGTTTTATAATACATGAAACAATCACACAAAGGTGTTTTTGCAAAATTTTATTAAAATGTAACTACAATAATAATAACTAATACGGGGTACGGAAGCCGGACCACCAGCCTCCCCGTGGCTTACTTGGTAACGGCTTTTGCCGGCTAATGGTGGACGTCTGCGTGTGGGGCTAACCACCCCACACGCAATAAAACTGGTTCCTAAGAAATAACCCAAGAAAGCCACCCAGAAACGGCCCCTCTCGGATGGGGGCCCTAGTAGAGTTGGGTGTGGCAACGATAATTCACCATCTATGAAGGGAGCTCGTATGCAGTGGACGGAAGCCCTAAGGGGCGACTTCCTCCCATGCCATGCTGCCAGCGAACCAGAACGCAGGGGGTATATGGCAAGGATGCACTCTTTATGGTGTGAATTGGATGCATCCAGAACACGACTACCTATCGCAGCAGAACCTGCGCGATTATGCCAACCACCTGCGAAAAAAGGAAACCCTCCACCAACCGCCAGTTCAGAGGAATACACCACCGGCCAGACCACCCTCCCCGACACAGGCAGCCTCTCCAGCACCTGAGGCTAGAACGGCACTCATGCCGCAGTCTCTGCCAAATGAAGAGGAAGCTGGTCAGGCCGTCTCTGAACTACGAACGCGGTTATTAAGCACTATAGAATATTATGAAGAACAAACTAGGCAGAGAGACATCCACCGAAAGATCTCTCTGCGGGGTTGAATGGTCTTATCGACGAAATCCTGACGGAAACGTCGGACCTATGGCCGATCAAGTTCGTGGTCTACGCTGCTGCCAATATTATGGCTTACTCCCAAAAGAACATCTCTTGCAAGGACAAAGCAGAAAAAAGGCTGGAACTATTGAAGGCCAAGATCTTGCAGGCGAGACTGTTACAATTAAAAATAATAACTAATTAGTAACGGGTCATTATTATAACGGGTGATACTGGGACATACCAGAAGAGACCGTGGCACGCGTAGTCTTCCACAAATAGATATCATGCTTCGGTAGACGCCAACGAATCACCGCGGACTAGGACAGGTAATTTGAGAGCAACGTCTTCCGGCAAATCTCCTGCATGACCGGCGTGGTCTCCAACACGTGCGGGCGTCGGCCTAACACCCAGCAGCAAATGGAATGAAGATATTCATGCCTGCAGCAAAAACGGCGATGAAATAATGGATAAATTGTCACAGGAAAAAAATCGGCCCAGACTGGGAATCGAACAACGGACCTTTGGCTTGCCGGTCCAGTGCGCATGCCACTATGCTACCAAGGCTTCCTTATTTCCGGTGGCAATTCAGGAAGGTACAAGTGGACTGGATCCATCAAAGATGGCATCGCAAGGGAACAAAAGACTTCAATTTTTTTCCTGTGGCAATTCCTCAGTTATTTCATCGTCGTATTTGCGGCAGGCATTGACTATCTTCAATCGTGGCCTAGCACGGCACAAGTGCTAGTGTAGGATGCAACCGCCATGGGTTGTGGCTTCCTTGAAGTCCTCTTCTCCCTTGAGTTTCAATCTTTGATAAACCGCAAGGGTTTAACATCCAGTTCCCTTTTTATCCTTCTAAATTTCCATCGGAATTAGGAAGCCTTGGTAGCGTAGAGGTCTGCGCATTGGCACAGCAAGCCTAAGGTCCGTGGTTCGACTCCCGCGATCCAAGCCGATAGTTTCCTGTGGTAATTTCTCCGTTATAGCAAATGGAATGGTGGAACGACTGCACCGGCAGCCAAAGTGAGCAATCCGTTGCCCAGAAACCCTCCAGTGGGTGGATGTCCTCCCAACCATTCTTGTCGTTTCCCGGGTCGCGTGGAAAGAAGACGTCGAGGCTACTGCACTGGCGTCGGAGCCGGTTTATGCACTTCCGCTACCTCTGGAGAGTTTCTCTCGTCTACAATTTCCTCGATCTCAGCTGACATAAACTTCGGCTACCAGCTCCGAGAGAATTTCCGAGGATTGTTTAATCCCTGACCCTCTTTCTCACCTTTGTTGGTCGGGATGTATTAATTTTTTAAGACTTGCCGACAGCGTCACACGTTTTAGTGAGGCACGGTGCCCCCCCCCCCCCCCCCACGGCACTCCCTAACCACCATACTACGGGCCGCACAGGGTCTTACAGCGGAATGATAAGAGGTTTTAAGTACAGTAGACCTCCGCTTTACGATGGTAATCATAGGACCGATCATAATGTGAATTATATCGAAAAGTGAATTAGTCACCGGACTATACCAACCCGGAATATATCACCGGACTATACCAACCCGGAATATATCGCCGGACGACGGATCGGATTAACTACATCATCGCCAGTGCAATCAGTGATACACAATACAGTATACCTATGTACGAAATATGCTAGAATGAACTCCGTTCTCTCAGGCATAACTTTATGGAATATGCTAGAATGAAATGATTTATAATGGTATTTAACCAATATTTAAACTTTGATAAGGTGTTTTACATTCTCAACTCATCAAATATCAATGCATGAATACGAAAGGTGTATCACGTCACCTCCTTACTCGCCGTGTGACTGCGAGCCAACTCATAGACTTAGTATTTAACCGTAATTTCCAAGCAATGGGAAGAAAACGTGGAATAGAAATTATTCAATTCTCATCATACCTCTGCTTACTACTCGGCGCCGGCAGTTAGACATCTGGTATTTTGGTCTCACGTCATCGTCTCTACATCGCAATCACCTCAACGATACCTTTAGAAATGCGTACATACCTGGAAAGTGACGTTGCGAGCTTACTAAAGTTATGTAGTTCACTAAATTAGAGGAAATTTTAAAGGGAGCGCGCAAAATCAGCGTGCTTTGAAATTCCTAGCATGTGAATCTATCGTAAACTGGGGGTCCACCGTTCGTCCACCAAACCACTGCACCTACATTTCTATTAACCTCCATAAGGTGGTTTGAGCGAGATAGTTCCCTAGTCATTATGGAGACCATATTCAAATATTATTTTTTTATTTTAGCAACTGTAAGAAGTATGAAATAAATATTGGGTAAAGGTGAGCTTTCGTCTCGCACTTGTTTTCGCGATTTTCACCCACTTTAAACAGAGATATCAGAACCAATTTCACCTCACTTATTATGCAAGCTTTGCAAATTTGTTTAACACTTTCAACACAACAATGCATCAACTACTTTAGAAATGAGAAACTTTCAAACCTGAGAAGTGCGTTTTTTCCTCTCCGCCATATTGTGAAAAAATACCGTTTCCTCTTTTCCACCTTACGTAGCGCAGCGATCGAGCAGTTGGTTCTCTAGCATATACACACCTTTTCTACACAGTTTCTTCCCTCCTTCCACTCAAACTCGCCCCGCAACAGCCATTTACTACAATGCAATTCCATTCATTCCACCGCAGTAAACATTGCACATTTCACTTCAAATGAAGGATTTACACTTCCTTTTCACTCACATTCATTCCACTATACTAATAACATTTCACGTATCACTTTAAATGGAGGATTTACACTTCCTAATTGAGCGTACACGATTGGCAAATCATGGCGACCATACACCACACACGCAAGTCAGAAAATGATTAATGCCAACTACTCTCAACAATTAACTTCCAACTGTTGACAGTTAATTTTCCCCTTCCACACTACCCGAGAGAACTCCGTCAACAATACTATTTCATTAGCCTCTAACAAAAGCCCACTTATATTAACGTTGTGACCTGAGGGATTCTATTCTTAAAATAATACGCGAAATAACATTTTAGCCTTCTACCAATGCTCACCAATAATCACTAATGAGCGTGAGGGATTCTATTCTTAAAATAATACACAGAATAACATTTTGAAACTTCAACCATTCCCAGAAATGCCCATTTCCTCGTTATCGATCGCGCTAAAAATGCGTTTTCCGCTATTCAAACTCACGAAAATGAGTTTTTCACTTTTCATTATAACCAATTCGTGTTTAACTCCATTGGCCCGCAAACCTCTTTGTGGGGTGGGTTCAGGGCAAGTTACGGAAGGGGAAATCGTTTTCCGCTTTTCCAACTCACGGAAACGCAGTGAAAATCATCATTTTGAAACGTCCACGACTCCCAGATATGCCCATTTCCAAATCACGAAAATGCCTTGAAAATCATCATTTTGAAACGTCCTCGACTCCCATAAATGCCCATTTCCACTTGACCATTTCCACAAGAAATGCGTTTTTCACTTTTGAAAATGGCCAAAACGGGCCCGCGTACCGTCCCACCCTAGCACCCCTGTTTCACTCCATAGGCCCGTAAGCTTGTTGTGGGGGTGGGGTAAAGGCATATTGTAGAGGTGAAATTAGTGTTATCCCTCTAACGGTTGTTCGTGAAAACCTCCAAATATGGCGTCGAAAACGGACGAAAAAATCGAAAAATTGGTCATTTTCAAACGTCTATATCTCAAAAACAACTAGTCACACCGGTATGATTGTTACATTTTTACAAATCCGCATTCTTCCTCTACTCCCAGGTATCACATTCAATTTCGTCAGTTTCCTACGTTTTTCAAAAATAAAATTTGAAAGTGCGAGACGAAAGCTCACCTTTACCTCCTATTTATTTAAATATTCTCCCTCTGGAGCGCACAGCCATAATCTATCCCATGTAAAACCGCTTATATTCACAGGCAAATTGCTCAAAAAGTAGTTCGGCAAGGGGTTGATATTTTTATATAATTAGAAAGATGAGTTTTTTTCTTTCAAATGAGGCCAAATTCATCAAATTCTAGTTGAAGTGATTTTTCGCTCTCAAACTACCATAAGCCGGCCTTCATTGTGAACGATACTCCTGGAGGGGACTCGGCAGTGTAGCAAACGGACGACGGCGGCGTGCCGCCACTACGACGTTTTTGCTTTTCCAGCCGCTCTGCCGGCGCCATCGGATCCTCAGCCACCAAAAGCACCGAGGCCATCATTGGGGAACAGAGGAAGAACAACTCGTTCCGGTCGTCGAGACCGATTCCCACGTCATATCCGGAATTTCCAAACTTTAAAGAACCTCAACAACATTCCATTCGCCCTTTCTCTTTGTTTCTTAATTTTTTCCTCTTTTCCAACCAAGTACATCTCTTCCATGGGGGGGATGATGTGTCGCAGCCATTTCATGCTCCCGCTGGCGACCATGGGAGTGCGTGGTCACCATGGTCACTAATGGCCACCGTCGCCACAGCGGAGGCTCCCATTGTCGCGGGTCGCTTGGGCTTTGGAGGAACACGGCTGTCCACGCGAGTTTCACATCGTTAGTTTCTGGCGCCCCTGGCAACATAGAAGTCGCAACCTCCCCCTTTTGACGAAGATGACACTTTTATCTAATTCTCTATTTTATTCTTTTTACCATTACTATGTATTAAATACATTTATCGAATCGAATTTATGGGCCATTCTGAAATTAAGTGGAAATTTGAGTCCTTCACGTTTGAATGTTTAACTGGAATGAAAGCCTTAGCAACCATTTTGCTTGGAGAATGTTTTTTTTCTTTACAGTAAGTTCATTTGGTCTCTTTCTTTCTGCTTTTCAGTGTAAAAACATAAGAGTTCTTTTATTGCCTGTCACCTCCATGTCGTCCATAATTTAAAAAAATGATTACCTATTTAAGAATTTCTTTGATCGTATGGCTTGTTGTCATAAAGAAATTACTTAAAATCAAAGCACGTTGAGCTATAAGAGTTATAAGTGACGGTTAACTGTGGTAAACTCTTGATTTTGTCACCTCCATGGATGTCACCTCCGTGGAAATTTGTGTCACCTCCGTGTTTTGAGATAGTGTAAATTTCAGTTTATTTAGCTATTAACGTGTTCTTGACCTCTGTTTAAATGTTAGATCTTTTAAATACATATAGTGCAACACCATTACAAATAAAATTACATCACATCTAATAATTGAAAAAAAATTCGTTCGCAAATTTCCACATAATTTCAGAATGTGCGGATGAGATTGTTTTGATTCAACATTATCATCCATGGCCGAATTCCTACGCATGAAGTCGGCCATGAACCCAAGTGCCCGATAAGCCAACGTTTTTATACATTTATAAAGAGTACACCATAGAGTATTACTCTGCGATGACACATAGGCTTGAATTTTTGACGTTGTTTCGTTCATTCGTAGGGCATATCCTGAATAGGGGTATGTTGCGAAAGGAGAAAAAAAACATCAATTTATCGATGGTTGATGGTCTAAGAAGGCTGACAATTATATTTTTGTAGTCAGAGCAACAGCGCTTTATAGTCAAATTTTAACTTTGGTAAATGAAACTGATTGTCTGTGGAATCCCCTTCAGCTGAAGAAGGAGTTTGCTAAATCCCACAGCAATCAGGCTGGTTCTCTGAGAACCCCCAATCTTACTTAGAGCTGACTCTTTCTTCGAACTCGCCAAATTTCGTGACCTTATCTACTATCTTTATAGCATTTAAACTTAAGCAAGTATTATCAAACAAGCATGAGCAGTATTGGGATTATTTTAACTGCGAGCAAAGAAACATAAATGCTGATTGTAGTGACCGAGGAACCCTATTCGATCTTCTCCATTTCACATTTAAGAGATGAGTTATTCGAACGTAAAATTAGGACTGTTGATGTCTAAACACCAATATTAATTAAATAATAAGAAAATTCAATCAGATTGAGAACAGTTGCTGAGCTTTCGCTATTACGTTGAGGCATTTAATTGTCCTTGATATTTTTTTCTTAACAGTTTCAGTTTTTTGTTCAATCCACTCATCTACAATTCTTCAGGATAGCCAGGGTTTTTTTTAAATTGTAAAAATTAACTTTAAATACTAAGCAATCGTCAAATTATTTTTCGGAGTTTGGAATATTTTTCTGAATTATGTGGCAAAAAAATTCAGTTTATTAAATCATTGACTTGGCAGGTGATGATTAAAAGGTCTAAGCAATCCTACTCTGACCTATGCGGTTGAAATAAAGCCATAGTCTTGTTACTAATGGATGGTTTCATATTCATTTTTAGTGGTAAAAATTCATTATTAACATAAAAAAATTAGTTTTTCAACATTATTTTCGATTTTCAGAAAAAATCGGAAAATTACATTATTCTCTCATGAAGTCCATTTGTTTATAACTGAACTGTGCTAAACATTTACCGGCATCCAGGCAATACTGGATTGGTAGCAGTAAAATCCAAGGAATTTCACGGTACCAATGTAAGGATATTTGTATAAAGGAAGATAAATAGATATGGTTGAAGGTGGATTTTCTATTATTCCAAGAGAATATAATTGGATTAAAAAGTAAAAGCAAGAATAAGGTAAAGAATAAAGGTTAAGGAAGGAATTCGTTGATGTGAGAAATTGTTACTAAATTTATTCTCATAATTTGTCAAATCGTATGATTTAGGATCTTTATATTTTGCTCAAAATATATTCCTGTTATTTCGACTTGACTCGAACACACCGTTCACGAACCAATCACTGAAGGAACGGACGAATATTGGTTCTAATCGATTAAAAGTTTTCAAATGAATCCAATATCCTAGAGAAGGTAAAATATTTTGTTTAAATCACTGACAAAATTATGAAATCATGAAATTCTTTTTATAGAATAAAAGTTTTATTCTGATAAAGCATTTGAGAAAACTTCGTCATCCGAAGTATGTTTTTCGAATTTTTTCCTTCCTTTGTGACTGAAGTATCTATCGCAGAAATTTGTTGAAGTTTCCTTCTGCACAATTAGCATCGACAGACAGCTAAATGGAGCCCATGATCAAAGCAAACCTGAAGTTCTAGATCACTTTAACAAATTTTCACATAACACTTGCCCCGTCCGAAATACTGGCTACCATGTCCTTTTGCAGAGATAATTTTTGATTCAAAGAGTTTCTCGTAAAAAAGTTCTATTTTTTTCTGTATAGAGTCAACCATGCATTCGCATCATCTTGCGTAAATTCCATAATATGCCAGTGGTATGAAGATTGACATTGAAATACCGACAATTTCGAGGAGGAGTGTACTCTTCAAACGAAAAGCTCAATCTTGCATCTTGAGAAAGTTTTTTTGGCTAACTTGGCTGCAATGGTTTGTCCGACAGCAACATAGTATTGAGTGTAATCATTTGAATTACAATGTGTGAATTTTTAGGAAGGATTTCGTACATAATAAATTCTCTTTTAAAAATTAATTGATGAAATATCCAACAACAACTGCTAACTTAGATTCAACTTTAAAACTTAGATTTCTCTCTACTTTATATTTTGAATGAAAGAGTCAACTTGGATTGGACAGCAGTATTTGCGAAGAAACCAGAGTCTTCACTTTGCCTTTCAATGTCCTACGGTTTACTTTCCACATGACTGTGAAAAAAGGACACACTATTGGCTAAGAATACCCATGAGATATTATAGCTGATGCATAAATTAAAAAAAATCGTATTAGATGTAACATTTTATTTACATAGTATCTCAGTTCCGCAACCACCCACGGGCGCCGCTGACAAGCCGATAGGACTGGATACTCAATCATGAAAGATGAAATTCTCTGGACAGAAAAAGAATTTCTCGGGAAGCGGGAAACACTATTTTCCCCAGGATCCCGTAATGGTAAGCACTAGCGTTGTACTACATATATGCTTTTAATAAAGTAAAGAGTAGTTATTAATATGAGTGAATTGTATGAACCATCTAACATCTTCAAATAGAGGGATCAGGGATGCAGTCAACACTTCGGAATATGAGGCCACGGGTGCAAATATGGAGCGGGGCTCTAGTAAACATGAAAATTAATGGGTTAACAAAATTTTCAGAGAATTGCTGTACATACCTAAAAGGAAAAAAATATAAGATCCATGAGGTTTTATTACAAGAAGTTTATATGATATTCAAGAGCGAACATGGCAAAGCCCAGTGCGAGGTCACCACTAGCTTGGGGCTCCCGATTTTGCCACCTTAGGGCTGCTGCTGCTGGGAGTAGCAAATACAAACTATAAAAAAGTAAGCGTAAAAAACTCATAAGATTGATTTAATTACCATTTGGAGATAAATATTCGGTTAAATTAATTATATGGCTAGTTATTACGATACATATATACGAGTCACCAACTTACCCTAGCCATAGCATGTATAAAACTGTTTAATAAGATACCCACACACTTATAAAAATAACTCGATCAATTTCCATAATTTCAAAACCAAGATAAAAGAAATAATTACAGATAAAGCATACTACACTATTCAAGAGTATCTTGATGACCAAGAACTTTTATAATGTACTAAATGCCTAATTGTATCCATGTACCTCAAAATATGTATACCTCTGTAAGGTTATAATTTACGTACCCATGTACTAAATGCCTAATTGTATCCTAGCATTTCAAACTATGTATACCTCTGTAAGGTTATAATTTATATACCGCTAATACTGTATATATTGCCCCAATACTATTTATACTTTGACGAGTAACCAACTGCCCTAGCCATAGCTAAACTCTTGTAAGTGTAATGTGACAATAAATAACAATTGTAATAATAATATTCAGTTTCACGCGCCGGCTGATGGGGTCAAATACCCTGATTCAGGGGATTGTACCCACCAGCTGACCTGGGTGCGTGGTGGAGTACATATTATATATCCAACTCACAATCTGAGTACTACGTGAGTGAATGAAAGGTAAGAGGTGACTGGTAGTCGTGGAGATAGTGTCTTAGCGTAAGCTCTATTTGAACTGCCGGGCAAGGTGACCCATGTTGGTGGCACTTTTCCCGTCTCGCACGAAAGAACAATAGGCCGCGCCAACGCAAAGACCTTTAAGAGGCAAAGGGGTTTTGCTCCCTTTACCTTTTATTACTCTTTGGGAGAGCCACGACTGGAGAAACACCAATATCACCATCACCGGCTCAGGCCCCGTTTCCACTACTAACATTTCTACGACGGTAACTCTCTACCCGCGCAATGCTAGTAATGGAAACGCTCGAAAACGCCTACCATGGTAGATAGTCCTACTAGCATTGAGTTACCCTCGTAAGATCAGGGAATAGTTGTTACCGTCGTGTCTTTTTTGTAGTGGGAACGCAAGTTAGTCAAAATCCTGGTAAGAATCATGGGAAAGCAGTTGAATCACGGAAAGCGTGGAGGGATCACGGTTTCACCGTCTGCACACAATATTAAAAAGAATAAATATTTATATGCGACCGATATGGTTAAAAGTGATTAGACGTTTCCATGCGTAGTTAAAGAGAGGATAGATTTTAACATGGGTAGGTTCCCTTATTCAAGTATATCGATAATAATATGAAATGAGGAAATTTGTCTTGTCTACAATAGTACTTTGTTTCACCGCCTGGCCAAGACTTCGGCGTGCGAAGACATTATCAAGGCCTTAATTTTTATTTTACATATTATTTCTAATTTCGCTTGTCATCCAATGTTTCAACTTATGAAGTCAATGCCTTGAAAATGAAATGCGTTGGGGATCGCCATTGGGTATCCATATATATTTCACTGTCAGCATTCAACATTTATAACCTAGGTATAGGTTAAATATATATAGCTATATATATTTAACTACGACCTATCGTTAATGGTTAGACAATGCCTTCATTTTTCAAAGGGAGCATTTTTTAATATTTGGGACATGGACCCTTTGATCAAGTATCTATACATGATCGATATGAAATTAGAGAAATGTTGTGTAGTCCAGAATAGAATTAATTCTTTCACATACCGAACTAGGTTTCGATTTATGAAGTCATTATCATGGCCTTTATTTCTTACCCAGACAGCACACGTTCATGGAATCCATGATGGAAAAACTATGGATGTATCCATAGTGGAATTAAAGAATGGAATCAACACAGTGGCGGATACATATGGGGCGCGCCCCCCCCCCCTTGCGGGGCCGCCCGCGCCGCCCCCCACCAGTCAGCCCGCACGCTATTCGTTCGTGTCTTTCGTCAGTCGACTCTGAGGTCGAGTTATCGAGTAGTTGTACTTTCTTATGTAGCACGCGCGCGCGTCATCGTATTTTATACGTTTCTGTCTGGCACATAGATAGCTAACCTACGAGAAAAGTCGCGGCCATTCCAGTGATCTCGATACGTTATTCCGTCTGGCATTTGTTCGAGAAAAGTCGCGAATATTCTACTGTTTGTGTTTGTTCACACTTTTTAAAGTCTGGAAGCGAACATTCTGGCACCGAATGTTCTCGAAACAACCGAGCTACATATATAAGGGAAGCAGAGTCCAAGAGAGTTTTGTCTAAACCGGGAGAATAATCAGTTATAGGCAGATGGTCGAGTCGAGGTTCCGAATTTCAGTGATCAGCTTTTCAAGGTGTCAAATACGTGAGTGAAACATATAAACATGATAAACATAACACTCACGAATTCCGATCGATTTCTACCGCAAAATTGCACGGAAAACTGTGCGTTTGCACTCATCGTGTAAAGCGACATTCAGTCTGATTCAGTCGTTCGTACAATATTTTCTTGCGCACTTGACTGTACATGCGCTCGCACGATAGATTGTACAAATAAATGTACCGCGTAAAACGGCCTATAAAGATGTCTTCAAGACGTCAGTGTTCTATTTTGGTTCTTTTCGGGAAGCTGTTCTCGCTGTGCCGCTGTTCTAGCAGGGTTGGCAGCAGCAAGTAGTACCAACGTTCCCCGACAGAGGGCAGTCATCCGCAGACCAGTGTGAAGCTCTTTAGACCAGTGGCAAGTGGTCTTCCGAAGACTTCCGGTTATTTCCGTTATTAGGCTCAATTCCGTTGATTCGTTTTTACCAACAAATAACCGAGTAACTCTGGGTAACCTGTGCTGGCAATAACCGATTCGTAACCGGTTAAAATAAGGGGAAAAACGGCTGTAGTTGTAACCGGTTATTTTTGCCCATCCCTACCTACAATCAGGACAAAGATAAACAACAGGTAGGAACATGTCCGCGTCGTAATCAGTTAGTTATTTTTGTCTAATCCCTGATCGTAAGTATTACTTTGATGTTCTGTTAACACGATGTATTTCATCCTGTAAAGGTTGAAGACGAATGACAACTGACGATCTTTACAGCCTTATTGTTGAAGGAGGAAGATGCCTGCCGTTGATGTGCTGACAACGGCGTGTTCGACTCCAATGTCCAAGTAAAAAGCTTTGGGTAAGTTCATAGAACTATGTCTAAAAAACTGGAGTATGGCAAACCACATTTGAGACTGACAGCTTTCATTTAAACAATTAGACGATGCGAAAGGATGCATCGCCGATCTATATTTAAATATCCTCTATCTGGATCGTATTAATTTAAATATAACGATGTGACCTTATTTGAATTTATATGACTACATCGTAGCCTCCAGGCTGATATACAGGCGTAAACACTCTAATTTCGATCATCTGTTTTCTAATTGAACTCAGTAAGGTGACCGTCGGTCCTCCTTTAGGGAGGACAGTCGTACTTCTTCTGCGAATTAAGCTAGAGGACCACCAATTGGGACGGCCGTGACACCTCAGAACACACACACCGTGGAAGCTCAGACTTCATGTGCTTCGACTATAGCATTATGCATGAACATATTCGAATACGCATTCGTCTTTTTTCTGATCTTGTGTCTCTAAAGGTAACATATACGCCTCAGAATTAAACGATGAAATGGTAGCAAAATGAGGAGTAGATAGAAGAGATTGTAGGTACTTCATACCTTTCATGGATATCCGCCTAGTTAAGTCATCGTATCTATAGTGACTCCCCAGGTTCATCGGTTGCCTCACTTTCACGTAAGTACAGATAATTGGCGTAGCAATTAAAGATGATCAATGGCAATCGAAGTTTCCGCGCAGTAGTATTTTGTTTTAAGATCGTAAACTCGCAACCAAAGATTATACGCGGGGTTCAAGATGAGTAACAAAATAAGCTTTAAGTCAGTTTGACGAGAAACACCCCCGAAGCAGAGGTTATATTCATCTATTTCTTCGAAAACAACGCAGGTCCAATTACATATTGGACAAATACTAACACTGTAAGGTGACCATCCGTCCTCCTTTAAAGGGAGGACATTCCTTGATTTGTAAGTTCTGTCCTCCCTCGAAAAGTGGCCTCCTACATGTCCTCCTTTTCGATATTTGAAGACTAATCTGTAAATCTCTGTATTTGATCGATGCCAAGCCTGTCCGTTACACGTGATGTGACGCATATGTACTTTGATATGACGATTCGTTCAAGGCTCGGTAGGTACAGTGCGGCGAGACGCAATCAACATTTTGAAATGAACAGGTTGAATGGGAAAATCAACATGTTGAAATTGATAAAAGATGAGTGGAAATATTCAGCCATTTCAAACATAATCATATGAACATTTATTTGTTCTTGTTCAATTTACGTTGTGCCGCCCTGGAACTAATGCAGCAGTTGAAAGAGTTTTTTTCAATTGCTAATGCTTTTTGGGCAAGTGAAAAATCGAAATTGAATGTTGATACTCTAGCAGTAGCTCTTGCCGTAAAATTCGATATGAAAGATAATTTTTGTTCAGATATTTCCAATATACTGTTAGAAGGTATTACATCGATTAAAAGTATTCATTCAATGGAAAAGTACTCATTTAAATAATAATTAATATGTATGTAACCATAATCAAAGTATAAACGATCACAAATGTTTTTATTATGCATTTATCATGTTATACGTAGTGTATTATTGTTGCAATGAATGCAATATTTCTTTTATTTACGATATTTGTATTTTTCTATACGCGTCCTCCTTTTTATTGTAAAAAAAAATAATTTCTGTCTTCCTTTTCATTGTAAAAAAGTTGGTCACCTTAATTAATAGGCAATAAGCCGGGTCAACGGTCGTAGAGAAGAGAACGGGTCTAGTTAAGATGGGTGTAGCCCGGGTCTAGTAGGACCGGGCCGGGTCTAGACTAGTACCTTAAGTGAGAACTTAAGTGACAAGTTCCTTTAATGTGGTAGTGTAGGTGTCAGCAACTTCGTTTAAGAAAACCTCCACTTAAGTTACTTTAGAACCGTACTCATGTCAACTATTTCCACACGGTTGGCGTTCTTCAAGTGTTATGTTATGCGTAATGTATTTTGAAATGTATTGGTTTTTATTATTGTACTTTGGGCGGTTTCCGGCAGGAATAGCTTCGAAACTGGTAACTTTGTGCGTAAGGGGTAGCAGTTATATTTGGCACGTGTGGGGAATAATTTAATAATCATAGATCGCGGTGTATTGGTATCAAAATGTAGGAAGTTTTATAAGGTACCCGGTGTATTGTTAAAAGTTATATTTTCGTGTGATGTTGATGTAATTAGATTAAAGTGGGTAAAATTAGCCATAGTTAATATTTTCAATTTGTTGGAATTTTTTCTTATATGATATGTTTTTATGCTCATGTTAAGTGAAGGGGTATGAAGTCACAGGCCTTAACAACCCCATAAATAAAATTTCATGTGGAACCTAACATCATGCCTTTCAATCATATGGATTTGTTCAAATTGCAGTTGGTGAAGCCCGAGGTAACTGAGGGTCTTTGGTATGTTTCCCATTAATGATTTTTAAGGTAATTTTTTAGCCGTACCTACCTAAAAGTAGAAGACAAAAAAAGAAATAATATAATTGACTTCTAATAGCATTTTAAACAGTATCGATACATTTAATTAAATTATTCACAATTTCGATTGGGAAACAATAATCGGTTGTATAAATAACAATATCTAATCAATTTTCTTTGTATTGACACCGTTCCCGATTTCAAAAGACTTTTAAAATTCGCATGAAATCGGGAAAATTATTTCTAATTATATTTCGGTCTGAACGAAACCAGACATCAGCTTTACGTGTTTTTGTTATTGGAGTCACTGAAAAACATATAAATTCATAAATTAACATATTTTACATAAAAAAAACGTTTGGCATTTTTCTGAAATCAGCACATCAAGACGATTATTACGAGTATAAGTTCATGGGTGTTTGACACCAGGAAGTGGCTAAACATTTCAAACATACAAACAAACACACAGATAAACACACTTTCTCCTTTATGTTATATAGAGGAGTTACACAAGAATTGTCGTGGTTCCGTATAGGTATTATTATTCCGTACTCTGATTATTACTGTTTTCCTAGCTTATTCATAAAATGAGAAGATTTAATTGACAAGAGTGTGATTTAAGTTTTCCATTGCAATAGGAATCTAATAAGTACAACCCCAAAATTAAAAAAAATTAATTTCATAATTTCGACTCAAAATATTTTAGATCATAAAAATGATAAGTATTTGATTTGGTTAACAATGAGTGTATTGCCACAGATGATAATTTCACAAAGAACACAAAGTACATTGAATGCCCTCCACATTTCGTTGCTGACACTGATGGCGTGGCATCACCTCAACAATTAAAATGCACGCAATAAAAGAATCATAGCTTTCATAATTCCTTTAATATACATATTTCCTAGCTTATTTTGTCATAAAAATTTACATGCTGCATGCAAAATTGTGGCTAGGGGGTAAAATTATGAGATTACATGTACAGCATTGAAAGGGATATCCCCGGGATGTAATTATAACTATGAATTGGCTGTTATGGCAGTCGACTGCTACGTGTAAACCCAGCTGAAGGACTTCTACTTTCCATCACATTGAAGTGCAATTTATCGCAACACTCGCTAGCGGTTGAAGACGCGCTATGGAAAGCGACCGGGAATTTGAAGAAGTTGGCGATGATTTCTCTGCCAGGAAGTCATCTCTTCAGATTAATCGAAGGATATAGGGAACATGAATGCTTATGGAATGCAAGGAAGGGGGATTAAAAAAATAATGATGCCAAAAATGCGACTTAAAGACCGATAGGAATCCCCAGTGGCCAAAAAACATATGGCCAGTCGCACCTTTGAAGATATTTTCTCGTTCCATTGTTGATTCTTTCCAGTTTTGGACCAGTCTGTTAAGTAGGGTACCTATACATGTTTATTTTAATGCATGACATTTTTAACCGATTCTCATTATTGTCACAGTACCTAATATTCATTAGAAAACTTTTAAAACCAACCATAGTATGTAATAGAAAGAATAAGTCGTCTTCAATACGTAAGAATTCCAACATTCCTCGCCGTCACAAAGGAGTACCTATTAGATCTTTGAGGAGAGTTTATTCTAAACTTAGGTCAAACCTATACTATTTTCCTTTCCTGCTTCTGCCGCTCTCTAACAAGCAGGGCTGTGAGTAGAGTTCGTCGCCTTTCTTGCATAATAGAAGCCATTTTGAAGTGCCTACTGCTGGCGATAGCGATAGTTGTAGAAAGTGGTGTGGACACTTCACGTCGGTAGCAGTAGCGATATATCGCGTATCGAACGACTGCCACGTGTAAACCCAGCTTAACGATACAAGTAAACGTGAGTCGACTCCGAGCGTCTTTTCTGCTTTCCAATTGTTCCGTGTCGCTGGGAGTCGCTGACGCGTGTTGACTCTACACATCTATTCTGAACATTTGTTCTCCAGGTTTTCATCATTTCAGTTAAAAGTTCCCATATTCTAGGGTCTATTTTATATATTTCCAGAGTTTTTAGCAGCCAGTCGTGAGGAGTTGAGTCGAAAGCTTTTGCATAGTCAATATATCCAACATGAAGGTTCCGACGGTGTCGTTGAACTTGTTTCAAAATGACAGCATCTATTGTTAGTTGATGCTTACAGCCAAGGGAACCTTTTATGCATACTTTCTGTTCTTCTTCTATCAAATTGTTTGTATCACAGTGTTGATAGATGTTTTCAGCGATTATTGCAGTTAAGAGTTTGTAAATGACTGACAAGCATGTAATGGGTCTGTAGTTATGTGGTTGAGATGGGTCCCCCTTTTTATATAGTAAATATGTATTTCCTTCAGTTAAATAAAGAGGAAGTAGTTTTGGATCTTGCAGAATTTTAGTAAAACATTTAGCTAGGGGTCCATGAGTTGCAGTAAAGTACTTTATCCAGAAGTTGTGTAGCTTGTCTGGTCTCGGAGACTTCCAGTTGCTTGCCTTCTTGATGGTTACCATAACTTTTTCAGTAGTGAAGCCCTCCACAGACATTAGCTGTACTCCCTACTGTTGTTTCTGTATTTCTTCTATCCACTTTGCACTATTGTTGAAACATTGTGATACTGACAATAAAGATAGCCAGTAGTTTTGGAATGCATTTGAGTCTAGACTGCTTCCTGTTGGATTCATTTGGCTCTCTGGTGATTGTTCCAGTTGGCGAAAGAATCTATTTCTTTGGTTCCAGAACATTGAGTTTTGCGTTGTCCTCTTAGTTAGCTCACTATACCTTCTTAGTCTTGCCCCTTTTAGTTTAGCCTTCTGCCTAAATTTTTCCATTAATTCAGTAAGTTTTTGAGAGTTATTTTGTCATCAAATGTTATATTTTCTTTAATGCATAGGCTACGCACCTTGTTTTTTTAACTTTCTTGATTGATTACCTTTTAGGTATTCATTAATTGCATCCGCCTTTGACCTGAAGTAGTCGATGCTGTTTTCCAGTCGTGTTCTCCAAGCGGGTTTATGAGGACCCATTGCAGTCTGATTTTTTTCGTCTGTTTTGGTGCATAGGTTCTCTGACCATTTAACTCAATAACTGTAACTGCAGCGCAGTAAATAGATAAATGCACTTCATCTAAATCTTGGACGTTGGCTAAATGTTGCTCCAGTATGCTATTAAATTTGGTTATAGATGGGAGGGCTTTGATTATATTTTTTAAGACTGTTATAATTGGGTTTGTAGTTGGATATGAGTTACGATAAAATTCTAAGATGCTAGAGAATTTTTCAAACTCTTGTGAGTTTTTGAAGTTGAAATCAGTATCTATTGGCATATAATTGTTTGCTGATGTATTCGCCGTGACACTCTGATGGTTATTCAAGGGGTTCTCTTCATCAATGTCCCCTATCAGTTCATGCTAGTTTAGCTCGAACCCTATTTATCGTCGTATTGCCTCTAATTCAATTGGTGAAAGATATCCTTTTTTCTGAATAACATTGCGTCTGTCTACTATGTTTTGTTCAGTGACTGTTAATTCTGGATACATCCGCTGAAATTCTCTGTGGGGTAGTTGCCTATTTCCGGGGAGTGGTTGATCGTCACACCTGTTGACTCGGTAGAATGCTCTCATTATGTCTTCATTCATTTCTCGAGTCCATTTTAATTTCATTCTATTAGCAGTCCTCTCGAAATCTTGTGAGGACAAGCATGATAGTGGAGTGGCATTAGATGTCAACACCTGATCCAGTTCTTCCCCTAGTTCTTGGTTTTGGGCTGTCGATTCTTTAATGACACGTGCCCGCCTCATCAGCCTCGTGCCACCGACGGTTCGCAAGCTGTCGTGTCCAGCGTCGGCTCCAGACACGCTCTGGCGTACCCCAGGCAGCGACCCTTTCCGAGGCAAATTCAAATTCTCCATATCCGATAGGAATGGGTGAAGCTTTTTATACCTACAGCCAGGTTTGTTTTGCAGTCGGTCCTTACATGGACAACAGACACTGACCAGATACTGCCCACTCTGGGTCAGACGTATCTGGATTTTGGTGGGCTACTCTTGGTTTCACTTCTCTCCTTTGACCGGCTTGGGTGGCCCTACCAGGAGCTTATGCTCTCGCCGGCATCGCTCTCAGGGTCATCGAAGGTACTCTGTGCCCCCCACCACGTCAAGGTAGTAACCGCTGTGTTTATTATTATTATTTTCGACTTGTCACACTTTCTCAGCTAGTATTACACCAACTGGAAAATTTTCACCTATCCTAAAAGTGGATTAGGATTAGGCTCGGAAGTTCAGGAAGAGAATTCACCCTATCCTACTGTGTCCGAATTTTCTTGGCTTAGCAATCTCCTCACGATTTGGCAAGTTTGGAGTAGCACAGCTTTTTGCCCGAGGTTAGTTATTAGTTTTTTTATTCCCAGCTTCTCAGTTTGTTTTTTAAACATATGGGACATCACTCCCTCAGCAGAGATTACTATCGGGTGAATAGTGACATCATTTAATTTCCAGATATTTTTTATTTCGTCGGCTAAATTTCTGTATTTTGAGATTTTCTCTCTCTCGGTGGACCTTACGTTGTGGCTTAGTGGTACTGCTATATCGATTATATTAGCCTTTTTGTCTAATTTATTGATTAAAAGGATATCCGGTCTATTGTAATCTATGGTTTTGTCAGTGAGTTGTCTGTCTGTCCCAGTACAAAACATGGGTTTTGGTTTCAATTACAGCAGGTGGTGGCTGATACTTGTAGTATGGTGGGATATTTTTCTTTAAGAACCCGTAAGTTAGTCCCAGGTGTTGGTGGATTATTTTGCCAGTTGGTTATGTCTATTCCCTGCAAGAGCTGAACATCCTGCCATTATGTGCTCAATTGACTCACCAATGCATCCACATTTTCTACATCTATCGGGTATTTCTAGTTTAAGAATATGTTTTTCATTGTTATGGGTGCGTATAACTCGGTCTTGAATAGCCATAATAAAACCTTCGGTCTCGGGGTAAAGATAGCCATCCTGGAGCCATTTTAAAGGCGCAGTTTTGTCAACCCAATCCTCCTGGATAACTGTTGGAAATTTTCCGTGCAGTACTTTGGATCTTTATTCTTGTTTCTGCTGGGCAATGTCTGGCAATTTCTTCTGATTATCCTCATCTCTCGGGTTCAGAGGTGTGTACCCCATGTCAGCTTCAACGATCTGTTTCATTATAACATCTTTTGATGCTTTTAAAGTCAATTTAATAGACTTCCTGAGTTCTGCACAGTCGCAATATATTTAATAGACCTCGGCCTCCTTCCCTTCTCGGAATATACAGCCTAATGACAGAGGCCTTACTGTGTAAACATGGGAACTTGTTTAGTAGTCGCCTAGTTAGTATGTCCAGTTCATTTAGATCCGTGTCTGACCATTTTAAAATTACGAAGGAGTAGGTCAGGGCCGACACTGCCCAGGTATTTATGGCCGTTATTAGGTTCCTCCCGGATAGTTTTGTATTCAGAATCTTCGTCACACGTCTTTTATATGCGTCTGTTAGTGTTTTCTTTAATGAGGCGTGGTCCATCCGATGGTTTTGATGAAAGCCTAGGTACTTGTATGTACCGTCCACAGGAAGTGTCTCTATGTCCTCTATACTTTCCTCGGTTAGTTGGGGTTCTCCCTTACGTAAGTGCATTAAAGCACATTTCTCCAGCCCAAATTTCATACCAATTTCATACCATATAACCACTGAACATTTTAGTGGTTTTGGTGAGTTCTTGCAGTTTTTCCTTGGACTCTGCATAGACTTTCAGATCGTCCATGAACATTAAATGATTGATTCTTGTATCATTTCTACGATTTAATTTATACCCAATTTTATATTTTTTATTTCTTTGTTATTGTTGTAACATGACCTTCCGAGTCCCCGGCAAGCATTGGGTTTCATTGCCGTCATAATGGCCGGAGACTCGAGAGGGGTTGTGCAGTAATCGCAGCCACGTCCGACGCCCATCAGATGTGTGGCTACGCTGCGGTCGGGTCATGCGTCCGCAGTAGACGGAGTGACCCCAGGATGACGGCCTTCTGCATGCGTGCAACTAGTGATTCCGCCTGTGCCACGCAGGACGGAATGCACTTGATGTTATTCATCAGCGAGCCCTTAACTCCACCGAGCACACCTATGATGAGGACCACCAGTTTCACAGAGTGTCCGGGGTACATCTGTTCGAAAGTTCGAAAAGCAGGTCTTGATATTTCGTCCGTTTTTCCACCTCTTTCGCATCCATGTTAGTTTCAGCCGGAGCCGAAAACTCGATCGCGAACATGGAGCGTGTGAGGTGGTAGAGGAGAACGATATCAGGCTTGGTCGCCTCCAACTGCCTGGTGGTGGAAAAGGAGTAATTCCACCAGATTGTGCATTTATCGTTCTCCCCGACGGACTCAATATTTGCAGGGGCATAGGGCAGTACAGGTGTTTCGTCGATGCCATAATGGTGTCGAAGATGAAAGTATAACGCCCGTAGGGCCGCGTTGTGCCGAGCTAAATAAGCTGACTTGGCGTAATAACTACAGCCGGAGAGAAGGTGACTCAAGGTCTCCGGCTGGACTCGGCATGCCCTACATCTATTGTCCGCAACCTCCACCTTGAATATAATGCGGCGGTACACGAGTGTGTTTATGACACCATCCTGGCACGCGAGGACAAAATCCTCGGTCTCGGACTTCAGACAGGCGGAGCGTAGTGAAGGCAATCGTTAGCTCCTTCGATAACCCATGCTTTTCGATGTTTCGATAGAAACCTCCATGCATGGGCTTATCGGTATGCACCTTGAGCAAGGTCTTCTGCTCGGCTTTTTTGATTTCGAGCTTTAGGACGTCTGCCTTCAATGACAAGATGGTCGTGTCATTGTCGCTTCCGTCGGATGACTGGTCGAAGTCGAGACCGGTTTCGTCCGCTGCCCTCTTTGCCGCCTGGAAGAGAAACGCCCCTGCTCCCGCACTCTCGTGATCTCTCACGAGATTGAGCAGGGGGTCCCTGCTTTTCAAAACTCGGTAAGCTGTACCCAGGACAACTCTGTTGTGGAGACACTCCAGACTCAATAGTCCTCTGCCACCTACATTGCGAGGGAGATACAATATGGTGACGGAAGATTTCGGATGTAGACTTCTATAGATGGTCATCATCATCCTCGTTCCCCTATCGAGGTTCTGCAACTCGTTGACGTTCCAATTCGTGCATCCGAAGGTATACAGCAGAGTAGGAACCGCGAACATGTTCGTGGCAAGAACCTTGTTCTTGCCTGACAGCTCAGAACTCCAGATGTTCCTGAGAGTCTGTCTGTATTTGGCGGTGACCCTTTCCTTCACTGCTGCAACCTACTGCATTCGGCGCTGGGGGACGCCGAGATATTCATAGATGTCATCGTCCTCGAGGTGACGAATGACGCTCCCGTCAACAAGTTGCACGTCTTCTTTTACCTCCGAAAATCTTCCTCTCGCCAAGTGGATGGATGCACACTTGTCCAATCCGAACTCCATCCCTATAGCCTCACTGTATTCCAGTACGGTGTCCAGGACAGTGCGAAGTCTTTCGCATTAGAAGCGTGCAGCTTCAGGTCATCCATATAAAACAAATGGGTGACCTTATGCTTCCTGTCACCTGGAACTCCGCACATGTATCCTTTACCTCGTCGCAGTCTTAGGGACTGGGGTAGTAGGGAAATACAGAACAGTAAGGGGCTCAAGCTGTCGCCTTGAAAAACGCCACGGTGGTATGTTACCAACTTTGTGGAAACTGACCGCTTGCCTGAGGTCAGAACGAAGCGCGTTTTCCAGAGTGGTAACAGGCGTTGGAGGCAGGACACAACCTCAGGGTGACTTTCAGCAACTTCAGCAATGCGATCAAAAGCTCATGCGCAGTGGTGTCAAAAGCCTTCTTGTATTCCACCCAGGCCATTGATAGGTTTCGCTTATGCCGGATGGCATCCTGGCATATGCACCTATCAATGAGCAGGTTGTCCTTGCATCCCGCGATTCCCCGCTTTGAGCCCCTCTGCTCGTATACCTACTCCCACACCGGCTGGACTTAGTGTAGGATAAGGTCGCTCAAGATCGAGGTGAACGCCTTATAAACAGTGTTGAGGCAGGTTATATGGCGGTAGTTCTTTGGATTGGGCAAGTCACCCTCTTAGGTATTATAATCGTGCGTCCCTCAGTCAGCCAAGGTGGAATTGGTTTCCCACCATTTAGAAAGGACGTGAAGATTCTGGCGAGGTGTTGGTGGGTGGAAGTAAATTTCTTCCACCAGAAGTTATTTTCGGCATCCATTCCTGGAGCCGAGAAATTCTTCTTGCCAGAGAAGGCCTTCTTCACGTCACTTTCGATGACTGAAAGAGGTCCATCCACATCTTGTAGGTGGCGGTCACAAACCTCTTTAAAGAGGCCTATGGCCGGAGTGTCTCAGTTGAATGGCTTCGACGTTTCGTAGATTTCCTTCCAGAAACGTTCAACCTCTTGGACGGGTGGCGGAGATTAAACGACAGGCGGAGGTGGCCGAAAGAGGAGGAGGAAAAGGAGAAGGGTGGTATTTTCCCTCACCGCACTACTACTCTTGAGGAGTTTTTTTTCGGGCCGTGGTGAGTGCCCGTACTCTATCGACCGCGTGCTGCTTAATAGTGAGCAGCACGCTTTTATTCAGTGTGTGATGGTTGTACCTGAGACTGCGCGCTATGCGTCGAACTTTAGGAGTGAAAGTTCGCCCAGATAAGATGTATTCCATCAACCACTGAATTCCCGACGCCTGTCGTCTCGCCTGCGTGATCTTGGCCTCCAACTATTTCAGCCTCTTTGCTGCTTTGTCCTCCCAAGAGGTGTTCTTTTGGGAGTGAGCCATAATTTTGGCAGCAGCATAGACCACGCAATTTACCGTCCAAAGGTCCGACGTTTCCGTTAGGATTTCGTCGATAAGACCATTCAACTGGGGCAGGTGGTTACCCCGCAGAGAGATCTTTTGGTGGATGTCTCTGCCTAGGTTGTCCTTCATCATAGTTAATGGTGCTTAACAACCGCGTTCGTAGTTCAGAGACGGCCTGATCAGCTTCTTCCCCATTTGACAGACTCGGACACGTATGTCGTTCTCGCCTCAGGTGGTGGAGAGGCTGCCTGTGTCGGGGAGGGTGGTCTGGCCGGTGGTGTATACCTCTGAACTGGCGGTTGGTGGAGGGTTTCCTTTCTTCGCAGGTGGTTGGCATATTCGCGCAGGTTTTGCTGCGATAGGTGGTCGTGTTCTGGATGCATCTCACACCACAATGAGTGCATCCTTGCCATATACCCCCTGTGATCGGGCTCGCTGGCAGCATGGCATGCAAGGAGGTCGCCCCTTAGGGCTTCCGTCCACTGCATCCGAGCTCCCGTAACGGTGTTATTGTTATTATTACCACGCCCAACTCCACTAGGGCCCCCATCCGAGAAGGGCCGGTTGTGGGTGGCATTTCTGGTATATTTCCTTGGAACCAGTTGTACCACGTCCACCCTTAGCCGGCAAAAGCCGTTACCAGGAACGCCACGGGGAGGCTGGTGGTCCGGCTTTCGTACTCTTATTATAATTATTATATTATATTTTATGAAAATATGACTCAAATGAGCCAAAATATTTTTCGTTTCAGTTTCCCTTGTCCGATTCTCCAAATCAGCCCGAGGCAACAATACGGAAAGCTTTGGGGAGAGTGAAGAGGCCTTCCTGGTTACCACGGCGACCGTCCAAACAACGCTGCTAAGCCTACCAGTCTGTCTGATTGTTAGAAAAATACAGAATAAGGGATCGACTTTCTCTCCTGAGTCATGTTCGCAATTGAAACAAATTACTGCTCTGCGGCATTATTTTCCGCAGCAGAAAGTAATCGTATGGAGGTAATTTATTTTCTTCTCCGAATGGGAATTGATGTTAATGCTAAAGTCTACGATGATTACACAGCTTTACACACAGCATCTGAGAATGGTCACTTGGAAGTTGTTGACCTACTGATAGAGAATGGAGCAAATGTCAATGCTAAAAAGAAGGAAGGTTTCACTCCTTTACACTTGGCAATTCAGCAAAGACATTTCGAGGTGAGTGATTTTTTAATAAGGAATGGAGCGAACATTAACATCGCGGATGATCAGAATTGGACTCCATTACACAACGCGGTATATAATGGGTTTTCCTTAAAAATAGTTGAGAAATTGATTGCAGAGGGAGCGAATGTAAATGCCAATATAGATGACGGCAGAAATGCTCTGCATCTGGCGGCTGAACATGATCACTTGGAAATAATAAATTTCTTGATCGAAAATGGAGCAGACGTTAATGCTGTAGACAGGAGAAGCTGGACTCCTCTGCACTATGCAGCATACGATGGGAATTTAAAAGTCGCTGAGTCTTTGCTTGCTAGAGGAGCAGACATTGATGCGAAGACAGTTAAGAGGACGGCGCCCCTACACTTTGCAGTGGACCATGGTCACTTGGAGGTGGTCGAATTGCTCTTGAAGAAAGGAGCTGACGTGAACTCTCTGGATCACACAGATTGGACTCCTTTGCATTTCGCAGCGGAAGGGGGCTACGATCAGATCACGGCTGTTTTGTTGAAGCATGGGGCTGATTTTAATGTGCAGGAAAGTCAAAATAAATGCACGGCCCTACATTTGGCAGTTTCTCATGGTCATCCCGAGGTAGTCAGGAGTCTTATTACAAATGGAGCAGATGTCAATGCGAAAATGAATCAGAATGCCACGCCTCTACACCTGGGAGCACAGATTGGTAATTTGGACATAGTCAGTTCTCTGCTTACTAGCGGAGCGTATTACAATGCCAAAGCCGAAGGAGGAGGAGGTAGATATTATTCACCATTGCACATGGCTGAAAAAAGAGGAAGTCCTTGTGTCATAAAATTACTAAAATCGGTTGAGAAGTTATTTAAAGCTGTAGGAGATAATGATTGTTCAGAAATCGAAAATTGCATCAAAGAGGGAGTTGCGGTCATTGATTCGAAAGACGTCGATGGAAGAACTCCTCTGCATCATGCCGTGAACTATGGGTTTGTGAAAATCGTTCGCGTCTTATTGGCAAATGGAGCTGATGCTACTAAAGTCACTAATAGAGGCGATACTCCATTACACACTGCTGCTTACAAAGGTCACGGAGAGTTAATTGAAGCCGTGTTACAATCCGTAAGCCGCGAAGAATTGAGCGATTTAATCAATGCCAAAACAACAGTTGAAGGCACTACGCCGCTGCACGTTGCTTCTGAAAAAAGCCACTTGGAAGCAGTGAAATGTCTGCTGAAACACGGGGCAATGTATAACATCAAGAACAAGGAAGGTCAAACACCACTTGATCTTTCTCGAGACCAGAAAGTCACTAACCTATTGAAATCAGTGGAAGAGCTGTTTGAGAGCGCAAGGATCGGTGATTTAGAATTCATCACCAAGCTCAAAGCGGTAAAACCTGATGAATTAACGATTATTGCTAATACTCTTGATGATCAAGAAAAATCGTCAATCCAGGTCGCGATAATCAATAAACATCCACACTTTGTGAGTGGATTGTTGGAAATGTTAAACGAGTCCAAATCTGAGTGTATAACATTTCTGTGCAATAAATCGAACGAAGAGTTTTATAAGTTATAAATAGCTCTCTTTTGAATGAAACTCTAATCATGATGATGAGATCTGAAAAAAATATTTTTTTTAAATGTTACAAAATTGTGAAATTTAAGAGGATTTTTTAAAGATTGCTCATTTCTAACATTACCAGAGAATCACAAAGATGATGAAAACCAAGTTCTTTCGTCTGTAGGAAGTTAACACAAATAAGTTAAAAGTTGGAGGTAGTTAAAGCTCTTTCGTCTGTAGGTGTTGATGTTAACCTTTAAGAACAGAGCGGGGTTGAGATAGGTTACTTAATAATACAAATATTGTAGAAATTACAGATTTCTATGTAGTACCTCTAATATACCACCAGGGTGGTCCCTTATCATTTTTTACTGAGGTGCACTGTTGTCACTTTTCTTCCCCCTCTATTTTTGTCCCGGGGAGCTGGACATTGTTAATCGTACAAATGTGGCAACAGTTGACGTTTTAACGCTCGTTATATATCTATCGCTGGGATCTGTCGGTGCTAAACCTGAATTACAAGTACAGTTATGCTTTAAGAAATGGGTACGGAAGGACATCGTGAGTATGTACTTCAAATATTTGTCGTCAGTCAGCTACTGACTACATCCATTTCTGGTGGCGATGCTTTTTTTTTTATTTTCATTATCTTAATTCAGTGCTAACTGCCTTGTTTTGTGTCGTTTGGAATAGTTTAAAGAGAGATGGATCTAGTCAAGAGCCTTCTTTTGTTCCTACTGTATTACTCAGAATGTAACTAAAAGTGTACCTCAACTAGAAACGGAAGTTCGTTTCACGTAATGGTTTTGGTGACGTAAAGAAATGTATTTATTTTATTTATATATTTTTTTTATCTAAGGAAGAAAATATTTTTGATACAATTCCATTTCTTGGATTCGCAGAATCTATGTTATCAATCTGTTAAATGGCATCCGTTAATTTTTAACCTTGCGTGTATTCCAATGGTAAATTCAAGAAAATTTACCCTTCGATATGTTTTACATATTTTTGTATTACTTTTTTGTACGAAATTTTTTTATAAATGTTTTATGTACTTTGAACTATGATATATGTTTCCTTTTTTTCTCAATAAATTATAAAAATTAAAAATCCTGAGACGCAATGATTGCTTGGGGGTAATTATAGCATTGATGTTGGGAGGGCCAACAAATGTTTGTGTTTAAATCCCTCGAGCAAAAGGGGAAAAAAATAAATCCAATCTTATATGTGATAGATAGATAGTTATTTCTTTATTTCCTTAAAAATTGTTCGTATTTAAGTGTAACAATTGTCAGGGACCGTCAAAATTTAAGTAACAAATTAAATTTAAAATTTAAGCAAGTTCGGTGGTTTTATTCAACTTAAGAGAATTTGGTTGTCTTAAAACTACATGATTTTTCTCAGAATTATTTGTCGCAGATTTCTTAAGGTATTTGTACGAGAAGAGAGCATGGAATTACACGGGTTGTTATGGGAACGCAAGGCTTTATATGCATCAGAAAGAACCTTTTCTAATTATTCAATGTATATATTAATTTATATCATCGATAGAAAAATGTATATGTAACAGATTTTTACTCCGAGCGCTTGAGTAAATCCCTCGCGCGCGTTGCAGATCGTGTGAAATTGGCACCATTTGAGTAAGATACTTGAACGTGGATACATAACTTGTAGGATGCAGAAGAAAAGGCATAATATTGTGTAATTGCTTGCCCAATTCTCGATCAAACATCTTTTAAAAAACCTGCGGTAAATAATTCTGAAAATTTGCAGGTAGCTTCAGAACAATATTATTAATACGATACTTTCAGCAGGGGCGGTCCTAGGCATTTTTCAAGTGTAAGCGAAGTATAATTTCGGCGCCCCCCAGAAATACACCGAGGGGGTAGGAGGGCGGTTCCTCCCCAAGGAAAAAATTGAAAATTAAGGCCTCATGAATAGAAATTTAGGAATATTTTTATGTCTTCTACTAATCTTAGGGCTATAAGATACGAGGCAGTTCTTGTTGAGTTGGAAAAAACCGCCGGTACCGCGTGTTTAAACACACGACGTGTTTTTTAGAGACGCCACGTCCACCTTGGAAACAAAACACGCGAGCGGTCATGTGCAGCCAATGGCGAGTCAAGTCCGACTACACGTCTGTTCCAATCAACAGTAGGGATTGGATGCGCTGTCTCCTCGACGCGAGGGATGTTTTGTCCAATACAATTACATCATCTGATGGTCGAGTCGACGGTCGACTCAACGAAAACTGCCAAGTTCTCATAGCCTTTATACAAGCTACTTTTACAAAGAATGATGATATATATACTTCATTGAGAGTCTGCCCAACTTGCCGTTGCTATTTGCATAAATAAGCGCTTATTGCATCACTAATATGAAAACTTTTATTTTAAAGCCATTTAAAAACTACTGTCATCTTATTTTTATGAAAATACTAAATGATTTTCCTTCCTAATTTTATAAACGGCTTAAAGAGGTTCGGTGCTTTCACTCAACTTACGAGAATTCGACGAAACTTGCTGGAAGCATTACTTATGTTGTCATAAATCTACCTGATTTTTTTCAGAATTAATTACCGAAGATACTTAAGATATTTGATCGAGAAGTGAACAAAAAATTACATGGGTTTTTACGGGAACTCAAGGTACGAGTAGCTTGATTCATCAAAAAGAACCTTTTTCTAGTTAAGAATAATAAGAAAAACGAAAATAATAAAATAAAGTAATATATCAAATGCTTTTCATACATTATTCTATTGATGATTTAATTTGTTTTTCTTATCCTTAACTAGAAAACGTTCTTTTCAATGAATAAAGGTAGTCGCACCTCGCGTTCCCATAAGAACCCTTGTAATTTCATGCCAACTTCCACATCAAATATCCTAAGAAATCTGCGGTCAATAATTTTGAAAAAATTCAGGTTGCTTTAGGAAAATATAATTAATGCTTCCAGCGAGTTTCGTCGAATTCCCTTAAGTTAAGAGTGAAACCAACCGAACAGTCCTTAAATGGAAGCTTTATTCTTCACTACAGTAGTAAGTAATTATAGCTTACGATTCAAAATTATTTTCAAAATTCAAATTAGTTCAATTTAGCTGAAAATGTTCCTTAAATTGAAGATTTTTGTCAAATTTATATAACGTGCTACGTTGAGTGTATATTATTACTTACAGTAAACTATGGAGTGACTGTAATCATGTGGCCTCGAGAAAATGAATAAATCTATTTCAAGGTACACGATTACGTAAAAGAAAATATGAAAAAAAGTCACTGAATATCCCAGCTTCGGTTTAAAGATATAAATATTTATTCACAGGTCTATTTACTACAAAGGTAAAAAACGTAAACTATTAAAAGGAGATTTTTTGAAATGTAATTTATGTGAAATGATTTATAAGTTTTTGATAGTCGGCAATGGGGAACCATTATCATATCCTTGTCCTCTCATGTTCTATAACTAGGGATGTTTCGTACGGATAACTCGTTGAGTAAAATTTCTGTGAGGCTTTCACCTGTAGAATCCGTAATAGGAGTGAAACTTTTAAAAACGTTCTTCAATTAACTTTTTCTCGTTCTCCGCAAATTTCACAAATCTCACCACCAATGTCACTTGGTCAGTGTGTCTAACATCGGGTATACAGTCCAGTATTGTGGAATAATATCTAGGTACACTGCTTAAACTCATTTAAAACACTGCGTTGAATCTTTGTGGACAAGAGACTAATAAACTCGTTTTGAATAGTTGTGTTCAAATAATGAACATGTGCCTCTTCATGAGTAACTCATCTCGCACGTTCAGCCATGGCTGAACATGGCTGAACGCCATGTTCAGCCATGTTCAGAACATGGCATGGCGAAGCATCGAATTTGGCAACGAGTTCCACAAGTTTAAAAAATTACCATTGTTAGGCTGGAAAAGTGTCTCTTTTGTTCCTCGAAAGGCCAATATCCTTGCGTCCCAAAAAATTGGACGATAGATAGTAAGCGTTTCAGAACATTGAAGTTGGCTCCAATGCTCAGCTTCAGCCTGCATAATTCTTTCATTTCCTTTGTCAATCGTTTCATGCAATCGCAAGGACAATTCACGCCAAAATTGGCAATTATTATATATGAATAGAAGACTTTTCATGACTGGTCAAAATCTTTATCAAGTTTTGCCAATCTAAATAGCCTTGTTCTCCATCACGGATGGGTCTTAATGCCGGATAAATTGAAGGCAACAATGACATTGTTCTCAGAAGCCGAGTTGCCAAGAGAGTCGGTGCCGATATGGGAGGGTACGTTCGATTATGTAATGCTAATCTTTCGCACTCGGAGCCCCATGATGTTTTCACTTACATAGTCGATGTTACATTGCTACGATGTGTAAGCAAGATACCACTAATTCAAAGGTTTTGTAGGTCGTTTCGACTGAAATTTCCCAGGTGTTTTTAGACATGCAATTAGTGAGTGAAGGAGGCTAGGTTCAGAGGTATTCTGAATTTTCAAGCAGAACTAGGTGGAATTTCAGCTTTCCATTCACGTCGAACTTTTTTTTCAAGACCACATTGTTAAAATCTTCACTAGCAACGTGAACAGTTCATTTTCCCCTGGGTCCCCACTATCGTGGAGCCCCGTGAAGGCCTCCATAAAACGTTCTCAGCTGGTGGGAGGGGGAAAGAACTCCAAGGAGAACAATGTCCCAGGGCCCCAAATGTCTCTGGGCGGCCCTGGGACTGAAGCGTGCAGCTAGCAAGGCAGCGGCTCGGAGTTAAATGACGCATCTAGCGTTCATTGAACTTGGGGATTTACGCGTGCACCGCCAAGTGTAGAGAACCTCGTTATTTGATGGGCACGTGTACACGTGCGTCTGCAAAACCATACGTAACAGTTTTGCAGACGCATTAATTTGTACGATTAGCCATACATATGATTAATCTGATATGTGTTTTCTTTTTCTTTGTTTACAAAATTCTGCCCCTTCATCTACATCTGCGAAGTACCGTGCAAGTCACCACCAGGGTGTGTGGCACGGGGTGATTCCACACCAGGCATGCAGCACTAGTCCCAGCACAAGTCAGAACCTCGCACGCTCCCCCTGCCGCTAGGTGCAGACCAATAAGCAGTCAGGAGAGAACAGTGCGCAGTCCAACCGGAAACTGGGAGAGTGATACGTAAATGAACATGCATTACAATGCTATACACACATCTAGTGGTTAATTTTGCTGATACTGTTAATTTATGAATGCTACAAGATGCTACTTCATGTAGAGCCTTTTGGGTCTACATATTTTGATGGCTTGTCGGGGCCTTGTGCCTTCGTTAGTGTTATTGGAATCATATATTAATCATATATGATTCCAATAGTTATGTGATTAACTCAACGCATACATTTTTCCTAAAATGTCAGTCAATTGTATTCATTGATTAAAAAATGATGCGGGAAGCAGGTGCTTAACCAGTCAACTAGTTTCAGCTCCCGCTTCCCGCCCTCCACACGCCGGGATGCAGGTACAGAGGGCGAGGGTGTGGAGGGCGGAAAGCGGGTGCTCTTGTCCCGCACCATTGTGCGGGACGAGGGTGTGGGATACGGGTGCAGAATTGTGGGAGAGGGTGCAGGATGCCTGAAAAGCGACTAAACTAAAGCGATATGTAGAGGTAAAAATAATCTCTTTGCTATATGCTCCGCCTTTTCATTAATTACATATTATCCTGTGGCGATAATTTAGCACTAATTGGCGAAAACGTATTAATACAACTCACGGCATTTTCATGCGGATGCAATGCACACTTTTTCTCGTTTTTCGGTAAGTTAACTCAGTCAGTCTCTCCCTGCTACCCTTGCTTTCCCAACGAAGGTTGAGTTTTATTTTCTCCAGACAACTCCTCATCCTCCTTTGTCTTTAAACCACTCGACTTCTCCATGCCTACCCCCCGAACTCGGTTGTACCCTGTTGCCTTAGAGAGCACGCAACCGCCCGGCCCGCTCTTTTTTCGGAGGGATGATGGAGAGGGAGGTTCGTGAAGGGTGGGAAGAAAGGAGCTCCAATGGTTTCCAGATGTTGAAAACAAAGGGAGAAGGACCCACGCGCGGGTTTCGTGGAAAGACTTTTCTTGGAATTTTTAGAGGCTTTCCTTGCTTAAGGGATTCATGCGATTAGTCGTGTTTGGAGAACCCACGAAACGAACGTCTTCTTCGTGCTTCGCTGGAATCCTCCATTGAAAGTGTGGTAGTAGTTCCGTTTATAAGATTCACTTCGATAACATCGTTCGAGTGGGCTGTTTTCCGTTAATATTTTTTCCAGAGGTTTCAGTCAACAATTTTCATTATATTTTCAAGGTAAGTGTGAATGCAAATTCCGCGACTCCTTGACGTGCAGTAAATTTTTTCCCCCGAGAGGACTTACGAGAGGTGACATAGTTTTTAAACGAAGTTTAGCAAAAAATAAAACCACTTTCACGGATCTCTACTTTTCAGCCAAAGGGGAAAAGTTTTCGTCGGTCTTCGAATAGTTTCTATCGAACGCATTGAACGAGAGGCTTGTATCTGCGCACGCTTAACCTTGGCGCGCGAAATTCATCTCGCTTCAAAGTGGATCTCGGCATTTCCTCGGCGATTTCTACCCATCCTCGAGGTTTATACAACCATTCACGTCAAAATCAGCCATCTATATTTCGGCTTGAATTTAACTGTAAGCAAGTTACTATATTTACAAAATAAAATATATTTTGAATAATTGTACCACAAAGATGTAACGATCTACACTCAATTCCCAACACCAAAGCACGATCACTGTAATATTCACACACTAGAACAACTAGAAACACAAATGTTTAGCCTTTCTCCCACTTTCTCCTCTACGCACACCGACTTTCTTTTATTCATGATAGTATCATAGTACGACAGTAGTCTAAACGGGGCATAAGGGTTGCTACGTCACAAAACGATGCTTTACTAGGGTTAGGGAAGTAGCTAATAAGGAACGCATGCAGGTTATGACGGCTGAAATAACCGTAGTAGAATGTTAGTAATGGAAACGGGGCCTCATATATCATATCGAAACAAACCTACCGGCAACAAAATCGCAAACGGTGATGATGATTAATTTTTTCGGTGGTGTTCAACACCGGTGATAGACATCACTCATATTATATGATACGTGCAGGATGAATGACCAGCTCATGAGCATTGATACCGTGGGGGTAGGCCGCCCCCCGTAATTCCTCGTAAAATAAGGAAAATGGAAGTCATAAGGTATTCCAAACGCCGCGGAAAACTTGATAATTCAGAAAACGATGGTAAGGCTTAGACATGACTTGGATATAATTAATCACGTAACATTTCTGGCATGGCGTTAGTTTAAACACGGATATAAAATTTCTGCACTCCGAAGTTTCGAAATGAAATACATATTTGGCGCTCCCAAGATGCAAAAGACGGGCGAAAAGTCAAACAAAAGAGATACGGAAAATGTCGAAAGAGAAGGAAATTTGTACACAGTAAGGAAGGGATAGTTAGTGACAAAGTAAATAAAGAACGAGTGATTGGCAGTGATAAAGTCAATGTTATAACATATGTTTCGCGAATACTACAATATATCTATCCCTATTCTTAACAGAATGAGTTTATTTTTTGATAGCTAAAAAGGCCAATTCTCACGTGGTGTTCGAGGGAGGTGTTCTTCGTTAGAACTTGCGGTTAGTGCACACAATGTTTCTCTGTACTCTTGGTAGTTCATTCATTATTGTGTTATTATCTCTTTCACGGTGACTCCCTTGTTATCTCTGCCATTTGATAATTACCAAGTAGTAGGTAGCATGCTGCCGAAGTTGTTGAGTAATATTTGTCCTGGAGGGAGGATTTGGGGTATCCGTTTTTTTAATTCGTTGAATTCGCAAAGTAAAGCGGCATGTGGCTCTAGGTTTTCACAACCTTTGTTCCAACGGTCTAGTTTTCTGGGAACAATTAAGGATAGAATATGCACAATAAAAATAGAAAAATATCATGTCGTAATTTGTGCCCGGGGACTTAGTAGTAGCGTTCCTGGGTTGCACATGAAGAAGAGACCTCAAAGAAAAAAGAAAACATCGACGGAAGACGAGGACTCTCATTCAGGGGTGAGTCTTATTACGCTATCTAATGTTATATAACAGAACTGTTGCGTCATACTGTGATTATGATAAGTTTGCTGTTATTACATTTTTTACTTTCAGTTTTGGTCCGTCATAGCTTACGCTACTGCAGAAGAATATGATCTGGAAAAGTTGGAAGGGGGTCTACGGCAGCAGAATCTGTACTCACCATGCTTTGTCATGAACGACGGGGACGATAACGACAAGTCAGGTACGCAATTATGTATTCGAGAAAGTCACAGTTCATTTAGGAAAGCGTTCATTTAATTACTTGGATGAAGTGTGTCTAGCAGTTGCATTCATATTTCTTGTAACAGTAGACATCCCTGCTGTTTTCTTTTAATCAAATACGACTCGCAATCTTGGTTATTAATGCCGGTTTTGTGACTCGCACGAAGTTTTAGGGTTGCGAATGTGAAACTAGTGTACTGTCTGCATATTCGGATTTTTTTTTGGAATTTCTAAGTTCAACAGTCTCTTTGAAATAACTTTAAATATGGCCTGTATAACTGATATAAATACAAAAAGGGGACAGTTGCTTAACCCTTTCGAGATGGTGGAATTCTCTCCTATGCATGTCTAATGAACTGAGTACCAAGAGACTCTTCCCTCCTCTCTGTACGGACCATTTTTGTACGGCATCCGTGGAGATAGTTCTCGTAGGTATACACTCACACTCAGCTCTTACCTTTTTCGACCCCTCCTAGTGGGGACCTCACCATTATTTCGGACTCTTGAGCGCAGTTAAGCTTATCCCTTTGCAGGTTTCCCTAAATCGTCGAGGTTTGCTCCTTGACCTGCCCATTTTGGAAAATTATCTCTCAGCATATTCTGGATCCCCTCCACATTATTCCTTTTAAGTTCCAGCAAAACGTATCTGCTGTTTTCTTCGAGATGGTTAGAGACCAATCAAGCTCAGTTGATACCACGGAGTGGTCACTAAGTCAGTAATATCTCGAAGCTAAGGACTCCTTTATACAGTCTTAAAAGAAAGTCATCAAGAATATTATTCCCTCTCGTAGGCTCTTGTATCAGCTGATTAAATCCCTCTTTTACAATTAGTCTGTTTACAAGTGACTGGGCCCTACCACTCCCCGTCGATATTCCTTCCCACTGCACCCCTGGTAGGTTTAGGTCCCCTGCTATTAAAGTCCAAGTATCTGGTTTTTCCATGCATACATCCGCTAAGGCCTCGAGAATACCCATATCGAGCTTCCGTTAGGCCCTGCATCCCCCTCTCCGAGCCCCCGTCATCGGCAGAATCCACTTGTTGCCCCGTGCTCTTCCAGGATCTCCTTCCACCGTTTGATGACGTCTCATTTTCCGTCCCTTGGACGTGTGTCCCTCCATTGCATTCCTTCCGCTCCCACTCCACCCCTAGGCCATGATACCGCTCCAGGTCCACGCTTGCAGACGCCTTGCCTCGGTTGTTGGCACTCCCATTAGGCGGACACGTGCACATCTCTTCTGGGGTTCCACCAAGGATCTCGTGAACTTTACCACCATGTGGTTCAACTCCAGACTTCCTCGGCAACACGCAATCCGCCATTCGGCGCACCGTGAACTTGAGCTTTTCGTTTTCAGAATTTAGCTTGTCTATTAGGGCATTTGCTTTCGCTAACTCTTCACTAAGTTTCACTATTTGATCCTCTTTATCTTTGATTATTTTCTTCTGTTTATTTGCTCCACATTTACAGCATAGCCATCCCTCCTTCACGCACTCCACTAGCTCACATCTCGAACAATTGAAATGGAACCAGCAACTGCAACCACAACATTGCACTCCATTTCTCAGCTTCTTGTGGCACACTGAGCACTTCACCGCCACGGTATTTCCCACCTTCCCTGAATGAGACAATTTAAGACAACTTTCACTTCCGCTAGAAGAACCGTGAACAGGCACGTCCGGCCTCCTCGACTGCTGGACCAAGTGTTAATATGTTGAAGGGTTGAGGTACCTGCTCCCAGATTCCAAGGGAAAGGCCTGACCCCCGGGAAAGCATAGCGACAAAAATATACTACGTTCGGTCCCTTGCGTAGGGAAATCTCCAACGAAAATTTTCAGCGTTCATCTTCGTGGTCAGGAAACCTACTGCCTTATATTTCCGGCGTTCGTAGCGAAAGGGTTAAAGAAGTTTTGGGACACATGAGAGGAATGTCATTTGTGCTCTCGGTAAATTAAATCAGGGATAATTTTCATTGTGCAATTAGTTATTCAAGAGTTATTCTTTATTACAGGAGGTTCTGATGTTCTTCGTGCAACAGCAAAATATCAGTTTGACACCGAACCCCGGGAAATATTTTTCTTCAGAGAAGGGAGTGTTGTGCTGTGGAATATTTCGGAGCTCGAATGCACCAATATTCTAAATTTCCTGAGGAAATTTGAGGAGAACAGCTATCCCGAACCACTTGTCTCTGATGAGTGTGAAGTAATGAAATATACATACTCTGATCAGATGTAAGTTTTTTTTTATTATTCACTTTCAGTGTTTTCTCATTTATTTCCTTGTAAAGTAATTAAACTCTGAAAGAGCTTGTGTATGCTTTAATGTTTTTTTTTTCAATTACTCTTCTGTGCAGTTCAAATTGGAAGGCAGTGACTTTGGACAAATGGATATTTTTACTTTTTCAAGTCTAGTTTTTTGTATATCCAGATTTTAATAGGTTTAGTAAATTAATACATTTTAAAAATTAAGTTCCATGTTTCATACTACAAATGGGGGTTTATCACAATATTTTCTTGTTACTTTATGGCGCAGGGGACCATGACAAATGGTCATTTGCAAATCATCTCTTAAATATTCCAAAAATTGTCAGAGATTGAGTCTAAAGTTGAATGGACGGGCAACCTTCCCATAACGGTCGTGGTGTCATTAATCATCCATCGCTTCTTCTTCCCGATCCATTCTAAAAGATGCCTTGAAAAGGCTTTCGTGAAGATGTCCACTTCTGCCGGAAATGCAACAGTGTAAATATTTAGAATATATTTTGAAAAAATATCCGTCTTTATTGGGAATCGAACCAAGGGCCTTTGATCGATGGATGAAATAATGCCAGAGGGCATTTTTCGGAAACAGAAAAAAATGCAACTTTCTACGATTAGTTATTTGGTTATTATAGGCCTTAATGTTTCGAAGCAACTCCATAAATCTATATGAAAACCTTTGCAAATTTGATTTCAACGGTAATATTGAAAAAGCATCCGAATGATAATCCCCCATTCAAGTGATGCTCTGAAAATGACACAGAGGAAACATTTTCAGTGCAATATTCAACATGTTTAATGTAACAACTAAAATAATGTTTTATTTTTATGATTATGGACCACATATCCTTTTTTGTTCAAGCTAAAGTACATCCTTTTATCATGTATTAAATCTTTGTGAAACATGTACTAGTCTTGATGTTAGCATCTCATCTTTTTTCGTTTGAGTGATAGTGTGCATCTCCAATTTCTTATTTCCATCTTTAAAAACTGGACGGTTATCATCCATTGTAATCAATAGTTAATGTATTTCTGTGAGTTGCAAAGTAAAAACTCTTGGCTCTTCATTTTTTAAAAACTATTTTGAGTGTGTGTTTTCCTTCTCTTTTCCAGTAAGAAAGCATGCCTCCGAGATGAAGTAATTATGTTGAACTCCACCAATGGAGCTGGTCTAGAAAAGTACACATTTTCCAATGCAGTGGGTCTTTCTGTGAAACTTGGAGTCTTGGAATCATCCTTGGACCGCTACATTGACAGTATTAGATTTGTTACTGAGGTAATGTTTTTTGTTAAAAGTTTTCTTGTGGTTTTGCTGTATGTACTGTAACATCACCCTTTAACACAATAATGTCACTAACCTTTTTTTTCACTGGATCTGCTCCGCTACGGGAAATTTTAGGTAGCCCTACAAAATATAATTATAACAATCGTGCTTACTATTAAAAGATCAATTTATTTTTTGTTGCCCTGACTGCATATGTGATTACACTGTATTGTACTCCACAAACAAATTAATAAACACTTCACTCAAAAAGCACATAAATCATTCCTCACCAACAAAGATTAACTTCCTTGCCTTTCACTCATGAATCAATCACTTGCCCAACACATAAAAACACTCAATACGGGAATAACACAACATTAATCAAATCGTTTACAATATCGGGATAATTGCTCCCTTCAAAATACCTTGTGTCGTATGTTGTATGGTCTCGTCTTTATCCCCGACACCACATCCAACGCTTGGATCCTTCCTTGACCGCGTCTCTCTAGCAGTAATAACCTCGGCTTCTCCCGGCTACTCCTGGTTGACGTCAAGGCTCGAACTTCCGGATCTCACTTCTCACGTTTTGCAATATTATTAACTCCCTCCGTATTTATTTCACACCAATTCTGTAACGTAAACTTCTTCTTTAACCCTATAGGCTTAGTTGGGACCGCGTTCGGTCGTGAAAATCGTATAGTATTAATGTGAGTCCGCTCTCCAGCATTAGGACGTGCAGCACATGGGTTTTTGAAACAGTCCAGACTGTTAACGTGCATCGGCTTATATAGCAGATCGCTGATGCATTGTCGTCCTTCTAGAAGCTTCACTACTGACGTACTTCCGTTTATCTGGAATATTCTAAAAGCTATCGTGGTTCCGGTTCTTACCTATTGTTGTAATTTTCATGTGGTTGTTAAATCCCGCCACCTGGTGTTCAATATGGAGGAATGCGCAATATTGCAACTCTTTGAATATGAATAAATAGGTCTGAAATTGAAATATTGGCGTTCTAATTATGCAAAATTAATATAATAGAATAATCTGCGTCACCTTCTGTACAATTTGGCTGCCGGGATTTCAAAAATATACATGAATGTTTTTCTATGTGCGAGTTTGCTTATATGTATGAGTACGTTACAGTACGTAGTGACAAAACGATGAAACTCAAGGCTAAAGAAAACTCCTTGCTCAAATACAAATAAAAGAGTGCGTACTGCTCTGTGAAACTTAAAGAATAAAGTGCTGGGAGAATTCTGTGGTGGGCGGGAAAAGTGTCATAAGTCAATTTTGGCTAGTCACAATTTTTTTCAATTTTTCTACTTCTGTGTTAGAAAAAGGGGCACAAGTCGTAATTCTTCCTGATATTCATTAGGGTATTTTAGCTCTGGTGCAATGGATATAAGTCTCACACCTGATTACGCAGATTTTTTTCAACTTCACAAGGCTCTCCTGAGAATTTGCCATTATTGACTTATGCCCTTTTTCCCACCCACCACAGAATTATGAGATGTTAACCCTTAATCATTTTGTTCTTACACAAGAGAACTTCAGGGTAAACGGACAACTGTAGAGTCTTTGACGGACTAAAGTGGCAAAGTAGTCACAGTATTGGTATGGTCAACAAATTAAACTACTTCTTTGGAAGTGTATACACTAAGGATTACTCCATGCATGATGCACAAGTCCCTGTCATTTGTGAACTGATGTGTGACACACTTATACATTTCGATGGGATACTAAAACATTTGGGATAATAAAACAATTACGCTCCATGAAATGCAAGGAGTACCAGGTCCAGAAGGGATACAGTGTGTCCTCGTTTAACGTCCTGTTTAACGTTGTCCCGTTTAACGTTGTTTCACGATAACGTTGTCCAACAATTAAAACCCTTAGTCGTTCAACGTCGTCAGTGCTTCACGATAACGTTCAAATTTTGTGCAACCAAAAAAATTAATAACGAATAGGACTTTGGCGCATCTGATGCGTAATTTCCATTCGGTGGAAACGTTTGGCGTTAACTCCCCATGCGTGTATAAAAGGTTCACCTGAGCGAATAATTATTGCTTTATTTGTTTGAGAACTGTTATATTTGCTTTTTATTTACTACGCTGTTATTGGGGGTCAATACATCGGGTGATTTAAAACTCAAACCAATGTTAGTGTACCATCTTGAATGGCATAGTATTAATAATACCATGTCTGAATGGTAGATCCAGGGGCAGATATCTACGGGAAAAAATACGTGAAAATCCCATCCTGCCGTAAGGTAGAATTGGTGATAGAAAAAGTTGATTCACTGCTGTTTGAGGTGAATCGAAAACGTATTTTTTGTGTTGAATTAGTGTGTAAGAGGAATTTTTTTAAATCCTCTATGATGCAGTAAATCGTCGTGGGTGATACTGTTTCTAAAAAAATGTTACGAAATAAAAATTTTGTACACAGTACCGAGCTTCCCTACTTCACTCACTATTTTAATTGATTTCCTACGTCTTCGCGATCGCAGCGAGCGAAATGTTTGCCCTTCCATGCATTTGCATGCACACGCTTCCGCAGTGAAGGACAAAAATTTCTGTTTACTCAGAGGGAAACCGGTGCTAACAGCACTAAATATCAGAAATATAGGAGGGAAACCTGGTGGGTGATTATTGTTTTAAAAATGCCTTTTCAGTTTCTTTCATCTAAGATATGAAGCTCTCTGACTAGTGGTGCCATCTGCTCGACTGCCCGCGTAATTAAAATATGCCGTAAAACGGCGGAGGATGATGCGAAGTAGTCCATAAAAACACAAATTTTTAAGGAAATTGGCAATATTTGTGCATCAATCCATTGAAAACGCCTTTCAACCAGGTCCCCTGTATTTTAAAATATCAACAGTAAGTTCCCCTATCACCTGTAGTTTTCGTGCCGCCAGGATAGAGAATAATTCCAAAATTTATTTTGTGAGTGAAAATATCAAAGTTTCACCATTAAAATGTTTTAGAAAATTAGTTTGAATGCTTCTTTCAATAATGCCATACATCCAACCTTTTATCGCTGTGCTGTGCAGAAATCGATATTGTTATGAAAAGAAGAATTGTTAAGTTTTGGAACCGATTCTAATTTTTTACATTGTTTCTTATGGAAAATACTGCATCGTTTAACGTTGTTTTGCTTAATGTCTACTTTTTCAGGAATGAGTTAACAACGTTTTCGAGGACACACTGCACACGCACAAATGCTCAAGGAATTGGCCCCACACATTGCACCATTTCCAGAAATCTTATTTAACGAATTATCATCCGTAGTTTTAAGTACCTCAAGACTAGAAAATGGCCAATATTTAAAAAAAAAGAGGGTGGGTCTCGGGACCTTCGACAGAAGTGAAACTTCATAGAAAATCCCCCGTTTTGTTTCCACATGCTAGTAATTATAAAACAATCGTACCAAACTACTAAATCATCAATAAATGGAGAACAGCCAACTAGCATCAAAGCTCCTTTGGTGGTGACGTCACACTTTCGTCGCTACAACTTGTTGACTCATTGAACGTTACTGCTTATCGGTGAGATCGAAAACACAAAGATATGTCATGCACTTCGAGCTAGGCCTGTTCGATTATCGAAAATAATCGATATCGATCAATTATAAGGATAAATGAAAATGTGGTAGATTAATTGATATTGAAATGGGCGTCAATTTGTTGTCATTTCTCAATTAATTGACAGGACAGCAATTAATTGACGGGACTCAATTGGATCGTGCTTTTGAAAGGCTTTCCTTTGGTAACGAGAAGAATAAAAGAATTAATTTGAAAAACATCAAAATAGTTAGCTTTTATTCATTAATTAAAGGAACAAATCGCTATTTGAAGACAGGCAGATGAGATCCTCAGCGTCTTCATCCGACAGACACTGGCGTGTGTCGATGGCAATGTTCCCATTCGAGACTGAACAAACTCTCGGACGCAGTGCTAGTTGCCGGCATAGCTAGCTAACTTCTGGAGGGAGGGAGGGGTAAATGATGGCCGTCCCCGCCGTCAATAATCGTCAATTAATCAATTACCAGACAATAATTATGAATTGAATAACAATTGAACAATAATTGACACTTGAAAAAAATTGACAATCGAGTCGATTACCGTCATCGACATCGATGTGCTGCAATAATCGACCAATTGTAAAAATAATTGAATTGACGATTCAATTAATCGAATAATCGCACAGGCCCTCTTCGAGCGCAGTAATGTTTCACATTGCATGCCAACAACAATGGCTGCTAAATAAAACCTCTTCTCATTGTTGAAGTAGAAAAAGCCAAAATGTCATGCTTATAGTTTTGTATTGTGATATTTCTTTTTTGTAACCTTGATTTGTGGAGCTAATAAAAGTTCACTGATGATACAAACAATTTAAATAATAAATATGGCACTCAGTTCTGCATCGTTTATTAAAATACAAAAGAATAAATATCTCACACTGCACAGCACCAAGCACAATGGTTGCAATGGCAGCACGAAAGGTCGCAGCTCATTGGAAAAGAAGCTTGGTGGCAGAGCTGATCCAGCTCGCTTGACGGCCAAGGAGAGGGAGAGCGAAGCGGCAGACTCTCGGCATGACGAAGCAAGCAGCGTGAGAGCGAGAGAGGCGGCACATGCACTGCAAAGAGTGTGGCCAAAGCCTACCGAGATCACTCGAAGTGGTGACCGACAAATTTTCGTTACATCGGTATTACTCCCCATTCTTAAGTGCTGTATACGCAGCTATAGAAGTTTCACTTCAAAAAAAGATACAAACAAGACCCCAGAAACTACTGGTCTATATAGTTAACATCTCTATCTTGCGAGCACGTAAGTGTTAGTAACATCATGACATTCCTGGATAGATGAAAATTCTTCCAAATCAGTCAAAGTGGCTTTCGGAAGAGTAGATCTTGCAAAACCCATTTGGACTCATCCTCCGTTATATTCTCAAATCAGGTGAAGTGAAAAAGCTAGTTGAGGCATCATTCCTGGAAATCAGCAAAGCATGTGACTCACGAGAAACTAATATTCGTATCATAATTATGTGGGGTGAGCAAAAAAATAGTTAATTGGCTACTTGAGTTTTTTTGTAACTGTTTGCAAATTGAAACAGCTTTTAGGGTCGTGTGGACTGTTAATGATACATGCAAAATTCCATTCTTTTGCAAAAGTTTTGAATTGTGTGCTAGAAAATGGAACAATATCTGACAAAAAAGTGTCTGATACACGGTTGTGTGATAAAATATATTTCAATTTAGTAATAACATATGTAGTGGTTTTGCTTTGAAGTGTGTCTAACTCTATCCAGATAGAGTAAGCATCAACTACTGTTAAATAATTTTCTCCTCCTAAAGAAAATAAATCACAAGATAATTCTCACTGTCTTACTGCTTATTTCACTATATCGTGTTTCATTATAAGATTACTGTGCATACTAAGCCTCCTTCAAACATATCACTCTTTCAACTAATTGGCCAATCTATTTTGATTTGGTACCAGGATTCACTGGCTCCAAAATGCAAAAGATTAAGCATACAGAAGGCACTAAATATTGCAAGTGCACATGAAAAAGGATGTTTTTGAAAAATATATATGTTTTAGGTTGTTTTTTTACAATGGTTTTACATTGCATTTGAAAAATTGATTTTTTTACTCACTCCACTGTCTAGTCACTCCATTGGCTAAAACGTGTGGTCAGTTATTCTCTTCATATTTTAATTATCTTTCAGGATTTACGCCAAGGAAAACACATTCGAATATCAAGAGAGGAAGTCCTCCGTAAGATTGGTGAATTATTTGCTTTGAGGCACATGATAAACTTGAGCTCTGATCTTCTTGACACTCCAGATTTTTACTGGGACAGGCAAGATTTGGAAAATTTGTATCACAAAATGTGCCTGTATTTCAGCATTGCCAAAAGAACTCGTGTAAGTATTTAGAAAAATCTGATATAATTCTCTATGGTTACTTTTGGGATAGTGACAAGGTATAGCTACTAGATGGGTGTCTGAAATTGTTGCTAAAAGTATAGGAGATGATCATAAACACCATCAAGCAATTCAAAGAAAACTGAGTGAAATATGGGCTGAATGGTGAGATACGTGTTTGTGTAGGTAAAAGGCAAATTGTGATCATTTACCTACTGATCATGTTATTCACAATGAACCACAATATATGTACATACATATTACAATTAATTTGGCCCTTAATATTTATCAAAAATATTTTTTTAAATAACTACCTAAATTGGATTGTTTGTGAATCAAACATATGTTGTGGGTATTCCCTGGGGAAAATTGCAGGGGCAAACATTTATCTCCAATGTATTACATCGTGAAATTCCACTGGGGAAAAATCTTTCAGCTTGAACGGGACCCAAACCCGTATCCCTCAATATCGCACCCAGCTGCCAAGGAGGCGTCATGCTCCCCTGTAGGTATTTTGGGCTCAAAAGGAACACGATGTTCAAGACTGCCTGATGTTAAGCGTTTTAAAGCAGTGTATGCCTTGGACTGCTTCATAACATTTTGTGTCTGGCAATCTTGAGCATTTCGTTCTTGTGTAGTGTTTTTCTTTTCTAGTGGTTTTTTTCTAGTGTCTAGTGTTTATTAGGCTACGAAAATCCACGGGGTAGAAGGATGCTATAACCTAACGCCCGGTAAACAAAATAAATAAGATAACAATGCATAGTTAGGGCGCAAATAAATAAATAAATAGTAGCGAAAAAACAAACAAGGCAACAAAAGTCGTAACTAGGGACGCGGAGGGAGTGATTTATATAGTGGAAGCAGAAAGGAGTTTGAACGAGTCAGAGGCGAAAGGAGAAGGAGAAAGGGAAATAAAAGTGGGTGTGAAATAGTGTCGGTTTGTCAAAGGGTAATGGGAGGAGTTTTGGGAGCGGTTCTGAGTAAGGAAAGCTGGAAGAAGCCAGGAGAGAGGCTGAAACGGAGGGAGTAGCGGCAGACTCACGGCGGGCCGGAGAAACAGATCTCCAAGAAGACAACGAAAGTTGGGAAATAAAGAACAGGGTAACGATAAGTGCCATGTAAAAATTTTATTGTATTCATGGTTAAAATAGCAAGAGGAGGAACTGAAGGACATAAAAAAGTACAAGCCCTTGAAATTGTAAAGAGAAATCATTCAATCAAGTCGTTTAATTAATTATATGAATACAAATGTTTTGAACATGTGTAAATTGGGTAAAAATCGACTTTTACTAAATTAGAAGATAAATTTTAAGCATAAGTGTTTTCTGCATGTTATTCATATATAATAATTGAAATAATATCCAAGGTAACAGAAAGGAGACGAGGTGAGGGTTACAATGCCTTGGTAGCTTAACTGGCTAAAGCACTCAGCGTGATACGGAGGAATCCAGGTTCGATTCCCAGTGAAGGTGATGATTTTTCTTCTGTGGAATGTCACGCTCTCACGAGGGTTGAATTTGTCATTTAGATTTGATCTACAGACTATGTACTTTTATCTGATTTGATTAGCTCATTTACAGCTAATCTGAAACTAATGTATATATTGGAATACTCTGTAAATCAGATGTACTGGTGTTCTAAATCATTGCACTGATGTTCAAAATCAAATGTATAGGTGTTTTTTGTATCAGACTTTCAAGGTTTTCTAAACATTTGCTGGACTTCTCAATTTAACAGCTGAATTACTTTCATATATGGGCAGAACACCCATCTCATAACGGTGTCAACACATCTATTACCTGTAAGTAATGTATCTATTTCGGGTTCCTAGTCTGAACATCTATCCAGCTGTCTAATTAAATCTACAGTGAAACCTTGATTTTAGATGGTTGGGGGGACCAAAAAAGAGGCAGTAAGTCAAGGAGCGTAAAACCGAAGGTTGATAAAATGACCTGATTACATTTTTAAGATATCTTCATTGCATTTAAAATCAAACCATGAGTCATATAAACTTGTTTTGATGAGTGAATTTGATTTGATTAACCTTATTTGATGGCATATAAGACGCACCTTTTTCCCCAAAATAATCTCTTGAAAATAACCCGAGGGTCTTATACATGAATGCTACTCCACACGCAGGCTAAAGTCATCACCTACTCTACTGACACTCTACTGAAGACAATTTTTACCCCAGATGGTCTATACTACTCAGGTCTTCCTTAGGTATTACTGTTAATTACCGGTATTATTGTTACGAACAGCACTAGGGTCCATGCGTACTGTATGTATCCGAATATAGCCCCCCTCCAAATATTAGCCTTCCCCTCCCCACCAACTTTTCATCTCTATTTTTGGAAATGGTTTCCTTATTGTAGCCCGTATCAGGCCTAAGGTGAGGAAAAATATTCCACGAAATTTTATCGCGGGTCGCGGGCCTTTCCTTGTAGATCTATAAAAAACATCGTCATGATGGAAAATTTATGAGATGATAGTAATATTTCGTAAAATCTTAGAATTATCGTTGAATGCATGAACAAAGTTGCTTGTCTGTTTTCGAGGGGCACCTCAGTTTGAGTAGAAAAAATAATTACGACACTGATGCATTGAGGGTTGCATAAGATCTTCACCGAGATGCCATATGACTAGGGATGGGATGATTACCATAATTTTCATCTGAGGTAAATAACCGCGGTATAATACGGTAATTTTAGAAAATTACCGTAATTTACCTGTATTTTTTAGTTCTAAGTATTAAACAGAAAATGTATAGTAAAATAAGAAAGCCAATAGCAATAGGAAGGGAATAACCATGTTTAAACCATACCTTATACAACGTTAATGTATTACAAATTTTAAAAATTATAAAAAGAACTACGGCAGCAACACGCAATCTGGCTTTCTTTTGTCAAAGTATGAGAAATTTTCAAGGAGAATATTCTAAAGCTTTAATCTTATAATGTTTTAATTTAAGTAAAATATTCCAAAAATGAGTTGTACATGCCACAATTTATTATTAAACATATAGGAAATGTGAACTTGGCTTAAAAAAACACGTTGGGAATTTATCTGTATGAAAAATTATCTCAAACATAGGTGAATTACTTAGAAAATTACGGTAATTTACAAGGAACGCGGTAAATTACAAAAATTACCGAGGTAATTTTCAGAGTGGCCCATCTCTACATATGATGATAGCACCTTAAGAGCATTGGCATGAAAAAAATTATTTAAATAATGAAAACTTTTTGTTAATTATTCAAAGTAAAGTTCGTTTTTTACTGACATGAGTTAGATTAGCATATTACTTACTACCTATACGAGGGGGGACCCAAAAATAACCGGACGGAATTCGCTGCATGCGTCGTTCTTGTAGTTCGGGCTTCTCCCACTGGATGGGTGTTAAGTAACCTCTCCTGAGTCATTGTTGCAAGCGGCGTCCTTTTAGACGGTTGTAGCAAGCCCCTGTGACAGTTTTCGTTCGACGAGTTTATCGACCTCTTCGATTTTGGAAATGGCTGATATTCGAGAACAGCGTGCAGCATTGAAATTTTGTTTTCTGCTCGGTAAAAGTGCGTCGGATGTGGTTGATATGTTGTCTACAGCTTATAAAGAACACACCTTGAAAAGAACTCAAGTTTAGGAGTGGTTTTCGCGATTCAAACACGGCAACATGGCGATCGAAGACATTCAACGCCCGGGCCGGCCTTCCACGTCCAGAACTGATGAAAACGTTGAAAAAATTCATGCGCTTGTGTACCAGAATAGAAGGCGTACTATTGATGAACTCGCTGAACCATCTGGTCTTTCGTGGAGTTCAGTGTAGTGCATTTTAGCTGAAGAATTGCAAATGAGACGAATTGAAAAGGAGCGATTTGTGGCGGAGTGGGGACTGGTTCTTCCACCATGACAATGCACCAGCTCACACAACCATTTCTGTGCGTGATTTTTTGGCAAAAAAGCGCATACATCGCTTCCTCACCCACCCTAATCACCAGATCTAGCACCCTGTGATTTCTTTTTGTTCTCCCGAATGAAAAAAGAGCTGAAAGGGAAACGTTTTGCAGACATTCCAGAGGTGAAAAGAGAATCGAAGGCGGCGCTGCAAGGCATCGGAAAGAACGAGCACCAAAGATGTTTCGCGCAGTGGAAAAAACGATTGAACCAATGCATTAGCGTTAATGGAGAGTACTTCGGAGGTGACTAACGTTTCTAACACAAAAAAATAAATCTGATATTTGAAAAAAATTGTGTCCGGTTATTTTTGGGTCCCCCCTCGTATTTTTCCATTACTTGAGACCATTCTGAGTGGCTTTCTCTTTTCTTGCTTGAAAATAGCTCCCCTTGTGATCACTGATATTTGGCCAGAGATGAAGGACATAATCGGACGCATGCGGTATATTATTTTGATTGCTTCTGCAGTATTGAAGAGCAATATATCAAACATCATATCGTCATCACGTAAAATTTCGTAATACCATGCCCTTAATTATGGTAAACCAGACAAAACTGATAAAACTGTCTCTAAATGTAAGGCATATTGTTCCAACACATTATGACACACTTGTAATAACTGCAAAAATAATATTATGTATTTCGGAAGACTGAGCATTTAGTGCTGTATTTTCTGCGCATGTTGCAGGAAAATGAAGTACATTGTTAGATATGCTTGTTAAAATTTTGGGTTTGGCTGTCGTACTCAATAGCCTTGCTCGCAGTAAGTAAAATGCATAACAAAAACTGCATAAAATCGAGGAAAAGTTGATCGTAGGGCCCAAAGTATGTAAAAACAAAAACTTACGTGAAATCGAGAAACTACGTCAAATCAAGAGTTTGCCATCGAAATAACTAATGTTTCCTGACCGGACTTTAACGTAGCTACAATAATTTAATTTATATAAATACTTTTTTTTAAACCACGCTTATATTTAAATGCACTAAAAAGTAATTTGTGTCTTATTTTGTACTTTTTATTCATTAGAATAATTGTGCAACAGTTATTTGAAATTTAAATTATCAGTATTTCTTCTCACTATAAATGCTAAGATGACGGTTGCGATGAATTGCATCAGCGCTGACTGAGAGTAGACAGTGTGATGCGGGTTGCATCATGTTAGGATAAAGAAATATTAAATCATTTAATGTTAGTAGATTAACTTGGTAATTAGTGAATTTAATGACTGATTCGGGTACTTTCATCGAGTTTAAGTAAGTGTGCCAAATTTCAGCTCGATTGAACATTGGGAAGTTGGTTATATTTCGATTACAAGTTTCCATCCAGAAAAACAAGAAACAGTGCAAGTTAAAAAATGCACGGTAAAAATCGAGAGTGATGTAAAATCAAGGTGTGTAAAATCGAGGTTAAACTGGAATTTATTCATTTGGGAGCCAAGGAATAAGTATATAGTTCAGTACCGGTGGGTACCACCAATACGCATTAATTGAAGCCTAACAAGTACATACATAGGTTTAACCTTCCGGCGGACGCATACGTTCTCTGAGTACACGGCAGTCGGTTTTTTATGTTTTAACCCATTTTACCATAATGGGACCAACTTGGACCATTTTCTATTCCTCAATTGTACAAATAGCCTTGGTAGTGTGCAGAAATTATTTTCTTAGAAGCATTTATTTGGGAAAATTAAGCGAAATGCATCCTGAAGTCCATACATTATGCGCTACGAGGCCCGTTGTATCAATGAACAATCAAGGTCTGTTTGTATATTTTTTGTTATTCTAAAAGATATTGACTTTTTTATTGTTAACAATAGTTGGCGACAAATATTGCTAATTACTATATATTTATATATATATATATATATATATATATATATATATATATTCTTATTTTTATATGGCAATAATTATTTTAGCCTGAAGCAAAATATTGTGTGCGTTGTGGAGACCTGCTGTGATCATGAAAACAACATCTTCCTAAGTACATTTACCTGTATTCCTTACATTTATATCAGAGAATGAGTCACTTTTTATTGCATAAAATGATGTAATTATGCATCAATACAATTTACATTAGTGTAACTAATTTTGAAATAATTAGTGTTCCAAATTGAAGCCAAGGAACTATCAACTCGAGGCTTCTGTTGGACTCCGATGAAGGGGAAAAGGAAGATTATGCCATCGACAATGATGCCTCTGATTGCGAAGCAAAATGAGAACGTAAGGATGTGTACAGCAAGTTGGAAGAAGGAGCCTCCGAAGTTGAAGAAGAAGAAGCATAGCCGCATCATACCAATCTTCAAGAACTACGTAATCCAGATGGAAGCAGTATCGTGACACCTAGAACTGCTGTGAGGTATAGGAGATATCTGTTGTATTGTCTCCAATTTGGAAGATTCTATGATCAGGAAGGCTAGAAGAAATGTAGACAAACTCTTGGAAATACGGTTGATTTTTGAGTGGCTGCATAAAATATTGCAAGACGAGCGATTACATAGCAATTGAAGAAATTTTGCATCCATTCAGACGTCAATGTAGCTTTATGCAGTACATTCTTAGCAATCCAGCAAGGTATGGCCTGAGTGTGTGGCACAAGGTGACACAAAATCGTTTTACTCTGGCAATAGAGAAAACAAATGCGGGCAGCAAATGGATGGAAAATATAAAGAATGGAACTCACTGTCAGTTACAGTCAAAAGTCTCGTGCAGTCACTAGACAATAAAAACAGAACTCTTCCCACGTACAATTGGTACACTTTACATTAGCTTAATGTCTTCTCATGATTAAATCGGGAGTTGCCAAAAAACAGCAAGAAATCCCGCACGAATTTCTGCCGAACGAAGCGAGGTAAGTACATATTTCATGGCTTGGATTCTAAAGAAACGTGACCCTCGTGTTATACGTACCAAGACTCAAAGCCGTCATTCGAATGCCTAAAATGCATGGCTCACATTACATCAATGCAGCTACAAAAGACCATAAATTATAGCACATTACAATGAAACTAAAGGTGCAGTAAACGCAGTTGATAAAATGTGCGTAGCCCATGGCCCACCACTTGTATTATACATATTTTGTCTTCTTGAATATAGCAGACATAAACTCAGATTCTGTCTATTTAATAAACATGGTATGATAAAGAACAGTATGGAAGAAGAATATTCAGAAACGGTCTAGACGTGGGTCTCAAAAAGGGGCATTTAGTGTCAAAATTGACGGTTTTGACTCCACCGTTCAATTGGAGGCATACCTGAAGCGCTACCACTCTCAAGTAAAAACTACATCTCCCGTGAATTTTGTGAAAAGAGGGAGGTGTAAACTATGCGTAAATTACACTTCTACTGTGATATTGCGCATGGTAAATACGTTAACAAAAAAACATTAACGAGTCTTCGTCACTTGCCTTTTGTGCCTACAAGACACCGAGGAACATGTATATTCGGCAAGCTAGACAGCTATTAAAATATGTAATAATAAAAAATAAGCACGTGAAATGTGAACAGTTATGTAAATAAATAAATAAATATAGCTTACCAATGACAAATTAACCATTATATAACAAAACACCTCATTTATTCTTTATTAGCTTCTTCGTGTACTGCGTACACAATGCCCCTACTCGTGTGATTGAAAAATGCGTGCCTGCCGGAAGGTTAATAATTTGATGTTCAGATGATATTTGGGCTACATTTAATGGGTACCATAACCCAAATAACTGTTGGAAGTATCAAATAACTCAGACTCTATCCAATTTCAAGATTAACATTCTTGCAACAATTGGTGAGTGAGTGAGTAATAAAGGTTTATCATATTATTTATGCATGCAAAAGTAAATGAGTTGTAAAATACTTGTCATACCATCGTAATGGAGCAGGAGTGTAAATATGTAAATGAGTTGAAAAAATTGCCTGAAGTAATTAAGTTGTAAATACTGGTAACACTAAGATAAATGCGCAGTAGGTACTATAATTCAGTTTTGAATCAAGATATTTAAATAAGTTTCAAATAAGCTGTAGCAAAGCGTTCAACCTTTAAATGAGTGTAAAGCAAATTATATTGAATTAAACCAGTAAAATGAGTTTCAAACGGATTGTCAATTAGTTGTTGAGGAGATTTTCTCTCTACAGCTGTTGGAAATAGTGAAGTACAGGCACCCATTACTTTGCTGCAACAAGGGTGTGTATCAGGGGTTGTTAGGTTGTGAACCATTCAATTTTGTGAACAATTGCAACAATTTTTATCATGGTTATTTTTCATGATTTTTAATACGTAAATGTTCGTAATTTTCTTTGGCACCTGGGAAAAACAGTGACATATTACAGTTCATTTTGTTGTAAAAACTTATTATTAATAGTTTAAATAGTGATTTTAAAATAATTTCTCAGGATGTCTTTTTTCTTTTTAGGTTATGAATGAAAAGCTAAACCACTGTATGGAATTACTTGAATTGCTTTCTTCGCACTTAAATGACCGCCATCACATCAGACTGGAATGGATGATCATTATACTTATCATGGTGGAAGTGCTATTTGAAATTGTGCATTATGCTGAAAGAATCTTGGGGTGAACTACTGCATTTTAATGATAAAATGCTCATGAACTTTTTTTATTGAATGCAGCTAGCACTCTACACTTTTTGTGGAATTGCTAGTTCATTTGTAGCAAGCATTTAGGGCAAACGAAAGCAATTATGTAATAAATAATATGAAAAGCTTTTAATTTTAATTTATTTCTTAAACATCTTAAGAAGGATTTGGTTGTGTGAGTAATAATCCTCTGTGCATGTCTGAAGAAATCTCATAATTAATAGTAGTACATTAATCAGATGTTCTGGTAAAGCTACAAGAATCTATTGTTATCCTTAGTATCTATCTGTGCATCTTCCCTTCCCAGCCCCTGTGTGGTAGTGAACAGTGGGTAGGAATGAACTTGCCAATGTAAATTGTAAGAGCTACGTTCATAGCAGTCCACCGGGCGAACATAGCTCCTACGTTCACAGCAGCGAAAGGGTTAAACTGATGGTGGGATATGTTAAGTTAGGGAAGAATAAAAGTATTTTCCCTTATAGTATTTGACACTTTGGGAATCACTGATTATCAATCAAATATTATAGTAATGGAGTTAGCTGTGAAGGTGGAAAGCTTAAATTTCATTTTCATATATTTGTTTGGTAAATAATGGAAGCTAAACATTCCATATGGATGTAGCTGTGCTTAATTATTTTCTCTTAATTGATATAGTGCACTCATCCTTTGCTGAAGGACACTTTCCAACGATACACCAAAGACGCAGTGAAATTCGCCATGGAAAAACCATTTTGCTTTAATTTTACCGTATCTGGTGTGTATAACTTCGCATCCGTGCGGGTGACTGCGTACCACATCATTTGTGCATCCGAAATGATTGTAAAACTTTCAAACTATCCTAAAACAGGCATGTGCACATCCCACGTTCACCAGAAGGTTCCTTTTTGTGTATACATATCCTAATAACTACCAACCTACTACCTCCCTCCTTCCTAGTTTATCAAAATTTTTGAAAAGTTGTTTGACATTCGTCTCACTCATTTTCTTGAGGCGATTCACCTCACTCATAACTTGAAGCCTGGAATCCGAAGCAGTATTATATACCTACAATATCTGCTTCTTTCCAACTACTTAACCATGAATACAGCATGTATACTTTATAACAAAAGTATAATCTTGGCTGTCTTCTATGACATCAGCATGGCATTCGATACAATCCTATTGGAAGTTTTCTGCGAATTCAATTGAATTTTTGATATTCTATTGAATTCCTCAAATTCAATTTAAAAATTATATCGAATTTCTGAAATTCAATTGAATTTCCAAATATTTAAATGAATTTTCCAATTGTATATAAGGAATTAAATGGAATTTTTCAATTTAATATTTGAAATTCAATTTCGAGGTTCAAAAATTCAATAGAATATCGGAAATATAATTGAATACGAGGAGGAATTCAATAGAATTTTTCTGTTGAATACTAAAATTTCAATAGAATTTTGAAAATTCAATTGAATACTTCTCTTACTAATTTTAATTTTGTAATATGCCTATAAATATATTATTAAGAATCCATCAGGAAATTTCTAATAGAGATCCTGGGTTTGAATCCCTGCATTGGCGGAGATTCATAAGTGGCATCCCGATGATAACTTGGGTGGCTTGTAGAGAGTATTTCAAGAATATATTCTTATATTGCCTATAGGCAAATGTTAACGCAAGGTTTCTCTCTACCTCTCCTCCGTTCCTCATACAATCATTCTCTTACCCTACCATCCAAAATGAAGAAAATGATCGCAGTTGTTGCTCACCTCTCCATATCACTGAACAACCTTGTGGTGTCAATTTAGTTGTTCGTAGCAACAGTAATTCTCAAATGATGGCCCTGTACAGCAAGTTTCTCTGATTGCGTTTTACGGCCATACGAGGAGTCCAACGCTGATTGTGTATTACCTAATTTCCGAATCAGCGACAGCTTAATCCACAATAAACTGGCCAGGAGGCTACAAGCGATGAAAATATTCGGCATGGAATGGATGCAGACAAATTGACCGCGTAGTTAGACGTTCAGACAAATGAACAGCGAATTTACTAGGCGTACTCCTCATGGGTTGCTGTGCCTTCGTCGGATATGGAATGTCAATTTGTACGAAAAAAACTCGTTTTTGAGGAAGGCATGAGACGTTTCCGTCATGATTGTAAACTATATCTATTATTTGCCATCGTGTTTTTGCTAAGTGTTGCCCTAGTTTATGTCGATAGCGTTGGTAAGTGTTTTCATGTCGCCTTATCTGTTTAGCTTTTTTGTGGCTGCGTGTTCACTTTGCTGTATATTTTCCTTAGCAACTAATCTTCACACATTTGATGGAGTTTCAACGGCAGATATTGTTGGATCAGATATTTATTTCGAAATTGTCGAGCCAGAAGAAATAAGCTACACTTACAGGATACGCCCGGCAAGAGATTTCGGTGTTCCATTTGTAAGTTGAATTTGTAGTTGATGTGTTGTAGTTCTTTAATGTTTGAATTCACCCACAAATTCGGTGCTGCACCTGATCGTAAAAGGGATTGAAACACTATGGTGGGTGAATAGGAAGTTTTGGGAGAGAGGAGAATATGACAAAGAGCTTGGAAGTGTCTGCGCGTCGAGAGGACTTTAAACGTTCGTCGGCGGAATGGTTTTATATTGTCAAAACCTAGTTTTGACGCAATCACAGGTTCAATTGAAGAATATCGGTCGGTAGAGGGGAAACCAATATGTGCCCTTATGTTGTCAATAGTGAAATAGGTGATGATCACGGGGCACATGCTGAATTACCTGGGATGGGTTATATAATGTGTTGATATTGATTATGGGATTGGCGTTTTTATCTCATAGTTTCCTCGTGGCGGTCGCATATTTGGATAATATATATGTGATAATCGCGTTTTAGATTAAGAAGAATTTTAATGGGAAGGGAGATGCATAAGTGGAAACAATCCATAACTCGAGCAAAGGGGAAGTAATTTCAGTGTAATTGTTCGCCTTGCAGAACACAATTTATTTGAAGGGAATGGGAAGTCAGGGAATCGCGAAATCTCTACGAGTAGGAGCCAAGAGATGTTGACTGAACTTAGAACTGCAAAATATTTTGGAGCTGAAATGGAAGCAATGGTTATTCAGATGATGCAAGGGTAACGAGAACGCTTAAACGTAAAAAAAATCAGTCGAAGAATGTGTAGCGAGGCAAATACGTATTCCGGAAACTAAGAGTGCTTGGGTAAACCCGGCGGAAAAAAAACTTATTGATGTATCGGAGACTTTTCAAACAGTAGAGAGTGAATCTTTTGCGTAGGATAGTCGACTTTGAATTGTCATGAGGAGTGAAAAGAATGTTGGTTACTGAGAGAGGTTTGAATCGGAACAGAAAAGTGTTCCAGGGTTGTGGCCGGAAAACACACAAGAGCTTTTGAATGGGTTTATAATGGCAGTTATCTGTACTAAGTATTCAGAAATATGGCATAGTTACTCAGGTAAAACTGTCTTCCTGGACACCGAGCTGTTTATATCTTAAACCAAGGCCGCATCGATATACTGCTCGTCTGTTTATGGAGGCGGTCTTCTGACAGCATCACTTAAATGCTACAGAACATGTTAAAAATCACTTTAATATGTTTTTCAACCGAATGGTAACACTGGTTTCGAAATATGAAAGGCTGGTCTACTGGAACTCCATGGTCACATTTCTTTGCCCTTCAAGTACAACTGCTTCAGCCTTTTTGCAAATGTTCCTCTGAAAATGAACTCAAAAGGTTAGCCAAAGTCAAGCCCTCTTTGACACCCCCGTTGCTTCTACCTTGTGAGATGCTTCAATTGCTTTGTGTCCTAGCTGCTGTAGTACTTAAGTCTTCCTATCCTCTTCATTTAGAACTGCTTTTACCTTGATTCTAGAGCTCACTACAGAAACTGAACAGAATATGTGGTTTAAAATCTTTTTCTAAAACATAAGATTTGGCTGTTTTTAGATAAATGTCCACAGCATATTTTAAAACTGAATGACATAAGAATTTGGTTGTTTATGCAGTGCCATGAACAACATTTTGTAGATCTCTATGCATGCACATTCCTACATTTTTTATTATTAAGTTGAGTGCAATGTTATGTGAGTCATCAAATTGCAAGATAAATCTGCTGGATTCAGGTAGGTAAGTCACGACTCACCTGAATCTTGCTTCCCTACTTGTATTACTTCATCAGCAAAGATCTGCGACAAGGCCCTGGGTTCTTAATGCTTGGGTGCTATGAAAGAAATGACGTAACTAGTGTATCCAGTTGTTGAACTTTTTACAGTTCAATCCTGGATGATTGCTGCAGAGTTTTGGCGTAGTGTGGTGTTCAATGGAGATTGAGTTCAGTTGCAGTTTCACTTCAAGAGAATAAAATTACTTGTGGGAATAGCATTTGCTTAGGAATATTAGATTGCTACTTCATACAAATGAAAAGGGATGAGGTGGATAGTATCTTCTCAGAATTGCTCCAGTAAATGGATGGCTGCATTTTTTTGGCATTTTTGTGGGATGGGTGAAGGAGGATTTCCGACGGAAGACTTTTCCACCAACAGTTTTCATACCCAAATTTCACTCCCAAGCATGCTTGTCCCTAAGCATTCTGGGATTAGGTACAATTGTTTTCAGATATTAATATAGGAGAGGAGATGGCTGTACCTGTGTTGTATGGAACTATTAGGCTGCAAACGAGATGTTCAGAACACTCGTAGTTGTTTAAGCATTTTTCAAAATTCATCCCTTTTGACTGGTATTAAAAGCAGCCTATGGATTTTGTGGGTAGTTATCTGAAAGATAGAAACTGCCATTGAGAATATGTAGTTTATTTAACCAACATATTATTAATATGGTAATTCATAGGTATTTTCTCTTCCTGTCTATATTAATTTCAGAATTCAAGCTTTTGCGTGAATAATATTCCACTAGTGCTTGTTGAGCCTCCAAATGGATGCACCTGGCCTCATAATGCGGAGGACATTCAAGGAAATGTAGCACTAATTGAAAGAGGGTATGTCATTTATACGTTCACACATACCCCCCTTTATTTCTGGAGTGTGTTCAATCTACGGTGAATGGTAATGTCTTAATTTTTTTTTTCAGGGAATGTTCATTCCTAAGCAAAACAATCCAGGCTGAGGCTGTTGGTGCCCGTGCTGTTATTATAACTGACCAAGATACTGAAAATGATGAATTTTACATAGAGATGATCGATGATAACACACACCGTGATGTAAATATCCCAGCAGGATTTTTATTAGGGAAGAATGGGTAAGTTCAGGGTTTGAACAGTTATTTCCTCTGCTGTTTGGTCCAAATCTGCAGCATCAGGCTGTTCTAGCTGAATTTAGAATGCTCCCATCAGCAATAGTTTTGATTTTATGAAGACTTATAATAATAATAATAATAATACTTGAAGTCTTCATCCGAAATCTTCCGTCGCCAGATTGTATCTCCCTCGCAATGTAGGTGGTAGAGGACTATTGAGTCTGGAGTGTCTCCACAACAGAGTTGTCCTGGGTACAGCTTGCCGAGTTTTGAAAGGCAGGGACCCCCTGCTCAATCTCGTGAGAGATCACGAGAGTGCGTGAGCAGGGGCGTTTCTTTTCCAGGCGGCAAAGAGGGCAGCGGACGAAACCGATCTCGACTTCGAGCCGTCATCCGACGGAAGCGACAATGACACGACCAACTTGTCATTGAAGGCAGAAGTCCTCAAGCTCGAAATAAAAAAAGCCGAGCAGAAGGCCTTGCTCAAGGTGCATACCGATAAGCCCATGCATGGAGGTTTCTATCGAAACATCGAAAAGCATGAACTATCGAAGGAGCTAACGTTTGCCTTCCTACGCTCCGCCGGTCTGAAGTCCGAGACAGAGGGTTTTGTCCTCGCTTGCCAGGATGGTGTCATAAACACACTCGTGTACTGCCGCATTATATTCAAGGCGGAGGTTGCGGACACGAGATGTAGGGCGTGCCGAGCCCAGCCGGAGACTTTGAGTCACCTTCTCTCCAGCTGTAGTTATTATGCCAAGTCAGCATATTTAGCTCGGCACAATGCGGCCCTATGGGTGTTATACTTTCATCTTCGACACCATTATGGCATCAACGAAACACCTGTGCTGCCCTATGCCCCTGGAGATATTGAGTCCGTCGTGGAGAACCATAAATGCACAATCTGGTGGAATTACTCCTTTTCCACCACCAGGCAGTTGGAGGCGACCAAGCCTGATATCGTTCTCCTCGACCACCTCACACGCTCCATGTTCGTAATCGAGTTTTCGGCTCCAGCTGAAACTAACATGGATGCGAAAGAGGTGGAAAAACGGACGAAGTATCAAGACCTGCTTTTCGAACTTCGACATATGTACCCCGGACACTCTGTGAAACTGGTGGTCCTCATCATAGGTGTGCTCGGTGGAGTTAAGGGCTCGCTGCTAAATAACATCAAGTGCATTCTGTCCTGCGTGGTACAGGCGGAATCACTAGTTGCACGCATGCAGAAGGCCGTCATCCTGGGGTAACTCCGTCTACTGTGGACGCATTACCTGAGAGCAGCGTAGCCACTCATCCGATGGGCGTCCGACATGGCTGCGATTACTGCACAACCCCTCTCGAGTCTCCAGCCATTATGACGGCAATGAAACCCGATGCTTGCCAGGGACTCGGAGGGTCATGTTACAACTGTAACAATTAAAATAATAATAATACTTGATTGATCCAATTACATACTTGAAGATTGTATCCAATTACATGCTACCCGTCTTATTCTTAACTTAACCGTGTGATCTAAAGGATGCTTACCATCATCGTTTTTGACGAACTTACAATTAGTGCAAGTCTGCATAACAAGAGCCTCTCAGCAGAGCCAACTAATGGAGGCTATTTGTTCCGAAAAAATTAAGGAACTATGTACTGCTAAATGTGATCTATGCTAACTAACTGCTTACAGTTATTAATGATTTAATTTAATTAGTTCTCTTTCTTTTACCACGCATCTCTACTATTTATTTTTCTATGAATTATTACCATAAAGCCTAGGTTCTCTTCGGATGATTCATTAAGTTTTCCTCTTGACAGCTGGCAATCTTTGATATTAAATAGATATAGGCAGTCCTCGACTTTCGTACACAATGCGTTCCTGAAGATGTGAACGAAAGTCGAACAATAGAGTCCCATGCTAATTAGGGGTTACGTTCCCGGAGAGTTAAATATGCATAGTAAAGCCTCATATCAATTGTAAGGAAATTTTATTTTTAATACAAAAGTTTAAAATACATTAATTATATTTAAAACAATAAATAATTACTTGAAAAACTACGCAGTCTTGATAAATGGTTCTAAAAGAATACCGTTGTGTACCTACTGAGTAAACAAACTCATTTCTAATTTTTCCCAAGCAGAAATTAACATTTCATTGATAATGTCCACTATCACTATAAAGACACAAAACAAGAAGCATTACGACATTTAATTTTTGGAACCTTAAACTCGATGTCATTTAATTTATTACAATTAAAGATGCAACAAATTTTGCAATTTCCTAAACTGGAAAAAAGACAAACGAAAATAGAATGATGTTTCCTAGGTACATGCCATATACAACTTTGTGAATTTCGCATTGCACATTTTGTACATGGTCTATAATTTTATCTTTCCCATTTACTATTGAACACACAGTTGAACGGCTTAAGTTCAATGATCGTCCAATTGCAGCAAAAGATCCTCCCAGTTCAGCACGTCTAATAATTCCCAACTTTTGCTCAACAGGATTAAGTTTATGCGACCTACGCGTATTTTCGTTGGTCTCAGTCACATCATATTTACGTTTTCTACTCATTCTTATTATACGACATTAATTAAATTCAGTAAATAAAAAAGTTATACCTTGCTCTAAGTTAACACTGCCCACAGTCGCGTATACTAGCGAGCAAGAACGCCAGATGAAACAGTTGAATGCCGGGATGCGCCATGCACCATCGCGGAAAATTCAAAAATATTGTTCACAAATGTCCGAAAGTCCGAATTTTGTGTCCGAATGTCAAGTAAAAGTTATCAATTTGGAGTGTACGAAAGTGCGAATTGTACGGAAGTCGAGTGTACGAAAGTCGAGGACCGCCTGTATATGTAATGTATTTAATTTTCAATGAATTGTTACCATTTTGTATATCCAAAGACAATAAGTATGCAACAATGTATACCGTTATCTAAAAAGTTGAAAAATGAACACAGCGAAGTCCTTAATGGGGTTAGTCGTACCTATGTTCTCTTATAGTCATACTCTATACATATGTTCTGAGAAAAGTGATAATGAAGAAGAGGGTTATTTCATAGAGTATATATGTAGTTTCTGCTTGGTCCTTGATTCCATTAATGAAGCTATGTAAATATTCCAATTAAAAAACACGAACTCAAAAAATAGAACTAAAAAGATAAAAAGAAGATTGGTTTTCGCTTTGTTGAATAAATATTAATTAATATCGGATTTTTTTTTACGAAAAGGTGTTTGTGGTAATCTGCAACCACATCTGTCACCTGGTATGCCTTTTATCCATTGGGAAATTTTGACCTTCGATTAATATTTTCAATGCAGTCGGGGGCTGTTTAGACAGTGTAACATAACAAATATATACAGATATGCAGACAGCCCCCGACTGCGTTGAAAATTTTAAGCGAAGGTCAAAATTTCCCAGTTGATAAAAGGCATACCAGGGGGGTTTTTCTGTAATTTCACCTCACGGAACATGACATCACGGATCGCTCCTTATATGGCTAATATTACCAAGAGTGTAGTTGTAAACTGTGCCCACCAGACGGCGAGACCATCGACTCATTCATTTTGGTGGAGAGTGGTTCATTTCCAGCTCTTTTGGTCGTGGAATTGAGCTGGAAATGAGTACTTCGGGAGTAGAGTGGCTCAAATGGATCGTTCATTTGAGTTGGAGCTCTGCCAAAAGAGCTATTTTGGAAGAGTGGAATTGCAGAATAACCCCACTGGTGTCAGATGTGTCATTCCATATGAAATCAACCTACAAATTTTTTTTTGACCTTTGATTTTCGTGAAATTTAGTAGATTGGTTCATGCCATAGTAAGTAACAAATGTGATTTTTTTTTGTATTTTTGGGATGATCGGTTAGGGATTTATGAGGGGGTCAAAATTTGACCTTTCGGTGGCCTTTTAGTGCATTACTTTAGTTTATTGGCAATAATTCAGCTCCTATCAGAGCCAGAGAGTTGGGGTTGGGCTCATTGAAAAGGTAATTACATTTCCTATTAAAAGAGTTGACTTTCAAATACTCATAATTTTAAATGGCATCACAGAGTGGACCTACATCAAGGTTTGGTCAAAGGTCAAATACACCACCTTCGATTTCTTTTAAAGTTGGTATTATTAAACTACTCGTATATGGGTACAAACACAAAATTTGGAGATGGCTAAAAATTTTGTTTTCGAGATAGGTTGTTAGAAGTGAACAAGAATTTTCATCTAGATGAACGGCAATCCACCTCTTTTTGCCTGCTATTCAAAGACCACCAATTAGTTTTGCTTGGTTCATCATGTTGAAGTTGCATGTACAAATGAGAACTGGTTCCTCTGTAATCTTACCTTGATCTCATTTCACTGTGAGCAATCTAGTTGCCACTTTGCTGTCCTCTTCTGTGATCTTGTATGTGCGTCCAGACATCTCTCCAAGCTGGACACTCAAACTTGTCAGCACATGGCTTAGAGGGAGCACAAGGTCATCGTCTTTTGGGGGGTATGCGAAGAATGGAGATGGCCCATGGGGATAGAGAAATCAAAATAAGATCTTCAGGTATTATCTTCTCTAAAACAAGTGCGAGCAACCTATGTCCATCGTAATGCACGGTGACATATTCACCAATGCTCTCAATAGTTAGAACAGGTTCTGTTCCATCTTCATTCACATCTGGCTCAAAATCATCCTCATCAGACTCATCTTCTGCATCGATTGTGTCTTCTTCCCCTGGGATCAGCAGGACACCTTTGCTTTCAGCGGACAAAGAGTATCGTTTCTCTCATAGCATTGTTGCCAGATATCGGTTCAAAGCAGTGGAAACTTCACGTTCCGGGAATTGGCTGAAGAACTTTAAACCTTTCACTAAGAGATTGACGCATTGCTTCCATCTCTTCTACACACATGAACCGAAATGTTGAGGAGCTCAAATTAGCTTCAGTCCAATCAAAGAGGTCAGTAGGGGTTCTGATTTGTCTTTTGTATGCCCTCTGCGAGCTAGCTCTGGCAGCCAACCTCTTTGCGCAACCCAGATGTGATTGCAGATTACCACCAACAACTATTCGTAATAAAACATTATAACACAGATATTAATGAATATTTATTCAACAAAGCGAAAACCAATCTTGTTTTTATCTACTTAGTTGTATTTTTTGCGGTAGTGTTTTTTAATTTTTTAATATTTTTTAAAATTTAATTATTTTTTATCAAATATTATGTAGCCTGTGACACTCACAATAACGTAGCGATTCAAATAAGTGTTTGTACATCAAAATTGGTGCAGTCGTTAAGTTGCTACGGTGGAACAAACATACATGCATATCCAGCCGCTGAAAACGTGACACTCCATTTTTTTGGGCAGTCATGTAAAAAGTAGGGATGCAGTGGACAGATTATGGGCAGAGAGATGGGCAAATTAACGTAATTTTCATCTGAGGTAAATTACCACCACGGTAAATTACAGGTAATTTTCGAAAATGACCATAATTTTCCAGTATTTTTTAGTATTAAGCATTTTACAGCAAATGTATGATTAAATAAGAAAGCTAATAGCAAAAGGAAGGGAATAAAGATGTTTAAACCATACCTAATGTAACATTAATATGTATATTAGAAATCTTTAAAATTGTAAAAAGGAACTACGGCAGCAACAAGCAATCTGGCTTTCTTTTGTCAAAGTATGAGAAATATTCAAGAATAATATTATATTGCTTTACTCTTATAATGTTATAATTAAATTAAAATATTTCAAAAATGAGTTGCACATGCCTCAATTAATATGAACTTAAATGTAGGTAATGTGAACTTGGCTTAAAAGAACTGATTGGGAATTTATCTGTGTGAAAAATTATCTCAAACATGGGTGAATTATCTGGAAAATTACAGTATGTACAAGGGGCGTGGTAAATTGCGAAAAATACCTCGGTAATTTACGAAAATTACCGAGGTAATTTTCAGAGTGGAGACCCATCTCTAGTTGTCGGTTACCGTGAGCTACAGATGTCTAAGGTAACTTCTCTGTCTGGGGAAAGTCTAGATTCTTGGAATTCTTTGGAAAAAAGGAAAACCTAGATTGTTGATGAAATTCCCGAGTTATGATTGAATCATTGAATGGTTGTTGAGATCACCTTGTTTTCATTATTATTGTACATATTGTGCCCTCTATGGGCACATTTGCGTATTTGCACAGCTCCCTTTATTTTCTTATTCTCTTTTACTTCTTATTCTGACTCCTCTTGCTTGCTCTTCTGGTAAAAACATTTTTTTTTGTTCTCCTGTTTTTTTTCTTTGTTCTAATCCTTCACCAGTATGAGTTTTAACCTTAATTTTGAAAAAAATTTGACCCAAAATATATTTAAATCCTGATACATCTGTGACCTTTGGATTTCTCAATTCTCCTGGCTGTGTAGGATCTTAATTCCTATCCTTAATGGTTTCATTATTCTCACGTGTCAATTAAAGGCATTCATCGTCTCTTCATTGTTGTCAGGATATTATTAGAAGTTTAGTGAAACTGTTGACTTGATCTCAAGTGGAGTATAAACGTGCTGTTAAATGTTATTGTGTCTCGGGATGACAAATAGCCTGTAACATTGATTTTTAGATGTGTGCAGGCAGTGTTATTTTCCCTGTAAATCTGGTATCTTTGTGTCATTGTTTAACAATCTAAGTAAATTTTCTTTATTTTACCCTTTACAGGTACGTTATAAGGAAGACATTGGAGAAATTAAACAGGAATTATGCCTTGATAAATTTGCCTGTAAATTTATCATTTGTTCCTCTGTATAAAATGAATCAACCACCTTGGCTAGGATGGTAGGTCTAACTGTGATAACTTAATTCTTAAAATCATCCTCATTCCAGTGGAGGAATTTTGTAATTATGTATATACATGTTATTTGTAGATTGATCGTAATGTACAAAAATTGTTGAATGCTATTTTAGCATTGGCTGCACTTTGATTAACTGTCAGGTATTTAATGTCACACATATCCCCATGCTTGTTTAATAATAAATCTTTTAATAAACATCGATTTCCTGTTGTTTTTATCTTTTATTTCTCATTACAATGCTGTCAGTGATTGAAGCCAATGACTAGTAGCTAATACATACATAGTAATTGTTTCATTTATTGTGAATTAGAATGACACATTTTGTTAGCACTTAATGTTAATGAAATGATCATTAATTTTTGTGACAACGAATTCGTACTTTTATATTGCTTTGGGTGTATCATTGGAATTTAAAAGAATATGGAAAAGAATTGTTGGTAATCTGTCTAATAAATAGATGGTTTTTTTATCCTTTATTTGAGCTTTAAAATAAATTTCTCTTGTATTTTCTACATTTTTAGTACTACACTATATCTTCTTTCTACTATCTACACTTTTGAGTATGAGTCACAATCTTCCTTTTGGGCTGAAAATATCGGCAAATATATCCTTGAGTAGAAGTCTAGGTTAATAAAATTGACTAATTTTCTAGTTTTTTTATTGCAAAAGCGAATCATTCAAGGTATGTGGGTGAATATTGAAGCTAAGAGCATCAAACGTTTTATAAGAGAGACTAAACTTTCGATAAAATTATCGAAAATATCTTTAACTGCTAATAAAAATAGCTGTGTGGATGTCTACAGCTTCCTTCGATGCAACTGTCTGCATCATTGCGTGACAAGGCACTTTGGTAATTTTATTGATGGTGGGTATATTTAGTCATCGTGTTGATTGAGGGTATCATGCACACCATCCATAACATGAATTTTTTCGTGTTCAGGAATAAGCGGTGAGAACATTTATCTTGAGCGAGAGGTGTATTTGGGGCAAAATTGGTTTTGGCCCATCAATTGTTTGGGTCTGAAGAAAGATCGGACCACTTAATCTGTCAACTTGACATGTATGACAACTATTGTTTCCGGCTCTTGCTTGCGTAAGAGGGTAGCTAAGTGGCAGAATTGCCTTTTCACACTGTTCACCAAAATCCAGAAGTTTCGGAAAGGATGTTTTCCATGCATCACAACAAGCAAAATGGAATCTCATCAGTAATTATCATTAGTCATCTCAATGATAATTTGAGCATGGCTCCATGTGTTGTGAAGGCAGCTCTACGGATGGAAGGTGATTTCCATCCAAGTGTATCTTGCCAATTGATAATTGACTTTACGTGAGGTGGAGGAGCGATGCCCCCTTAGCACGTGATTAACCCTTCCGTGACTGTGCGGGGTAAGTTAGTTACCCCAACTTATGTTAATGTTGTATAACTTTTATATTTTCAATTTTTTTCTTTCTATATTTCTTGTATTTGAGCACAACTACTTTGCCGTTCCTTTGGTGACGATTGAAAATTTTTTAGATAGAAATTGTTTCTGAAAACTGTAATTTTGTTAGGTGGGGTAACTGAGGTACCCCGCACAGCTGTTCTCGGGAAGTCATAGTGCGTGAGACTCGTTGCCTGTGTGGGGTAATTCATTTACCCCAGCATTCTTTTCTTCAGTTAACGTCTCATTCATTGCGTTAAAATATATTTTATAATTCCACAAATCAGATTTTTAAACTGAACGCTACTATGTTTGTCAAAAATACAGCTCAGTCCTTCACCACGGTGTACAATGTAGCTTCGCACCTTTGGGGAAGTTGCTGTCTACTATCACGTTACCACGCCTCACCTTTGGTGAAATTGATATTTATTTTTAGAAGTCGGCAGTCATCATTGAAACGTTATCCTCTATATCTTATGACTGGAATTACATAATTATTCTGCGGCGACTTATTCATTCAATGTCATTGAGACTTCCTGGGTAAAGAAACTTTTTTCTTGGCTCAATTTCGGGAGAGTATTTTTTAGATGAGTTTACATTCACCCCTAATACATATACAAAGTGAACATTCTAAAAAGTGTTGCAAAATTAGCCGATACAATACGTATAGGCAACTCAAACAAATTTTACCGTCCTAGGAGAAGGTATATAAGACCGTGCCCTCTCCTGACATCCAACAATATAGTTCTTTGAGTGTTCAGGCACTTACTCGCTTTCAGAATGAAAAGGAGGCTCTACGGAGAGGCTGAAGTGCGTAGGATTTTGGAGGAAAGTGACGAGGATTTCGAAGTGAGTGAAGAGGAATCGAAAACCGAAGATGAAGCAGAGGAAGTAGAAGACTTCGAGGATGAACTTCATTGCGAGTTGCCGAGAGAAATCGCTACTGGTAACTCTTGTAGCCAGGGTGCTTACAGTTCCAGGTCAGGATTTCAGTGGAACACTAATCCTCCAGTTTCCAGGAGACGGAAAATACACAATATTTTAACATCCCCAGGTGGACTTACGCAGCACAGATTTGTAAATAAATGTTATTATGCATACAATTAGTAAAATTAAAGCAATACAATAGCTTCTGTGCATTCAAGTTTTCACATTTCATTTTTGTCACTTTTTGGCATAGAGAATTTGGGTGTTGATTTTTTACTGAATGTTATTAGTCGGAATACAGTCCGGGACAGCTGTCGCATTGCTTCAATATGTGTGCCCGTTTTTGAGGACAATGAAATTGATTACTAAAAAAATTTACCCAAATTTTATTTTATTTCTCAGAAATATAATTAAATTTACCAAATATGCATATATTTCATTGAAAACATTACATCGCTGAGAGAGGATTTCCAACTTTTTTTAAATGAAGAAATGATCCAGGAGATATGTGCCTGTACGAATCGTGAGGGCCATATCACCCAAGCTAAGAAAAGCCATGGGAAGAAGCGACTGAGTGAAATGTATGCTTTCGTGGCTATATTGATTGCTGCAGGAAAAAACCCTGTAAGAAATCTCCATTTAACTGAAATGTGGTCAGAAGATTAACTTCTTAGAGAACCTTTATACACTGCAGTCATGTCCCGCGATAGATTTAAAGTCCTACCAATTCCAAAATTTTCGATTCAAAGACAGGGGCACAAGGGTAGCTAGAATAAAGAATTCAAATGATAAATTTGAAGCAATCAGGTCAATTTACGACCAAGTTGTGGCGAATTGCATTAAATGTTATATGCCGTGCTCTAACATCACGGTGGATGAACGGTTTGCCAATTTCAGGGGTAAATGTCCATTCAAAGTCTACATAAAAAGTAAACCGGGTTGTTATGGAATCAAGATCTGGGTATACGCTGATTCGGAAACGTCTTATATTCTTTCTTCTCAAGTTTACGCCGGTAAGGTTGGAAACTGGAAAGAGAAAAATCAAGGACAACGGGTTGTAAATGACCCTACTATGGGACCCTACTATGGGACTTACGTGGCGTGGGGTTACATGTGATAATTTCTTTACTTTTATTCCACTAGATCAAAAACTATTTGAAAATAAAGTTACAATCAGTGGTACACTTAGGGCAAACAAAACGGAAATTCCTGTTGAATTTCTCCCGCATCCATCTAGGGAAATGTTTTCAAGTTTATTTTGGTTTACTAATAATATCACTATGGTTTCCTATTTCCCTAAAAAAAAGGAAAGGCCGTCATTCTTTTATCAACCCAACACAATGACTCTGAAAAAGCAGGTCCAAAAAATAATTTCAAACCAGAGATAATAAGGGGCAGTTGATAATAACCAAACCAAAGGGGCAGTTGATAATGGGAATGAATTGACGCGGGAAAATGCATGTGTCCGTAGCATAAGAAGATGGCCATTTAGAATATTCTTGGAAGTTATAGATATGGCTGCATTAATTTTCCTTAATAATTTGGACAAAGAATCATCCCAATTGGAAAGCTAATGATCGAAGTAGAAGGAGGTTTTTCCTTAGGGAATTGTCAGTCGAACTCTCTCAAAACAATGTTCTCCAAAGAAAGCAATTATCTCATAATTATCATTTGCCTTTAAAAATGCAATACATATATTTTTGAAAGAAAAATACTTATAGGAGTGTGACAGAAACAATGGCACGCAAAACAGCACCCCAAGTAGATCAAAGCATTGCTATTTTTGTCCAAGAAAAGAGGATAAAAAGACTAAGGTGCATTGTACTGGATGTAATAAAGCAGTTTGCAGCTCTCATAGTGAAGAAAAATAACTTGAATCTTGTTTTGAATGCCGGGATTGAAGTTGAATACAATAAAGTTAATAATGTTGTGAATTCAATAACGCCAAAATTCTACATGTTGCCATCTTATGCACTCGTATGTTAATCATAGTGCCATTAAAATAACAAAATGTGAAATATTTCAGCTATTTCACACAATACCGATGTAAAAACCTAAATGTAACCAACAATGTATTAAAAAAATTAACAATACATGCAATTATATCACTTAAAAAGAAACATGATAGTGAAAAACAAGAAAGACTAAAAAACTACATTTTTTTACAAATTATAAATGGGGTAACTGAAATACCCCACATAGCCGTTCGCGTAAGTTTTCAAGGCACAGTCACGGAAGGGTTAAATGGGAAATAAAAAAAAGCAAATGAATGCGTAAGTGCATGAATCGGAGCAGAGCGATCCATCTGCCCTATGAGTTAACAGCATTAGAATATATATATATATATATAGGCATACACATTGAAACAGCGGTGCATTCATCTTGTTATTTACTCCCCTATTATGACTGACCTTCTGCCCGCTGTTCAGCTTCACGCACACACCTGTGAGCATCAACAGCCTAAGCAAGATTCTGCACCAACATTCATGGCAGGCGATCCTAGAACCAACTGCACCCTTTTACACATCAATTGTGGTATTTCTTTACCCTTATTCTTAGCAGTATCAGCACCGAGAATTAGCCCAAATATTATAGCTCCAGTTTTCCAGCCACCGTGACAGCGCATACGCTTTTTCGTGAATTCGTAGAATGCTCTACCCTTTCTCTGAGAAAGAAGATAAAGGTCAAGCTTCAAGTGAAGGTCAGCGACGAGCTCCTGTCTCTGTCCTCCCTGCGAAATCGGTGAGAAGCTCTTGGGAACCCAAGAAAAAATCACTACATCTACATACTACCCCGCAAGCCGCCTCAATAGGCGTGTGGCGGGGGGTGTTAGGACACCAGCCGTTTACATATAAAAAGGAAAGGCTCTAATGAAATTATGCCTAGCATTTATTATAGTCCCTTATTGTTCGGGGGAAAAACAAATTCCCATACTTATCCGTTCGGCTAAATATCTCTCCTAATTTATTGTTTATCTCACTAAAGCAGTCTAGGAGTACGCCCCACAACCCAGCAGCATACCCTATACCTCCTGCCTCCCCTAACTTAGTCATCCATTGTCACTGATGTCGCCCTCCCAAAGGTAATAAGATTTCAGCAAACAAATCCTATGACACCATGTGGTTCAATTTGAAATTCTGTGGAAAACTTAGAGGCAATTCAGGAAAGAACTTATAGGCAAGTTGTATGTTGAGGCAGTGTATGTGTAGTTTGGGAAACAGGGTAATCTCAAATATTTTTCATTATCAGATTATTGGTTTTGCCTAATCTATATTTAAATTTAGTATCACGGGATAAAGTTTTTTATTGTTGGGAGGTTGTGAAAAGTCAGTATTTGGCTCAGCTTGACCAGTTTGCTGATACACAGCAGATTACATAACGATTATTTTGGATAATTTCCAAGTGCAGAATAATATTTTTTTGACCTGCAAAGACTTCGTATCCATAAAGTAGGATTGGTCGAATTGTGGAAGCATGCAGTGACACATGAGCTTTGTGGAATAACGGGGAGTTTTGTTGATATAGCCAGGTTATGGTTCGGTGGGAATCATGAGCCCTGCACCTATTAGTACATTCGCTCAGATAAAATGGAAATGTGTTCAACTTTGTTTTGATTTTTTGGTATTTAGTTCTTTGTTGTACTTGCAAAATGGTACAATCTGTTAAACCATTGAAATGCAATGCAGGAGTCGAAGGTTCATCATTATTATGATGTTGATGAAGTTCCTCGTAAGCATTTTTTTGCTACCTCTCACATTACTTTATTGTCTACAGATGACCTATCATTTTCTGATATTAAACCATGGTCAACTAATGCAGTGGAAGAAACTGCTGCAACCTCTGTCACTCAAACCAAATCTTTGACCAATGATAACTGTGTTTGATAATTTAACTTGTGTATTCGAAACTGATGATTTATTTTCAAGCTCTAGGATTGAAAATACAGGAGGTTCATTTTCTTTAAATTCTAGGCTATTTTCATCATCAGAAAACTTTTGACTTGGGTTATTTGAACAGGATGGTTTTACATTGTGTTCTGAAGCTGAATTTTTGCATAAAAGTTCATTCGAACCTGCTCCTTCATGTATTGCCACCGTTCAAGTGATACACTTCTTCTGCTAATTTCTCCGATAGAGAAGAAAATTGCATACGTACATATTCAGGAGCTCTTTGTTGTTCTGATATGTTCTTTTGTTGTTCTATCCGTGAATAATTATTTCATAGGGAGACAATAAATATTTCACGAATTTAACACTAGTTAATTGAATTTCTGGAAGAAGTTTGAACTAATTCAACTTTTGTTTATAGAGTCTCATTTATATATTAATAGAAACTTTGAATTTCAGTTCTTGACATTGAATTTTGGATTAAATTGTTACAAAGACCCTTACTTTGGTGTGACTTACGAAGTTATTTTTTAAAAAGCGATAAGATATTTGGTTTGAAAATTGCAACAAAATCGTGAAAAACTCTTTGAACATGGACCTGCCAAATATTTTCCATGTTTTCTACCCTCGGACAAGGGCAAGGGCCTAGCCATGTTGACACACAAGTTCCCGTCTGATCACCGAAGTTTAGCAACGTTGGGCCCGGACGGGGGTTGGCTGGGTGACCCTCCTCCATGCCGGGTGAATGGAGGGGTGACACTCTCTCCAGAGCTATACCAGGAGGGTAGAACCAGACCAGGAAGGTTGGAGGGAGGTGACCCTCTTTCATACCTGTACCGGAAAGGGTGGGGGTGGTCCCTCCTCCATACCTCTACCACGGTGCTCTTGTCCCCTGTCTGCAAGTGACAGGCAGGTTAAACGTGGGATGGCACAATGGACCAAAGGAGTGCCTGGAGTGCTCCAGAAGGCCCTTGCCCACCTACCCTCAGACGAAATTTTTATAGAAATAGTTAGATATTAGCAAACCACCTCTTGGGTGAATACATTTTTTTCATAAATTGTATTCTTGGTGGAATTTTTCAAAAATACACGAAAAACCACTAGAAATGGCCAAAATTAAAATTCACTCAAATAAAGGTTCAACAGTTTATCTGCCTTAACCAATATCCATAATGTGTTCGTTATAGTGTTATTTGATACCTCAATCCATAGAGACTTTCCAAATATGTATTTAATTTTTACTTGAAATTTTAACCGAAAATTTAAAAAATTCTTAAAAATCCATGAAAAATGGGATTCTTAATGGTTACTGGCAGCAAAAGATCTCATTCAATGGTGTAAACCTTGCACATACTTTTTAGCTAACAACACTCACACAGACATACAAATTATGCAAACCTCATACTTGGCATTTAGTGTGGAAGTTTACTCATTAATTATATGATGGGCATAATTAATAAAAAAAACACTTGGTAATCTTCCAGATTTATTTCTATGGCACGACGCGTTTCACCACTCAGTGGCATAATCATGTGCCACAGACTGGTGAAATGGGTCGTGCCATAGAAATAAATCAGTGGAAGATTAACAAGTGTTTTTTATTCATTATGAATATTGACAAAAACCACTAGGTCCATCCTGAGACAGTTATATATATTCATTATGATGGGATTTACCACTTGGTTTGGCTCGCATTCTGAAATTGATTATGAAGATGGTTATAGTCTCACATGATAATAAACTCTGGCATTTTACTTGCTAACTTCCCATCTGAAAATATTGTGTGGTACAGGTTATCATTTCTAGGTGTCGTTTCAATCAAGAAGTTTACCACCCAAAGGTCTCAATCATCTGCCAGGGCCAACCACATCTGCGCAAAGTCATTCACCATACCTTGACAAGTTCTTTGCAGTGATAACATTTTGCAATGTTTGTATATTATAAGAATAATATATTTATTACACCGGATATTATCTCTCTTACATATATTTATAATATTTTCACTCAAATAAAATATTGTTCTAAAATGACATTCTTACAATAAAGTGCTCAGTTAGATAAACAATGTATCAAGTATGTACATTTTGATAGTAAAGTTATGCCTTTGAATAATAAATAGTACATACTTTAATTGAATTCATGAAAATAATCAGCATTAAAAATACTAAATTACAGCAAGCCAATTAATAAATGGCTTGAATTTAGTTTTATCTTTTCTATTTTGGACAACCTTGTTGGTGTTTGATTTAGGAATGATAGGCATATATTGCATATTGATAATAATCATGAGACATTTACGTCACTCTTTATCATGTACAAGTTATTTACATTCTCAGGGGCTTAGAAAATTTGAAATAATTTCTTCAAAAGAGTTTTATTTCCTCCACATTTTAGTGTGTTGGTGACATTTGAATAACGTGAGTATAAACTTAAAATGAAATAAATTAATTTATTTTCGGTGGTAAAATCAAGGTAAAATTTACGATTGACTGCCTGTCTTATTTTAGAAAGGGTGCGCTTATATTGAAAACGAAATTGGCGCTCGTTCAGGGGGCGGGGATGGAAAAGATAAAAGCATAGCGCCAAGCGAAGTGCGAATTTGAACAAATGGCTTGTAAATGTTAATAACTCAATCCACAAATATGGTTAGCTGAGAAATATGGCCAATTTGATCTTGGAACGAAATGGCTACGATAAGATGGAGTGGTTCATTCTTTATAAGTCTTATAAAGTATGTTCAGTGAAAATTGATATCTTGGATTATGAAGGTTTTGGTACTCATCGAAGTTCGAATTGTTTCTCACAGGAAAGACATGCAACGCCGATGGAGTATGGTTAAGTTGTTTTTCAACACCTTAACTTACAATTACTTTGTTGACCAAAGCTATGTTGCTGATACCTTGATGGAACCAATGTTTTGGTTTGTTGATAATTTCACCAAAGTACTCGGCCCAGTAAGTGAATGGGAACTAACTCTAATACTGCTGAACCTTTTGAATTATCATTTAATATTTGGATGCTATTCAATTTCGATTCTATCGGTTCATCTAAAAATAGAGCAGTTCTTTGTCTTTTCAGTGTGCAGTCTCACTATATCCGTGGTATTCATTGCTTACTGGATAGGTTTGCCCCATTGGTGGAATAAAAGTCCAGTAGCTACAATAGCGTTATTAATTCTCGGAAATTGGCTGCTACTTAACATTTGTTTCCATTTTTATATGGCGGCAGCTACATCTCCAGGGCATCCTCCTGAGGTTTGTGGTATTTATTTCAAGAGGTATTTTGTTAAAGGTGTACTTTCGTCTCGCCGGCGAAAATGCAATTTTCACCCGTTTCCAATAGACGTCTCGCCTCCAAAATCACCTCACTTATCGTGCAAACCTTGTATTTGTGCAGCAGTTTTAACATAACAATACAGCTATTATTCTAGGAATGCAATGGAGCTAGGTATTCAAATCAAACCTTGGTTGAATTGAAGGACAAACCTTCAATCACCATTAGAAGGGATACCAGACGTTCTTTCGAGACTGTCTAGTTGATATTGTAGCAGTGGTGTATACGCAAAACGACTATTATTTAAGGATGATGACGAATTGTAGAACTTGTGTGGTGTTGTAAAGTTTCCCCAGCATTTTATTGCCCAGCAGTTAACCATTTTTTGTGGTGGTAAACCTATCGATGTGTCACGCCAGGTAAAAATTAGAAAGCGTGAGAGACAATGTAACAGTGCAGTGTGAGGACACTGTGTACACAATGTGAGGACACCATGCACACAGTGTGAGGACACTGTGTGCATCGTATCTTCACACTGTCCCATCACACTGTTTCTCCCGATTTCCACACACTTTATCGAGTCCCAATTCATGCTCTTCTCACACTGTAGTCACAGCATACGCACGCTGTTGTCATACTCTTGCCACATTCTAAGCACACATTTTTAAGTTCTCTAATGCTCTTGGTATGCATCTATCACATTGTTTGTCTCAGCTTATTTTCAGCACCAGTTAAATAAGTATAACCACTAGCAGTAGTCACGAACAAACCGCCAAACAACAGAACAATGTACTGCAGGGTACAGCAAAACTATAGAAAATGATAAAGGTAAGACCTGAAGACTATAAATTCACATTTCATTCAACACAATTTATTTATAGATAGTACAAAGATGTGACAGATTTTAATTTCTTTCATCTCATATATTGTTTGAGATATTATTCCATTTTTTTACACTAAATTCCATTTTCGTCTCGTATTCTTCGACGGAAAATCTTCGTGACATGGGCTAGAAGGAACACTAAGTGCTATTAAAGGTGTAAATGATACCTACCATAAAAATCTCAGTTAATATAAAGGTATTCAAAGAGGTCTATAATTATAGATTAAATTATATTTTTCACCTAATAGGTGAATATATACCAATAAACCATTAAATAAGCAATCATTCCAGCAACAGATGTGAGCATGTGCTAATCCCAAGAGCAATGTAGAGGTTTACTTAGTGAACAACCATTAAATTAAATCATATTTTTTCCTACTACATATTACTCACTTTTGCTGTAGCTCCTAAGTTAACTCCTGACACATCATTTAGTTTAGCCTCGCATAGATCATTTTATGTACCCACAAATTCATGTGACACCATGTACTGGAAACAAAAAATTAATTTGGGGGATTTTTGGGTTTCCCACCAGGTCGCTCTCCATCCTCAGGCCCTGTCCACCAACATCACCTCACGCTGGGAAAGCCTTAGATATTTCAAAAAAATATGCATAATTAATTTTGCCCCTTAACATCTGCAGAGTTCGCTAATCTTTTCGTTACATTTGACCATTCAAAATATCCATAATTAAATTAAAAATTTCCATATTCGTACGTAATGAAGAAATATGTATGTCTCATGGACCATGAGTAAGTCCATTTGTGCTATGCGGAAACGCGACTCCTTCAAGCTTTTTAAACTGTTCTTCTTGTGGATATGAAGTCCCAAGCTGTTTTGATCTCCTCTCCTAATACAGTGACTGATGGTTTCTTTATCTTTTAAAGGCTTTTAACCGTTTCACTGAGTATGTATGCATATATGCATTTGGGCGGAGCAGTTCCATCATCGCTACACACGCATATATGCATTTTAAAGCGCAGGAGTTGAAATACCAACACAAAAGTTTTCGTGCTACGGTGAGCCCTCTCTGGGATGAAGCTCAGCAGCGTATTAGCGGGTCTTCCGCGCAGGGCACCACCCTCCACCCGGCATTCGAGCTTCCGCTCATGGCCGGGGAACGGAAGGTTGCGGGGAATAGGAAGCAAAAAAGGATAGGGAAAGAAGGGTAGTGGAATGGGTAGCTTCCAGCCCCATAGTCATATATAGGCTATGGGGTAGAAAACGGAACGTGAAACAACCTATAATCTCTAGCGTTTGCTGTGGTGAGTTCTATAAATAAGAAAACACCGGATCAGCAACAAGTCGTCCAGAGCCTGGTCCGCTAGATGATGAAACTCAGCTGTGAAAAGATAAAATCACGACATCTCAATCTTGCAATTTTTACGTTATTGCTCGGGCAATGAGAACTAGGCCTTCACGCATTTCAGCCATGCTATTCTTCACACTTTTTGAGGTGACCCTTGAAAGCATCAAATACGAGCGATCTCCTTTGACGTAGTGATGGACCCAGGTGCTTACCTCAGATTACATTCAGCCAATCATACATAGGTTCACCATTCATCCATCCTTTTTCCCGAACAGGAAAGATTACCCCTGATGATAGCTTTTCCTTTGCTATTGTTTGAGGTCTTAGCATTACATAATGGGTCAGCTGAGACTGCAACCAATAGCCCAGATAGCATAGCAAGTTGGAATCCCGCTGGATTCCAACTTGCATCCTCCAGGGTGCAAGCTGGAATCCAACTGGACCAATCAAGTGTGCAAGCTGAATTCAAGCCTGATTCCAGCTGTACTTTGTACATAATTCCAGCTGTGTGCAAGCTGGATTTCTAGGAAACATTCCAGGCTGGAATCAAGCTGGATTCCAGCCAGAATCCAGCCTGGATTGCACCAAAATACCATAAATTTTGTAAGGGAAACACAAAAGTTTGAAGTAGCAACTCCCAAGTCAAATATAACCTAAATGATGGACTATTACACCTAAAAATTTGGAAAATATATGTAGCATGAGTGGGTCTTGAACCATGATCAGATGACCACTTCAGTCGGGCAGCCCTACACTTTACCCCTACGCCAACAGCTCTTACTTGATAGTGGTGGGAATGAGGGTATTTATTTAAAAAAATAAGAGTTAAGGCACGCAATGACTGACAAACAGTAATTGTACAGGTGGAAGAAGTGCTTGTTATTTTTTGACCATACATACAAATAAAAGCCATAAGCCAGCAGAAATAATTAAGCCTCAATTTCCATCTGAAATCAAGCCTAGTATGAAAGCTGAAATCCAGCTGGAATCCAGCTGGAATCAAGCTTGCCAATTCCAGCTGGAATCAAGCTTAGTATGCAAGCCGAAATCCAGCTGGAATCACACTAGCTGATTCCAGCTGGATGCATCCAGCCAAAATCCAGGCTGGAACCCACAACTTGCATACTATGTTGGAGGGTGTTTTGAGGTTTCTCATCTCTCGTTCCAGTGATTTTACACAACATTGATTTAGCGAGGCATTGATTTAGCATCTTTAGTATTAACGGTGACATTTGTTGACTTTATCAAAACAAACTGAAGTTTCATTGGCAGTTCCTATCTGCCTGAGAAGGTAGCCATGCTTTTCACGTAGGTTTTGTAACTTCTCTGTATAATTACCTGCTGATCTTCAATTTGGCAAATCAGAAAAAGGCCTTTTCTTCACAACGTCCTTCTATGCTAAGCGATGCTTGCTTAATAGGGCAGTGAGTGGAATCTTAATTCCCTTTAAATTTCCACAGCTTTCTTCTTTATATCTTCTTAACTGATGGGAAATCCCATGTTTCGTTTCTCTGTTACAAAATCACGGCAATGCTCGAGATCTTCAAATCTTCCTTTTCAAGGTCTCGTAAATGCCTTCCTGGTTGAATTAGCTCGTTTAATTGTATCTAAATTATTCCGTAATTATCGTACTGATGCTTAAGCACAATACTTATTCATAGCTTGCCCTCTGTTTTCCTGCCTCTCGAGCGTGGAGTATTTAAAATGAAATGTTATAATTTCATTTAATACTTTTATTAACTTTGGAAGAAGTCTTTTACTCAGCATGGCCAAATTTCTGTGGTCTGTCGATCATTATTTTAACCATGGGTAAAGGATAAGAGATTTTATTCGTGACAAAAGTTTGGCTTAACTGTGATTCACCATAATTGTTCCACAATATTGTAAGCATGACCTAGTCATGAATTTGGGTGATTTTCTGTGTTTGGATTTAACTTATAAGGACTTAGGACTAAGGTAGTTTGAGCGAAAAATCACTTCACCTAGAATTTGATGAATTTAGCCTCATTTCAAAGAAAAAAACTCTCATCTTTCCATTGATATCAAAATGCTAACCCCTTGCTGAACTACTTTTCGAGCAATTTTCCTAAAAACATAAGCTGTTTTACATGGGATACATTACGGCTGTGCGCTCCAGAGGAAGAATATTTAAAAAAAATAGGTACTTCTTCACATAGATTTCGTCCAAAAACTAACGGTGTGTAGATTGCATGTTTTCTCAACTATTTATATAAAAATGATCTATTTAGATTAGATTGTTGTTGGGCGGGCCTTCGTCAGGAGCCCGGGCACTTAGACCTTTCTTGGTCCATTGTGCCAACCTCATGCCTGTCTGCCACTTGCAGGCAGGGGACAAGAGCACCTCGGTAGAGGTATGGAGGGTTGGCCTCCCCCTGCCTCGCCCCAGTACCAGGTATAGAGGATGTCCTCCCTCCAACCGGCCCGGTCTGGGTCTCCCTCCGGCCTCCCCTTATAGGTATGGAGGGAGTATCATCTCTCCATCCATGCCTGGTCGAGGTATGGAGGAGGGTCACCCATCCAACCACCGTCCTACGTTGCTTAACTTCGGTGTTCTGATGGGAACCGGTGTTTCAACGTGGCTTGGCCCTTACCCCCCTTATGATGATCTAATGATCTATTGCTCACCACAGTAATTTTTACAGAATCGCCAAAAAAATCTGCTGTTTTGAAGGGTTTTCAGCCGTACGGCGGGAAAAAAATGAGTCAAGTTAGAGACTTAAGTAGCTTTATTTATTTAATTACCGAGAATTTTCGTCATATATAACTATATATTTGCGCCATTAATATTGCAATATTTATTTCATACTTCTTACAGATGCTAAAATAAAATAATAAAATTTGAATGTGGTCTCCATTATTATGACTAGGGAACTGCTATCTCGCTCTCAAACCACCTTAAATCGAGCGAAGATGCATTTAATTTTAAAGGCAACTGAATTCTCTCTCCAACGATGTATAATATGTCGTGCCAATCATGATCAGTATTAACGTGGAACATGTCAAAGTCCAGGTCTATTTTATTCTGACGGCGACAGTAGATCTTGCTTTGTTTGGATGAAGCCCCTGTGCAGAAACATGTTTTTTACTTGGGCGAGTCTTTTACGTGCACTGTAGGTGGACGTTGGTTCACCTTTTTATCTTTTTTCTATCCTTTGGGAATTCACTGAGAATACACTCTTGCATTTGTTGACAACCTCTCCACTTATGCTGCTCCCTTGAAATTCTTTTCTTTTTCGTAACTCACCAGATTAGCCAGAAATACCATTGTACCTATTATGGAATCTTTCTTTATTTTGTCCATTAAGCGAAATGTGTTGTTATTAAGGATAAGTCGATTCCAAATGTCGATTCTCAATTCCACCGATTCTCAGGCTTAGAATCGGTATCGAGAATCGATCGCCTAAAGTCGATTCCGATTCCATCGATTCCAGATAGATAAATGCAGTAAAACTTCGATTTTGTGCACTTTGATTATATGTCATTCTTGTTTTTACATAGCAATATGCAAGTCCGGCTGGGAACATACGGAATTTCAATGGTAAAAACTTGATTTTACACAGTTTCTTGGTTTTACGCAGTTTTTTGATTTTCCGAAGTATAACTTCAATCCCTAAGAGCAAAATTATCTTGACTTTACGTACAATTTTCGGCATTTCAACTAGGGATGGTTGGATCGGATACGTCGGATCCAAAGATCGGTGGATATTACATTTTACCGGATACTGAAATCGGATCCTAATTCATTCAAAAAAATTGGATCTAGATCCAAAGTATTTAAATTCACACTTTAGTGAATGTGTCCTGAAAAAGGAAATAAAATGAGGTCAGGATTCCGGTTCTCTCTTTGCATGTGCCGATGCACTACGTTGCTTCTTCTGTTGATGCGACGATGCGTTTCAAAGCTCTCTCAGGCGCTATGCAACAGAATTTCAGGTTGTGGAAAAATCACGAGGAAGTTTGAAATTTACCTCACCCCTACCACAAGGGTAAGATTACGATTTAAATTGACCATTTTAACGGCTCCACTCGTTTCGTTTGAGTGTCAGCCACATCAACTCAGTGTTGCCTGCGGAGTCACCCTAAAAGGAGGCCCATCCCCTCCCCCCAAGAGTGGAAGCCACCTGGGTCAAAGAGAAAATGGGCGAGGATAGATAAACACAGATAAGGCAAAGGAGAGATCTTCTCAGGTTACTCCATTCTCTTTCTCACTGATTGAGTCTAAGCCGTAATAAGAGCCGAGAGAGGTGGAAGAAACTGCCAGCCTCTTCTCATCACGGATGTAATACCCGTCCTCTCGAAGCGAACCCAAAAAAAGTATCTGGTGTTGTCAGGGGGTGGGGGGAGAGTGAGCTACGCGGTGAAGAGGAAGAAGTTGGCTGAATTGGAGGTCCAGGTTGACCTTGGCACTGCCATCACAGCAAAGCTCCAATGAATAAGCGCAACGTGGTTCTTGCTTTACACGATTTCTTCAATTGCATCGAAAATTAAAAAATATTTTTTATTGTAATGAGAAAATATTCTTATGAGAAAGGTCAGAATTCAAAGGAAAGAATCATTTCAGGTCATAGACTTTTGGATCATACAGTCCATCTCATGGCCAAGTAATGCACTGGCAAAAATGGTTGATTTAGGCTTAATACACGCATTTATCTCTTCAATATGGTTAAAATCACGTTTGAAATAACTTCCGTTACAACTCTATCTTTACTATATCGAATCGTGAAAACAGTAGTTTTTATCTGCCAGCAATCCATCGTAGCAGTGTAAATGCCGATGGTCTGCAAACACATTTTAGCGAGGTATCCTGCCCCTGCATGAGTTTTCAGTTCCTTTTGTTTACTTCATGGCAAAAGTCTCTCAGCAGCTGGTCGTTGGACTCCTCCATGCTGTCAGAAGCATTGCTCGAGCATGGAACAATGTTTCAGAGGAAATCATAAAAAATTGCTGGAAATCAGCAGGCTATGGCGAGACTGAAGTTTATGTGGCATAAGAGACCTCATCTAGGCCCCCGAAACTGCAGGATCTGCTTGCTAATGAACTTGGGTAACTCAATCATATTTGCCCAATAATGCCAGTTATTTCACCACTCACCTACAATCTGATAGCTGAAGAGTTGGCTACAAATGATGAAACAGTGAGTGCAGAATATACCAACCTGCCAGCTTCTGATTTATTTGAGGGAGACAGTGACATGATAGATGACAGTGAAGCAGTGCATGTTCATCCTGCTCGTAGTGATATGAGAGAAGCTTTCAGAAATTTTTACAATGTTTGCTAAAAACACCCATAGGTTTCAGAGGGATACGTTGAAAATCGGAATGCTTAAGAGACAGTTGTGCATCAAATATTTGATAATGGGATGCAACAAACTAAAATAAGTGACTAATTTCACCATAAATGAGTGATTTCATAAATATTCAAAGATTCTGTTGCAATATTCCTTATTCATAGCTTAAAATAATATATATATGACAAGGTTTATTAAAAATAAAATGTACGAGACATCCTAAATAAGTAGACACCTTGCATTGCTGTCCCCTCTTCATCAAGTCTTGATTTTACACAGTGCCCTTATTTTGGTCCCTCAATCAAATCAAAGTTTTACTGTATTTTAAACATAAGACTATAAGATGAGGATATATTTGCTATTTGTTGATAAATATACTTTTTGAGCGACTTAATTGTCTTTGTTATTTTATTCCAGCCAGTACTTGAATTTAAATAATAGTCGTACGCTACTGGTATATCAATATCCCTCCTGTTATTAGAAATAAGAATCGATGGTATCAGGAATCGATTTGAAAGAATCTGAATCGGGATCGGAATCGAAAAAAAGTGGAATCGACTCATCCCTATAGTTTTTAACATGTTTTTTAAGCGTTGAAATTGACAACTTGGGCTTGAACTGGTATAGTTGGCATAACATACTTTTTTTCACTCTTATCTTTTAGGATACCTTAATACCTGAAGCAGTTAGCATTTGTAAAAAATGCATCTCACCAAAGCCACCAAGGACTCATCATTGTTCTGTTTGCAACAAATGTATTCTGAAAATGGATCACCATTGCCGTATCCTTAAAAGAGCAAAGTGTGATGTGTATCAATAACTATTGAATGAATATGCATTTTTATAAGCTGACTAGCTGTACCTGGCATGGGTTGCAACGCCTCTTTTTCTTTTTAAGCAGGCACACATATATACAAAGCAGACACATTTACATGCACAAAATAACTGAAAGACAATGATTTTTTGTGTATTAAATTAAATTTAAAAAAATATTTGGGTCATATATTGGTGTTAGCCCATAATTTACTTTCAAGCCTCAATTGTTTTCAGTGCATTTTATCATTTTCTAAATTCTCAAAATCAAATACTCTATCCTGAAGTCCCCATTGATTTCCATACTCCTCATGGTTTGGCCCACAAATCTTTTCTGGGTTCACAATCGGTCCCTGTATGAATTTGAGACCTAGTCCAATGATTTCCTCATGCCTACACAGGAATTCGTAACGCACAAATGATGGCATGAGTTTCCATTCCATGCCTAACGCTCAACAACTCACCAAAGTTTCATCGCAATCGGATGAATGATATTGGAGCACATAAATGACAAACAAACAAACAATCAAGCATTCATTTTTATATGTTAGATTTATATTTAATGTTAAATGCTGCTGTCCTATATGAACTTGGTTCACATTTCTAAATGTAATCAGTATCTGCTGTTGTTTATGATAATATTTGTAGATTCTGGGAGCATAGCTTATTAACTGGTGACTGTGAGTCCCTGTAATTGTGAGGAAAGGTAACTGAGGAGCACCACTTTTCCCATGGAGACAAATCTTGCTTCCTCTCTGCTGCTGTGCTTCTCTGTAGGTTGTAGCCACGATGAGGGAGATAAAAAGTCACAGTATGGACTCATTGTTTAAGTTGGTTATGGATAATCGTCTTGTTTAGTGCTGGCCTTCGAGAGGGAAGACACGTCCATTCCCTTGCATATTAAATGCTCCTTTGCTTTTGCATACCATGGGTATTCTCTGGAAGCTCATTAGAATTTGTTGTCAGCTCTAATTTAACCTTTTATGGACACAAATTTTCACAAAATACCTTCGAGAAGGGAAGAATTATATGAACTGTTGAGTCAGGCAGGCAGGCTGTCATGCAAATATCGAGGGAAATGGGTTTGAGTAGAAGCAGTTTTTTACTGCCTAAAATGAGGGTAATGAGACAATGGAATCAAGACGAAGAAGTGAGAAACCAAGGTGAATTTTTTTGAGAAAATGACATATGTCAAATATGACAAATGGATATCCATCTGCAAAATGCAATAGACTATGCTGTTGGTGGAGCAGCTGCTATGAAGATGACCTTGAAAGAGAAACTTAAGTTGCAGTGCCCAAATGTATTTTGGCCTCTATATTTCTGAGTTATTCCATCCGAGTTATTTTTAACGTACAGCTATGAATCATAAAGATAGCTGTTTATAGCATCTGTCAAACATGTCATTTTCAAACTGTACTTGGTTGGTTTCCTGGGGTTGTACATTTTACTGCAGCTAATAGATAACCCCTAATAGATAACAGTAGAGATTGGGTCGTAGTAAAAAGATTGCAGAAGTCATTTTGGAGGTAAAGTTGTAACTCACAGAAGTGTACGTTAAGTATGTACCTATGTTAGTGTGTTTTCTGTTCCTTAATAGTTATGAAAAGCTTGGCTGAACAACTGCGTTGGTTTTGGAAATCACCGGTATTTTTTCATGTACATGGTGTACATGTGCTTGGGTGTTATATTTCTCATGATATTTGGATTTGAAATTGCGTACGTGGAAGTGTGGATGGATGGAGAAGAATTTGATGATGATGACCTGAAGGAGGAGGAAATTGTTGGGCATCCAGTGAGAATCCACAACTCTGTGATAATCCCCGTGGTAATTTGGATGTTTTCTTATTACTTTTAAGTGGGTTTATTTTACAGGGTGTCGACAAATGTAACAGAAAATTCATGAATGGGAGTTTGTTTTTAGCAAAAGTACATCTATGGCACTACATATACGATTGCATATCCAATTGTTTTAAAATGTTTTATATGTAATTGGCATTTCAGTTAGTTTTTGTTGTCTTATGCTTCTAAACCTCAGGACTCATTTCACTGGAATGCTATATTATCATCAAAATTAAATTTTATGTGATTTATTTGGTAAAAATGGAAGTTTATGATATTCGACTAAACCATGATTGCAATTACGAGGGCTTTTTTTCTGGAAAAAATGTGGTAAAACTCAGTTGTCCATAAGAGTTTCATTCCATGGTTTCAAGCTCAACTATGTGGAAGTTGAATTGAAAACAAATGAAAAAGTAACTTGGTTTCCTTCCACAGATTTATTTTCCTGGTACGACATGCTTCGACACAGCGGTGTCATCATTAGGTACAAAGTTTTAACAGTTTCCAGGAGGTACATATAATATACTCTTAACACATTCAGCGCGGAGCACGTCTATTGACGTGGTCCCATCTATGCCGATCTATAGGACCACGTCAATAGACGTGGTCCTTTAACTTTAGGTCCTTTGAAAAATGGGTTCCGTTTCTAGTGTCTCCCTTAAATTCGCGACCCGAAATGAATGTGTTAAGGGACTTTGTGGAAGGTAGGAGAGGGGGTGTAAGGGGGTTTTGAGGAGGGGAAAAATACCGGGGGAGAGGTAAGAGGGGTGGCGTAGTTCTTCCTCGGGGGTTAGGGATATTAAGGAAGCGGTGGGTTATCAGCAGGTGGGGAGTGGGGTGGGAGGGTCAGGGGTTTAGTCTTTCCATAAGGGATAGATAAGACTTCTAGGAGGGGGGAAAGTTTTTCAAAAAGGATGTCGTTGAGTAAAAGGCATTTCTTCATGTTCCTTCTTATTTCCAGCTCCTCCCTTTCATCCATCTTCCTCCCTCTTTTTTCTTCTCTCGGTGTAATATCTCCGGTATGAAGTCGCCGTTATGGTTTTCTTCCCATAGATGCCTGGCGAAGTGGGACTGGGATAGTTTACATTCACGGAAACATCTCTAATGTTCTTCTATTCTTGTCTGGAAAGTGCATCCTGTCTGTCCCACATATGCAGCTCTGCAGTCATTGCACTTTAAGCTGTCCGTTTTTCACTTCCTTTTAAACAGACTAATGGATATCCATCTCTCTAAAAAAGCATTCAACCAGGAATTAGAAACTATTAAATCAATAGCCATCTCAAATTGTTACAACAAGAGCATTATTGACAAATGCTCCATCAGGGCTCAACAACTACTCTTGACGCCAGGAAAAATGGAGAGAGAAAAATTGTTGGTGTAAATTGCCATATTACGGGATGATTTCAGAAAAAAATAGGCAACCTCTTCCCAAAACACCAGTTTAGAGCATTCTATAACAATGACAACCTTAAAAAATTCCTGAATAACACAAAAGACAAAGTTCAACCATTAGAAAATAATGGAATATATAAATTAAAGTGCAATGACTGCAGTGCTGCATATGTGGGACAGACAGGATGCACTTTCCATACAAGAATAGAAGAACATAAGAGATGTTTCTGGAAATGTAACCTATCCCATTCCCACTTCGCCAGGCATCCATGGGAAGAAAACCATAACGGCGCCTACATACCGGAGATATTACTTCGAGAGAAGAAAAAGGGAGGAAGATGGACAAAAGGGAGGAGCTGGAAATAAGAAGGAACATGAAGAAATGCCTTTTACTCAACGACATCCTTTTTGAAAAACTTTTCCCCCTCCTAGAAGTCTTATCTATCCCTTACGGAAAGACTAAACCCCTGACCCTCCCACCCCACTCCCCACCTGCTGATATTAACCCACCGCTTCCTTAATATCCCTAACTCTCGAGGAAGAACTACGCCTAAGAAACCCACCCCACCCCTCTCCCATACACTTACGTGTCCTTCACGAGTTTTCTAGATTCCTACCTTACCTCTCCCCTTACCTCTCCCCCGGTATTTTTCCCCTCCTCAACACCCCCTTTCATCCCTCTCCTACCTTCCACCAGGGTCCCTTATGAGTATGTATACCTCTTGGATATTGTTAAAACTTTGTACCTAATGATGACACCGCTGTGTCGAAACATGTTTTACCAGGAAAATTAATCTGTGGAAGGAAACCAAGTTACTTATTCATTTGTGAAGAGTTACGTTATCTGTAAGAGTTACATTTCCCGTAAGTACTACTTTGGGTATGTGCTCACTATCTGGAAGATGAACTGCATCCTTAATTCCCACATTAAATCTGAGAATTAATTAACGAAAAAATCCAAATGACCCTAGATTGATTTATACGAGTTTAGGCAATTTACTTCGACCAAAAATGGTGCCGGAATGAAGTTCTGCCGGGTACCGCCAGAGAAATAGCCCTGGCAATTACTATGTGAAATTTGTGTGAATTCTAGCTCAGCCTCAATGTATTTTAATTAAAATATTTTTAAAATATTCTATCATTTTTCACAGATGAGTAGACTGCTATCCAATGATGATAAATTATGTTTATGTACATTAGTTTTGTCAATTTGAATTTTTTTTCTTATTTTGCCCTCCCAAGTATGGTGGTATGTACCTAGGTACATCTCTAGTCATTCATAGAAATCACAGTTGATAAAGATAACATTTTTTAAGCTTTTATAATGGCACTTCGAGTTCAAAATGAAAGTAAATGATGCCTTTAGGCAATTCCTCTTATTTGTATCTCTTTGTAGAATAGTTAAAGTACTGGAAAATTTGCTTCTCTGGGTGATGAATTATTTTAAAATTATGTCATTCCATGACATTTTGTGTAATTATGTTTTTAACGTTTTTACATTATCATAAATTTAGAGTAATTTTATCAATAATCATCAAATAAAATGTACCTTCTCTTTTAAGCGATTGAAATAGAGCTTACATCAGAGTCATTTCCCAGTTCATGGGAAATATGGCCATTACTGGTTGATAGTCAAGTTTTTGTCTCTTTTTTTTCATGGCCATACTAGACTGATATAGACGGTGGAAACTCTTCATTTATAAAAGCAAAAAGTGAAACCCGAGACTGGAAACAGACAGCCATCATATATGCTGCAATCATTGCAACAGGTACTTCATGCATTGTAAATTTATTCGATATTTTCAAGGCTACTATTTTCTAGTCTTAATTTTAGATGGATTATTTTAGGTTATTGTTCGACTCTTAAAGCTAACCTCTGTAAAGCAGAGTACTAAAAGGAGGCGTTAAACACTCTAAATGAAAAGAGACACTTAAAGCTAGGTCGGGCAAAAGAAATTCCAGCAGGGGCGGTGCCCCCCTTGGCCCCCCCTGGCTACGGCCCTGCATATATGCCGAAATGAATTATTTTACCATTTATCAACACTTATGAAATAAAATGGTGTCATATCCCGATATGATTATTCTGCAGTGGTATTTCGAATTGCAGAGGTTACTGAAGAGAAGTGTACTTATTATATACTGCTTATATTATGTATATTGATTTACTGGAAATTCAAATATTTTCTGGAAAGATTCAATCAAAACTTGAATTAGTGGATTCGATAAGATTTGATCGAATCTTGACCTCATCACTAATATGTCGTGTATGTCTCTAAAATTGTGTACATATTGTCAAAACATCAGCGATTTGCCCAATGGAGTTTATATGGTTTGTTTTTGTTCTGTTTCAGCTGTTTTAATGGCCCTTGGGTCGTTATCAATATGGCATGGAAGGCTCATCATGAATGGTGAAACAAGTATCGAGGCTCACATAAATTGTGCGGAAACGAAGCGCCTTGCAGCAGAAAATAGGGTTGGTTTTGTTATTCATATTTGATTGCATGGTCCTCCCTAAAGTTTAGAATTGGCTTAACAACCATAGCTGGAAAAGCAGGTTGAAATTAAAATATGGCATAATTTTATCACAGGTGTGATATCTGGTGTATCTGCGAAAGCAATAATTCAAGCTGAATAGTACGAGGTGTGATAAAAAAATAACGGGAATTTCCGTTTTCCTTAAAGGATATTTATTTATTAATCAATATCAATTTTGTCCCCTCCAAAGTAATCCCCCAAGGTAATAAAGGTTTTGGAAGCGCTTATGGAACTCGCTTTTCGGTATAGAGTTCAGCTCCTTCAGCGATTCTGTTTCCATCTCATCAGTAGTGGAAAAACGTCTCCCCTTCATGGTTCTCTTCCGCCTTGGGAATAGAAAGAAGTCACACTAGGCCATGTCCGGCGAATACGTTGGCTGAGGAAAAATAACGGTTTGTTTTTTTACCAAAAAATCGCGAATACGCAGTGAGGTGTGAGCGGGAGTATTATCGTGGTGCAATTTCCATGAGTTTTTTTGCCACAACTCTGGTCGTTTTCGTCGGATTGCTTCACGCAAACGGCGCATAACTTCCAGGTAGTATTCCTTATAGACCGTACGACCATGTGGCAGAAACTCGTGATGCGAAAAAATCGTAATTATTAAGCCCGCAAAATTTAAAAATTCCCTTTATTTTTTTATCACTCCTCATGTTACAGGACTATAAAAAACATTGTTATGTTGTTTTACTTTTTTGATTGAGGAAAAATTAACTACTGTGGAAGTAATTGAACAGAAGTCACTTGATATAATAATTAAAACTTTTTAATATTCTACACTGTTTTATTATAAGTACAAGCCTGACCGGTTTCAATGTTCACACATCATCACCAGAGGCCAAAATGGCAATTTTGGCCTCTGGTGATGATGTGTTTACATTGAGACCAGTTAGGCTTGTACTATTAATGAAAACAGTGTGGAATATTACAAAGTTGTAATTATTATATCATGTCGAAATTCCACAAAGTCAACCCTTCAACCATATTGTTATAGAAGTCCCTTTTTTACTTCAAAGAAACTTATTTCTACATAATGCTATTGATCAATGACATGCCACTTTGAAAATTGGAAAATGGAAGTGTTTCCAATGCTATGTGCATCATTGTTTTTCTCCAGAGTTATAAAACGTTGTAACATATCTTTTTTTTAGAAAGTGTAAACATTTACTTTCTACTTTATTAACACTTTGAGTGCCGGCCTCTAATTAGCATAGCATTGTGCAAAAACCAGCCAATTTTGCTGAAGTTTAACAATTTTTACACTTAATTGAGCGAAATAAGCTTCATGTCGAATTTCATTTTTCATAAACGTATAAACTTTATTCTTAAATTTGGAATAATTCTAAAAAATATTAAAAAAAAAATTTAAAATGGTCGCATGACAGGAAATATTTTGTTTTTACAAATTGAAAAAATTGAAACAATTTAAAAAGTATTTTCATATGCATTATATAAGTTCTTATTCTAAAAAAATATGGAATATTTGATATAAAAATGTTTCCCTACAGTTGTTACTGAATAATACAATTGAAAATCAGGTTCTGAAATTTTAATGTGCATGGCATAGCTGAAAACCTGAAACACAGAAACCCACTTTACACACACAGACGGCATTGAAATGTAGTGTCCTTTCTTACGGCTTTTCCTGTCCCTTTTTCTCCTCTCTCCCTGCACAAACTTAACACTTTTTTTGAGCTTTTCTTTTTCCTTGTGGAATGGGGATTCTTTCAAGAAAATGTTTTCCTGGTAATCGTGACAGTTGGCCTCCACTGGAACTAGGTAATTCCTCTGGATCTTCTTCAAATACTGCCAAGTCACTGGACAGACCCTGAATGAATTCTGTCATTGAGGCATTTTTCCCCATTACATTGTTGTACATGACACAAGCATTCAATACACACATCAACAGAATGTGAAACGCTACTGTCTCAAAAAACAGGGCTGGTATAGTATCTGTCTGTAAACACTGTATGGCCTTTCCCAGCTAAGGTATCCAACAGCCTGATAACAATATTTTTGACAATGTTTTCTTGCCTACAAAATATTTCCAAATTCCATATGTAACCAGAATCAGATTCTGATAACATACATATACTGCTTTATGCCATATCTACTTGGTTTATGAGGCATATACTGTTTGAAGGTAAGTCTTCCTCGAAATGCATGCATGCCCTCATCAATGATATCTTCCGAGGGATAATATGCAAGTTTGAAACGTTGGCAAATCGTTTCAATCATCTTTGTGCAAGGGATTAAAACCAGGCTTGCTTCTTTTCTTCATGAGGCTGTTGCCGTTGAGGTGGAGGTGGTAGTTAGCTAGTATTGACAGGAATCTGTTTCTACTCATTAAATTTGGGCAAAAGTTACAAGATATCACTCGCTTTGTGCTTCAATGATCGGTCAGTGCAGGTCTTTCACTGATACTCATTGAGATTTCGTTCATTCTCCTTTTCATTTGAATCTTTTGCCTAGCATACACATTTGTCTGCTGTTTGATATGGCTGAAGAAATCTTGATCAACGAAATAATAAAAAATTAACTAAGCGACTGTTTTCATAGAGCTCCGTTTCCTTAGTTATACCTGACAGGTCTGTGAAAATGGGAATGTTTGGCACATGGTCAACATCACTCCATTCAGCCTGATTCTTCCTTCTGTCATTCCTCTCCTACCTCTTGCCTCTCGGACCCTTACGCGACCGCGAATGGGCACCGATGCTGACGCAACATCAGCGATCCTATCTACTGATACCTTGTTCACCGCTATCGCCTTCATAACAGTTGAGAAAAAGAGATCGCAAGTCGCTTTTCATTTGCTTTCCCAGTTATTCTTTCCGGTTTACTGCGATTTACTCACCTCAGAGGACTAGTAGAAATTTCCTTACAAGTTACAAGGACTTGTAATTTACAAGTCTGTTTGAGAAACAGAATGTATCGTAACCATGAAAACACTTGTGAGTAAATACTTGTAACTTGTGAAATGGACTTGTAACTTGTGAACTTGTAATTAGTAGACTTGAATGTTTGAGAAAAAGAATTTCACAAGTTACAAGTGAATAGACTTGCAACTTGTGGACTTGTAGCTTTGAGAAACAGGCTTCTGGTGCACTTGCGTTGTCATTGCTACTGGATTATGTTAGAACCATATGAACCTATGTTTTGAGACTGTCTGTACAGTATTAATTTCGCAAATATATGTGGCTTTGAGAAAACGAAAGACAGAAGGAGCAAGGCATTCCAAGTAATAATCATCGTGGTTGTACCTTACTAGAAACAGGATTATCTGAAGGATCTCAGAAATCTGGACCCTCATCACTATCATCATCATCTTCACGACTTTCTGACCAGTCACGGTAAAGTTCTTCCAATATATCATTATCACACAAACTATCATTTGCCATGCTGAACACAGTAAAAATCACTCATGAGAGTCTCTCAACAGAGGACACCAGACTCACTACTGGAACACGTGAAGGATGGTGCGTTACAACAAGGAACTGCCGGTAGGCACTTAAATCATGACGTGATCAAGACCAAAAATTGGATGCTTATTCCATCTGGTGGATGTTTTTCACAATTACAGCACTAGTGAGCAGCATATTTGCAAAGACCACAGGCATAATATTACGGCTTAGGGTATTCGAAACCGTCTAAATAGTAGGACGTGATAATACATCCTTGGCAGACTTCAAAAAGTTTACCTGGACGTAATATTACATCCATGGTACGCAAAGTGTTAAGTCTTGAATTTATACAAAGGACACGGTTGTAGGCTTGATCTTGTGGAAGTTGTCCATTGCTTGAATTTATAGTTTTGTCTTTTTTATATATATTTATTATTTAAATTTTTAATTTTTATGATCTTTATTTTCTTACTTAAACTGGTACAACATAAAAAAAGAGTATACCTAAATTAAAATTTAATAAACCAAAATAAAAAGGTATTACAAGTCAACAAAACAAAGAAGTAAACGAAAAACAGGTGAAAAATAATAAGGTAAATAATTAGATCTTCTAGGACAAGTTTGTTCCTTTATTAAATAGCTTAATTGCATCAGAAAATGGTTGGACTACACCACAATAACCAACCTATAGCTCAGAACTGTGATACATAGTTTGGTTTTATTTAAAATCTTTTTAAAAAATGTGTTTGAAAATGACACATTAATGAAGTTTATGGCACTCAAACATTAAGCATAGGAACAAAATTTTTCGTCTATAAAAACAGACCACCTACCGTGTATTTATTTTAATCACAATGTGGTTCATTATCTTAACATTTTCATTGTCGGATGATTTAAGAGTCTGGAATGCCTTTACTAACTTTTTTAATTTTAAAAACAAGTACTCATTGGATAATTTCCTTTTGTCAGGTCTACAGAAACCCGTACAACTTTGGTCCAAGGAAAAATTGGCGGCTGTTTCTCGGTCTCGTTGGTGGCAGGTATGACCATATCACTCCACCCTCTCCTCAGATGAATTCTTACCGATGTTTTATGAATTTTTCAAATTTTTTAACTACATACCACTTTACTTTGTGCTGGCAATCATAAACTGTGCATGTTAATTTTATAAAAATTTCTGTCTTTGTTGTGATACAGAACATGGTTGCATTTAATAATCCCATCAGCCCACAAGCCTATGGGAAATGGTCTAACGTGGCCCACTATTCACTCGGAAGAAAGTGAGGAAGAGTTGATTCAGGTTGGAAGCAATGAATGCAAAGGTGGATGGACGTCAAAGAACTTCAAGCAGCCCTAGGAAACATTATGCAGTGTGTGACGGGTCTGTTTTGTCAAGTGCAGTTTGGATATTTGTATTAAAAATGCCTTGTGTATTGTCCGATCTCCATGGTAATTGACGTCCTACTTGGGGAGTAAGTGCGTCTGACTTATTGCAGAGAGTTTCTGGTGAAACCAACAGAATTTACAAATGGTGCCGTTAGTCAGAATCCTATCATCTTGATTGATCACCATACTTTAACTGCAGTCATGATGATGCATGGAGTATATATTATTTCAATTTTTTATATCTATTTATTGTGGTTGAATGAGTGCCAGTGTGATCATATTGAGGATGACTTTTGTGTTCAGAAAGTGGATTCTGAACTTCATGGTATAAATGTGGTAAATTGTGGATTCGTAAATGTGGTATACTTTACAAAAAATATGGTATATATTGTATTATCAGTTTTTGGTTTATCAGGTTAACTGCCAAATCATTCTTCACGTTAAAGATAGTTATTGTCATAGTTTGTTAAGTATACTCTTTGATACTGTAAGTTTTTTTTGCACTTACTTTATTAAACACAAGTTTGCAGTGAATTAGTATTTAACTTCAGTATTCTGAATTTTTTGTTTCTACATATTTTCAATCAGAGACGGTAGTATTAATATCAGCAATATTTTTTTGTGTAGTTTTGTTTGCTCAGAAATGTTTCTTTCAGATGGAGGTGAAATAAATTTAAGAGGGACTTTTGCATTTCCCTTTTATGTGATTATCATTATGGCACATTTTCTAAATCCCTGCTCTCTGTTGACCAATGTTTTTGTTTATAGCACCCAAGTGTGGAAATCGGTGTTGAAAAAATAATAATTTGACTTGATCAGTATTTGAACCTGGGTCTCACCATTGCTGGTTAAGTGTGATTATCCAGTTACACCACCAAGCCCTCGGCAGTCTGAGTGTAATACCTAACGCCTACTTGCTCACTCCTTGGGCTAATTGGGATTATTTGTATTGAATTTCCACACTTAATGTTTTACCTTTGCGCCCATGCGTGTTACTGGGTGCCACGTCATTTATGCAAGTTTTGTGATGAACATGGTGATTTTACGTCTCCGCATGTGCATAGTCCGTTGATCCCCTTTTCATATTGACCGCGCACTTGTTCTTGGTCGTGAAATACCATTTTAAAGCCATGTGAAGGCTCACAAAGTTTTTTTTTCATTTGACTTACGTCCATCCTGTTGGCCAATGGGACCAATGATTCTGGCCATATGATTAGAGGGGGGCTACTCTGACCTCGTAATTCCACGACCACGTGACCACGTAATTTACGAAAATTATGTCGGTAATTTTCGTAAATTACGTGGTATTTTTCGTACTTTACCGTGCTCCTTGAAAATTACTGTAATTTTCTAGATAGTTCACCTATAATGTTTGAGATAATTTTTCATACAGATAAATTCCCAAAAAGTTCTTTGAACCCAAGTTTACATTTCTTGCGTGTTTAATAATAAATTGAGGCATGTACAATTCATTTTTGGAATATTTTACTTAAATTATAACATTATAAGATTAATGCATTAGAATATTCTTCTTGAAAATTTCTCATACTTTGACAAAAGAAAGCCAGATTGCGTGTTGCTGCCGTAGTTCTTTTTACAATTTTAAATATTTCTAATAGATTAATGTTGTATTAGGTATGGTTTAAACATCGTTATTCCGTTCCTATTGCTATTGGGTTTCTTATTTAACCATACATTTGCTGTTAAAGCTTAAGACTAAAAAATACTGAAAAATTACCTGTAATTTACCACGTGGTAATTTACCTCAGATGAAAATTACGGTTATTTTCCCGCCTCTAGTCATATGATGAAATGACTCTCAGACTTCGTCCATATAAAGTGGATACATTACATTGCTGCAGAGCTCAGGTGTAGAAAGGGGGCAGTAGTTATGGCTGATCTTACTTCTGTCTTTCTTCCAGCCAAAGGCGGTCAATCTGTACTCTACATATGTACAGCTGTACATGAAAAAAATGACTATTAGTTTGTCTGGAGACGGTGACTAATTTAGGTGTGCTTCAGGAGTGCATTGACATTTTACCAAATTGGCATTAGTTTTCACCTGAAGTTCACTATATTTTGTGGTTCACTCTCTCCAGTGGCGTACGCAGGGGGGGGGGTTAATTAATATTTATGTGCATCATTATAAAATGATATTAAGATTATTATTCAATATAACAATAATTAAATTAACATTCTCTTTTCGTTTAGACAATTCAACTATATTTTTCAGCCCAATAAGCTAAATTCTAAACGCTAGTTCAGGGAAACGAGCTAAAACAAATTCAGGTAAACATGTTTTTGGGGGGGTTTAAACCCTAAACCACCCCCTCCCACCACTACTCTGTGCGTCCATATGGCACTGACTCTCTCATGCAAGGCGCATATTACAATGATGAAAAAGTTGATGAAGAATTCAATACTCACTTCCAAAAATTTCTAAAACTGTGAGGTGAGCTCAGCAGTGGTCATGATGTTGTCATCTATTGTGACAAATCAATAGAGCAGTTGCTCCTCAGCACTATATGGATGCTATCGCGATAGTCGTGAAAGTTTAAATGGTACTCGGAACGGGAGGAAGGGAAACGATGGCGTGAGACTTCTTCAATCCGCTTTTCTTCGATGGTGGTCAACGTTGATGCCCTTAATCACGGAAGAAAGTCTTTTTCTCTTTTGCATAATGGTACACACATTTTTATTCCAATGGGATCACCAAACTATAACTCACCCAAGTAAAGCCAGCAAACAAACGAACAAAAAGCATTCGAACCCACTTCAAGTAAAATATCCAGCCCCAGAAACCCACTCAACTCAATTTAAAAGACCTTGGAAGTGACTGCCCAGGCTCAAAATTATAGTGGCATGCAAATGGTTTCTGTAACATGAAAACAAAAGCCGTTAAAGCTAAAAGTCTGTACACCTTAAGCTGACACTACTTTTAATTTATTTCCTCTAAGTATTTCTTTAATTATAATGGTGTACAACTGATCAATTTCCAGTTTATGCCTGACCGTACATTCACTAAATTGAATACTTGAATTGAAAAACGGCTACTATCACCAGTGTTGTTATGGAAGTAATGCTGGCATTGTTTCTATTTCAGGTTTTCTATATGATTGTTATTAATAAATATATGTGATGTATTTAATTCATTTGTACCTCAAGGAGGCCAGTCTTAGCCAGTAATGTATCATGGAAGAAATATTCCAATGGAGATACTTTGGCCAACTTGGTTACCATGTTTACGGACAGATGAGTGTGAATGAAGAAGTTGTGGTGACTGTATGGGCCATTTTACACAATGTTTAGGTCAGCACTGAATCCAGTACTCTAATCAGCGCCGAAAACTCAGAATCAAATTCGATGCATCGGAGGCTGTGTTTACACGATACTGATTTCAGTACGCAGTGGTGTTATCAGGGCATTTGCTGAACTGTGCAATGTAAATAAACTTTACCATATTGTTTTGTCATATATTTAAGCAAAGTCATTTCATTGGGGAATGATTTTACTGTTTTCAACAATTCTGAGTAAGTCTTCGAGATATTATTTTGGCCTTGTTATTTTGGTAGATTCCAGCAATGCCACTGGTATTCTCTCGAAACGATCGACTTGCCTGTGATTGGTATTTGGATCCAAGAATCGGATGGAAAATAAGTATCGTAGTTATGGGTCGTGCATAAACTATGTTACTGTTTTCGGTGATTTTTTGACTGCCTCCCCCCCTTCGTTGACAACTGTAGTATTTTTCCCAACCCCTCCCCCGTGACATGTAACGTAGTCTCTACAAATGAAACTTGCAATTCAAAAATATTTTTTCATTTATTGAGTAAGTTTATTTTTAGGGATAGGTTGAAATTAGACAAATAAAGTAGCCGAACTAGATATAATAGCACTATCTAATCTCTATTGGAACAAGTAATATATTTATTTTTAAATTCTTAAAATCAACCATGAATCACGGTGCAAAGTGCTGTGCTCATCTACTTCAAGTTCTCTATCCCCTCCTCACATTTCTGACTGCTGCCTTGAAAAGTGTTGTCACGAGGTCGATATTAAACCAGCGAGAAGGTTAAAATACGAGCAATTTGTTGGTTTTGAAGACTTGCAACATTGTAGAGGCAATGGTTCTGTTGCATTGAGTTAAAGTAGAAGCTTGGGATGTAAGAAACACCCCACGTGCCCTTCCTTATGTTTAACTCTGTAGTATTGTCAGATGCGACGTTGACAAGTAAGAAACGTAAACAACAGCATAGTAGCAGCCAAGTTACTTTTAAGTGAATCCCCCTCGTTACCCGCCGTAGGTTTTTAGGCGACCCCCCTCCCCCCCTAAGTTGGTATCGTAGTTTATGCACGACCTCTTTATGTTTTCAGTACTGATAATCAAATTAGATTCCGTAATCGGATGTGATCACACCCTTTATACAGTACAATTTGAAGCAAGCTGAGTTATGTTCGATTTTCATACCTACTGAAATAATTATCTTGTAAAACGGCCTTAAGAGATTCTATTTCATCCTTCAAGTTTCCCTTGTTAGACCTTCGTTAGACTTGTGTAGAAAATTTGTGGAAGTGGATTGTTAATAGAGGTGGGCCACTGAAAATTACCACGGTAATTTTCGTAAATTACCGCGGTATTTTACGTTATTTACCGCGCCCCTTGAAAATTACCGTAATTTTCTAGATAATTCACCCATGTTTGAGATAATTTTTCATACAGATAAATTCCCAACATGTTCTTTTAACCCAAGTTCACATTTCCTACGTGTTTAACTATAAATTGAGGCATGTACAACTCATTTTTGGAATATTTTAATTAAATTGTAACATTATAAGAGTAATGCATTAGAATATTCTTCTTAAAAATTTCTCATACTTTGACAAAAGAAAGCCAGATTGCGTGTTGCTGCCGTAGTTCTTTTTACAATTTAAAATATTTCTAATACATTAATGTTGTATAAGGTATGGTTTATACATGGTTATCCCCTTCCTATTGCTATTGGCTTTCTTATTTAATCATATATTTGCTATTAAATGCTTAAAACTAAAAAATACTGGAAAATTACGGTAATTTTAAAAAATTACCGTAATTTACCACGTGGTAATTGGCCTCAGATGAAAATTAAGGTAATTTCCCCATCCCTAATTGTTATGCATTGAGAAGTGGTCTGGATGTGGGTTGGTGAGTTCTCGGCACGGACATTCAATTTGGCGCATTCCTCACCTCGATGATGATAACCTTGCTGACAGAAACTCGATTATTGGAGGTCTTTTTATGTGATACTGTACTGACCTCAGGAATAAGCACCTCATGGTACGTGGTAGTCAGTAGCTTACTTGTCATTTCATTCATGTGGTATGTGGCATAACTTTGTCGTGAATGCTGGCCACTGAAGGTTGAGTTGCTGAGGCGTGGATGTTCTTTCTGAGGTTGCGGTTGAAACCACTTTAGTGGAGAGTCTGTTTCCTCTTTTGTTGCTTTCTTTGTTCGTTTGTTTTACCACAAATTGAACAATGGCTTCATGCACTGACTTGTAAATGTACTTTTGAGGACAATGCCTCTATTACTGCAGGATTAAAAGTATTATGTATGAAAAAATGGAAAATGAAGCAGTATTTATTTTCCTTGAGTGTTTGTGTTATAAAATAGAGGTCTTGTTGGAATGAATCATTCAAATATATATATCCCAGTACTATTTTGCCCTCCTTTCACTGCGCTACATCCACCAGAATGGCTAATGTGTATTTAATTTATCCCGTGTATGTTTTGCTTACAAGTGAAACCCATATCCATCCAGTACATATTTGGTTTTTCATAGGATCGCTATTCCTTTTTAGATGCACATCCACTCGTTTTCTGTTCGGACAGGTGGATTATTTTACAAACATTGATATCAATTTGGATTCCATTCTGGGTATCGTCTTATATAGTTCTATCAATTTTGCATCCGGAATTGTTGTCAAATTTCCCATCCTTCGAAACAATGTACTACCATGGCCGATATGTCCTTATGGCTAGTGGAAACTTATTTTGCCTTGACTGGATGAAGTTTGAAGTATTTTACATAGTTATATCTTAATAAGAATAACGAAAAACACTACAAATACGGATTATGGTATTCAGTTAAACATTTGAAGTCTGTCATTCCCTGTGAATACCAATGATATTCTTGCTCAATCGTATGTAATATTTGAATTGAAAAAAATTAGCTAAGATCTTTCGCTCAGGGTAAAATATTGTTTTGCTGACTAATGTTTGCAAATATGTTCTACATTAAACTATCTCGTAGAGATTATAAAATAGTACCTATATTAAATACTAGATAATGAATAAATGCAAAAGGTAAAAAAAAATTGACTTGATCAGCTTCGTTGTCTCGTGTGTGACTTCGTGGAATTTGCTTAGCATTGTAAATGATTATTATAACTGAAATGTGAATGTGCAGCGACTTATATTGGCCAGACAGGACGGAAGTTTAGAGAACACATTAAAAACATGAAGCATGTGCTAGAAATAAGGACCCATCATCTCTCTTCGTTAAACATTTACTTGACGAAAAACACCAAAGTGACTGAACTGGAGATCCTGCATCTAGAAAAGAAAATTCCGAGGCTGGACGCATTGGAGCAAATGGAAATTTTGAAAAGTGTCTGTTGAAACGAAATGATCGTTAACGAATTGTTTTACACCTCTCACTCCCCCCTTCTTGATCTTCCCCCCTTCTACACTTAGGCTCTGTATGGGGGGCATCTCCGCACCCAATCTCATCTCTCCCACCGAGGCTGGAGTCGAGTGTAGTCACAGAGTTATCTCTGGAGCTGCTCCCACTTCACCCGTACGCTTGCAAAACCCTCCCCCCCATCCCCATGCCTTCTTGATTTCTTCGTCATCTTCAAGACCTCCCGTCTCCCTCTCCCTAAACTCCACAAAACAAACCATTACCCCCCACCTACTGCCTCCCTCCTACCTCCCAACCCATCCCAAAGTTTTAACGGCCAATTCCCTACTCCTCCCTCCCCACCCTAACCTCCCCCAACTTTGAGTGACTATATATTCTTGGTCTTCTGCTTCTAATGTACCTGATGATGACAAGCTTCGTCGAAACCTAGGTCGTCTTATTTAAATAAATCTATGTGGAAAAACTAGGTTATACCATAGAGTAATTTATCATTTTCAATTACTTGATTAGCTAAATAAGGCACATCACATCAAAAGTAGGCAAAAAATAAAATAGCAAAGTTTCTTTTAATGAAAATTGTTATCACACTGCGGGAATTATTAAAGATGGAAAAATTTATTCTCAAGGATACGCAAGGATCTAATACTTACCAGCAGTAAACATTTTTTATGTCAAGTAAATTTTTGTTTTAGTAAATATTATTTTTTATGCATTCTACGTAGAGCTTTTGAAAAAACGCAAAATTCTCTCCTTTCCCCCAAACTTAATCCATACAATCTATCGTTCTGGCATGAAACTGCGAATCGGGTGGAAAATACTCTTTAATTATACTTGCATCTGAGGAAGGATCACATGGCCTAGGATAGGAATTTCAAATCCCTTGCAGGGGCCTACGATTCCGTTCGCCTTATTTTTATGCCCAGCATCTCTTTGAAAGAGATATTGAATAGGGACAATAAAGGAAGAGGTGTTTAGTCACTGCCCAGTAAGCACAAAATGTTGCAGCAACGTTGCAGAAAGGTTGCACGAGGTTACAGAGGTTGCAGATGCATTAAGGACTCTCTGCAACGTTGCAGAAAGGTTGCACGAGGTTGCATATGCATTCAGGTCTCTTTGAAACGTTGCAGAAAGGTTGCCCGAGGTTGCAGATGCATTAAGGTCTCTCTGCAACGTTGCAGAAATGTTGCCCGAGGTTGCAGATGCATTAAGGTCTCTCTGCAACGTTGCAGAAAGGTTGCACGAAGTTGCATATGCATTCAGGTCTCTTTGCAACGTTGCAGAAAGGTTGCACGAGGTTGCAGATGCATTAAGGTCTCTCTGCAACGTTGCAGAAAGGTTGCACGAGGTTGCAGATGCATTCAGGTCTCTTTGCAGCGTTGCAGGAAGGTTGCACGAGGTTGCAGATGCTTAGTGTTATTATTTAACAGTTTATTATGGAACAAAAGAGGTTTTGTTTTCTCTTATAACTCAACAGTGAAACTCAACAATAATAGTTACAACAACACAACGGTTTGTACTAGCGTGGAGAGCGACCAGCAGTTGGTTGAGATGTGTCTTCCGCTGACTTCCGCCCGACACTCAGCATGGCGGAGGTTGTGCCAGCGCGGTGCTCGACAGTTGGTACAGTGCCGTGGGGCGCCAATGCCACGCCGGTGCGGCCGTAGTGTCCGTGCAGTAATTGAGACACGTATGGCACCTGTGAAGCATTTTTACAAAATTAATTTGATTCTAGTCAACTCCAGAGGGCAAAACTCATTTCCGATCTTAGAAAGGTTTACGTTTACTAGTCGTGGAAGATACATTCCATTATCTTCTTGTGTGGACCATGCACGCGGTGAAATAATTGATGTGAATGCGAATGAACATTTAATGGTTCGTTCTCGGTTTCATGTAAGGTTTTGCCGCGACTAATATTTGTGTAATTTCGAGGGCCTCGTGTGCAAAAACTATAAGGATTACGGAATATATAAAACTATGAATGGATAGCCCGTTTCGTCAACTACCGGAAGTAGTTTGTCGAAGCGGAGGGGGGGTTGCGAGGTGACGTCACAGTGCTGCGCGTGGGGGTCTAAATTTGGGCTTGTGTTGGGCATGGCGTGAGCTCAGTTCAGTTGTATCTCCGGAACGAGTCGGTCGATTTTAGTGATCGAGATGTCTACGAAGAGATGACAACGTGAGTAAGACGTTAATAACACAAGAAATATAAAATTAATATTGAAAAGAAGAAAATATTAGTTACCATCGACCAATTGTTCATAGGTTAGCCATTTGTACTAATGATTTCGATGAATAAATGTTATTTATGTATAGCGCAATTTTCTTTCTTTCATTTCAACTTTCTTTCTGACAAACAAAACAAAAGAATCTCCCAATGACGAGAGTAACTTGTACGTAATTTCGCATTCACGAAATAAAGATCCGACGGGAGTTTCAAGAATATTCCCTGTATTCTTCATGGAACTTGCCTGCGTTATAACTTGGTAATTCATCGTCCATGAACACGTTCGTAATAGCTGGAACATTGGTTTTTCTCTAAACGACTCCGAATTAAAGTTCCATATATAGGTACCTCATCGCTTAACTTGTGGGTAGTTTTTAACATGTCGTCGCAAGTAGATGGATAATTGCCCTGTAAACACAAAATGCTGCTGAAGTGCGGCAGCAGCGCAACGTCACAGCGCTGCAGCCGATGCGGACGCGCTGCTGCAGCATGCCCAATACCTTCAAATTTCCGATATTCCCGTGTCAGCAGCGCTACATAGGCACTGCAGCAGCGCTATTGAAGCACGTGTACAGCGCTGCAGTAACGCTTTCATCACGCTGTGGCAACACCTTCGTTATAATTTTTAATGCATTCCAAATGCCTTATTATTTATGAACTCCAGGCGAACTTCCCACTACCTCTAACCTGACGAGCCACAGCCCCAAAAACATAATAGGTACTCGACCTGCTCGCCCTCTTCTTCAAAGTTTAAAAGGAAACTATAATTAAATATGTCCTAAAGGAATTAAAAATCATAACAGCACGTAGAATTATCCGTTACCTCGTAACGAAAACCGCTCAAGTGTTTATTTCTAGAGAAGATACACTCAAAAGAAGACCAACTCAGCCCGGCATAACTTCACGAGATATACACAGTAGTGTATCCAATGCATTTCATTGAGTCCCCCACGGCTGTGTATGTCGAGAGCCAAAGATATGTACTTTTTAATGGCTTATCATGAAACCTACGATGACATATATTGTGCCTTGTGATAAAGCTGAACTTTCTAAAATAATTACGTGATAAAAACTGCTCACTAGAAGTTACACTTTGCGCAGCAACAATCTACAGTTCATCTGAGATATCAACGGTAGTCAGCGCCATCTCTTATTCAATTGTACAACCCATTCCATTCAAACTAGGCGCGCAATGTATCGTGGCTGTCTGCATATGATGTAGCTTCTAATGCGAGCGCGAGCCCTATGAATAATGCTTTTATCCGACCAATTGTGGAAATTGGAACTGACACCGATAAATACGGCAGGCTCATAAAACTACGTGTTCCAGTCTGAGAACTTCATTTCGCACTCTACATTAATAGTTATCTTTTCAACTTATTTTAAATTATCTCGATACATATGATAAAACAGGTGCCTGAAATTATACTATCACTAACAATTCAACCTACTCATAGCTTAGTGTTAAGGGAGGGGTGAAAGAACCGAGGTTCTTTCGGCGGTGGCTTCATGCTCCACGAACATGCTTTGGTAGCGCATCAGCAGCGTGTTGCTGGCATTCATCACACATACACTGTTGATGCGCTGCAGCAGCACGTTTTGGCAGCGCGCTCCGAAATATCGCTGCAGAGACGCTGTGGCAGCGCTTCCTTCAATGCGAGTTGCGCGCGCAACCTTGACATCCTTGTGCAGCTTTCAGTGTTTACAGGGTGGTTTGGGCTAAAAAACAGAGAGGTGGAGGGTAATACTTGTGTTTGCCCTCGTCTTAGTGATATCGATGTTTACCTTTTTCTCTGTTAAACTTTTCATGGTGAGTTCGTGTCGGGCAACCGGTGTCACGACGGTAACCCCTGGGGGGGTTATTCTGTAATTTCACCTCACGGAACATGACGTCACGGATCGCTCCTTATATGGAGAATATTGCCGAAAGTGGAGTTGTAAACCGCAGCCGCTAGACAGCGATACCAACGACCCGTTCATTTCGTCCGAAAATGATTCATTTCCAGTTCTCTCGGCCGTCGAATTGGGCTTCAAATTAGTATGTACTTCGAGAGCGGAATAGTTTAAATGAATAGTTCATTTGAGTTGGTGCTCTTCCGAAAGAGCTGTTTCGGAAGTGGGATCACAGAACAACCCCTGCAGGTCATTTCCTTGACTCACCAGCTCTTTCCCGTAACTCACTGGCTCTTTCGGATTCTTGATCCGTATCTTTCGACTCTTGATCCGTTTCATTTGGCTCCGCCTTTCATCAGTTCCATCTCACCTGTCGTAAGGAACTTGAAATGGAGCCACCATGGGATCTTGGCCGATATCGTGACCCGATCATTAAGAGAGCGAAACGGGTCTCCCGCCTTCCCTCAAAGAGTAGTCATTACAAAGCTGAGATTACAAAATAACTCCCCCTTGTCTTCGGTCAGACAGTAAGATATAACCTCAGCTCTAGGAGCACGTAATACCTACGTCTCCGAATTACAAATATCTCCCTGTTTCTTAACCTGTTAGGCAAAGGTCAGTAGTAGATATTAGACGCGTTAGGAATTCAGTGAGGGGTTCAATTCAGAATGTAGACCGCCATGGTTTCCTGGTTGATCCCGCGTTGGTCCATCTGGCCAGACGATGACTTCGCTGGCGTTGTGGTCAGCATCTTCAGGTCCGAAGAACTGTTCAGGTCTTCGGAATTGAAGATGCTGATTGCAACTCCGGGGAACTGTCGCCTAGCCAGATGGACCAACGCGTGAGACACCTGAAAATCTCGGTGTCATCTGCACATCACCGCGGAAGCCTTAGCATCAATACGGAATATGAAAATTATTCATAATAAATCCGGAGAAGCGAGATCTTCTGGAACGAAGAAGACAAGATTTAGCAAAAAGGTGGGAGAGCTAAGAGAGATGATCTACATAAGATTTCTTACATGGGAACATCATTCAAAAACTCATGGTTTGTTTGTACTACCGTCAATCTGAATATCTCATTTAGAAGTTAACTGGCTTATATTAATTGTATTACGAAAATCAGTGAAGTGCATTGAGGAATATTAAAAAAAAAGTCTTGTGAATGAAGTGAAATAGTCTTTCCAGCATTAGGTATTTCCTGAGAAACATGGTGGACGTACTTTCACGCCACTAATAATATCGCCTTAATTTAAAAATGGTTGAATTTTCGGTTGTTAATTCCCAGAAAGGAAACAGTTGCGATAGCTTATACATGCACCTGCATGCGAATGAAAAAAATTCAAGTGTTTTTTTTACTCACGTGGTAGGTTGCAGTGTTTGCCAAAATAGGATTCCAACTTTACACTTCACAGGTACAGATTTTGTGAAACACTTTCTTGTCATTCCGCTGAAGTATATGCTGCCAATGACGTTGGCGTTGTAGGAGCCAATGCTCTTCAAGCACTTGAAAAGCGTATCCTCACACGTGCAGTCACTCCTGCCGAAATAAATGCCATGTAGAAAGGTCAAGTATTAATATAGTGGAGTAAATTATAGAATGGGAAAATATTTAAAGGCTAAACGCCAAGTGTAATCTTCTGTGGTGAAGAAGGTACGCACATGCACACGGATATCCAACTGTGATCTCACACACAGCCACAGGATCTTTTGTTTATTAATGATCGTCATGATTTTTAAATTGATTTTAAGTCCTTGTTTTAGTTTTGTTTAATTAAACCACTAACAATTCTCTTTTCTTACACGTGTGGAATAACAGCAGAATTGGAACCCAACCTCGGGGAAAATATACATGTTTCGAGTGATTAGTTGACATTCCGTGTGATCAACCAAACCGTAAAACGAAACGAGCATTTTTAAAATAAAAAAAATCTTTAATTTGTCACTGGAAATGAGTGATATTCGCCTGCGTGATAGTGCTTCAACGACTTCGTTCCGTAAGAACTGTAGCATTGCGATGATTAACTTTTTAGGGGGCGATTCTCTAAACGGATTAAGGCCGACACACACCGAATGCTATGCTAAGCGCGCTACCAGCTTTCGCCGCGTGTCCGCGATCCCGTATACCGATTTTACACTCTCCGTTCACACCAAATGCAAACCATGCAAACCGATGCGAACTTCCCGAGCACTATGTCGCAGGGCATCGCTCGGCCAGTAGTTTCCTCTTCGATTAGATTTCTTGGCGCATGCGCAGTATCTATTGCGGTAAATGAGCGCTTTCGTCCCGCCAGCTCAAATTCATTTTTAACCTACTTACAACAGAGCTATTACAACTAAATTACGCACATTAGTTCTGCACACTATGCGCGTTGTAAAAATCTTTCATCATTGCAATCACGCCAATATTAACGGAATTGTCAAGTGTCAAACCTGAGAAGTGCGTTTTACGCTATCCGCCATCTTGGAAAAAGTAGAGTTTCACTTTACCTAAAAATTCCGCCATCTTGCTACATAGCACGGTACGGTTAGTTTCTGGTGTGTTCGCGCACATAGCGGGCGTCCGTTGCTAGAACAGTTCTCTCGCTTAGCATAGCATTCGGTGTGCGGCGGCCTTTACGCCTGCACTATACTCTGACGTAGACGAAGACGAGCCAGTCTCTGCCTCTCAACTGATGCACTGTTGGTTGGCGGACGTCTCTTAGAGCAGCAACATCGAGGCAAATACAAAACAATAGAAAGAGAATAAAACAACACGATCACAGAAATGAGAAAAAATTAACCTCAAATGCAAACGAAATGAGTAAACGCAATTGTTGATATATATATATATATATATATATATATATATATATATATATATATATATATATATATATATATATATATATATATATATATATTGTGACGGTTCCCGACTCTTACCCGCAAGCTGTGACCAATTAAAAGCCGGAACAAACGTCCACATATGAAATTTAGTTTTAAAATAATAAGGTCTCGCGAAAAAAAAACGGGGTTGGTGGGCTGGATGATTGGGTATTAACACATGAGGGGGAAAAAGGGAAGGTCATGGGGGGGTTCGGAATTATTTGGCTCCCGGGTAGCACTCACCCGAAACTAGGATGCACTGGTCCCGGCCTTCTTCTTTCATCGACTGGTGTGTGGCCTTCGTGACTGCGTAGACCTGAAGAGGAACTGCAAAGAAGTGCACTTTCCGGCGCTTCAATAGGTTTGCTTCCTCGTAGATCGGGAAATACTTGTACGGATTGACCGATATCTATATCGGACCCATGTACCATGCCTGATCCTGGCCCCGAAGCACGAAGAACGTCTCCTCTTCGGCCCACTGGTCACCACTCTGGCGAACACTCCTCATTGAGGAAAAAAAACGAAGAGAGCTTCCGCGACACCTGCGCGGTCTTTATATACTTTTCGGCGCCGGGTTCACATGATGAAAAGGGGGGGGGTATGGCGTAAGGCACGCCATATCCCGATACATGGTCAAATGAATCCCTCCAAACCACTCATAGCCGATGCACTTAACTGCGCGGCGAAGTGCTACACTCCAGAGCCAAGGAGTGGGGTGGGGGGGCGGTGACTGGGTAAATAGGGTGTGGTTGGGACGTAAATCTGTGACGGACTCGAGCCGTCACATAGCCCCTCCCTAAACTGTGGAGGCGATCTTTGCCTGAAAAGAGGGCTCCACAGTTTACCAAAATAAAAAAAAATAAAGCCCGCCTTGAGAAAACGGGTGCACCAAAATGAAATATGCGCGACCCGCGTAAACCCAAAATAAAACAAAACGAAACAAATTAAAAAAAAACACCAATACCGCGAAACCTATTCCAATATTGGTTCGTGGTAAAGTTTTAAATTGCCAAAATTATATATCCCGAGTTCCTTGTTGCTGGCATCCTCCAGATAGCAAGCATTAGGGCCTGATAATTTTGAAATCACAAAGGGTCCGGTGTCCAAATGGAACAACTTGCGACACAAATTAAGGCGCGCATCGGACACGCGAGGCGTTCCCACAAGCACGCGGTCACCAACCTGAAACGTAATTATTTTTCCTTTCCGATTAGCTTTGTGTTTACGGGGTTTCGCGGAGAATACTTGTCGATACTTCATCAGCGTAGCACCCTCCTGTTCGTGCATTAAAACTTTTATTGGATTCCTCTCTAGGTAATATGCCGCCATAATTGGCACGCACATTAACTCTCCCACTCCCGAGGCGCGGGAATCGTGCGACTCGGAAGCGTAAAGTTTCCCTGGGCGCCCTGTACCCACTCGTCCCCTGGGATACCCGCCGGAGATTTGACCTCGCCGTGACAAGCCTGCCCTTCGTTCAACCAAGGCGGACGAGAAGCATCCACTGGTTGCTGCGAATAATTATAGGGCTTTCCCGATCGTCTTTGGGTAGCTTCCACTTCCCTCTCGCGTATGCCTCCCCTCTCAATACTCGCGCATCCCACTTGTGGCGGACCTTGTTTTGGAACCGCACCCTTGTCTTGCGCCTTCGCCGGCCTGTCGACTTGCGGCGAGAATCTGCCCCATTTTCCCTCTATGGAGTTGACATTACCGCGAGAGAAAAAACCCCTACCGTCTTTCTCCCGTCTTCGGCTCTGTTCGTTTATCTGATCATATATCTTCAACAACTCGTACAACCTATCCAACGTCAACTCCCCAGCTGAGAAAAGATGGGTTTGCGTGGAAATAGGTAATTGTCGTACGATCATTCGCACTAGATGCCCCCCTTCAATGGGCGGATCACAATTCTCCGCAGCTGCTACCTTTTTTAAAGCATAGTCAAGCATGCTACCGGCGCTTTCCTCGGAATAAGTTCCCGTGCATACTTTCTCCCTATACACATCTCTAGTCCCCGCGTCCCAAAACATACTCAGGAACTTTCCCTTCAAAGTTTCAAAATCAAGAGATTCAAAATATTTCCCGCAAGCTTCTGCCCAAATGTTGGCTTTGCCTTTTAACATTTGCCTGAAAGAAACCACTTTATAACTCTCCGGGATAGCATTTATTCTAAAATATCTCTCGACCTCCCTTAAAAATGCGAGGGGATTGAAAGTCCCGTTCCCGGAAAAGGTAGGCGGGCTGATTGGAGCGGGCGAAATATACCCGGCTTCCCACGAGTTCCTCCGATCCACTTTGTGACGGTTCCCGACTCTTACCCGCAAGCTGTGACCAATTAAAAGCCGGAACAAACGTCCACATATGAAATTTAGTTTTAAAATAATAAGGTCTCGCGAAAAAAAAACGGGGTTGGTGGGCTGGATGATTGGGTATTAACACATGAGGGGGAAAAAGGGAAGGTCATGGGGGGGTTCGGAATTATTTGGCTCCCGGGTAGCACTCACCCGAAACTAGGATGCACTGGTCCCGGCCTTCTTCTTTCATCGACTGGTGTGTGGCCTTCGTGACTGCGTAGACCTGAAGAGGAACTGCAAAGAAGTGCACTTTCCGGCGCTTCAATAGGTTTGCTTCCTCGTAGATCGGGAAATACTTGTACGGATTGACCGATATCTATATCGGACCCATGTACCATGCCTGATCCTGGCCCCGAAGCACGAAGAACGTCTCCTCTTCGGCCCACTGGTCACCACTCTGGCGAACACTCCTCATTGAGGAAAAAAAACGAAGAGAGCTTCCGCGACACCTGCGCGGTCTTTATATACTTTTCGGCGCCGGGGTCACATGATGAAAAGGGGGGGGGGTATGGCGTAAGGCACGCCATATCCCGATACATGGTCAAATGAATCCCTCCAAACCACTCATAGCCGATGCACTTAACTGCGCGGCGAAGTGCTACACTCCAGAGCCAAGGAGTGGGGTGGGGGGGCGGTGACTGGGTAAATAGGGTGTGGTTGGGACGTAAATCTGTGACGGACTCGAGCCGTCACAATATATATATATATATATATATATATATATATATATATATATATAGTGACATACCGGTCGTATGTCCTTTATTTATTTTATGTTTACGTTTCGCGCGAGTTTGTTGGAGAGACGGCTCATGTCATGTTTTTGAATTACCGCTGTTGTATTTTGAGGTGCAGATGTTTGTGTTTGGTGTGAGAAAAAGGTGGCGTTGGTGGTCGACTGTAAAACAGATAAATACCTTGAACGAGGTATTTGTCGAGGCATTTTGTCATGGTGAAGGGCATTGAGTGGAGAACCTGCTTGAGGGCATCGGCGCAAGGCAAGGTGTTGGAGAGAAAAGGGTGACTGGCCTTCGTTCGGGAGTGCAACGCTGCGTTAGCTGGGGAGCGCGATCGTGAGCAAGCGGTCCGGCAAAACGTCGTGGAAGCCGTGCCGAGGAATCTGTCGAATTACCCATTGGAAACGAGTATCCACGCCGGGTGTCGACCTACAGCACGACTCATCCGTGGAAGTGACATCGTGCCGCTGCAGATACGCTGCTTATCCAAAGATTAAGTATCACGGGCACGTTCCCGCTCCCTTCCTCAATTCAGTAGTGATTGAGTGTTGCCTACTGTTTCTGTGTTTGTTTAGTGTATCACTGTTTTATTTATGCATGTGCATCGTCGCCGAGAGCGATTTTCTACCAAGACATTATATATATATATATATATATATTGTGACGGTACACTGTGAGACCGCCTTAGAATATATATATATATATATATATATATATATATATATATATATATATATATATATATATATATATATATATAAATGGTTCTACTAAAAAAAACTGCACGAGTGTATCATCACGAAAAGGGTGCTAGTGTTGAAGATGCTTGCTTCAATTCTGGAGTAGTTTACATACTGCCCTTCACGAAGAGTTCTCTGCCCCAGCACAGACTAGCAATATGGAGGAGGTCGTTTCTGCCCATTTGTGTCACAAATTTCTTTTTTTATGCAAATAGACTATAATGACGATATGACATTCTCAGATTCCATGATTCAAAATTAATACCAATTCACTTTGGTTCAACTGAGTAACCACCAGTGGCGGATACATATGGGGGGCGCGGGGGGCGCGCCCCCCCCCCCTTGCGGGGCCGCTCGCATTGCCGTCCGCGCCGCCCCCGCCAGTCAGCTCGCACGCTATTCGTTCGTGTCTTTCGTCAGTCGACTCTGAGTCGAGTTATCGAGTAGTTGTACTTTCTTATGTAGCACGCATCCGCGTCATCGTATTTTATACGTTTCTGTCTGGCACATAGATATAGCTAACCTACGAGAAAAGTCGCGGCCATTGTAGTGATCTCGATACGTTATTCTGTCTGGCATTTGTTCGAGAAAAGTCGCGAATATTCTACTGTTTGTGTTTCTTCACACTCCTTAAAAGTCTGGAAGCGAACATTCTGACACCGAATGTTCTCGAAACAACCGAGCTACATATATAAGGGAAGCAGAGTCGCTGCCAGGCAGTCAGTTTGAAAGCTACAATCGTCGCGGTAACTTGCGCCCCCCCCCCCTTGAGTTTTTTCTGTATCCGCCACTGATTCCCACTGGGTACAAAATACACAAAGTGAAATTTTGGGATTTGGTATAAGTACCTACATTTCTCAGAAGCATTTCGGGTAGTTTCAAATACCGAAAATATTGCGCGTATTGTTGACGAAATATTACGCCCCCCTATTTGTCTGAGGCCCGGGGTTTTCTCCTACCGACAGTGAAAGAAAAGTACATATTAGTTAACTGTTTATCAATGTCTCGACAAGGCTCATCTTGCCGACAAATTGCGAGATAACTTGTCTGGAACATTGGCCGAGGAATAAATTATTGCTCTAACAACCGCGAATCAGTATTTACAAAACTTGATATTTATCGCACACTAATACGTGCATTTATAATATTCCTTCTTATGTTGGACACATCTATAAAAAGTAAATGCTTGGAAGTGGTAGAATTGAATTTCTCCAGTAACCTCTGCTCACTACGCCTGCAGTTTATTATCCTTCCATGTTGTGGCATCACTTGATTTGCTTTCTGATACATACGCGTATTTAAAAGTCAAATGAATGCGGTCACTTTGCTTTCAAAATTTTCTCAATACCTAACTACAAAATTTGCCAAAAGGAGGCAACATATGATCAGGGCTGGGTAGTATTTTAAATAAATCAATTATGTACAGTCGCCGCATAAAGTCTGGCGACATCGGCAACTTAGTCCCGTAAATTCACTATAGCCCCCTCAAGACTAGGTTCCGATTCACGACTACTCTGGCCCTCTTTCTCACCTCCTCCCCCCCTCCCACCCCCACTCCTCATTTCTACCTCCCCTCCCCCACTTTTGAATCAGTGGACCCTCGCAAAATCGTAGTTTCGCTTATTCGGCGCTTTTGTCGATGTCGCCAGACTTTATGCGGCGACTGTACCTATACATGAAGAATTTCAAATACTTCAAATATTTTAAATACTTACATATATTTGAAATACTTGGAAGTATTTCGTATTTTTGAAATAAAAATGTATTTTATATTTCAAATAAATATTTTCAGTAAATATTTGAAACTACCCGAAATGCTTCTGAGAAATGTAGGTGTATATACCAAATACCAAAATTTCACTTTGTGTATTTTGTACCCAGTGGTCACTCAGTTGAACCAAAGTGAATTGGTATTAATTTTGAATCATGGCATATCGTCATTATAAACGTTTTTTGTAGATTTTCGCAGCTCATTCTTTATGGTATTCAGGCTTTTGGTTCTGCGATGAATTATTACTTTCCGCGGCTCATAAGGGAGGCGATTGAAATAGAAAAAAGACCAAATAACATCAATAGAGAGGATAGTTATAAACTCCCTTATACCTGGAGGAGACTTATTCGAAATTAAGTTTTTTACTTCTCAAAATCACCAACTGCTGGAATTGTTTATTTATTTTTTAAAAAAGACCATTGTTCTTAAAACCCGACGAAGGCGGCAGCATAGCACGGCGAAACTGTCGTTTAATACTAAATAATTAATGGCAGAACAAAAAGTCTGAATACCATGTCGTCATTATAGTCTATTTGCATAAAAAAAGAAATTTGTGACACAAATGGGCAGAAACGACCTCCTCCATATTGCTACAGTCTGTGCTGGGGCAGAGAGCTCTTCGTGAAGGGCAGTATGTAAACTACTCCAGAATTGAAGCAAGCATCTCCAACACTAGCACCCTTTTCGTGATGATACACTCGTGCAGTTTTTTTTAGTCGAACCATATATATATATATACGATGTTGCTGCTCTAAGAGACGCCCGCCAACCAACAGTGCATCAGTTGAGAGGCAGAGACTGGCTCGTCTTCGACGGGACATTCTTGAGATGGTACTCACTGTGAGAGGACGCAGTTGTTGGTCAGTCCGGAGGTCGGGTCAGTTTGACCGGACGAGATGAAATTCGGGCACTCGTCGTGGGCCTTGCAGCAAGCGTCTTCCGCCGCAAGATATTTCTCGGGAGGGATGACCAAGTTTGGTAGGTTTCCTGGACCGCAGTACTTCGTTCCTGCATTTAAATGAAAGGAAACACCGAAATGGTTACAATGAAACATATTCATATGCATTCACACGGTACACTTTTCAAGGGAAAAACGAACAATTTTTTTAAATGGGAATATGGTAGTGGCATACACTCTCTTCGAGCGATATCCATAGGTGTAGCGAAACTTGGTGGCACTCGCTTGTGAAGATCATGACGCAAAGGAGAGGAAAGCATACATGAGATGTGGGTTGAAGGTGGGCCGAGCCTTTTTCCAGAGGACCCTGCAGAGGGAGTCCTTCGATAACTTTGCCCGGTCAAAAACGCTTGGTTTACGGTCTGTGTCATCTAATCGTCCACTGGTGCGTGCCACCAAGTTTCGCTATATCTATACGCATGGGAGGTGCCAAGGGATAGAGCCAGGGATACCAACAATAGACAACATACTTGTCAGAGTGAGATACAAGAACCAAGTGAAGCAGTACAAGGACTACCCTGTTGCAGATATAAATAGTGATCACGACCTACTTGTCATGGACAGCCGCCTTCTATACAAGATAATGAAGGAGATAAAACGTATAAACCAAGATAGAACATAAAAAAACTGGCGGAAAAAAGATAATAGAGAAAGATTCTCCTCTGCCGTCAACCGGAAACTAAGAGAGTGAAGGGGGGAAACGGGCACACCGACAAAAACAATTATTCTGGAATGTTTAAAGGACACTTCCTCTTTTCAAATCCTCTCAGAATTTCCTCTAACTTTTAGAATGTTTGTCTTCCCACCTTAAGAGGATCTATGTTTCCTTTTGAGATGACATTCCTCTCCCAATATTCCGCTGACTCCAAGATTTATAATCTTAAAGTAACATGTCGCGTATGAAGTGGAAAGGAATAGAATTTTTGCTGATGATTAATGCGCAGTCCAGGCCAATCAGATCAGTGCGTGGTCACTCTGACGATGGCAACCATCTCCTTTATCTAGTCTATCTAATTTTCAATATATACCTTGCCCTCCCCCCCCGCATGTTATATCCCTTTTCAATCCCTCGTAGTTAGTTCTCTGGCAACATGGTGTGCCAAAGTTTGCTTTTCGTAATATCCTCAAATGTTTATAACCCATTACGTATCTAATAGTTCAGAGATGACGTTGAAAGTAGGCAGGCGTATGCGCAATGATTTGTTGTTCATAATTAATTAGCGTAAACTCGGACTTTTATCGTAAAAAAAGATAATAGTGAAAGATTCTCCTCAGCCGTCAACCGGAAACTAGAGAGTGGTGAAAAAAGGTGAAAAGTATCCGTATTTCCGTAGTTTTCATCAGAGGTAAATTACCGTGGTGAATTACGGTAATTATCTAAAATAAAAAAAATTGTAAAAAGAAATACGGCAGCAACGCGTAATCTGGCTTTCTTTTGTCAAATGAGTTGTACTTACATGCCTCATTTTTTTAAATTATTTTCAAGAAAGTTATGAAAATCGGGAACGCCGCGAATTATGGTGCTCATACTAATTTGCTTCATAAGGTTTACTGAAGACAAACCTGGATAGATGATTGTCCCCAAATCTAAATTACGAGCCATCTCAGCCATGTCTGCCACTTCCCCCATGTTTTCCACCGGCGGCGGCGGCGGTGCTATAGGGCCCAAGGAGTTGGCCTCAGGGTATGCCTCGAAGGGTGCATCGGGCAGGGTTTCGGGCGGGTCCTCGGGCAGGGCCCCTGAGTCGGCTTTGTATAGGGCGTCGGAGTTAGCTTTGGAGCGTGCCCACGAACCGGAGACGGTCGCAGCCATGGCAACTGAAAACAGCAGCACCCTGGAAATCAGGATCCTCATTGCTCCAGACATCATCCCTTTATTCGTGTCACAGCGCCTGAAAAGGGTTGAGTGATGAAAGGGTCGCAGGCGTCAAAAAATATCATTCGCAACTGCCAAGGAGGTTGGACCACTTGCAGTAAATTGGATGTCATCGGAAAACAAGAAAAATTATTTGTTTTATGAATTCAGTTGCCGTGATCAAATGAACGAATTGGTTATAAAATAAGTTATTATCAATTGTTTATTAATGCTATTTTGATGGTAATTGTATCGCTTTAACCATATGTTTTGAGGAAACGTGTAACTTCTCCATCGTCATCATAAGATAATTGAAATGAGTCGAAATAAATGTCTCGCGACTGAATTCCAGCATTAGTATATTGAAAGCAGACTAGGTTAAAAATCGGCATTAACACATGAGCAGTCCCACGTTTTGAACATGTAATTAAAAAATAGCCCACCACATGAAAATTTCCACACCGTAGTTGTGGCATCAGGATTGGATAACTATGGTTAAAATAAATATTTGTTCAAAGGCTGATTCAAGCCATTCTAATGTTAACGCTAGTAGAATAACATTGCAATAGCCTAAGGGAAGGCTATTTTCGTTGAATAGAAGAGCATTTTTTCTCATATAATCCTAAATTAAATTCTAAACAACTAAAGTATATTGTAGACATAATAATTATCGATAAAAAGAAGCCTTTATGAAAACGGAAGGTCTCGCCAGCGGCACTGAGCAGCCTTACGTCATGATTTATAAAGACGTGTTCTTATTGGCTGATCTCTGCCGCTTTGCCTTCGCCGTCGAGCTATGAACGCGACCGCCGAAGCCTCTAACTTGCGCCCCACTTAGAATCGTGGGCCACCTCGAAAAAAAAGAAGAACGGATTTGAAGCCGTGCGGCATAGAACGGCGCACGTTAGATTAAACAATTGCAAAGCAGGAAAGGATAATATTATTGTTTCTCCGCTACTTATATCATCGGAGCGTTTATCCATTTTCATCCATGCGTCTTATTCGATATCAAAATTGAATTGAATAATTGTTCAAATAATATTTTTTATTATTATATTTTTAGAACAATATTATTCAATAAGTTGAGTAATATTGTTCTAAAGCTACCTGCAAATTTTCCGAATTATTTACGGCAGTTTTTTTAAGATCTTTGATCAAGATTTGGGCATGCAATTACACCTTTTGATGCCTTTTCTTATGCATCCTGCAAGTTTTGCATCCACGTTGAAGTACAACATTACACATATGGTGCCAATTTCACACGATCTGCAACGCGCGCGAGGGATTTACTCAAGCGCTCGGAGCAAAAATCTGTTACATATACATTTTTCTATCGATGACATAAATTATTATACACTTTAATAACTAGGAAAGGTTCTTTCTGATGAATAAAGCCTTGCGTTCCCATAACAACCCGTGTATTTTCATGCCCACTTCTCGTACAAATATCTTAAGAAATCTTCGGCAAATAATTCTGAGAAAAATCATGTAGCTTTAAGACAACCAAATTAATGTTTCCAGGAAATTTCATCGAATTCTCATCGAAAGTTGAGTAAAACTACCACCGAACCTCCTGAAGTGAGATTACAAAATAACCCCCCCCCCCCCCCGGGTATCCGTTGGGTGGAGCTAGGCTAATGCCATTTGTAGTGAGAATCGTCGACTGACCACGAGACGCGTTTTTGCTCTTCAAAATTTGTCGAGATTGTCACGACGGCAAACCTAAATACCCGATAGCACGATGACGCCCGGTTCAGACAACTATCGTAAGATCGTCACGTAGCAACCCTACGTGTATTCACCCTACTATCGTAACTCAGTGCTGCCATCGCCAGGAATTAAGAGGAACAAGTACAGACCAAGCGAACAAAATGAGGATTTCCACGTCCCTGTGGCGTTTTTAAGACTTTATAGAAATGGTTTCACAAGCAAGTGACACTTTTTTATTTGCTTACTCATCAAATGAACTACATCTGCTTCACTATTTTGATTGACTGATTTGATTATCGTCCTTCGTCATTTGCGGTTTCCACTCGCGACACCAGCGTATGCGACACCCCGTTTAGAATTATTACACCGTTGCGACGGTAACCAACGCATCGCGCGTTCACATGGTGATTAGGGGCCACGACGGTACATACATAACGAACCACGGTCGCCACGTCAGTTGTGTGTGAATGGATCATTGGACTCGCCTCTGTCTCTCCTGTTCCGTTTTCGCCTCTGCCTAACCACACTGACGCGGGGTTTGGTAAATTAAGAGTCACGAAGGCTAGAACTTTGAACCGGTCAGCTATATCCCATGCGCTCCTCTTCGAACCGAAGAGCTGGTTCCAAGCATTTTCAACTCCGCACCATAGAGCAAAGTGCCACTGGATGTCGCACGGGAGTGTGTGGGTCGACCGACAGAAGCCAGGGGGCCGATTCTATAACTTGGCTGACGTTCGAACGTTAGGGATCCGTTCACCTTCGGTCGAGCTCAATTTATTCGAGTGATGACCAACGAGCGATTCTATAAGGGCGATCGTTCAGCAGAACGTCGAACGTTGCGGCGTTGTCGGATTTACAGCATAGTTCGCACTTGTTTCTCTTCTACGCATGCGCAATGAGCTGACATTGGAGTGACTGCACTTGTTTTGAATAATTTTGAAAAATATTAATTTAAATAAGCATTGCTATGTCTGAATAATTGAACATTACTTCCTCACGAGTACTATAAACACCCTAAATGCGTTCTCATTGGATTAATTATTTCCTAATTACTTGTCATTTTATGACTTCTACGGATGTAATGTCGTCTGCTTAGATTGGCATAGACGTCTGCTTGAATTGCCTCTTATTATTCAATTACACTACAATCGTCTTTACTGGATTCTGAAACACTATATATTTCAGACGGGTGATCAAAATTTACAAGCTTATCATCAGCAAAATTCTAAAAAATAATGTATTTCAATGACATCGGTCTCCTTTCGTTCGAAACATTTCGTATTCCACTACAAATACAACGCTTTCTCTCGTAAATGAACCTTGTCGCGGATTAAAAGATAAATAGTAGTTATCTAAATAATGAAGACTGAAATTGACATGTTCCACTGACAGACCAGTGCATTTTTATTAGTGGAAAATTTCAATTTCTGCCTTTACTGTGTTGAAAGTCCACGAAATCACGGCTGAAACTTCTCGTCATCTAAATAAATTAATGCTCTATGGTCCACTTCAAAGATAATGTTCCAAAACAACACTCAGACGTATGTATGACACCTTGGTATATAACTTCGGACATGAATTGATTAGGATATTCATTGATACTTAAATACTATCCTCTAGCTAGTTCCCATAATTAACGTACTACTCAACCTCCAATACCATTTGAACACAACCTTCTTCCCATCAAATCGAATAGAAATACTATATAACTCACTTTTACAAGACCGGTCACCGTCTGTCAAGAGCTTACATGCAGCATATATTATTACCTACCTTGAGATATACAATTGGCAGCTTTTAATCACTTCCACTATTTCTCCAGGCACACACAGCAGAACTCAAATAAAGGAACAATACTTGCCAATGACATCACGTCGAGTAAATGAAAAGATAAATTTTGAGATGGCAAAATTTACTGAATGAAGCATAATGAAACAAGATACATTGCACAAGTAGACAAAACAATCATCACCCTTTCATCATCACTTGGACGTAAACAACTACACTCACAATTTAAGATACTCTAAAATAAAACAGTAATCCCTGCCCAGGGCAAATCAAAATGCCTATTGCTAATTAGTCATTACCTGCCTTACATCATGCCTTACAAAGTCATTACACGCAAAGGGATTAATTATTTCAACAAAATCACATTGAACACAACAATGCAATGAAATAATAAGATGACACTTGGGGTGCTACAATTCCCTGAATGAAGAATAATTAAACACTACACTGTTTATCCTTTCACTGACACGTAAACAACCACATTTACAAGTTAAGAGCAATCCACGAGTCACCAAATTCAATTCACATAGATTACACGTCTAAATTAGTCAATAAGTGAAAACAACGAAATGATTGTTGTTACGTCTTCTCCAACACTTACTACGTATTTGTAACATTTGTAATACCATTTCTGTCATAACACATTATTTAAAGAGAACAAGTCTAGCTAATTAACGTAAATATATCACCACTTAGACACACACAATCCAGCGCAGAACATCAATAACACTTGTCATCACTGGCATGTCTCAATGTAAATTGTCTAAACACTCGATAAACCTTCGTTTAAAAGTTATCACAAAAAATGACACGGTTGTTTCTTGTAAATCGAAACCTTAGTGATGCAAACTTCATTTAAAACTTTAAATTAAATGCTCCACTGGGATAATTTCCTTTAAATCGCCACAGCTAAAAACACAACACAAGACGTCCGTTCGAAACTATCTTCCAATATAACGACACACAGCATTCTATACCACAATTCACATTTGAAGTCCAAGAATAATATGTTTTAAGTGATTTGTAGCTCACAAAATACATCACACTGCGATACTTCTTCAAATATCATTCAAATGAAAAACCAAAACAAACTGTTCTTCGATCGACCATGGCCGCTTCGACATGTATTTTGACGTCGAAGCCGAGGAGTCGTGCGTGAGGCAAAAAACGTTCGAACGTGAGTTATAGAATCGCGATCGGCAATTGTTCTCGATAGAATTCCCATAATCCAGCGGGAATGACTCTTTAACGATCGAACGTAAAGTTATGGAATCGGCCCCCAGAGCCAGGCGCGTCATTCTCTCCGAAGCGGGCAGAGAGACTGTCTCGGGAGAGAATGCAAGTACGTCTCTCTGGAATGCAAGACACTCCTCTTCCGGTTCCATTCCCTGGTTGTCTATGAGCTTCTACTAGGAGATTGTATTTTTTTGTAACCTGTCGGAGATTGTGTTTTTGTAACAACTACGCATATCGTTCTCCGTATCAAATCGCGTCGGAAATCAACATCAGCTGACATGAGATGGCATTTTCACAGCGTATGGACACTATGGAAACCGGGAGCATTCGATTATATTGGACGCATCGGATTTGGATTCGATTATTGCCGATTATTCAACTGGCCCATATCCCTCTTCCGTCTACAGTTTGCTGCCATGCTGGTGTTGGATTGTAGACGGCTGCTATGGTACCAGCTTCATCCCACGTGAAGGTAAGATTGTTGAGATTCCTAAGGGGTCGTGCATAAACTACGTTTCCAACCGAGGGGGGGCGGGGGGTCGACTAATTTGATAAAAATGAGCTTGCTAACGATAAAACCGTTTTATAAAACCTAGTTTTTTAAAACGTTTTACGGAATAGGCCAGGTTCTATTTCCATTAAACCGTTTTATGGAACAACCAATGAGACGTTCCGCTCATCGCGTTGATAATAATCTCGTATCCATGGGAAGCCAAACAAGGAAAAAGTAAACAAACATGGCTGGAAGTTCATGGAACGTTGAGGCAGTATCCTTCTTGTTGTTAGAAGAATGCGTTAGAGCCTTAGCACCGTTGAGTGTGATCAGAAAGTAAGTAAATATACAATACGTATAGTTTTTAACCTAACAGTCATCCAAAAGAGAGTGCATTTATCACTTCACGTGTTCGCAAAGCGTCTCATAGATGGCAGGACATTGCGGTTTTATGAATAGTTTTACCGTGAGCAAGCAAGTACGTTTTTACGTACGATTCATAAAACTTTCAATAAAAATTTTTATAAAACTCTTTTATGGAAAATTTTACCGTGAGCAAGAGGCATTAGTTCGAGTGTCGCTGGATCTCCTTCCTTATTTCTGATTGGTTGTCGCATACATGCACTTACGAGAAAATAGGGCCGAACCTACAATTGGACTTTTGCGGATAATTGCGTCGGAGATACCGTGTGATTCCCACATGTCACAAGATGCAATATTTGATAAGGCCGTCGTGTGACGGGAAACTCTCAGCAAAACTTGTGCTACGCGGACTATCCTTTAAAAGATGAATGGTGGAGCCAGCCCCATTGCCAAATTCAGTGCGCATTCATTGCTTTTTTTTGGTTTAATTTTGTGAAGCCGTTCGATAGATGGCGATAGTGAAGACTCTGAGGCACATTGTCACTTTGTTTACGAATGGCGGCTTCTCTGGGGGTTTCCGATTGTTGTTATATAAAAATATGTATTACGCGACTAAAAATGGGTAAGAGATCTTGAAGCTTCGTTCCTAGATGCTCCACAGGGTATTCCGCAGCCTTGAGAATGAACAAAGTTTTATGTGTGTGAAGAACAGGAGCTTGTTTAAGGCTAATTTATGTACTCTGTTTTTATTCCTCATATTACCGTATAGCAAGTTATGGTCGTTGTTGATGATTACCTATATGTATCCATTGCAGACCTCTTATTATTTTGATAGATTTTTGTTTTTCTTCATTATGTGATGTTAATATCTTTGGTATGATCATTTAAAGTATGTATTACCGAATTCAAGTAATCGTAAATTACGCTCATCACCCATACCGACGCTAATTATTTTATTTTGTAGTCGTTAACATTATCATTTGATGAATAAAACCATCAGTTTCTTTTTATAACTAGCCGTTATTATTATATGTTTGAAAACGAAAAAGGCGAAAATACGTGTGACGCATATAGGTATCATCTGATTCAACTGAATCATTCACGACAGTGGGGCCGCTTCAAAAATGTTATCACGCCGAAGTTACGAGTCTGCTATCCTTAAGTAATGATAGTAGTTATAATATCCTTCCACCGTAAAATGACTTAAATGTCGTTTTATTCATATTCTGTCTACTTGTAAAAAAACACGTCCTCTATCTGATAAGAAAAACAAAATAATACCTATCCACGCTATATTACTCTCTAATTGATCTTGAAATGACATGGTGTTCAATGGGGGAATGAGATAAACACGGGGAAAAATAGTATTATTCCATAAAACACAAATGCCATTTTTGCGGAAAAATATTCATAAGAAGGAAATAATCCAGAGAAATTGAATAAAAATAAAATACAGGCATCTTACCACCTTGGTTTTCTAGTTATTGAAGAATTAATGCCGTAATTGAAGTCAAAATGCGGTAATTCGTAGGAAATGGCACTGCAGTCGGCTCTAATGGCTGGAAAAAGTGCTCTTTTAAAATACATTCGTGGAATAATCTGCATATTTTTTATACTTACTTTTGGTTTTCTATAGGTAACGCATTGCATCAGTGAAAGCAGGATTTTTTGGACAAAATATAAAAAATGTTTAACGTAGTATTTGTTTTGACTCACGCAGTCGCGGGCGGAAATTTCCTTTAAATTCTAGTATCCATGGGTGTAACTATGATTAAACCACGGGGGACGACGTGTATGCATATTGATAATTTACATATATTGCACCATCACGAGGTATCGCAGCCGCGTTCGTCTTTCTTTTTCTCCCGATAAGTACTACCCCGGGGGGAGACTCACCTTTTTGGCAACAAAACGTCACAATGTATGTCGCCGTGGCTGCGTCTGGCAATATCCGCCTTTCCTCCTGGCTGTAACCGACCGCTCTCTCGTACTATTTGACGTGGTGCCAACCCCGCGTGGTGCCTTTTATGCAACCAAAGGGACTTCCGTCCGAAGAAATCATCACCAACCCCACACCACACACCCATAGACCCTTATCACCGCGACAACATATTTTGGGCGTCCAACAACCTTCCCTCCCCCCCCCCCACCCCGCCAAACTTGTTCAAGAGAACACGGTTGCCCTTGTTTTGGCGAAAGTTTCTCGTTTGTGACGAAAACTGTACTGGTTTGTATTTTTCGCTCGCCATCAATCATTTAGCCCCCCCACCCCCATACCTATCGCTTTGTCTTGGCGTTAAACATGTTTTTAAAAAGCAAAAAATGTCTTTGAGTGAAGGTGGGAAGTGTTGATTTATTACGCCATAAACGCTTGAAATCGAGATTTGAATCGCCTTTTCAGTACTGGTGTAATAAGTGTGTTTTCGGAGCGAAGAAACGGCTGAAGAGCCTCAACTGTTTCAAATATCAGATCTGCACACAACAGGTTAGTTTCGTGATCGTGCCGCAGTTGCGCTCTGAGCCGTGCATCGGGAACTGATGAAGCTGAAGCTGAGACTGTTTCGTCTTCTATATTGGTCCAGTTACACTGCACGCGTGGCTGCATTTATTTATTTATTTATAGTGAAATTCAATAGCAGGGTGGTGAGGGTCCTCTTTTAACAATGATATATTGCTATTACAGCGTTGAACAGTGAAATCAACATTTGTTATAAATAAATCTAGCATTTTACCATATTGATTCACGGTGGTATTTTTCTGCTTTAGACCCATAATGTTTGCAAACATTCCGAGTTCTGTGCTAATCACTTCATTTACTGGAGCCAATGACATAAACTTGGGACAGTTGAAATCACCCAATATAATTATTTCCTTATTCATTAAACCACTATGGATCACTTTGTCGAAGAAATTTGAATAATCGACAACACAAGAATCAGGAGGAAAATATACGACACACAAATATAGCCACTTGTTACCATTAACAAGTATCTTAAGCCAGATGTTTTCATCCGTAGTTTCCAATTCAAGCAGCCTTACCGATGAGTACACATCCTTCACTAACACCATCACACCACCACCGGTCTTTTTCCCAGTCAATGCAATGTTCCTATCTTTCCTGAATATTTTGTACCGACCATTTACACACACTTCAGCATCACAAACACAGTTAGATAACCAAGTTTCACTTAAGCATATAATATATCGAAATCATTTTCGAGCAAGGATACATTGAATTTATTTAATTTACTCCTCATCCCTCTTACATTTTGGTAGTAAAATATTAATCCATTATCTGTTGTAGACGGCAAGGACTCAATTTCGCTCTCATGGGTTGAACAGGAACCTATATCTCATTTTAATTTTTCAATATCGCATTCATTTCGCAGTAAGAGCTTTTCACCTCCTTCACTTCTCCGCGCATAGAGACGGCCGCCTCTTACCCACACATATTTTAACTTCCCGTCTTTTTTAAGCTTGATTGAATAATTTCCGATTCATTTGGGTTAAGGATTCATTGACATAAACTGGTTTATCACTACTAACAGAATCACTCAAACGAAGGTCAGAGAGTGTTAAGGCTTCTTTTCACTCTTTTGGCCTGTATGAAGTTTTCAGCCAAACTCAACCGCGCAAATTTCACCACTAGTGGTTGGTTATTTGACTGAGCTCTGCGTTTATCTCCAATTCTATAAGCAACTTCGATGTCGTTTGGTTCCAGTTTGATTCCTAGGGCTAAGCTTGTTTCATGAACGATTTCTGCAGTGACCTCGCCTTTAGAAAACGGAATTGCATTGATGTTATAAAGCTACAATCTTTTGGATTTGAATCTGTTACAGGCGGTTGCTGGGCTTATTCAACTCACACATTCCCGCCCGTCGCTGCAGATAGAATTAAGGTAGTTTGAGAGCGAAAAATCAATTCACCTAGAATTTGATGAATTTCCTTCCATTTTAGAGTAACAACTCTCATATTTCCAATGATATAAAAATATTAACCCCTTGCCGAACTACTTTTCGAGCAAATTAGCTAAAAATGTAAGCTGTTTTACATGGGATAGATTATGGCTGGGCGCTCCAGAGGGAGAATATTGAAGGAAATAGGAATTTATAACACCTAGATTTCGCCTAAAAATTAACGGTGTGTAGATTGCGTAATTTATCATCTATTTATAAAAAAATAATCTATTACTCACCACACTTACGTTTACAAAATCGCAAAAAACCTGCTGTTTTAAACGGTTTTCAGCCGTACGGCGGGAAAAATGAGTCAAGTTAGAGACTTACGTGGCTTTATTTATTTAATTACTGAGAATGTTTTTCATATATAACTATATAATTGCACCATTAATATATTGCAATATTAATTTCATACTTCTTACAGACGCTGAAATCAAATAATAAAATTTGAATATGGTCTCCATTATGACTAGGGATCTATCTCGCTCAAACCACCTTAAGAACTGTAAAGTATCTATCTTTCATGAATCCAAATGAAATTGTTACTTTATTTATGTGTAATAGTTTTTATTACATAGAATCATAGAGTTATTAAGGTACCAGAGGTGGCGCTGCCTATACTCGGCCGTAAGCGAAGGTGAAGCCGGGTGGGCGTAACCGTCCGCCATATTGAGTGACCGTGATATGCTATTAGCGGAATAGGCGTAAACTGATATTACACCTTTTTTGTTTATAAAATGTTGAATTATGAGAACTAGGGATAGTATCGGTTAGGCAGATAATACAGAATATATTGTCAACTCCTCCAGTGGATCTTATGAAGAAACCGGCAGGTAGGAGCAATGAAAAGCATGTCGTCTGCTCTTGATGGTATGTGTTTAGTGTCTCCCAAATAAAAAATAATGAGGCACCTGAAGAGTTAAGGAAATATATATAAAATAATAATTAATGCAAATGATTTTGAATATAAAATTTACTGGCCGTTAGGGAAAAATGCGTAAAGTACGGCTTATTAGTTAGCTATTAATTGGCAAAAGAGGCAGACTTACATAAGACTTTCGTCGTTTTGGAAAGCTAAAAAGTAAACAAAAGCAATAAACGATAATGAGTGATGATTTATAAATCATAATAGGGTCACTGACTCCTCGTTATGCGCAAAAATTCCCATTCCAATGGCTATTCCGTTTGTCGTTGAAGAGCTCTGTATTTTAAATCAAAGGTTCAGTATACAATGGACTTTTAGCTTGGTAAAAGGACATTGAAAATGGCTGTATATTCGAAACTTGTCGTGCCTTTATAATATTTTGGAAGTCACAAAGTATCCCTTTATTATCAATCAGCTCCCAGAGTGCATGGAAGTATGCTAAAAGTTTGCTTTCAAAGTCTGAAGGCCGTTTTACACGGTACATTTGTTTGTACAAACTCTTCCGTGAACTCTTGCATGAGGCAAAATGTATCGTGTAAAGCGGCAAATTGTATGAACGCTTGTGCGAATGTCTCACTGCCTGCACGGGAAATAGAACCTATTCTAATTTCGTTGAGACTTAAACGTACAATCTCACGTACATATGTTTGTGCAAAATCTTTCATCGTGTAAAACGGCCTTGATAAAAGATTGTTGTGCAATGTCCGATTTGCTCCGCTACCTTAACTACTTGGGTATTATTTACTATATGGGTATTATTTATTTATAGTATTATTTTTAAAGCAACCAGAACTTTGTTAATGGCCACATACATTCTTAAGTAGGTATAGTAACTTATCTTTGTGGTATTTATTCAGTAAAATGGAAATGGGAAGCATGAGTTGCAATGACTTGATGAATCATTAATATCATGGTAATCTATATTGAAATTTAATTTTGCGATATTTCCCACCATAAAATGCATCTATAATTGATTTAATATTAACTGTTCTACATTGATTTACATATGAGATTGAAATCCACTTCGAATACCTGTTACAAAGCAGGTCAAATTTATATTTCAAATCTATGTAGATATTTCATTTAATAGCCTCATCTATATTAACATTAGCTAAGGCAATTAATTATTTTATTGGCTTCTTAATGAGAGAACCTGAATGTAAATGGATCGTGGAACTCTGTGGATTACTCAAATTGAAACTGGACTATATTACTGAAATTCAAAATTATTCACCATTAAAGACTATTTTAAGACCTCACAATTAAGAGCAAAATTGTTGGTGGCTTGAATAGCCTCGAATGTGTCTCATTTCTGAGTTCTCGGTGATTTATAGGAGTAGCTAATTTGTGAAAACATTAGACCCTAATGTTTCATTGACAATGCTGATGAAAAACAAATAATTAGTATCGAGTTTATTCCCCAATCAATAACCGTAGTTATTGTAGGCCTGCTGCTGGCATCATTCACAACTGTCATTTGAGTTAATAATTATACCTGCCAGTATTTGAGGGAGGGATAATTTTATTGCTAAATATAAAACAACAGAAGTAAAGGACAATGGAACCCCTAAGAGTAGAGAACTCGTCTTCAGAATAGTCTTCCCTTCTCACGATCTCTTACGGAAATCAGTGTTCTTACGGTCACTCAATATGGCGGACAACTTTCACCGTGGCTTCACCTGAAATTCGTCACGCCACCTCTGTTGAACTATATACTCTAAGCATAGAATAGAGAACTACCAGCCATATTATAACAGCGCCGATCGATCGCCTGTTGTTTTGTGTGCCCCTGGCCAGTGCCGTCTTTAGGACTGGGCCGACCGGGTCCAGGGGCCTCGGGGTATTAAGGGGCCACGAGGTATGAATACCCTAGTCAAAAAGTAGATACCAAACTTGATTTTCAAACTCGAAAAAAACTTAAGCTCTGAATTTTGATTCTTCTGTTATACTTTTATACTTCGAACCTAGATGGTGCGAAAACCTCTGAGAGCATTTCATTGGCTACCTCATGTTTTTATTTAGTCCAGAAAATTTTCAACTTTTTTTTCCGCGTCAACTCGTAGATGGCAAAACTTACTTACCAGCTTAGGGCCAGAAATTAAAGTTGTTAGAACATTATCCAATACTCGATGGTCAACTCGATTTTAATGCCGTATATGCTCTCTTTAAAGAAGGTTATGAAAAAAATATTGCAGCTCTGAATGATACATCTGAGGAAGCTACGCCCACAAATTACACTAAAATAAAATCAATGTTAGAGCAATTGAAAAACGTTGAAAATATCCTTATGACAGTATTGTGGTATCTACGACCTATTACTCCGGATCAATGATAGGAGCAAATGATTACGAAGGAAAATTTAGATTTAGATCGCATTCAGCCTCTTAAAGTCTCTAGGATGATATATTTGTCGAGATTGAGAGAAAAGTTTAATATTTTTTTTAAAGAGAAAGCCAAAGATTAAACCAACATATGCGAACCGGCGAATACTTCAAGAAATTCAACGACAAGCGTGAGGTCAACTCCCTTTGTGGGTCCAGGAAGTGATACGCAGTTAACTAAAAAATAATATTTGAAAATTAATATTTTTTACCCAGCGATCGGTTCTCCTTTTTTCAATTTTTTTAGAAAGGCCGCATAAAAAAACTGTAAACGAGAATTTCAAGTTGTTCAAAGTACTTCGGTTCCATCTGATAAAAAATGCGAGTGAAAAAATTTCCAAAAAATATGACAAAGACATTTCTGCTGACAATTTAATATCAAAGCTTACATTTCAAACATTATCTTAGTGAAACTAAAAAAAAATGAAGTGCTATTAATTTTGAAATTAAATTTGCAATTGAAAAAGAATTGTCTATGTTACACTTTTCCCAATATTGAAATTTGTTTTAGAATATTTTTGAGCCTTACGTTAACAAATTGCAGTAGTGAACGTTCGTTTTCAAAATTAAAATTATTGTAAAATGATCTACGTAATTCCATGATTCAACCAAGATTAAATATCCTGGCTGTAATGAGTATAGAATCTGATTTACTCAATTTTATCAAATTTGAAGATATCATTGCTGATTTTAAATAAAAACTACAGTAATTGTACTGTCCACTTGAATTTATTGTGAAATACACAACACGTGTTTCAACGCTCTTTAGGGCGTCATCATCAGGTCTGCAACCGTTATGCCTCCAATACCCATATTTATACAAAGGGGGGGGGGGCAAAGGAAAAAGGCATTGGAGGAGGCAAAGGAAGAAGGCATTGGCAATATTGGAGGCATAACGGTTGCAGACCTGATGATGACGCCCTAAAGAGCGTTGAAACACGTTGTGTATTTCAAAATAAATTCAAGTGGACAGTACAATTACTGTAGTTTTTATTTAAAATGCTGTTCCACCAGATATCGCCCGACACTGTCGAATTTATTGCTGATTTTGCTGCTAAAAAATCACGAAGAAATATGTTGTCAAAGTTTGCCTTATTTTTAAGCTTACGGTGACTTAGTTTTAAAATATTCATCCTTACTAATATATATATATATATATATATATATATATATATAAATTCAAACTTACAGGAGGTAGGAGAAAGAGGAAAAGATAAAGAATTCGTTCTTACGGGAACGTTTCGAACCAGTTGGTCCTTCGTCAGCTCTAGAAGCTCTATATATATATTTATATATATATATATATATATAAATGTAATGGTGTCTGTCTGTCTGTTGCTCCATCACGTAAAATCTACTGGATCGAGTGAGCTGAAATTTGACATGTAGATAGAACATATATATTTGATTGTAACATAGACAATTATAAAAGCCCTCAGGGCCCACAAAGGACTCCCTTGTGGTCCATGCTAAGCTTTGGGTTCGGTGCAGTGGTTTCATATTTTGCTTTTTAAAAGTACTTTCCCTTTTGGTGAAGTCTGTCTGTAAGAATGGACTGTTTGCATAATATCATGTACAAACCAAATATTAACCTTAGCATGACATAAACATAAAACAGAAAAATCAATTTGTGTTTTGGTTTAAAAAATGACATAATAACCTGATAAACCCTACTTTTTCATCGCTCTGATGTATTTAGGTAAGAGCAATATTTTTCTCGTTTTTAAAATTAATAAACTCCTTAACAATTGCATGTTAAAATGTTGCATCAATAATTATAGTATTCAAAAGACTACAGGTGTTCAAATAGGTAGAATATATTTTCAACTTATATTACCCATTGCAATACCCGCTGCATTATATACACCTTGAATATGCAGCGAGCATATGGGATCCGGTGCAGAAAGACTTAGTCCGGGAACTTAATAAAATACAAAGGAAAGCTACGCGATTCGTCAAAAACTGCTACGGGCGTACAGATAGTTATGTTGTTACACAGATGTTAAACGAATTAGGCTGGGAGCCGCAGAAGAGACTCGGAGGCTGCGCGCTAGGCTTAGATTGCTTGAACAATTGAGATATCTTTAAGAGCGACACGGAGAACATCATATTAGAACCCCACTATATTTCTAGGTCCGACAGAAACGATAAATTAAGAGAGATATTTTGCCGAACGGATAGGTATGGGAATTCGTTTTTCCCCCGAACAATAAGGGACTTTAATAAATGCTAGGCGTAATTTCATTTGAGCGTTTCCTTTTTATATGTAAACGGCTGGTGTCCTAACACCCCCCGCCACACGCCTATTGAGGCAGCTTGCGGGGTAGTATGTAGATGTAGATTATAGAATTGATGGAGACTTTCATATCTCGAAGCGCGTATATAAACAAGGAATCTCTTATCTCCTTCTCGTAACCCTGAGTTACTTAAGTTTAGGACAGCTTTTCCATCTATTGTTGCGCATAGATTGACGAAAGACATTCTCAGTGGGTAGAGTCAATAGCTCGTACGTTGGTAGTATAAGCGTCACGTTCGAAGCTATGCCCCAGAGAGTAACGAAAAATAATATCAAGGCCCCTGCTCAGCCGGTATAACGTCATTTCCCATGATTCCCTGTTCTGGCCGTTTTCGCTATCGTTTTGAAATCATCAACTTATTTTTATTTTTTTTGTGTTAAAAATGAAGTATATTTCAAGAAAAATTCAAGTTTTTCTCGCATAAATTAAAATTGTTAACCCTGTTCCTGGATATTTATTTACTAGCCCATTATGCAGGAGAAAAGACGCTGAATAACAAGCTATTCGGATTCATTTGTGACGTATAATCGAATGAGCGAATGCAATGGTCTTCAAAAAGAATGTAATCATCCCAATCTCAAAGAATAAATGAGCCGAAATATGCAAAGACTTCAGAACAATTATCTTTACTGACCATGAATCGAAAATTCTGACCAGACTTATCTACAGGAGGATTGTATAATCAATTATGCATCCTGAAAATTCTGGAATCAGATTGCAGCGATAATAATGCCGTCCAGTCCTTCTCTTGGCGTTTTCACAGGGTACTTTCTCGGCCATCTTCTTTGTTTATTTACGGTTGCGATGGCGATGTCTCCTGTGGTCCCAGGCGTATTTTAAAATGGACGCTGATAAACGTCTTACAACAAAAGGAATAATTACAGCATTTTTTCACAAAAAATAAAATATTTATGGCAAATACATACAATCTTTATCTTTTTCACGCATACGTATTTTTCCATTTGCGCCTGAAACAATTGGCGCTAGTAGGTAGTAATCCATACGAGATATCGCAATTCCGTCAGACCTTTGAGTAAGCTACCATTGGTGCTTTCGATTTAATGAAATAGCCGTCTATCGCCGGCTGTCGGTGGCTCTTCTCTCCGAGGTGAGCCGAACAATTGAAGAGCTTCAAGCGTATTTCTTCACAGCTATTCGTTACTGCTTGTGTGTACACGATACGGACTGCGCATGCGTGAATAGCCGCTTTGAGCTGTTTATTTCATTTGGTCCCCTGGCGATCGACAATCGCTACCGTCAATAGCCGGCCATATCGCCATAAGTAATCGAAAGCACCCCATATATATATATATATATATATAGTAAATCGATAAAAAATCACTCGTGGTGAAAATAAAAATCAACTGAGGTGTCACACGCGTGACAAGCTAAAAAAGATATAGGCACACAAAAATATATAACTGACACGTTTTTTTGATATTTCGACTGCTAGACTGTCTTCTTCCGAAGTCTTTAGATAGAAGTCTTTAGACTCTAAATACTTTGGAAGACGACAGTCTAGCTGTCGAAATATCAAAAAAACGTGTGAGTTATCTATTTTTGTGTGCCTATATCTTTTTTAGCTTGTCACGCCTGTGACACCTCAGTTGATTTATATATATATATCGCCGATTCCAGTGTTTCTTTAGTAGACTAGTTTGCTCGGTGGTCTGAGCATCCGGCGCGACATCGGAAGGTCTGTAGTTCAATTCCCGGTCTAGTTGATTTTTTTTCACTGTGAATGGGCCATCATACCATCTTCACACACCACCATTGTATTGTCAAATTTTGTTTCTCCTATCCTCTTTCTTTCACCATCTGTCTGAACGAAATATTAATTATTTACGCCTGTGAGCGGTTTGAGTGAACGAATGAATGGTTATATATAAAATACATTAGTTATACATTATATGTATATATATATATATATATAATATTATATATATATATATATATATATATATATATATATATATATATATATATATATATATATATATATATATATATATATATATAATACACCAGTAGTAATAGATATATATATATATATATATATATAATACACCAGTGTCACTAGCTGTGACGCACTTAATAAACAGTAAACTTAATATTATTATCTTGTGCTACGCGCATCTTTTCCTAAGAAACTGTGTATGTATATATATATATATATATATATATATATATATATATATATATATATATATATATATATATATATATATATATATATATTTGTTCGATTGATCGAATGTTGTAAACAATAGAATGTTGGGACTTGAAATTGGAACGGTCGTGTTTACTGTTTTTTCGTTATTTTACATTGAAATAAACGTGTAAATTTGAAGGCATTGTGTTTGGAGGGACTTGAAGTTATTTTCGAGTTTCTTACGTTTGTAATGCCTCAGTAAGAATAGAAATTCTCTCCTTAAAATTCCAAAGAATAATTTTCTTGAAAATGGATATTTGCGTAGGCGGAATAAGAACAAGTTGTCGAATCGGTTATTTCAGAAATGAGATTATCCTTCTAGTCTGAGAAGGACTTTTTTTACTTCGCACAATCGCTTCACATACCCTGTGTAACATTATTGCGTATGTTGCGTTACCATTATATCATTTAGATAAGTGTCTCGACATTGCTAATGTGGCGCACGATTAAAATCAGGTCGGAAGCGCACTACGGACATTCATGAAACCAACTGCCCCATTTTCCAGCGACAGCTTCGCATTGTTTAATGCATAAAAAGAGTGGAAAGATGTCCTATCTCCGCTGGCCAGGGCAAAAATAACTCGTAAGAATTCAGGGCGTTAATCTGAGGCCTCCTTGCTTGTGATAGAGCGTTTTGTTCACGTGTTTTCGGGGCTTATCTCAAACTTAACGGGCGGTCAAACCGGGCGGTGGTCGCGGCTCAAAGGCTTCATTCCGAATCAAATCGAAGTCAAATGGCGACCGACTCATATAACCTGTGGAGTAACCAGCCCACCATCATTACTTATTTTATGTGGAGTGGAGGATTTCATGCGACTGGCGACATCATGCAGGGCAAGTATGAAAGTCGTGACCCGGATTGCAGAAACCCCTTTATATATTTGAGGGATAGAGGTATTCCTAAGACGAGACGATGAGCCTGTAAATTAGAAGCATGGGAATATCTCAAGTGCAGGGAGACCAAGCAATAATTTGTCAAAGGCTAAGGACACTCAAATCTACTTCTCGCACAGAACAAGGCATTAATAATGAGTTAATGCAAAAAAATACTTTGACGAAATTCTCATTACCAACAATGATTTTCACAAATACAACACTAGAATAAATAGTGATTTCCACCTAGTTACCGATGAGAAAGAAGAAGACATCATCACAGGCCTCACTCTTTTATAGGGGATTGTTATTATACAACGCAATGACCTCAGAACTAAAAAACTGTTAAAAATCTTGAAATTTTTTTAAGAAGGGTAAAAGAATGGTTGCTACACTTAAAACACTGAGGTTTTGTTGTAAAATGTATTGCGCAATGAATTCATAAGAAGACAATATATTAAGTGTATCAATATTTAATGCTTGAAGATTATGCAACATTATTTTTTTGCATTTGGAATATTGTCGTTTGGAAAATGTATTTGAAATGTATTCTGTAATTGATTATTTTTCTAGCAAATGCTAAATAAACGCTATCATTATATTATAATAAGAAGTACCAAATATCAAGGGATGAAATGGACTCTCATCCACAATGCGACCGTTTATCTTAGACATTACAGTAAACTTGTTCTTAATACTTTCTCCCTTGGCAAATTAAAAATGAATAAATTCGACAGTCTCTGGCGTTATATGGTGGAACAGCATTTTAATGCTTAAATATAACTGCAGTAGTAGTAGACCTGATGATACATTGTAGACCTGATAATGACGCCCCAAGAAACGTCGAAACACGTGTAGTGTAAAATTTTACATTAAAATTTAAGTTGACAGTATAAGTACTGCAGTTTTATTTAAGTATTAAAAATGAAGTTTATATTTTGCGACAAGGAAAGCTTATCAACTGGACTGATTATACATACTGAACATGATAACATTACGAACAAGTTCTTAACATCTAATCATATTTTTAATTTTTATTTACATTTAATACATATTAATGCCATTTACACAACAATATAGGCCCCGCGAAGTCTCAAGCACTTGTCAGCGGGTTCAACGACATCATAAAAAATAGATGGCAACGACACCTTTACCTAATATATACATACATTTTTCCCTATTTACATAAATATACATTATATATATATATATATACATTATATACATTTTTTATATACAAATATAAATATACTTTGAAAACACCGGCACACGAAAATAAAAGGACACTCACAGAATAATTTCGGGACGTTTCGACGGGCGTTTCTTCGTCGGCGACAAGAGACTAACTCAACTTCGTCGCCAACGAAGATGGCTCGCCCGTCGAAACGTCCCGTAAATTATTCTGTGAGTGTCCTTTTATTTTCGTGTGCCTGTGTTTTCAAAGTATATTTATATTTGTGTTTTTATTCGCCGAGTGCGTTTTCTCAGAAGATATTATATATATATATATATATATTTTTTTTTACACATGCATACTCAATTAAATTCAATTTTGTACTACTTGTAAACACATAGACAAACAAACGCATATTTATATATGTATATTCAAATATCCAGTATATATTTATAAAGCTTTTAGTAAACAATATAATACACGATTACACGGTTTATTTTACTCATAATTTTGATCTTCTAGCAACCATTTTTTAATTTTAACCTTAACTTCATTATATTGTAATTAATGTACTTAAATACTAAATGGTATTTGATTAAATTCTTTTGGTACAACCGCTTTAAATGTATTATTACCATACCTTGTGTATTGCAGAGGTACAATAAAATTTCTCACAGAACGGAAAATTTCAATATTTTTAAAGGAACGTATTTTTTTATTAAGTGTTGCAGAAGTAGTTGTACTGGATTATGATACATCTATATAATTTGTCTAGCCTCAAAATGCCTAAATATTTGTACATGTCTTCAATATTTGTGTTTGTTTTAACTCTTTTACTATACAAGGCTTTAATGAATTTATTTTCTTTTTTAATTAATAATTTAAGGTACATGCTATTTACATTTCCCCATATAGTGGGACCATATCTTATTAAGTTCTCAACTAATCCATAGTATACTAATTTCAGAGAAGAAAATGGAATTAATTCATTAATGTAGTAAGTTTGATATAATATTCTTCTTGATCTTGTATTTAATGCAATGACATGGTTCTTAAATTTGAAGGCATCATCAATTTATTTAGGAAACTGATTTGCTATTACGAGCCTTATTCATTCCCAACTACTCTGTAGGATCCTTCTGAACTTCCTCTGTTATTAATGGCAATGCTTTACACAATCACGATACATAATCTCCATTTTGGATAACGGAGGGCGCGGACCCCGCCGATGCGACGCATGCGCAGAGAGTACTCTTGTCACGTGGCACTCCGTCATCGTCTCATCCTGTGTTGTGAGTTCTAGGATACGTCATCGCTCATTTGATGGGATCATTCATTTTTAATAATTGAAGTCGTACTGACTCGAGAAGCCCTTTGGATCAATCACGTTCACTTTTGCCAGTCAAGCAGGTCAGGACCATATTGACCTTAAGGAGGTTCCGCCGCGACTGTGTGTGAGTCAAAACAAATATGTACTAAATTCCACATTTTTTATATTTTGTCCAAAAAATCCTGCTTTCACTGATGCAATGCGTTACCATTAGAAACCCAAAAGTATAAAGGTACAAAATATACACAGATTATTCCACGAATCTATTTTAAATGAGCACTTTTTTCCAGCCATGGGAGCCGACTGCAGCGCCATTTCCTACGAATTACCGCATTTTGACTTTAATTACGGCAGTAATTCTTCAATAACTATAAAAATAAGGTGGTAAGATGCCTGTATTTTATTTTTATTCCATTTCTCTGGATTATTTCTTTCTTATAGACAGTTTTCCACGAAAATGGCATTTATATTTTATGGAATAATAATTTTTTTCCCCGTGTTTATATCATACTCCCATATTGAACACCATGTAATTTCAAGTTCAATTATAGAATAAAATAGCGTGGAAAGGTATTATTTTGTTTTTCATATCAGATAGAGGACAACCTTTTCTACAAGTAGATAGAATATGAATAAAATGACATTTAAGTCATTTTACGGCGAAACCACGTTAAAGAAGAAAGTTAATATGGCGTCTGGAATCTTGAAATCATTGCAATATTTCATTTTAATACTCTAAACGTTTGAAATTTACTTTATTTATTTTTTTATTTTGTTTTAAATTTTTTGTAATTTTTGTTTTTCATGTTTTGATTTATTTTAGTGTGGAAATTTTTATTGATTGTTGAAATGTTTTGGTTGCTAAGCGGTTGTTGACGAAAAGGGGTTGTTTGGAAGGGATAAAAAACATATTCGATATCATTCTGTCTGAGTTCAGATCGAGCTTAGATCGATTGATAAACGAAGTAATAGATAAATAGTTACGCTACGCCGACATTTCAGCTTCCAACAACTATGCTATCGGCGTATTGACTGCGCTAATCCATTTAAAAAAATGGTTGATTGAACATTTTAATGACTTCAATGTGTGCATGTTATATCGTGCCGTGTGGTTATTAGCGATAGCAACCGGGAGGCCTCCGTCTCTGGGATTGCCGTGTTCTCAATTCGGTGGTGATAACCTGAATTACATGGAAAAACAAACGAACGCCGGCGATGGAAAGATATCGACGTTAGCCAACCCGTCCCATCTCCACGGCCTAGGACGACCGCGTAATAATGAACTCGAAAGTCAAGATCGTTTAGATAGTATCGTCGTTAAGCTCAAATATGTGCCCTCAAATACAGAGGGAATCCCGCGTCAAAAAAAATCATTACCGAGCCATCATGTATATTATTACAGAAAGGTCTTTTTCTGTCATTCCATATGTATGCTTCGTTAATACTGCACCTACAGTGACAAATGAGGAATCATTATAAACGTTGAATCGACGGCTTCTGACGAAAAATACAATCTCAATCTCAAATTTCACTATTTACCCATTAATTTGACTTAAAAGTTTCGATAAACTCTCTTGCCTGTATTGTGTTCATATGTTTTGTATAATTTTTGCAAGAAAACAAGTATAAAGAAAGTACTTTGTGATACACCTTCTTCTCTATTTAAAACCCAATTACACCGTTTCCTTAACATACTTATTCCCTGATAGCGTGAAAGTGCGCAATTTTCGCACGGGTTACCTATAGTATTTCAATAATTTTATTTCCCTGTTAAATTAATTTCATCCAATTTTCATTCGACCCCATTTACAAAAGACAAATAGTTTGGAGTCATAAAACTTTCGATAAACTCCATGAATATATTACTGCTGGCTAAATATAGTATTAATATTTTTTCCTAGTCGAATTTCCCGGCCGAAATCTCAAGAATTAATGGCAGTGAGTAATAAGACTATATCGTTTTCCAAATATCCAAAAATGAAACTTGAGAATGTGTATCGTGATTGTGTAAAGCATTGCAATAAATATCAGTGAAAGTTCAGAAGGATGCTAAAGAGACGTTAAAATTAAAGCATTTGTAATTGGGAATGCATACGGCTCGTCATAGAAAATCAGTTTCCTAAATACGCATAAAAAATATGATTAAGACGTTAACAACTTGTTCGTAATATACGTACCATGCCTAAATCAATCCAGTAGATAAGCTTTTCTTGTCTAGCAAAGTATAAACTTCACTTTTAATTATCCACTGGAGTAAGTATTAAGAACAAGTTTACTGTAATGTCTAAGATAAACGGTCGCATGGTGGATGAAAGTCCATTTCATCCCTTGATATTTGGTACTTCTTATTATAATATAATGATAGCGTTTATTTAGCAGTAGCTATTCAAATAACCAATTACAGCATACATTACAAATACATTTTCCAAACGACAATATTCCAAATGCCAAAAAATAATGTTGCATAATCTTCAAGCATTAAATATTGATACACTTAATATATTGTCTTCTTATGAATTCACTACGCAATACATTTTACAACAAAACCTCAGTGTTATGTGTGTAGCAACCATTCTTTTACCCTTCTTAAAAAAATTTCAAGATTTTTAACAGTTTTTTTAGTTCTGAGGTCATTGCGTTGTACGATAACAATCCGCTATAAAAGAGAGAGGCCTGTGATGATGTTTTCTTCTTTCTCATCGGTAACTAGGTGGAAATCACTATTTATTCTAGTGTTATAATTGTGAAAATCATTGTTGGAAATGAGAATTTCGTCAAAGTACCCAAAGCATTTTTTGGCATTAACCCATTATTAATGCCTTGTTCTGTGCGAGAAGTAGATTTGAGCGTCGCCCTCCTTAGCCTTTGAGAAACTTATTGCTTGGTCTCCCTGCAATTGAGATATTCCCATGCTTCCAATTTACAGGCTCATCGTCTCGTCTTAGGAATACCTCTATCCCTCAAATATATAAAAGCGTTTCTGCAATCCGGGTCACGCTTTTCATCCTTGCCCTGCATGATGTCACCAGTCGCAAGAAATCCTCCATTCCACGTTACATTAAGTATTGGTGGGTGACTTTTGAGAGATGAAATGGCCAAGCGTTGTGGTTTAACACACATTTCACTACTTTAGATTTTCCACCATTTTTTTTTTAAATTATAAATGTCTGCGGCAGAGTCAACATCTTTTTATTATATACCCCCAGCTCATACCACCGCTAATGGAATATCAATCTTTGTCAGTAGCCTGCTGAAAGTAATTTTATTTTTACCGATATGTTAGAGTAGTGTTCGGCAAACTCATTAGTCAACAGAGCCAAATATAAACAGTACAGCGATTGAAATATCTTTGGAGAGCCACATTTTTTAAACTTAAACAAAATAGGTAGGTACATTGTTATTAACTTAATTAGGGTACTCTAAAGCTGGGGGGTTATTTTGTAATCTCACTTTAGTGAAAATACGTCATAAAATGTCACTTTTTCGTAGTTCAACTCCGCGTGACCATCTTCGGATCTCAATCGGTGAACTGCCGGTCATGTGCTGGTCTTTTAGACGATTCATTCGCTCTGATCCGTATCTTTCGACTCTTGATCCGTTTCACTTTCTCCGCCTGCCATTAGTTCCATCTCACCTTTCCTAAAGAACGTGACATGGAGCCACCATCGTTTCCACTTGAAGCTTGAGTTGGAAAATAAACAAGGGCGCGAAAGATACAAACGATTTTAAATCGTATTGTTGTAATTTGCTAAACGTGAAGAACTTCAGCATTTTCAACAACTCCAATATATTGGGCACTTGAAGGTATGCTTTGTTTTTAAATGCTTATGTTATTATTAGCTTGAATTATCTGTGTATATATTTCGTATCAATATTTCCCAAACAATGTTTCTGATACCTTTGTTTTCGTGTGCCTATCCGCCAGTGTATGGAGAATGGAATTCAGTTATTAAAAGGTGAGATTACATAATAACCCCCCTAGGGGCCGATTCTATAACTTTTACGTACGAGCGTAAAAGATTGATTCCCGCTGGATTATGGGAATTCTATCGAGAACGATTGCCGATCGCGATTCTATAACTCACGTTCGAACGTTTTTTGCCTCACGCTCGACTCCTCGGATTCGACGTCAAGATACATGCCGAAGCGGCCATTATCGATCGAAGAACGGTTTGTTTTTGTTTTTAATTTGAATGATATTTGAAGAATTATCGCAGTGTGATATATTTTGTGAACTACAAATCATTTAAAACATAATTTTCTTGGACTTCAAACGTGAATAGTGGTCTATAATTTTGCGTATCGTTATATTGGAAGATAGTTTCGATCGCACGTCTTGTGTTGGGTTTTTAGCTGTGGCGATTTAAAGAAAATTATCCCAGGGGAGCATTTAATTTCAATTTTTAAATAAAGTTGCATCGCTATAGGTTTCAATGTGTATAAAGCCGTTTCATTTTTGGGTGATAACATTTAAACGAAGGTTTATCGCGTGTTTTGGCTGTGTTCATTGAGGAATGCCAATGATTACTGGTATTTTTTATCTGCTGTGCTGGTTTGCGTGTGTCTAAGTGGTGATATATTTACGTTAATTAGCTAGACTTGTCGTCATTAAATAATTTGTTATGACAGGAATGGTATTAAAAATTGTAACAAATACCTAGTAAGTGTTGGAGAAGACGTAACAGCAATCAGTTCGTTGTTTCCACTATTGACTAAATTAAGATGTGCAATCTGTGTGAATTGAAGTGAAGTTTGGTGGCTAAGTAGGTGGATTGCTCTTGTCTTGTAAGTGTGGTTGTTTACGTCTCAGTGAAGGGAGTGTTGTTTGTTTATATTCTTCACTCATTGTCTGTGAATTTTGCCACGTGTCCTCTTCATATTTCATTGCATTGTTGTGTCCAATGTGATTCTGTTGAAATAATTAATCCGTCTGCGTTTAAGGCACGTAATGACTAATTAGCAATAGGCATTAGGTTTTGTCCTGGGCAGGGATTACTGTGTTATTTTAGAGTATCTTAAATTGTACGAGTGTGGTTCTTTACGTCCAACTGAAAGGGTGATGATTGTTTTTTCTACTTATTCAATGTATCTTATGCTTCATTCAGTAAATTTTACCATCTCCAAACTTATCTTTTCATTTACTCGACGTGGTGTCATTTGGCAAGCATTGTTCTTTTATTTGAGTGCCGCTGTGTGTTCCTGGAGAAAGAGTGGAAATGATTTTCCGATAAAATGAACTTCTCCAGCCCTTAATCACAGCCCTGTTTCTTTCTCAACTTTGCCCGAATATTTTTCATTTTTCCTCTCCTCCCCCGTAACTACAGCAACAATAAACGCATATAACCACAGTTTCTCTTCGTAAAGTATTTGAGTAAGTAAGATTTTTACTTGGGTTGGTTACCGACCATCCGCAAAATCCCCTACCAGGAGGACCAGGATTTTCTTTCGGGGTTTAATAATAATATAATATATATAATAACCCTTAATTCTGAGCAACAGTTTGCTCGTAAATATAAGACAACACACACAGCCATGCCCTGCGAGGTGAAAAATCCTCCCCAGGTGGGACTCGAACCCGCGACCTTTGGGTTTAGCAGGCGAGGACTTTACCCCGCCGCCACCGAGGCCGGCGGTTAACACCCTTAGCCAACTTGATCCAGTTTTAGAGAGCCAGGTACTCGCCCCCCCCCCACCCTCCTCCCAACAGCCAAAGAAATTCAAATAAAATTTTACAATATAATGGCTGTGCCCACATTACTATACAAATCAGAAGCTTGGACACTTAGAAAAAGAGACTTAAAACAAATTGTAACATAAGAAACGAAATTCCTCAGGTCAGTGAAAGGCTGTACAAGCCTGTACCATATAAAAAATGAAGACATAAGGCAAGAATTATAAGTAAAACCAGTAATAGAAGTAGCAAAAACTTATAAAGAAAGATGGAAAGAACATGTTGAGCGCATGCCTCTAGAAAGGATTCCCTTTAAAGGTTTTAAGAGTATAAAGCCTTTAGGGAGAAGAAGTGTCGTGGAGGTCGAGATCGCGATGTTGGTGAAGCCGGAAGAGACGAATTGCCAAAACCTTGAAAGGAGGAAGGAGGAGAACAAACTTTCTGTACCTATGACGATGTCGTAAATCGGTGAAATGCGTCGTGCAATAAAACATTTGTAGAAAAGTACAAAGTATTTCATTATTAATCAAGAGTACTAAATCTCTAAGCGTCTTTCGCCATGATTCGTCGAGCACCGGGTTTCCCTCGCCCCTTCCGCCACGCCACTCACAGTGGAACAGACTTGTATTTATAAAACGTATAAAAGCGTATGAGGCTTAAATTTGTGGAAATACTTTATGTTCATTTCAAACAAAACAATTATATTCCTACATTTCCGAAATCTTGGTCGGTGGTGTATTTTAACTGTTTTTTTATAATATACATACTGTGTGGAAATTTACGAATATTGTTTTATTTGAAATGGAGACTTGTATATTGCATTGCAGAGGAATTAAAAAAGCAACAGAAAGGATATTCCGAGGTCTGAAAGTTGGATGGCTCGGTCTGATTATTATTTTATGCCCGATGTTACTATGCAAGGGATTTCTGGCATTTTATGAAATGAGTTTTTTTCTCGCAGTATTTGATATTTTATCAATAGCTCAAGAAATTTTATTTTATTACACAACAAATTCAACTATTGTAGTTGCAAGTTGTCAACAATGTGACGCGGTTGCTCTTGCTTGGAGAAACTTGGAGAGCGACGTTGGTTGAGATGTCGTGTGTCTTCCGCTAACTTCAGTCCGCCACTCAGCATGGCGGAGGTTGTGTCAGCGCGGTGCTCGACAGTAGATACAGTGCCGTGGGGCGCCAATGCCACGCCGGTGCGGCCGTAGTGTCCGTGCAGTAATTGAGACACGTCTGGCACCTGTTAATAATAATAGTTTAAAAAAATGAATTAGGGTACATACATGTTTTCATTCAAAGACAAATCGCAAGTCATAGTTATTTCCCGTCGATAGTCAATATCTAATTTTCGGTAAAACGTTTTATAAAATCGACTAGTTTTATAAAAATGAGCTTGCTAACGATAAAACCGTTTTATAAAACCTAGTTTTATAATACGTTTTACGGAATAGGACAGGTTCTATTTCCATAAAACCGTTTTATGCAACAACCAACGAGACGTTCCGCTCATCGCGTTGATAATAATCTCGTATCCATGGGAAGCCAAACAAGGAAAACTTAAACAAACATGGCTGGAAGTTCATGGAACGTGAAGGCAGTATCCTTCTTGTTGTTAGAAGAATGCGTTAGAGCCTCAGCACCGTTGAGTGTGATCAGAAAGAAAGTAAATAAACAATACATATAGTTTTTAACCTAACATTCATCCAAAAGAGAGTGCATTTATCACTTCAAATGTTCGCAAAGCGTCTCATAGATGGCAGGACATTGCGGTTTTATGAATAGTTTTACCGTGAGCAAGCAAGTAAGTTTTACGTACGATTCATAAAATTTTCAATAAATTTTTTTATAAAACTCTTTTATGGAAAATTTTACCGTGAGCAAGCAAGCATTATATTCATGAATGGACCATTCTTGTGGTGTGAAATGGGTACTCACCCGTAGTATTAATTTTTCCCATTAGCAGTCGCGTTATTAAAATCATGTAGTTGATATTTACTTTACGAAGAGTTCAAATTTCGGGATTTCAACCAATTTCAAGGTACATACCAAATGAGATGAAGATGAATTCACCATTCACCATTTTGTCCCAAATGTCCGTTGTTATAAATGTGCGATTGGGATTTTGATGGCCAAATTCAGCATTAAAATGAATAATTATGGCAATTCGATCTGAAATCTGTAACTTACATTTGGCATTTGAGAGATATGTGAATTCATAAATGTGGAATAGATTATCGTGAAGCACAAGCGGTGGGCCTTATGCCAAATAACTCGTGGAGATGAAATTGAGATGGAGAAATTCTGAAGAGGAGGACAATATCATGGAACATGACGACACAAAATTATATGCCCTCGAGTTTGAAGCTCAATGACAAAATAACCAATGATTGTGCATAAAAACCAATTGCATCATATTATTTTTTGGTTTATCCTACGTTTTACGGCTATAAATAATATTTTAAAATAAATTTATAATGATATTTTTTATTGAGGCGAGTAAAAAGTGCCCGTTTTTTTTAGACCTAATTAGAGAGAAAATTGTAAATGCTTAAACATTTATAAAAAACGCATTTATGAATTGCCACTAAATTTTATTTTTTGAATAGTTAACTAGACATGTTTAAATTACGGAAAAAAAGTTTCGGCCGATTCTGAGACGGAGTATTTGAGAAAAGTTTATTAACAATGTTTTAAACATTAGTAATTTACAACAATAGGGTATAGAAGAAAATAATTTTTATTGATATATTTGCATTCGATAAAGATTTAGCTTTAATAAAAGCTATTAATAATTGTTGTATGACAATTACAAGCGGAGATATAAGTGATAATATGATTTAAGGCTCGGATTTTTGCTAAAAATTTGAAAAAATTAAAATATGCATTATTCACTCAAAATGTTTTTTTTTTTAAAACGGTTTGAGGGTATTCAGTTTGAGTTAATGTTGTTCCCATACAACAATTTTTATCAAAATCTGAGACCCTGAGGGACAAACGTTTGTTGAATTGAGGTGGAATGACCTGCGTATTTCAAGGAGGAGTCACGTTTAAAATTTGTTTTCTCAAAAACGCGCAGTGTTATCAACACCAAAGTTTATATACTGATAGGTACTATTGTTTTTTATGTATGTAATAAATTATAGATTTGTATCTTATAAAAAAAAGTTTTTGTTTTGAGTTTCATAAAACAACATATTCTCTGGAGCGGTACGTCGCAGTCAGGTTGGTCTTGGTTGCGTTGTCATAAGGAAAGCATGAGTAATTTATTATTTTTAGTAGTAAAACAGTGCAATAATATGACTGTTGTGAAAGTGTCGTGCAATGATTGGGCAGTTTGGACTACATTTTAATAAGTATGTTCAATTATATAGGACCGCTGCCAATAATGAAGGCATGTAAACATACTCTCAGCCGTGAATTTAAAAAAAGTAAATAGTAAAATTTAACTTACCCTGTATCTGCACGAGCTGAAGAGGAACAGCTGGTGAGGTCAATGCGTGCTTATTTCTATTAACCCGGGATTGGTTGCTAAGCTACCTATGCGTCACCTACCTACAAGTCACATGCGAGCGGTCGCGTGTGAGACTTATTCTCACACTCAGATGCACCATTGATCATCTATCATATAGCGTTTATTGTCAATTTATTACACTATATTTAGATTTGATTTATTTCTCTTAATGTTCATTCGAAACAATGATTTTCACATATACACAATTGCTGATACAATTACGTAATCATTGCTAATTTTACTGGCGATGATATCATTGGTTATAAATGAAGAAAAATACCATTCTCAAGAAGAAATATTTATTTATGAGGACATGCATTCTTACTACTCATAAATGTGCATTGACATATCTGTTCTCCACGAAATGAATCAACTTCGCTCGCATGTTGCGAAAGTGTAACGCAACTGAGTGATTATACAAAGACATTTAACGTCAGTGGTCGCGCGATGAGGAATAGTCTCACACCTTTGTAGCCATGACGGTATCAAACATATCATTACACAGCTGCGGACGCTTCATTTATACTTTATGAGACGGTCAGTCAATAGGAAGAGATAAAAAGACAGCTAGAAGGAAAGGGAACTTATTCTAACTCATGATTGCAAAGTGAGCACATGTTTAAATTTGGTTTTCGAGAAAATCTCACAGCGTCACCAAATGGCGGGTTAATGATTAAAAAAATGCAAATGTTGTTTACTCACGTGGTTGGTTGAATTTTTTGCCAAAATACTTTGCACTTCACAGGAACGGCATTTGTGTAGCAATTCCGGGTCAGTCCGTTGAAATAAAGGCTGCCAATGATGTACGAAGGGAAGGAGCCAATGCTCTTCAAGCACTTGAACAGCGTGTCTTCGCATGTGCAGTCTTTCCTGCAAAAAGAAATGCCACGCATTCATGATTACATTGCTCTACGAATTTGAGACCAATTCGGCTCAAAAAGAGATTGTGACAAGTCGTTGAGCTTATTGTGTTCCACGTGGTGTGAGAGTTCATCTCAAGGGCGAGGGTTAGCTTGACCTCTTGTCCAGAGGAAAAAAAACACTTCTTTTTTTATGAGACGGTGGCGGATTCATGTAATCAAGTGTTTTTGGGAATGTTGTTAGTTTACGGGAGTGTGTGTTTTTTAACGACAGTAACTGTGAGCATTCAATGTCTATAGCGGTTTGCATTTAGCGAATAGCGATAACGGCAACGCGTAAGAAAGAACTATGATCCCTCACCCATGATATTGACATACCCTTAAAACACTTTTAATTCACGAAAATATTGAAGTATCTTTGCAACGGCTCCCCGCGTATCTCGTGCCTGGGAAATATTTCCCTTCCTATCCAGTGTGCGTACTTCTACATCTACAGAATACCCTGCAAGCCACCTCAAGGGGGTGTGGCAGAGGGTGAGTAGTCACCAATATGCATTACACTATACCCAACAGTTAATGTATCTACGACTAATGATGCATTAGCATTAATCGCAAATACTTGTCAGGAGGCGTAGAGTTACAAGCATGCACTACACTATATATATTCTACCAATGTTAGAGGGACCGTTAGTATTTATGAATTTTGCAACTACATAAACGGACAGAGATTCAAGAGTTATAGCGAAAATATACAAGGTATGCTGTAAGTACTAGTTAGTAGACAAGGATATAGGAATTAGGGAGTAACTAGCAAACAAAATAAGCAAAATTTATCATTAATTTAATAAATGACATATGACTTTTCAACAATGAAATGGATCCAAGCAACCAAATTAAATTTGTAAATAAATAAAAACAGCACCAAACTTTAAAGGTATCAATCTTGAATATGTCTAGATGTATTTTTATCTTTAATGACAGTAAATTAACCAAAAAAGAATTGTAAAACATTTTCAACATCATGTATCATTACGTCGGCCTATTTAAATTATTCTCATGATCTGATCTACCGTAGTATGTCGGATTTCGTAAAATATTATTAAAGTCGTCAGAGAATAAATCGGTCTGGAACTTGCATAAAATATAAAGTCTAAACTTTAATGAGTTGTCCGTGGTAGTGATGGAAAAATGTCGGTCAAAATCGATTTTTCGAGCAATCGATTTATAATCGAAATGAAAAGCTCGACTTTTCAACAAAAATCGCAATTTGAACCAAAAGATCTATTTATCGAAAAAATCGACGGTTATTTTTGGAAAAAATACAGTTGGTACAAAAACATGTTTATTATTCATTCGAAAAACGCTCATAATGCATATTTGAAAAGTATAAAAAATCCCTAACAATGTATGTACTTAGAATGCATTCTTGAATTATTTGTAGTAAAAATAAACAAATGCACGCACATTAAATTTTGGGGATCACCGCTGAGAACCATTCGGCTTCACTAAAATGTTTAAGAAAGATCAACTGATTTGAGATGCTTTCTTGATAATCTAGGGCGTGCCTTTCCAATTTCACCGGCCTTACAGAAAAGTCTTTCACATGGGACGGATGACGTTATCATACTCAGCACTCTGATCGCGAAACGGTACGAAATGGTCAAGATCGAAGTTGAAAAATCGATTTTGGATCGAAACTCGTAGATCATGGCTCGATCTCGATTTTCTCGATCTTTGACTATTAAAACTCGATTTTCGATTTTAATCGAAATCGATTTTTCCATCACTAGTCCGTGGGTGGGTCAAGTTGAGCCTACTACATGAAATCATCAAAGGTCTTTTAAGATCAAAACTCACTGCGGTAGGGTGCAGATGTTGGTCAATCCTGAGGTGGCGTCCGTTTGACCGGGCAAGATGATATTCGGACACTCTTGGTGGGCCTTGCAGCAGGCGTCTTCCCTTGGGAGACGCGGTGGGGCGACTGTGGACACCACGTTCACTGTACCACAGTAATTTGTTCCTGTATTTTGAAGGAAAGGAATTAACGCTTTAAAACAACAGAATGAAAAATAAGTAGATTTAACATAAAATCTGTAATCTTAACTGGCAAAAAATTCAAAAACAAATCATAAACGGAAGTAATTTACAGAAGAAACATGAACACTCTTCATGTTAATTTATTATCTCTTATTTAGCCAACGGGCTTGTTTCGTACTGTAATAATTGTAATTATATAAATGCTGTAATTTGGAAGTTATTCAAACTGGCTAAGGTTGTTTTCGTTTTTTCTCTCGTTACGCCCACCATTTCGCAGTCAATTCACCCAATCTTTATCCACTTTCAAGTCGACATGTGAACATTCCCACCAATCCAAATTGTGATAGCACCTCCCCTCCTCTCCCCACTCCTCCACTGGTCAGCTGATTCCCCTCCTGCGCTGACAAAGTGCACCGCGAACATAGCAGCCCTCTTTGAAACTGACCGCGGCTGAAGAAGGACGTATCGGCTTGGTTCCACTTGTGATCGTCTTGTATAAGACAAGGTTAACGGTATTTAGCCAACGGGCTTGTTTCGTACTGTAATAATTGTAATTATATAAATTATAACATTTGGAAGTTATTCAAACTGGCTAAGGTTGTTTTCGTTTTTTCTCTCGTTACGCCCACCATTTCGCAGTCAATTCACTCGCGACGTCACGTTTCACGGGCTTGCGTTGCAAAATGGTTGAACCAAGCCTATCTAACAATAATCTTTGATGAAGGCAAGAGTTAAATGAAACTTTGGTTAAAACAACCCAATGAAATTAGAATCATCACCTACTATTTATCTATTTTATTTTGTACCCTGCATGAAGTCGCATCTCGTAACATTCATAAATTAACAGTATCAGTAATATTAACCACTAGATGTGTCTATAGCATTGTTCTGCATGTTCATTTACGTATCACTCTCCCAGTTTCTGGTTTGATTGCGCACTGTTCTCCTTTACTGCTTTTTGGTGTCTGCGCCTAGCGCCAGGGGGAGCGTGCGAGGTCCCGATTTGAACTGGGACGAGTGCTGCATGCCTGGTGTGGAATCACCCCGTGCCACACACCCTATAGTGGTGGCTTGCACGGTACTTCGTAGATGTATTGTTGTAAACGATTGTTCATGTCAGTTTCTTAAACCATTCGTGCCGAGTTTTCATTTTCTATCCAATCCTAGGAGTCTCTTAAGCAGACAGGACAAAAATATGTTGCCAATGTCCAACCTGTCAACGCACCCCTTACAAGACAACAGCCATTACATCTGGAAAAGGTTGATCAGACGCTCATGAATCAGGATCTTATGCAAATGCATAGATTGCAAACGTAAACACGAACACGTAGCCCCATTTTGCCCCTATCATTTTTTTCTTCCATTTTATTTTTGGTGATCTTGAGTTTCCAAATTCTTAGGTTTGTCTATCTCATAATATACATGAAATGAAAAATATCCGTAGTCAAATGGGACAGAAGAATGTTACGAATTTTCCTGCCTATTTCTTTTTTTTTTACTTGGATTATGTTTTTATGAGGACGAACCTGGATATGTAAATGGATTCACATTGCGTGCCACCCGCGAACTGCAGTCGGTCACCGTCAGGGCGAAAAACCACAGCAGCACAGTCGACATCAGCACCCTCATGATGGTTCTAGGCATAGGTACCTCTTCTTGACAGTTCCTGGAAGGATTTTAATAATCAATAACAATTAATTAATAATTGCAATTTTTATTAACATTGGATGACAATGGCAAGCACCAAAGAGGCAGATGCCTGGTAGGTTGGTAATTGCTATTGTCATCGACTGTGCGTCATTGAAGCAGTCGATAAACCACGTTCATTTTACCACGCTTGTTTTATCATGCACTGTTTGTTGCTTTTTGGTTTTTGTAGTTGGATTCTTGTAATCGAAATCTAATCCACTTCCCAAAGTTCAATCGATCCGAAATTTGGCCACACTGACTTACTCTCGATGGCGATACATGAGTCAGTGATTAAATTCACTAATTGCCAAGTTAATCCACTGAAATTGATCTAGACCATTCCCTAAAACAATGCAATGACTCGCCCACCAGTAATTCCTTCCCCCAACCCAACACCTCCCTTCCCCTTCCTAGTTTTGCATACATATATATACCGCTTCCTTGAAGGAAAAATCATTTTACCTGATGATGGCTTTACTTTACTTAGCTGAGGCGCGTTTTACATTTGAATTAAATCTGTGGAATAAGTGCTATCTAATTCTGTGTTTGATTAAGGTAGTTTGAGCGAAAAATCACTTCACCTAGAATTTTATGAATTTGGCCTCATTTTAAAGAAAAAACTCATCTTTCCAATGCTATAAAAATATCAACCCCTTGCCGAACTACTTTTAGAGCAATTTGCCTTAAAACATATAAGCTGTTTTACATGGGATAGATTATGGCTGGGCGCTCCAGAGGGAGAATATTGAAGGAAATAGGAATTTATAACACCTAGATTTTGTCAAAAAACTAACAGTGTGTAGATTGCATGTTTTCTCAACTATTTATAAAAAAAATCTATTACTCACCGCAGTAACTTTTGCAGGGAAAAAATGAGTCAAGTTAGAGACTTATGTAGCTTTATATATTTAACTACGGAGATAATTTGGTCGTATATAATTATATATTTGCGCTATTAATATTACAATATGCATTTCGTACTTTTTACAGACGCTGAAATCAAAGAATAAAATTTGAATATGGTCTCCATTATGACTAGTAGGGAACTATCTCGCTCAGACCACCTTAAATGACAGTAATGAAAGAGAGTAGAAGCGATGAAAAAATGGTATTCTTATAGTTGAATGTCTTTTGCTCGATTAGAAGAATTCTACTCCAGAACCAAGTTTACTCAACTAAGAGAAACTATGACTATATCTACTAGTGAGAACATATGACGCGGAAGTAGATTACTATTGCCGCACGTGCTACAAAAATCTCCGAAATAAAAAACTAGCGCTGCTACCGGTAAAAAAAATATTGATTTCCGTTCGGAACTCACATCAACGTATTCTTGAAAGCGTTAGAAAAGGAGGAAGACAGGAAAATGAATTGAATGAGGAGGCCAAAGAATGAAAGGGTACGAGTTAAGGTGGTTCCACCGTAAAATGTCTTAAATGTCATTTTATTCATATTCTGTCTACTTGTAAAAAAAGTTGACCTCTATCTGATACGAACAACAAAATAATACCTTACCACGCTATTTTATTCAATAATTGAACTTCAAATTACTAAATGGTGTTCAATGGGGGAAAGAGAGAACACGTGGAATAAAATAGTATTAATCCATAAAATACAAATGCCATTTTTGTGGAAAACTGTCTCTAAGAAAGAAATAATCCAGAGAAATTGAATAAAAATTACATATAGGCATCTTATCACCTTATTTTTTTAGTTATTGAAGAATTAATGCCGTAATTGAAGTTAAAATGCGGTAATTCGTAGGAAATGGCGCTGCAGTCATGGCTGCTATGGCTGGAAAAAAGTGCTCATTTAAAATACATTTGTGGAATAATCTGCATTTTTTTATACTTTATACTTTTGGTTTTCTATAAGTGTCGCATTGCATCAGTGAAAGCAGGATTTTTTTGACAAAATATAAAATATGTTGAATTTTAGTATTTGTTTTGACTCACACAGTCGCGGCGGGACCTCCTTAAGTCTACGTCCATAATATAGGCACAGGTTAAGGTATAAAATAATGCAGATAAAAAAAACGAAATATATTTAAAAAATAGATTTTAAAAAATAAGCAGATTTCCTGAAATGCTTAAGAGCACTCTTGTCTTATTTAACCGTCCGACTCCTGCAAGAACTTTGGTGAGACATTGATATCCTGAAAGCATTCTCCAAGGCGAGGAATAATGGAGTCTTCCGTATAAGCGTATGCTTCTTCCACCAGAGGGAGTGTTGAATATCGTATGCTCGTGAAATTTTAATGCGGAACTTTCGAAAAAGCAACTTTTGGAGTCTGTATTAAATCAATACTCGAGTTAAATTACATACATTCCTGCCACGAAGTTAAATAAAACCATAAAGTCAAGACCTCGTCCTTTTCCTGCCCTTTGGTATGTTCCATGCTTACATTCATCATAGATAAAACTATATTACTATAAAAAAAGTATATAATTAGGATATAATATTGTATTTTTAATGGAAAGCCTTTCAAAAGTAGCCACTTCGTGCTATTGAAAATAGCTCGTAATTAAAATCGCTTCGAATTTTGAAACTTCCCTTGGATCAACAATCCCTAGAATAAAATATCTTCCCACACAGGCCATTTCCGTTTTGAAACGTTTTTTTTAGTCTCAAAACTGTCATAAACGGTTTTTTACAGTTTTGAGATTAAAAAAACAAAAACGTTTTAAAACGTTTTTTTAGTCTCAAAACTGTCATAAAACGGTTTTTTACAGTTTTGAGACAAAAAACATAAACGTTTTTTGTCTCAAAGCTGTAATAAAACGGTTTTTTATAGTTTTGAGACTAAAAAAAACGTTTTAAAACGGAAATGTGCTGTTTGTATTGGCTGGAGGATGATGCTGCACTCTTTGCTTGAATATTACTGGTAAAGCCTAAAGATGTTCTCATGCTTAAAAAAAGCCATGTTGTCTAGTCGTATAAATAAACTATTTTTTGGTTTTCACGATATCTAGTTTATTAGATATAGTTTACAAAGTTATAAATTGCAATTAGATATGGTCACGGGAAATATTCGAAGTGTGATTCCACGAAGAATTTTACAAAACGTTTTGTGGAATCACGATGCGCTTGATCGTTTGTCGTTTGATATTTTTATATTTACCCGATAAAGTGTTCGGCGTTGTAAAACCAGTTGGCAGATAATTGTCGACTGTCGACCGAAGAGTCTACGGTTCAAATATCGGTGAATACCTCACTAAAAAGAGTAGCCTGATCTTATATCCAATATCACTTAAGGTGGTTCCACCGTAAAATGACTTAAATTTCGAGATATTAGAGAGCAGTAATTTCGTCGTTCTTTGAAGCGATGCTGTTATGTCCTGAATTTGGAGGCTTGTCATGGTGTTTTTAATTATTAACAATGAGAAATATTAATTAATATATATATTTTTTAAATTATTAAATGTGAAGAATGGTTATAATATAATTGTGAGGGATATACTGCTCACTGAATAACTTTCCTTCTTAGGAACTAAAAAAATAACTATACGGTCAGTTTTGCTCATTTTTATGGTTTAAAAAATTGGCAAAAAATCTGACTGTAGAAATTTTCCTTCCGTCGTATTTCCATAAACCCGTATTAAAAAAAAGAAGTCTGATGAGAAGTTAAGCGAGGATTCGTCATGCGCGCGAAATGTAAACGACATGAAGTGGAAGTTTCAAGTTCGCGTTTTCTCCGACGCTGTCGAGTGGCGACAGAGCTTCCCGCGTCGGCCACGAGATGGTGGAATCGTCGCGAACACCCTCCGCATTCTATGATTGCTGCCCCTCCTCCCCTTCCCCCTCCCCCCCCTCCCTCGCCCCTCCCCCCCCCCTTCCTCGCCCCTCCCCCCAATAACTTGAAACCAAGCTCAAGCGATTCAGAATGCGTCCTGAAACCACAACGAGCATTTTATATTGCTTTCACGAGAGTTGGGGTACGGCTTCTAGCACGCAGGTATTAGATTTCATTTTTTTTTGGTATCGATCCTTAAGCAGGTTGCTCATTTTCAAATTTTCCGTTAAACGTCGTGCGAAATCAGCTTGGAAACAGCTAATACTGCACAGCTTTCCTACCTTACGATTTAATGTTTCGTGGAAACCTGGATTTATACAGCTTTTTTCATGGAATAGAGCTGCTGCTAATCGCTTAACAATAGTTTTGTAAAATTTTAACGAAAGTGTTTTCATAGAGGAGCCCTTTTTATAGAAAATAGTGAGGCGTTAGATGAACTGGCGAAATGTTGCATCAGGTCCACTTGTCACACGCGTGTCTATTTGAACATGCATTGCACGAATAAAACAACAATCTCTCTACTACCTCGACAGCCATGTATTTTGTGAAAACATCGTGTTTGTATTAATTGAAGCAATATGAAAATTCATCCCTTCTTTGAAAAAACAAATTTTCCACAAATGTGTTCAGACAGGGATGTCAACTGGCTGGGTTGTTTTTATTTGTTATGTTTTTTTTAAAGATGAAGATATTTATTAAAGTGCCTATAAGACATAAACAAACTAGGTCCTTCTAAGCCACATGGCTTATCAGAAGGTTCCTTATTTACTTACAGAGCGGCAAGTTACAAATATTTGAAGTCAGACATTTATTACAGACAGAAATTTATTACAAAGAGTCATACATGTTGTAGTATTAGAATACTATTATTTTAATATCATATTTTATAAATTTATTTGCAAGGATCATTCTACCTTTAAATATACGCATTTGTATTAATATAATATTATCAGACAATTGAACATCAATTGACAGATCTCTCCAATAAGTGTTTTTTTAAAATATAACCTTTAATTCTCTGATCGATTCTAAATATTTTAAGTTTTTGGGTTAACCATTGAGAATCATTGGTACCTTAACGTACATTTTATTTTTCCCATAGTTATTAAAATATCTAGGTACGTAGTAATTTGTAAATTTTGTCTTTTCCATGGAGTGTTTATAATTATTATGGATCTTAAGTTCCTTGTTAAAATAATTATTTAACACCAGGACATATTTATAAAGGTCAGTTAAATTTAATATTCCTAATTGTGCATAAATAGATCTTTTGCAATCAGTGCAATCCTTTGTTCCCATAAGTAACATCCCTGAACCATTATCATTTAGTTCTAAGTCGTATTCTGTGTTAATTATTTTCAGTATTTTTTTCTGTGTTGACTGTAGAACTGCATTATAACAGTTTGCGGCTTTTCCCCAGATTGTTATTCCATGACGTAATACTGATTCTACCAATGCATAACATATCAACACCTTTGTATCAGTTGGAACTAGTTTATTAATTTGATATAACTGGTGGCTAACTTTCCTTAGTTTACTATTTAATTCAACTATATGTTTATCAAATTTAAAGTACTGATCAATGATTATTCCTAGATATTTATAATGTGAAAGAGTATAATGTGTAAGCGCAATTTTACTACTATCTATCTATCATCAACTACTTGGTCGTCCAGACAACAGGAATCGCATTCGAGGATGATCAGAGATATATTCCCAAATGTTTAGTTTCATGGGAGTTTTTTCGCCCGCTGTATTGGTTCTCACCTTCCATTTGCGGCGTATGGAATATTTATCATGTAGTGACCTTGACCTAAACAACATGCACAATTTCAATTTTTCATAAATAATGCTTTGAAATGCAGTAAATGGACATTTATGAATTATTCAAACTTTAATTTACGTCAGTGTTATATTTTTATTGCAAATTTAATGAAAGGATATACTTTTTCTTCGTATTTTTTATTCACATTGTTGATAATGCGGCATAGTAATTTTGAGCCGAAGTAACCCATATTTGGCACAATCAACTCCGGTACTTGCGGAAGAACGGTTTGGCTTTTCACATCGTTTCTCAGTGACCAATGTGGGTCAAGAAACATTTGGACATTTACGTTGACCTCAACTTTTGCCGAATGAGTTGCGGCCGCCTTTTTAAGGTAGTTTGAGCGAGATATAGTTCCCTAGTCATAATGGAGACTATATTAGAATTCTATTTTTTAATTTATACGCCTGTAAGAAGTATGAAGTAAATATTGTATTATTAATGGTGCAAAATATAGTTATAAATAACATATATTCTCAGTAAATAAATAAATATATCGAGTTAAAAGTCTCTAACTTGACTCATATTCTTCACGCCGTACGGCTAAAAATCCTTCAAAACAAAAGGTATTTTTTGCGATTACATAATAACTACTGCGGTGAGTAATTGCTTAATTTTTATAAATAGTTGAGATAACATATAAACTACACACCGTTAGTTTTATTTGACGAAATCTTTAAGTGTTAGAAGTTCCTATTTTTTTCAATATTCTCCCTCTAAGAGCGCAAAACCGTTATCTATCCCATGTAATATCTACAGCTTATATATTTACAGGCAAATTGCTCGACAAGTAGTTTGTTAAGGGGTTAATATTCTGATATCATTTTAAAGATGAGATTTTTTTTCTTTAAAATGAGGCAAAACTCGTCAAATTCTTAGTGAAGTGATTTTTCGCTCAAACTATCATTAAGCGACAAGTCCATGTCTGTCATCCAATGAGAATAGCCACGATTCGTGCGTGGATAGACCAATCAGAAGTGGCGGAAACAAACCCAATAATTATTTCCCTCTCAATATCTTGAGCAAACCTCTCACCTCTACGAGAGGCAGTCTGCAACTTGCCTCCGGCATCTCTCGTCTCTTACGGAGCTGCCAGCCTTGTATCAAATATTTGAGCTCGCGAGATTCAGGGTCTCCGTGATTCCAGAATCAATTGTGTCACAGTTTGGTTTAAAATCACGATTTTGGAGATTTAATCTTATTATTACTATCGGAGAAACGTTCATGGACACAGGTTCATTTTGTTGATGGCAGAAATCCTATTCGTTTTGCGATAACTTACGTGGCATACCACGATTTAGCAAACCTCTAAGCAGTCGATATTTATACCGTCTAACAACAAAACATTTCGACGTTCGATTTCAACTTGTAGTTTACCTTTGTCGTTCCAGAATTTCCTCCATTTTGCTACTGATAATATACTACTATGATATGATCTTGTTTGTTAAATTGGGCGGTATGTAAAATCCTAGTTTAAAAAATATTATATCAACGACGTTTACGATCCGATCGCTGTTGAAGAACTATTTCTCTTTCACGCATTGTCGTATCACTCCGCCGCAGTCTTTCTTATCTTGTCTTCACGTATATATACTCACAAGTCCTACGCATCGCGGATCTCGCAGTCGACCCACATCCCTCGAGTTTCATAATCAAGTTTCATGAATAATAACTTCTGGGAATGCTAAAAAATATCGCTCCTTGATTTTTTGTGCATCATTAGTGGTTAATGGGAAGATGGCTGCAAACTGAACAGACAACCTTAACAAGTTCATTCTTATGAAGGCTTAATGTAATTAGATCGAATCCATTCACGTGATTTCATTTGCATATGAATATTATCTATTACCCATGATGCAAATGTGATAAGTGTAAGTATTTCTACCTGTTGCTCACGGTAAAATTTTCCATAAAAGAGTTTCATAAAAATTTTGAATTAAAGTTTTATGAATCGAATGTAAAACGTACTTGCTTGCTCACGGTAAAACTATTCATAAAACCGCAATGTCCTGCCATCTATGAGACGCTTTGCGAACACGAGAAGTGATAAATGTACTCTCTTTCGGATGACTGTTAGGTTAAAAACTATATTTATTGTTTATTTACTTACTTTCTGATCACACTCAATGGTGCTATGGCTCTAACGCATTCTTCTAACAACAAGAAGGATACTGCCTCAACGTTCCATGAACTTCCAGCCATGTTTGTTTACGTTTTCCTTGTTTGGCTTCCCATGGATACGAGATTATTATCAACGCGATGAGCGGAACGTCTCATTGGTTTTATGATATAAAACGGTTTTATGGAAATAGAACCTGTCCTATTCCGTAAAACGTATTATAAAACTAGGTTTTATAAAACGGTTTTATCGTTAGCAAGCTCTTTTTTATAAAATTAGTCGATTTTATAAAACGTTTTACAGGAAATTTTACCGTGAGCAACAGGCATAAGGAACCGAACAGTACTGCTGTTGACTCTTTCCATTAACGGTTTCGTTTTCTTATGTATTTATTCAAAAACAATTGAAGATTACAACGTTATTGTTATGTTGATTGCATTACATTTTAGACAATTGAGGAAAAGAGGAACAAGCGTGCAGTGCATAGTTATTGATAGAAAGGGCAAAAGTTACACCATGAAACGTTTTTACCTATTTTCTGTTAAATAATTTCCTTGTGTTAAAAAATCGGATACATATATGTATGATTTGTTTACGTTTTTACCTAGAATGCAGAAATCTGGAATAAAAACTCATTACCTGCTGTAATTATTTCAATTCCGTGGTGAATTTGCATTTGGACAAATGTCTGATGTGACGTGGTGAATTCGCGTGTTCTAATTGGTTGTTATTGGTCGTCCCTTGTGACCCCGTGCTACTCAGGGTATGGAGGTATAAGGTCGTGAAAATGGCGGCTGGACAAGTGAAAGTGTTCCGAGATATCAAGTCGACGGAAAGTAAACCACTCGGTGCTGTGAGGAGAGGAAGTGAGAGCAAACGGCTTCCGATTATTTTGCGTCTCATTGCGACGAGCAACCGAAATGAGTGCGATAGTTCTTGATGCCTTTTAAGGTAGTTTTCGAGCGAGATAATTCCCTAGTCATAATGGAGACCATATTAAAATTTTATTTTTTGATTTAGTGTCTGTAATAAGTATGAAATTAATATTATAATATTAATGGTGCAAATATATAGTTATATATGACCAAAATTCTCAGTAATTAAATAAATGAAGCTACTTAAGTCTCTAACTTGACTCATTTTTTCCCGCGGCTGAAAACCCTTCAACACAGCAGGTTTTTTTTCGATTCTGTAAAACATACTGTGGTGAGTAATAGATTATTTTTATAAATAGTTGAGAAAACATGCAATCTACACTAGTTTTTTGATAAAATCTAGGTGCTAGAAGTTCCTAATTTTTTAAATATTCTCCCTCTGGAGCGCACAGCCGTAATCTATCCCATGTAAAACAGCTTATATTTTTAGGCAAACTGCTGGAAAAGTAGTTCGGCAAAGGGGTTGATATATTTTGATATAATTGGAAAGATGAGAGTTTTTTCTATAAAATGAGGTTAAATTCATCGAATTCTAGGTGAAGTGATTTTTCGCTCTCAAACTACCTTAATAGGACTCGCCGCGAACAAACCTAACTCACCCGTGGATGTGAAGAAGACCTTTCATTTGTTCGTCATCATAACCCGAGCTCAGGGTTTTTCCACCCCATCAAGAAATGATGCTCCGACAAGTTTTAACGAAGTGAAACCTATAACTTTATTTCATTTAAACCTACAGATCCCATCATTTAGACCTACAGATCCCATAATTTAGACCTACAGATCCCATAATTTAGACCTACAGATCCCATCATTTAGACCTACAGATCCCATAATTTAGACCTACAGATCCCATAATTTAGACCTACAGATCCCATCATTTAGACCTACAGATCCCATAATTTAGACCTACAGATCCCATAATTTAGACCTACAGATCCCATCATTTAGACCTACAGATCCCATAATTTAGACCTACAGATCCCATAATTTAGACCTACAGATCCCATCATTTAGACCTACAGATCCCATAATTTAGACCTACAGATCCCATAATTTAGACCTACAGATCCCATCATTTAGACCTACAGATCCCATAATTTAGACCTAAAGATCCCATCATATATACCAACAGATCCAACAGCACAAAACTGAAATGTACCATAAATCTTACATCGCCACTGTAGCAAGAAATTGGAATACTCTCTCAACAGATATAAAAAAACATGTAATTCTGTACCCTGTTTTAAAAGTAAATTATTTCATTCCATATTCACTAAAAAAATGTTAAAAGGAGAAAGTGGAAATATAAATAATTATTGTAACATTCTAATCAATTTTATTTTTTTTTGTGCAAACACTTTTTTGTATTTTTTGTGCAAACACTTTTTTGTATTTTTTGTGTGAATTTATTATTATTTTTAAGTATATTTTTGTGTGTGTGTATATGTATACTATTGCGGCGACTGACTATCTTGTATCTTGTAAGTACATAATTATCATATTTTTAAAATTATATCTTCTGTAAATGATGTACGAAAATGTCTAAAAGACCGATGGATCTACGACAATAAGCGTTTCATTATTATAACTTTATTATTGCTGTTAAAAATACCGCTTTAATTAATAAAATGCAAATGCCTCTGAAGGGCATATATTAGTCGTTAAGCAGACAAATGTAATCGCTAGTTTCAGAAGTTGACTTATCTCAGATCGCGTTTCGGACTGAATCGCCATCTTCACGTAGCTAGAGCATTTGAGTGCAATGATTGCGAGAATTTGCCAAATTACTCTCGTACACGGGAAGTGGATTCATTCATTGACATTGCATTTTTTTAGAGGAATATGCATCATCAATTGTAATTTTTTACGAAAAGGATGCGTCTCTTTACTGTTGAAAACTATCTGTGAAGTTTTTTACGTACTTGCGTGGTATTGATCCAATGCAGTGATCAAATGGAATCGATGTTAGGGAATGATGACGATGAAATGGCTTCGCTTTCGGGGGCACCGCGTTGTTTTGTTGCTGTGACAACAGTTTCCCCAGCGTCACAGCTGGCGTCTTCAAGTGCCTTGGTCTTGCCCGTCCTTATGTGCTTCTTTCGTGGTCGAGACTATCCCCTGATTGGTCGGTTGCGGCCCGCGAAGTTTTTGCAAGTTGATGCAAGGATGAGAATTCTGTTTGAATGATTAGTTGGAAGAAACTTCTCTACAATGTTCACGAACATGAGTGTTCAAGTTATAAGGTGAAGGCGGTCGATCTGTCAGATCAACACCTCGTGTTCGTTTCACCCTCAGCAGCTGTGTATCAAAATCGGGTCCTCCGTCTCGGAGAATACATCAAACATCTACTAAATACCCTGCAAGCCACCTCAATGGTGTGTGGCAGGGGGTGAGTAGTCACCAACATGAATTATTACACTATTCTCCCTAAAGTTGGTGCAACTACGATATCGATTACTTATTTTCATTATTGATGATGCAGTTCCTCCACATCTCGTCTGACACTGTTTGTCGAAACAAGTGTAGTAAATTTAAAATGAAGTGGAATGTACGATATCGATTACCTCTCATTATAGTGTAACTGCGACTAATGATGCACTAGGTAACCCGTGCGAAAATTTCGCACTTGCACGTAATCAGGGAATAAGTATGTTAAGGAAACGGTGTAATTGGGTTTTAAATAGAGAAGAAGGAGTATCATAAAGTACTTTCTTTATACTTGTTTACTTGCAAAAATTATACAAAACATATGACTACAATACAGGCAAGAGAGTTTATCGAAACATTTAAGTCAAATTAATGGGTAAATAGTGAAATTTGACATTGAGATTGTATTTTTCGTCAGAAGCCGGTGATTCAACGTTTAAAATGATACGTCATTTATCACTGTAGGTGCAGTATTAACGGAGCATATACGGAATGACAGAAAAAGACCTTTCTGTAATATATGTATGTACTAGTCGACCCGTTCGAAGCATTCGCACTGTATCCTCCTCAAATCCCACTTCATTGAAGTGCACACCGTATAGTTAGTACCGTGTAGTTAGTTCGTCAGAATCCATACCGTACTTACTTTTGAGTTGAACTTGTGTAGATTTCTTTAAAGTGAATAACCTGATTTGATCGCCGGGTTTGTTTATCGTAGAGAGCAGAGATGAAGTAAGTTGGTCGTCATGGACTAAGTAAAAACAAACGACTGCGAGCGGTTTGGGGAAGTAAATATAAATTCAAGGTTTGATTAATTTAGTTCGTTTTATAAATACCTAGATCAGCAGATCGAATACCTTAAATCAATACTTTAAGTTGAAATTAAATGCGGATTGAGATAATAGATGCATGAAATTGAAATCGGTTTCATTTCGATATATCTCGATGTTCTCGATAGAGGATCGATAAGTCGAGGGCGGGATTTCATTAAACCTTTTTTTTCAATTGTAATTTTTCGAAAAACAACTGAAATGTGAGTAATTTGTATATTTTTCCGGTGTAGCGGTTAAGAAAAGCTTTAAAATGATGCCTCATTTATGAAAATTGATGAAGTATTAAGGAAGTTATGGCGTACCGACAAAAAAAAGCCCTTGAGAAATAATATATATATACTGATTATCGTAAATCCCTAATGCTTGTCAGGAGGAGAAGCCTCACACGCATGTGCACAACACTATATATAGAGATATTCTACCAATGTTAGAAATACGTGAGGAGAACACTACGTAGTGGTGTTGTCAATAAGGGTGGTAGGGAAGGGTGTGGGGGTTGTGCACTATTCAATAGTCGGGGGCGGAAAGGGCGCTGGGTGGTGGTTTATCAATTGCATCGGGGGGGGAGGAAGGGGGGGGGGAGCTTGCCAGGGGGGGTAGAAAGAGAGGCGTGTTTTTATTCGGGTCCCTAGGATCGAAGAGTTGGGATGCTGAGGGAGTGGGAGAGGATGTAGGAGGGGGTAAGGGGAAGTGAGGCTCTTCCCCTTCCACCACGGACCCTGCATTGGGGGATGGAGAGGGGTTTATGGAGGGGCTTGTGCCGGGGGGTGGCGCGTGGGAGAGTGGGTTGTTTGGGGGGGGTGGGAAGGGGGGGGAGAGCAGACTATTAACCCCCGAAGCCTCCATTTCCCTCTGCTCCGCTTAAAGGCGAACTACCGTTCCTGACGAACTGTGGGCGAGACGACGGAGCAGCAGTCGACGAAGCGCGATATATCGCATTCTGGTGTGGCGATGCATCGAGACATTCGCACTCGGAAGAATTCCCTAGAACATTTTTAACCCCCTTATTTCCCCAGAAAAAAAAACAACCCTACTCCTCTACTCTACTTCCTCCATATTCTATGATATACTAATTATAGCAGAGAAGTTAATCATGCATCATGTATTTCAACAGGGTGGGTAGTAATAATTGAGAAGTTATTATATACAATGTAGAACGAAGTTTGTGTCCATCAAGTTAAGGAGGTTCCGCCCGCGACTGTGCGAGTCAAAACAAATACTAAAATTCAACATTTTTTATATTTTGTCCAAAAAAAATCCTGATTTCGCTGATGCAATGCGTTACCCACAAAAACCCAAAAGTAAAATAGAAAAAAATGCAGATTATTCCACGAATGTATTTTAAATGAGCACTTTTTTCCAGCCATAGGCGCCGACTGCAGCGCCATTTCCTACGAATTACCGCATTTTGACTTCAATTACGGCATTAACTCTTCAATAACTAGAAAAATAAGGTGGTAAGATGCCTGTATTTTATTTTTATGCAATTTCTCTGGATTATTTCCTTCTTATGAATAGTTTTCCGCGAAAATGGCATTTGTATTTTTTGGAAAAATACTAATTTTTCCCCCGTGTTTCTCTCATTGAACACCATGTAATTTCAAGTTCAATTATAGAATAAAATAGCGTGGAAAGGTATTGTTTTGTTGTTCATATATCAGATAGAAGACAAATTTTCAAGTAGACAGAATATGAATAAAATGATATTTTAGTCATTTTACGGTGTGTTTACCGCCTTAAGTGTGGCCGCGATGTCTCCAAAATGAGTCGTTGATAGGAATGGATTTCGGAATACGAAAGACGACAGTGGAATTAGGGAACCAATCATCGCTCTAAGGCGCTCGGCTATTGGTTATACGGCCGCACTGACCTCAGTTGGTAGTTTCATCTTCAGTCACGGTGACACCAGCTGTCTCGTGGTCAGTGAGAGTTGAAGCATCGTAGCTGGAGTGATGCTATTTCATGGGGGCTTTCTAAACGACTGGCGCTTTCTGGCAAAACAAATTATATAAGAAATTATAAATTTCTCTTTAAAATCAGGACACTTCCTATTCACCAAGTAAATTTTGCTGTTTCTTCGTCGCTTATTTAAGAAGATGAATCACGACAACGTGTTTCGTATTAAATTATTTAATCTTTTCTCATCTCAGTGAGAACTTTACGAGATCGTATTTTTTAATGGTATTAACTCTTCTCAACTGTATCACGTAATTTTCTTTTGGAGAAAGTTTTGACGTAGCGATTTATTGACTACCTTCGATCGCGTATTAAATTAATGGACAAAATTCACTAGTTCATGATTAACTTGGTGGTATTCCATTATGTTTGTGGATGAATATCTTGCATTTCTTATTATTCGCCAGGATAAATGCTAGTAAAATGTAAGGACCCGATAGAGCAATTAGACTGATATGGAGTATATTCATTGAAATGCAGCGATTACAATGGTGCCTACGTGGGTCAGACAGGTAGAAGCTTCTGTGTCAGGAGAAAAGAACATTTAAGTGCTTATAAAAAAACATCAAAGAAACTTAAAGTAATTTTGCTAAACACTTATTATGTAGCAGCCACAGGAGTGATTTTACAATGAATATCCTAAAATTATGCAACGACTGCTTATGAATTAGATTCAAGAGAGCAGTTGGAAATTTTAAATACTTTGAATAACCACGACAACACCCTCATTAACGAATACCTTTACCCTTCCTTTTCCCCTCCGTTTCAAACTTCTTCTCCCCTTCCGTTACGTAACTACGTAAAACAATAGGATAAACAGATCTCAATTAATGCCTGACGATGGTGATTATTATTCACTGAAACCCGGGTCGCTTAATTTAAATAAAAAAGTGGAATTAGTGAACTGATATTCATCGACAAACTAAATTAATGGAATCAGACGTTACTTTTTTTGGAAATTAAAAACAAAAACGATGAAAAAGAATAAACACTTTGTGCGATTTCACATTTGATTTAATTACAACATCGACGTCGAAGTTCATTGTGTCACAAATCAATACGATATTCATAATCACGCGATGAACGTCGGAATCGATTAGTTCAATAAAAAAAAGTGTGTAATTGTATGCACCAAGTGTTTTTTGTCATGATGACTAACCTCTCAATGCATCATCGCTGTCACTTTCGCAAATGGCTGTTTCCCTGTGTATTAATGACATAGTATCGATTATCGATTTTCTGTCTTAGGCCAGGTTTAGTAATATCAGGTTATCGATAACTCTCATTTGACATGGATGTTCGTTAGATTTTGTGTTTACCGACATCTCAAGTTTTCTGACTAGCAAAACAAACCGGCCTCTTAAGTGAGTGTTAATGGTACAAGAATTCAATTTTTAAGCAATGAGAACCTTCATGTTTACATGAAGGTATCCATTGCTTAAAAATGACAAATCAGAAGTTATGCATCCTATTCCTATTTGTGCATCCCCACAGCTGTGAAATGTTGAAGAAATTGATTCTTGCTTGAGTTATGGTATATCTTACTGTGGAAAATACCTTTGAATTAGTCGTCAAGAGTTTTTTATATACCTTTGACTCGAGCTTACATCTGTGTATTAATTATTATTATTATTAATTCTACTTGCGTTTTAAACGTTGTAGTTTATAGCAGGGGATGTCAAGTGACAGCCATGAATTGAATAAGGAAGGGGTAAAAGAATAAGGGTTAATGAAAGAAAAAGGACGATGATGATGTAGGTCTGTTTTGACATGTGTTTCAGTTTTCCTCCGATTGTGTGGTGTGGTTCACGTGTGGTGCGTTTCAATGAAAGAATTCTTGTGCTCATCTTATCGCCAATTGGTCTTCTTAGTCGTCTCATCTTCTCCGTCTGACCAACTGCTGTAATGTGCGGAATGAGTCACATCCCTTCGTTCAATCTCCAATTCCTGCGATTTGAATTTATTTAACTCGCTCAATTCTGGCGTTAAATGTTCCGAGTCTCCAGTGCCTCCAGGTATGGTACTGGCCAAGGGTCTGACACTGACATTACTCCAATGGTTATGCATTTCACCCAGAGCACTCTAGCGGTCAGGCGCTAACTATCAGCGCAACAGCGCGACATGTATACGCTTTAATTGAATATATGGCAGATTTAAGTGAGAAATTACCTATTTATTTCTCAGGCGAAACTTAAAAAGGTAATTGTTTAATCAATTCTGCATCCTGAAAAATACTGGAACCAGATTGCAGCGATAATAATGCCGTCCAGTCCTTCTCTTGGCGTTTACGCAGCGCACTTTTCTTATTTGTTTACTTACGGTTGCGATGGCGATGTCTCGTGTGGTCCCAGGCGTATTTTAAATGTACGCTGATAAACGTCTTACAACAAAAGAAATAATTATTGCATTTTATCACAAAAAAATAAAAGATTTATGGCAAAAGCATATACAACCTTTTCATTTTCACGCATGCGTATTTTTCCAATTGCGCCTGAAACAATTGGCGCTAGTAGTAATCCATACGAGATATCGCAATTCCGTCAGACTCATGATACTGGAAGCTCGCTTTGACAATCATATATATCACGATACGGGACGGAAAAGACTCCCATTGTGATCATTCACGCGAGTCGTTGCGTAAATCTATCTAGTTTAAATTCTATTTCACTCGTCCTATTATTATCCTTACGGTACTGTAGTTCTCTGGTAGTGTCGGTCGTCAACACTATAATCAGAGCATGGCCGCTTCCATTTGTACGGAATAATTTACATTTGCTCATATCTATTTCTCATCACGCAATATTTTGAGGTGATAAACCACTAGTAGTTAAGATCTTCCCAACATAGTGCAGTGAAGAATTCTGCGAGACAAAATTAGGGTTTTTGCGTCTTTTTGGAGTCGAGTGAAGGCGCACAAAGTCCATCAAATTGAAGACGATTACAAAACCGTATCATCGGTATTTCTGCTGCAACTCTTGCGCATGCCTGACGTCTGCTACCTAGATTAAGCTAAAAATAACACCTGGAAATACAAATCCGATCAAGTTAGCGGAAATACCCTCTGCAGCTATTAATACTAAACTTCCTAAAATTTCTATAAAAATATGAAATAATGATGTAGTTTAAAAATATGCTATGTTCTCAAATTACGTCTCAAAACTCTCTCTCTTGTACCTACAGTAAAAAAACAGAAACTATGGTATTTCACGTCGACATGTTGTGAATTTGAAGTAATATTGCTTTAATAATTTATCCGAAATTTGGTTTTATGATTATTGGTCGAGCTTTCCTCGTAAATTGTGGCCAAAGGTGTGGATTTAAGCCACACAGTTTTGGTGGGAAGGACAGTTCCTCTCCCTGGGCGACCGACGCACAGTGGGCTGAAATCGAAAAAAGCTTGCCAAAAGTCAAAAAGTGATTTTTTCAAGCCATAAGCCTGAAACTCTGCATAAATATTTTCAAAAGACCTGTGCACGCGATGACGCAAAGTATTTTCCTTAGTACTCAACAATTAACAAGTTGCATTCGGTCAAAGTTGCACAAATTTTACAAAATTGGTCTACACTCTATTTTCTCACGAAATCTTCAAAATCAAGCCCTTGCTAACCCTTTATGGGTAAAGAATTGATATAAAATATGATGCAGTTAGATGAAACAGTTTTTAATCTTTGTTTTAATGTAATTTACTTACTTTTTTGTCATTATTTACCAAATATATTAAACAAAATGGCGGACCCTCATTTTTGGTCATTTTTTAAATATATGTAGACAAATAGTTATTTGCATCGCCGAGCATCGCGAAGTAACTTACATGGGGAAACTCTACAAAGCTTCCACAGTGCGAATCCGATGAGTTATGTTGCAACCGTTTGCGACGCCGAATTTCACATCGGTTTTTCGATCATGCGGTCGAGTCTGGTCCAACCCGCCTGCAACGGGGAGTAAGGTGGCGCGGCAAGTGTGTGGAATGGATTGTAGCCGCATCCACTCCGCTATGGAGATTTTAAAGACATTAACATAGAAAAGAGCCTCCATGTATTATATTTTGGAGAAATCATGGAAAAAATTACGAAAGGTTTAGGAGGTACTGAAAGAGACTGCTTTCTTCGGGTGCGACGCGGGCGTTTCTCTTTTTAAGCAAATTGACATCGCCTACTGACGAACACGTACATTTTTAACGCAGACAGCATGCATAACACACAGGATTATTGTCTTTTCGAGGCCACCAACCCACAGCTGGTGTCGCACGGCTGCAACTCCCCCGCCCCCTGCACTGCTGTTGGGCGTACGGCGCGCGAAGGGTCGTTTATTGGCACCGCGGAACGTTTTCGGGGAATCTGCGGGGTTTACGATCCCGATGCTCTTTGTTTATATTTTGTGGTTCAATATATTGTATAGATTGTCCAATATATTTTGTAAATATTTTGTAGTCCAATCAACATTCTTGTGGAACTCATTGCCATATATGAAATTATAGATCTAAAAACTCTCCAAACTCAAAGATAAATTTTATAATTTCATGTTGCAATACTAATGCAATATTCCCATGCATGTTGTTTTTTATATATTTTTTCATGTCATTTGTTCTGTAATGCAACGTTTTTTAAATTTTTATTAACGCTTTAATAAGTAATCTGCATTTTAAGTACACCATCGAAGGGAATGCACTGTTTATTTTTTGTTCATAGGGCTTTGTACCCGGAGTAATTTAATAAATTATTTCTAATTTTGAGGATACCGGGACTAGCCAAAGTATAAATTACGTACCTTTTACCAAGGTACCTTTTTACGAGTCATCATGACTTAAGTTACAAGTGCACATAAGTACGATATTCCACAGAAGAAAAAATCATTCGCCTTGACCGGGATTCGAACCCGGATCCATCGATTTCGCGCCGAGTGCTTTAACCCGTAAATATACCGAGGCGTCCTCCTCTACTAATGAATTTATTTGAAGGCTTTATACGAACAGGGTGTTCCGGACTGCTAGACATATGATGTCAATAAGCAGTTCAATGCGTGCGCTTAGTGCCACAGTCCGCGAGGATAAAGACATACATGGAACACAATGAGGTGTTCGCTCTTTTGTTTTAACCAATTTTGAGGATACTGAGGAATATTTTGAGGAATTTGTACTGAACACCTTGTTCCTATAAAGCCCTAAAAAAATCCACATTGGAGAAAGGTAGTTTAAGGTAGTTTGAGCAAAAAATCGCTTAACCTATAATTTTGATGGATTTGTCCTCATTTTAAAGAAAAAACTCTCATCCTTCCAATGATATAAAAATATCAACCTATTGCCAAACTACTTTTCAAGCAATACGCCTAGACATTTAAGCTGTTTAACATGGGATTACGGCTGTGCGCTCCAGAGTGAGAATATAATGAAAAAAATAGGATTTTATAACACCTAGATTTCGTCAAAAAACTAACGGTGTAGTTTGCATGTTTTATCAACTATTTGTAAAAAAATATAATCAATTACTCACCGCAGTTATTTTTACAGAATCGCAAAAAACACCTTATGTTGTGAAGGCGTTTTCACCGTTCGGCGTGAAAAAATGAGTCAAGTTAGAGACTTATGTGGTTGTACTTATTTAATTACTGAGAATTTTTGACATATTTGACTATATTTTTGCGCCATTAATGTTACAATATTCACTTCATACTTCTTACGGACGCTTAAATTAAAAAATATTAAAATTCGAATATGGTCTCCATTATGACTAGGGAACTACTATCTCGCTCAAACTACCGTAGTTGCCTCAAGCACTCAGCGCGAAATCGAGGGATCCGGGTTCGAATCCCGAATCGAGACGAATAATATTTACTCTGTGGAATATCGCACTAAATTATTTATAATTCTTATCGTTAAGTGTACGGTCTTTCTTTCATATGCTTCGCATTGATTACAAAAAAAATATCGCTCACCGATATCTTGTCGTTGCAATATCGCACAGCCGCAGCTGGAAGCGTTAAGGCACCGCCCACTCTCCAGCCAAGTGCATGCTGACCCCTGACCCCCCCACATCCCCTCCCCTCCCCTCCTCCTGCGTTCGGTCGACCCTCCCTCCGCTGCTGCTCTGAGCTCTGGACCATTACGTAGCACATCCCCTTTAAAAAGGAAAACAAGCGAGCGTAGCCGAGCGCTCGCCTCGCGTTCCGTGCGTGCGTTCTCTCGTACGCCACAAACTCCCTCTTCCGACGAACTGACTTCGTTCTTTTTCCGCCTTCATTTTTTTTTCTCTCCCAATGCCTTGCTTTTTTTTCTCAAACGAACGAACGCGGATTCCTCTTCATTTTTTTCCGCGTTGTCACTTTCATTCGACACTCTCTCGTTAGTTTTATTTTTTTTTAAATTTAATTTTGACCCGCTATTATATATTTTTCTCGTCATTTCTGCCGCGCTGGACTCTTTTAAGGATATCCCGACTCTGCCGTGATTGGCCTATTTTTATTTAGTCTCTCGTTGATATTCGCGCGGGACTGCGTTGTCAAATTTTGCTGTTGAGAATGCAATCCACAGACGAAAGTCTTCGCTCGGCAAACCCCTTTAAGATGTTCGTGCAGGACCTTTTGATTCCGTGGAACAGGATGGGAATCGCTGACCGTGAGACGTCTTTAAAGTACTTGCAGATAGTGGCTTATGCCAGTCGCCGCATAATATTTACATCTGCATCTACAAAATACCCTGCAAGCCACCTCAAGGGTGTGGGGCAGGGGGTGAGTAGTCACCAACATGGATTACACTATACCCTAAAGTAAGTGAATCTTTGACTAATGATGCATAACCATAAACCGCTGATGATAGACACGAGGAGAAGCCTCACAGGCATGCACTACACTACAGATATGTTGCCAATGTTAGAGGGACTGTTAGTATATATGTATTTTTCAACTGCATAAACAGACAGAGATTCGAGAGTTACTCTGAAAACATACACGGCGTGCTGTAAATACTAAGTAGCAGATAATGATACAAGTATTAGGGAGTACTACTACTTATAAGAGCTACACTACCTAACGACAAACCTAGATAAAAGTCTCATTGGCAGCTGTTATGGTCACTTATCGTTCGTGGGAAAAATGACATTTTAAATCTGTCCGTTCTGCAGTCTAGTTCCCTAATTTTACTCTCATGATCTGATATACCGCAGTTTGTCGGATCTCGTAACATATTATTAACGTCGTCAGAGAATAAATCGGTTTGGAACTTACATAATATGTATTGCGATTCATAAATATATGTACAGAAGTTGCGGTGGCATATATTTTATGTATAGAGGCTCTGTGGGCTTGAAAACATTACGAAATTTTCCGATTCAATTATGTTGCTGTGGTAAGTATACAATTTACTCACATGTTTTCAGGGTTTGTATTCCGTGTGTTCAACTTGGATATTCTTTCCACATTTTATGACGAATTGCCTCAAATGTTCCGTCATGTGAGTTACTTATTACCATGGCGATATATTGACGTGGCCCAACTTTGGTTTTCGTAAATTGCAAATGGGCTCTACAGCTCTACAAATGCCTCTATAATATATATTCTTTGTAAGAGACGAGGCTTGGAAACTGCATTCATGGATAAATTGAACTGGAGCGACCTTCGACTGTCCATCGCAATTATGTTGGGGAACTTTTGCCCGAAAAGATTTTAGGAAATTTTCGTTCAGTCGATCTTTTATGCAATATTTTCCTTTACTATTATTAGTTTTTCGATGGAGGTTAGATGAGTGTTGACTCTATTGCTAGAAAGAAATTGTTGTGTTGAAAAAATCTCTTGTAACTTCTGCGTGAAGTCGTATTTCGTTTCCCTTTGCGGCAAGTTTACAAAAGCAAGTTCACTGGTTAGCAACCAGATGTTTGGCATGTTACAGTCACTTTTTTCCCTCCAGTCCCTGAAGTGATCTCGAGCTGAAACTAAGTAGTCCAAGAAACAGAGAAAGGAATAGCGATTTCTGGGATGTAATTGAGGATTGGATGGGACCTGTTTTACGTTGTAGGGGGGGGGGGGGGTTAAGGAGTTTCCGCCGCGACTGTGTGAGTCAAAACAAATACTAAATTCCACATTTCTTATATTTCTTACAAAAAATCCTGCTATTACTGATGCAATGCGTTACCTATAGAAACCCAAAAGTATAAAGGTACAAAATTTGCAGATTATTCCACGAATTTCTTTCAAATTAGCACTTTTTTCCAGCCATAGGAGCCGACTGCAGCGCCATTTCCTACGAATTATCGCATTTTGACTTCAATTACGGCATTAATTCTTCAATAACTATAAAAAATAAGGTGGTAAGAAACCTGTATTTTATTTTTATTCAATTTCTCTGGATTATTTCCTTCTCATAAATAGTTTTCCGCCAAAATAGGATTTGTATTTTATGGATAAATACTATTTTTCCCCGTGTTTCTCTCATTCCCCCATTGAACACCATGTAATTTTAAGTTCAATTATAGAATAAAATAGCGTGGAAAGGTATTATTTTGTTGTTCATATCAGATAGAGGACAAATTTTTCTACAAGTAGACAGAATATTAATAAAATGACATTTAAGTAATTTTACGGTGGAACCACCTTAAAGAAGATTCCCTAATATGTTTACATCTCGATATTCGGTGTCTTTTTGGAGCTACGCGTATCCAAAGTTGGCCAAAATACGTTTTTTAATTCTGAAAGCCAATATAAGATTTTTAGATAATTAAAAGCATAAGACACTTGTAGGTAATTCAAAAAACCATTAATTTGATCCGCGGTAAGTTCCATTTGATTTACTTGAAAAACCGTCCAACACGACCATTTAAAAAAATAATTATTTATCACAAAATCAATTTAAAGGCTAAAGGCATTTTACTCAGTAAAGTATTTTACCTTCTGGGAATTGAATGAGCACACTTTTATATTTGAGATATAAGGTTCATATATATATTCAGTTATTCCTGAAATGAAAATAATTTGTATTTTTGCCCCATCAATGAAACTTACAGATACATACGTTTTTTAGAAAGAAACCAAATGTAAAGGTTTTACTTCATTTAAATCAGTAGCATGTGAACAACTGTAGCAATCCGATCTGCGTATTGATGACTGCTGGTGATAGGATTGCTAACCCTCACGTATTTCCCGGGATCTCCCGTATTTGGCCCAGTCAGTATTGGCTAGAATCAATAAGATACGCGCATTTCATGCTATGAATTTAAACTTTGGTAAGGGATGTGCTTTGTATGTCTTTACTGATTGCATGCCGAATGATTTACGCCCGAAAATTTATTTTATTTCATTTCTATTAGTACCTTTCTCAATAACAGAAAACCACTATTTCCAATTTAACTTAGCAAAATAAACGGTCTGCAGCCAAATGAAGAAACAGCTTCACGTGTATTTCTTGTGCGAAAGATACCTACATATATATTGTGACGGTTCCCCAACTCTTACCCGCGAGTTGTGGCCAATCAAAAGCCGGGACACTCGTCCACATATGAAATTTTGTTTTAAAATAATAAGGCCTCGCGAAAAATACGAGATTGGTGGGCTTGGTGATTGGGTATGATCACATGAGAGGGAAAAAGGGAAGGTCATGGGGGGGGGTTCGGAATTGCTTGGCTCCTGGATAGCACTCACCCGAAACTAGAATGCACTGGTCCTGGCCTTCTTCTGTCATCGACTGATGTGCTGTATCCGTGACTGCGTAGACCTGAGGAGGAACTCCAAAGAAATGCACGTTCTGGCACTTCAGTAGGTTTGCTTCCTCGTAGATCGGCAAATACTTGTACGGGTTGACCGATATCTATACCGGACCTATGTACCGTACCTGCTCCGGGCCCCGGAGCACGAAGAACGTCTCCTCTTCGGCCCACTGCTCACCACTCTGGCGAACAATCCTCATCGAGGGAAAAAAACGAAGAGAGCCCTCCGCGACCCTTGCGCGGTCTTTATATCATTTTCGGCGCCGGTGTCACGTGATGGAGGGGGGGGGGGAGGGGCGTAATGCACGCCATATTCCGGGGCATGGTCAAATGAATCCCTCCAAACCACTCATAGCCGATGCACTTAACCACGCGGCGATGTGCTACACTCAAGAGCCAGGGAGTGGGGTGGGGGGTGGTGAGTGGGTAAATAGGGTGTGGTTGGGACGTAAATCTGTGACGGACTCGGGACGTCACTATATATATATATATACATATAATACAAATATACAAATATACAATACATAATACAAATATACAATACAATATATAATACAATAATACAAATTTCCACAAATATCGTTTACCGTCTCTCGTGCAATTTCTGCCCGGCATTTTATGTTGGCGAATGTACTACCCCGCTTTCAATACGAATGAATGGGCACCGCCACTCCACCACATGTCCTCCCTTCATTGATCCCATTCCTAAACATACCGCTTCCCATCGTAAGACCTTCAATAAATGTTTCTCTCTCTCTATATTAGAAGCCCTCCCCGAATCAGCAACTAATATTGAACTGAGGACTCGCGAGATGGCTTTCATCTGGTTCTTAAGAGAATTTGAATCGCCCGGGCTTAACTTGGCCCACTGACCAATAGCAACCCCTTGCTCCCGCTCCCCACCAGTCCCCTTCCCTTCTCCTGTTCCGCTTCCCCCCCCACCCGAGGTAACAGACCACTAGTTAGTCTCTTGTCGTTGACGATGGCGGCTTACCCGTCGAAACGTCCGCAAATTATTCTGTGAGTGTCCTTTTAATTTTCGTGTGCCTGTGTTTTAAAAGTATATTTATATTTGTGTTTATATATATATATATATATATATATATATATATATATATATATATATATATATATATATATATATATATATATATAAACACAAATATAAATATACTTTTATATTTGTGTTTATAAGCCGTCTCTTTATATATATATATATATATATATATATATATATATATATATATATATATATAAAGAGACGGCTTACTGGGTAAGAACGTTTCGAGCCTGTAAGCTCTTCGTCAGCTGGAGAAAAAGTGTCAGTCGAAACTTTCCCTGTCTTTTTCATCAATGAAACTTTTCCCTGTCGCATGAACTCCTATATATATATACACACACACACATACACACATCTGTGATTATGATAGTAGATTATCGGGGGGAGAATGGCGTACCTCATCGTATATCCTACTCGGATGCAGATGAGAAGGATGCGTTTTTTTGTAGAAGTGCGAGCCGTGGTCGATAGAGGGCCCGTTGCCATCTCTATCGATTCCTTGACGCCATGGGAACCCTCTCTTTCTCTCTCTCATCGAACTGCAACTCGCAAGCGAATAAGGATTGCTTAAGAAGTACATGCATGTACTCTTCCATGTCGCCTTTACTCGATGTCTTACTCGAAGGATGAATTGTTAGCCGTGTATGGAGGGCTTCCAAGCCAATCTGTGCGTCAAGTCCTAAAGTAAAGTGGGTGGAATTAACGTGGTTACGTGCGGTTACCTTGAAAAGTTCCGGTATCTAGAGAACGACGTTGCGAGAAATTAATGAAGGATATCCGCATAGGCCTCGCCGGTATTTGAACTCAAAAGAGTCCTCCAGTACGACTGACACTTTAACAAGTGGGTACAAGCTTGTCTATAACGAACGCCCAACTATATTATGTATTTTGATTGAATAGGCGTAATTTGAGTAAATTAATGTACTCATTATGGAATTGTAAGGGTGGACCTTGAGAAAGGAAGACGAAAATAGGCTGAAGGCTTTCGAGATGTGGGTATGGAGGAGGATGGAGAAGGTGCGTTGGACGGAAGGGAGACAAACGAGGAAGTGCTTGAAAATGAAACGAACTGAACACAAATAGAAATTAAGTGTATTTCGTGCTAATTAAATTTTGAAAAAGAGATATAAATTCGCATAAAATCCAATGAATTTGACCTGATTACACATATATAAAGATATCATATTTCTAATGATAACAAAATGCCAGGTACCTACTGCAACATCTTTCCGAGCTATTCAACAAAATAATAAAAATCTGTTTTCTATGAAATTTGGCGGCTGTGCTCCCATGGGAGATATTAATTATTCAAGCATGAAGGAGTTCTGATCCAAAGATCGCGTCAGAAATGCGAAAGTGCGTAGGTTTTAAGTTTTACACAATCACTTTCAAAAATAAATTTATTACTCACCTCAATTATTTTTCTAACATTGCCAAAAGAAGCCCTGCGTTTATGAAGGCGTTCTCGTTGGACGGCGTGGAAGGAATGAGTCAAGTTAAAGCCTTAAATATACAAAATAAGTTTATTACAGTGAAGTTCAGACGCATTACTAAAAGTTTTTTCGTCATTAATTACACCATATTTTAAAATATAGTGATATTAAAAATGCTTTAAATAAATACTTTAAATAACATAAATATAGGATGGAGATTTTTTATAACTTGTTATCTAAATCTACATCTACAAATACCCTGCAAGCCACCTCAGGGGTGTGTGGCAGGGGGTGAGTATTCACCAACATGCATTACACTATACCCTATCTAAAAACCACTTAAAAGCCACTATGAGAAAACCACTTAAAAGCGTTACAGCGCAGAGATAGGCGCTAAAGCCCTTAAATCTCTTGTTTTACACATCCGGTGGAATAATAAGGAAAAATTCGTCTAAATCCTACAAATTTGTCGATCCAAGAGATTTCTTTGCAACCAGACGAGACATGCGTTTTGCATACTATTTTTATTCAAGCAATTGGAAGAATTTCACCATAGATAATGCAAGATGTAACTTTCTAGTCACATCGTTGAGGTATTTTACTCACAAACATGCCTGTAGTTGTGACCATGAAAATACACTGCCCGCGTATGACTCCAGGCTGCATAAATTCTAAGCCCTCGATATTTTCTACTTTTTGAATGTGTTGAATGACAACTATGTTTATTATAGTTATCACTATAATTACTTCGTGATTCCTAAACCTAATATATACATTTTAAAATAAAAATCGGTGTATGGTCTCTACTATAATGTGAGAGAAATCTCGCTCAAACTACTTCGAAGGCAGTTTGCTAAATATTGTTTGAAGGCGGTTTGTGCAATTTCAAGCACTTCCCCGTTTGTCTTCCTTTCCGTCCACCACACCTTCTCCATCCTCCTCCTCCACACCCACATCTCCAACACCTGCAGCCTATCCTCGTCCTCCTTTCTCAGAGTCCACGTTTCTGCCCCATACAACTCCATATTGGGTTTAATTAATTCAAGGTAGTTTGAGCGAAAAATCACTTCACCTAGGATCTGAATAATTTGGCCTCATTTTAAAGAAAGAACTCTTAAAGAAAAAGGTCTCATCTTTCCAATGATATCAAAATATCAACCCCTTGCCAAACTACTTTCCGAGCAATTTGCCTGTAAATATATAAGCTGTTTTACATGGGATAGATTATGACTGTCCGCTCCAGAGGGATAATATTGAAGGAAATAGGAACTTCTAGCACCTAGATTTCGTCCAAAAACTAACGGTGCGTAGATTTAATGTTTTATCATCTATTTATAAGAAATAATATATTGCTCACCACAGTAATTTTTACAGAATTGCAAAAAAACCTGCTTTTTTGAAGGGTTTTCAGCCGTACGGCGAGAAAAAATGAGTCAAGTTAGAGACTTTTGTTGCCTTATTTATTTAATTACTGAGGATTTTAGCCTTCTATATATATCTTTACGTCAATAATATTACAATATATTTGCTTCATACTTCTTACAGACGCTGAAATAAAAAATAAAATTGGAATATGGTCTCCATTATGACTAGGGAACTATATCGCTCAAACCACCTTAATCAAATTACGCCTATTCAATCGATATACTTAATACAGTCGGTTGCTTAACTGTGGGCAACCTTTTAACCCACCGGATATACATATTTTCAGTCGTACTGGAGTTACTCTTGAGATCAAATCCCTGCATTCACGAACGGTTGCTGAATTCTCAAGTTTGTATTAAAAATACTGTTCCATTTGAGAGGTGACTCATGTATTACGTTAGAGGTTTTGGAGGGGTTTGGGTTTACGTTGCGTTGTCTTACGTATAAGGGAGTGAGGAGACCCGAGACAATCTTACGTAAGGATATAGTCACTTCTGAGATCGATCACATTTTTCATTATTGTCGAGCAAATCAATTGTCTCTGTTGGATTACCGGTCGGCGGTGGTACGCTTGAATTGACGCTGAATTACAGAAAAAAACGTACGTTCATTTTTTTTGCATTTGCTGTAAATCGCGACATTTCGAAAACCGTTATCGATATCCGGCTAAAAAAAATAATATTTCTAACTTTATCTATTGTTGTATAAAAAATTCAAGCACCGGAGAAGGGGGTGAGTTGAATTCTTGCACACTAGGACAGGGAATATCGCCCAAAAGAATATCGATTATAATATATATGTGCATCGTTCTAAAAACATATATGCCAACAACTTACGTAAGATGGGGTGGGGATGGCTCCATTAGGGTACAGACAGGATGCACTTTCCCGACAAGAATAGAAGAACATAAGATGTGTTTCAGGAAATGTAAACTATCCCAGTCCCACTTCGCCAAGCATCTATGGGAAGAAAACCATAACGGCGACTTCATACCGGAGATATTACAGCGAGAGGAGAAAAAAGAGGGAGGAAGATGGACAAAAGGGAGGAGCTGGAAATAAGATGGAACATGAAGAAATGAAATTTACGGCAATCAATTACTTCAATTTCTTCAAGTCAATCAAACTTACTTCAATTCTGTTCAATTTCCTCTTACCTCTCCCCCGGTATTTTCCCCCTCCTCAAAACCCCCTCTCCTCAAAAAGCGAAATATCACTTCACCTAGAATTCGATGAATTTGGCCTCATTTTAAAAAGAAAAAACTCTCATATTTCCAATGATATCCAAATATCAACCCCTTCTGCCGAACTACTTGTCGAGCAATTCGCCTTCAAATATAAGCTGTTTTACATGGGATATAGATTATGGCTGTGCGCTCCAGAGGGAGAACATTGAAGGAAATAGCAATTTATAACACCTAGATTTTGTCAAAAAACTAACGGTGTGTAGTTTGTATGTACCATCAGCTATTCGTAAAACATTATAACTCACCGCAGTAATTTTTACAGAGACGCAAAAAAAACCTGCTGTTTTGAAGGCTTTTTATTCGTACGGCGTGAAAAAGTGAGTCAAGTTAGAGACTTATGTAGATATATTTATTTAATTACTGAGAATGTTTGTCATGAACAGGTATATCTTTGCGTCATTAATATTAAAATATTTATTTCATACTTCTTACAGACGCTGAAATAAAAAATAAAATTCGAATATGGTCTCCATTATGACTAGGGAACTATCTCGCTCAAACTACCTTAAGAGTATAATATATACCTCTTTGTTTCAAGAGGTATATATTATATACCTCTTGAAAATATTTGAAACTTTGTACCTGATGATGACACCGTTGTGTCGAAACATGCTGTACTAAGAGAATAAATCTGTGGAAGAAAACAAAGTAACTTTTTCATTCGTGAAAATCAACTTAAACATAGTTGAGTCCGAAACCATGGAAGTGTTAAGGAGGTTCCGCCGCGACTGTGTGAGTCAAAACAAATACTAAATTGCACATTTTTGATACATTGTCAAACAAATCCTGCTTTCACTGATGAAATGCGTTACCTATAGAAACCCAAAAGTAAGGAACAAAATATATGCAGATTATTCCACGAATGTATTTTAAATGAACACTATTTTCCAGCCATAGGAGCCGACTGCAGCGCCATTTCCTACGGATTACCGCATTTTGACTTCAAATACGGCATTAATTCTTCAATAACTAATAATATAAGGTGGTAAGATGCCTGTATTTTATTTTTATTCAATTTCTCTGGAATACTTTCTTCTTATAAATCTTTTTCCACGAAAATGGCATTTATATTTTATGGAAAAATGTTTCTCTCATTCCCCCATTGAACACCATGTAATTTCAAGTTCAATTATAAAATAAAAAAAAACGTGGTAAGATGTTATTTTGTTGTTCATATCAGATAGAGGACAAGTTATTTTTACAAGTAGATAGAAGATTGATAAAGTGACATTTAAGTCATTTTACGGTGGAACCACCTTTATGAAATCTTACGTTGTCTTAGATGGGTGAGGGGTTAAAAAAATCGCCTTGCGTAATACTTGAATCATACACGTTGCGTTTATAATAACGACAGTCGCGGGACAATCCTGATTGTTGCTGGGGTTTTGTTTGCTATCGCGTTGGTTGCGGTGGGATGCTGGGAGGACCTCGTGAGCTTCGAAAGTGATCCAGGGTAGGTACACTCCCCACCCCTTACCCTTACCCTAGATCCAGCGGCTTCGAAACTTCCCCCTCTCCCTCAATGCTCCCCCTCCCACCTATCGCCACCCTCTCTTTTACGGCCCGTCGCTATTGATCAAGCCCAGAGAACCCCGTCGACTCCTCTCCCCCCCTTAACCCCTCCCTCCCCACCAGCACCCCTGAAATTACACACCCCTCCACCCTCGACACCCCTTGCAACCCAAACTTTGCGGCGTCCGCGCGACCATCTCACGCCGCCGTCCGGGATTCTTATTCATTTCTTTTCTTTTTTTGTTTTGGGATTTCAATGCTACCTACTCCTCGCCGCCGACGTGGATCTTGACTCGTCCACGAAGGTCACTCCTAGTCGGTCCGTGTGGGAAGGAAGGATATCTCAAGAAATATATATAGGAGGGGGGGGGCGTGAGGGCAGAGGGGCGTAAGTATTAAAACTTTATAGAGGACCCGGGGGCGAAACTTAATCGCGAGGCCCCTTTTGTTAATACGAGTTAAGAGACCTTATAGATGGAGCACAAAGCAGACGATTTGAGGCTTTGGTATCAGCTGTACCTACCATCTGTAATATCAGCTGAGCGTCTGGTGCGCGGACTCTTGTATTTGTCTTTTTATTACTTTGTTGAGTTTGTTCTTGACCACTTTTAATTATCTAATTGTATGTATTTCATGGAGGGTTGTTGGTCCTTGTTTACAAAAAATATTGCAATTTTCCATTCGCCAACGTTTCGCTATTTAATATTAGCATCATCATAGGGCTGTAACATCACGATTTTAGGAAACAGTTATTATATGCACTAAGTTAAGTTAATGGTACTAAATTATGCACGAGTATAAACTTATTTATATTCATACAATTATAACATATTTATAACTGTTTCCTTACATTGTGTTGTTATTTTTTTATTTATTAATGTTTATTAATACGTTTACATTTTAATACATATTAATGCCATTTACACAACAATTTAGGCCCCACTAAGTCCCAAGGACTTGTCAGCGGGTTCCACGACATCATAAAAAATATGGCAACCACAGTTTTACCACATGTATACATTTTTCCCTATTTACATATACATTCGTTGGCGAAAGGAAATAGGATTTAATTTTAAAAACATTGACCAATCCTCCATAAAATACATACAATTTTTATTACTAATCTGACTATTTAGCGGTGATTAGAGCAAGCCGTGTTTACACACAAATAAACAATATTTAAAAAATAAACCATCTGTGTGGGGCAACTCTTGGGGCTTTGGGCTTTGGTTGATAGTTACGGCCCTGGGTGAAGAATGTTGTGATTTTTATGATAATTATTTCTGTTGAAATGCTACTTTCCGCGTCCATTTGTAATACTTCAAGTATTCGAAGTTAAGGGAGTCTCAGTTGGGACGCGTAACTATCTTTGTTTATGTCAGTGATGTGCTCACCAACCGATCAGTGTAAGCGACGCTCTCTGGTCCAAGCATCTCAATCCAATTCCTCGAACCCTTCCACCCTATCCAACATTGCCTTCCCCCTTCCTCCTCCGGCTCTTTAAAAAAAGAGAGCGTCATAAATTTATCGGTCGTCAGAAAATTACAAGATATCTCGAGGGATACAGGCTCAGAATACTTTTTAAACCCCCCCCCCCCTCTTTCATGCCAAAGAATCGCCAACATCGCGTCCTGCGGTGATTTTCATCGTAAGATGTATCTATTGGTTGGGTTCCCCCCCCCCCATCGCTGATTTTGTGGACAAACCAGGGGGAGGGGGGGGTTATTTTGTATTATCTCACTCAAGTGAAAATACGTCATAAATGTGGAAAATTACGTAATTTTTCGTTGTTCAACTCCGCCACCCAAGTGGCGTGACCATCTTCGGCTCTCGAGTGGTGATCTGCAGGTCTTCTTTTTGATTCACCCGCTCTTTCGACTCTTGATCCGTATCTTTAGACTCATTTGGCTCCGTTTCATTTGGCTCCGCATTTCATTAGTTCCATCTCACCTGTCGTAAGGAACGTGAAATGAAGCCACCAACGGACCTTGGACGATCGTGAGCCGTTCATTAAGAGAGCGAAACGGATCTCCCGCCTTCCAGCAAAGAGTAGTTATTAAAAAGGTGTTATTACAAAATAACCCCCCTAGTAATAATAGACCATGGAAACTCGAAATATTGAAGCTATGGTAACTGCCCATGCCGTTAGTTCTGCGTCTTTTTCCAATGGAATTGTTCTTGTAATGGATTTCTTGGAAAGGTCTCTGTTGCTCAATCTGACTTCTCTTACAATGCAATACATAAGTGGATCTATTTTGCATTTTAGTCCTTTGTTTCAACTCAACAGATCTTTAAGATGAATTTGAAAAAAAATCGAATAATCTTAATATATGTAAAAAATCTTAATATGTATAAAAAATCTTAATATATAGTAAATATTCTCTTTTTAATTTGCAAATTATTAAAGCCAACAAAGTGAGATGCACGTAAATGCTGATGGCTATTTACTTAGCTTTAATTAAATGTTTATGCTTGGTAGCATTTGATAACGTCCTACGGAAAGAATATGAGGCAAATGTGGCATAATAAAGTTGCAAATGAATTGCAAGATGTTTCATGCAATTTTATTGCCAATTATGAAAAAAGCGAAGGTTTTCATCCTTAATCTTTCCAACATATATTATATTAACTTCCAAGATTCTTTCATTGCTTAAGAGGTTCATTATACAACCTTTTTTTTCGCACTTTCTCAATATACACAGGTGTGTTTTCTTTTTTTAAACGATAGATAGTTGTGAGTCACTGGTTTATTTTTTCACGAGTCAATTAAAAGCTATAAAATAATAAAAATTATGAAAAAGGTCGGAATTTCTAAGATGTTGCATTTTTACGCAAATTTTGCGAAATTAATTTGTTTTACGTGTATTTGTGATACCAACCGAAAAAAAATGAAAAATTATCTCGCTTTCCTCTTTTGTCTCTCTTTTAGGAGCGAAATTCGACTTTTCGACCAATAATAATTTATTGGCCCCTTTCTGCTTCCAATTTTACTGTTAAATTCTTGCTACAAGTCATAGTGGCTATTAGTTAACGTTAATGTTTCTAATTGCTCAGGATTATGAACCATATATGTACTGTTCTGTGCTTGAAAATTAGTCGGAGGTAACTTACTACTGATTTAAATTGCGGCATTATGGTGGTCTGAGCGAAAAACCACTTCACCTAGAACTTGGCCTCATTTTAAAGAAAAAACTCTCATCAATGAGATCAAAATATCAACCTCTTGCCGAACTACTTTTAGAGCTATTTGCCTGAAAATATAAACTGTTTTACATCTGGGATACATTATGGCTGTGCGATCCAGAGGGAGAATATTGAAAAAAAAAGGATCTTCTAGCACCTAGATTTTGTCAAAAAACTAACGGTGTGTAGATTGCATGTTTTCTCGACTATTTATAAGAAATAATCTATAACTCACCACACTAACTATTATAGAATCGCAAAAACACCTGCAGTTTTGAAGGGTTTTCAGCCGTACGGCGGGAAAAAATGAGTCAAGTTAGAGACTTATGCAGCTTTATTTATTCAATTGCTGAGAAATTTTGTCATATATAACTATATCTTTGCGCCATTAATGTAACAATACTTAGTTAATACTTCTTACAGACACTAAATAAAAAAATAAAATTTGAATATGGTCTCCATTATGACTAGGGAACTACTATCTCGCTCAAAACAACCTTTGGACAATTGGTAAGGTTGAAATTCTACATCTGCATCTACGATGTACCGTGCAATCCACCGCTATAGGGTGTGTGGCACGGGGTGATTCCACACCAGGCATGCAGCACTCGTCCCAGCACAAGTCAGCACGCTCCCCCTGGCGCTAGGCGCAGACACCAAAACGCAGAGTCAGGAGAACACAGGAACACAGAGAATTGATGATCTTTATGAGTAATGTGGAGGAAGAGCATCTCGATCTCCATTGAAAAACTCTACTGTTACTGGGGTACTCTTGTTTATTGTTCTTTTTTGACAAATGTCTCCAGTGAATACCGTCCATTGATGCTACAAAATGCATTAGGTACTTCAGTTTTGGTTTTAAATGACTTACGTCAAAAAACTATTTTTTTTGCCTCGACACAACGTAAGTTTCTGACGTAAGTTTGTCGGTGGCCCATGTCGGTGGGTCAGCCTTAAAAATGCAGGGACTTCCAGCGTCCAAGAACACTCTGTGTTGCTAAGGCGACGGTGAGAAGACGCAATACATACAGTTTGTATGGCGTAATCATCTCCAGATTCATCTTTTATCCCTTATTAACTGGTGAGTAAACCTTAAGGTGTATTGAGCGAGATATTTCCCTAGTCATAATGGAGACCATATTCAAATTTTATTATTTTATTATTTCAGCGTCTTTAAGAAGTATGAAATAAATATATTAATAATAATGGCGCAAAGATATAGTTATGTATCACCAACATTCTTAGTAATTAAATAAATAAAGCTAAGTAAGTTTCTAACTTGAGTCATTTTTGACCCTTCAAAACAGCAGGATTTTTTTTCGATTCTGTAAAACATACTGTGGTGAGTTATAGATTATTTTTATATAAATAGTTGAGAAAACATGCAATCTACAGGCCGTTAGTTTTTGACTAAATCTAGGTGCTAATAGTTCCTAATTTGTTTAATATTCTCCCTCTGTAGCGCACAGCCATAAACTATCCCATGTAAAACAGTTTATATTTTCAGGCAAATTGCTCGAAAAGTAGTTCGGCAAGGGAATTATTTTTTTATATCATTGGAAATATGAGAGGTTTTTCTTTAAAATGAGGTCAAATTCATCGAATACTAGGTGAAGTGATATTTCGCTCAAACTATTTTAAATCCAATGGACTACTGTTTGAAAATCGAGGGAATTGGCCGTTAACTAATTTTAAACACCAAAAAATCATGTTTCCTCATTTTCTCTTTGAATGTTGTAGGGTGTGTATTGAATTTAATTATTCAACAAACAGTAATGAAAGGATAATCACCTTATACTGGAATGATGACATTATTTTCACTGTCATCGCCGTTGATCGCATTGATTGTTGATTTATTGGATGAGCAATGACTAGCGTAGTTCAGCAGTCGTTCTATCCAAATTCAGCTTTTTAAACTCACGATGGCTTTATGAAACAATTTCGGTCGTTTGAATCTGAATTACACGCATCTGTTTCAATGATTGCCATCTAGAATTATAGCCCTGTGGCTAAATATTGTTCAACAGGTCAAATGCACCATATTTTTTATCATTATATTTTTCAACCGTTGCGAGACATAGAGGATCATTGACACTACCTGCGGCAAGTATGCCCCTGTTTTTTATACGCTATATTATCTACACATTGATAAAATTTCGATTCTATCGAAGTGGATAGCAATAAAAGACAGTTGAAGAGAACCTGCATCTAACAATTGGAGTTACCGGATTTAAGTGTTTATCCGATTAGCGTTAATTGTACTGCTAACATTCGGCTTACTTACTGAGAGAGATTTGCATTTATATATGACAGAGCTGGATTAGTGCAGCAGGTATTATATGATAATTTTGGAATCTGCAAAATGAAGGAATTATAAGACTTGTGGTGACGGAGCTTCTTATGTAGTCTGCAGAAAAAGTACAAGACTTGAGTGTGACAAAAAAATGCATCTTCACTATTTTCCAATGCATCACGAATGATTTTTAAAAATCCAAATTAGGCAATAATGTCCTTAGTTACCAATGATCTTTTTATCTGTCATCAGTGAATTTATCTATTTTTTTACAGCTCTTATGCTATTTTTTTAAAAATATATGAAAACCTTGTCAAAAATCCAATTTTCAGCATTTTTATTCAGTCGAGTGTCCAATGCTCCCATTTGGGAACATACTAAAAAAACACATTTTAAAAAATGTTGTCTATATTTTCCTTCAGAATTCATCTTAATTAGCCATTGAATTAATAAGAAAAGCAAAAAACATAATTAAAATCGTTTGACATTTGAATTCGGTCTCTAAACGGTTTAAGGTAAGATTTTGTGTGTAAAAAAATTAATATAAGGCTATATTTACGCAATTAACCATTAGAAATTTTTTACCATCGGGTAGGTGAAATAAAAAAGTCATTGAACGATGAAACCTACACCCAGTTCCGGGGGTACGAACCAGGAACCTTCGGAAGGCCAGTCGAATACTTTATCCAATGGTACTCATTGACTTCCTCATCGGTTACGAGATCGTTTTTCACAGGACAATATTGTTCCATTTTTTGTTAAAAACATGCCCTAAGAAGTTTTTGGTGTCGAATTTTCACCATATATTTTTTTATCTAAGTTCATCTGCCATTGGTCTGTCTCGCGGAAGAATGAGTTCGATATAGATAAGTGATGAAAACTAGGCGTATGTGGAGTTATCTTCGTAAGTTTACATCAAATGGTCGTTGCAGGGGAAAATTAAAAAAATTTTTTCTCTCTTAAATGGAAAAACTCCCTCTCAAAATTTTTATATAACATTTATAATATTACAAGGTACCATATTTGAAAAAACGAGAAAAATTAAATGTGAAGAACTTCAAAAGTTTAAACTTTTAATTGTTTAACATTAAATTGTTTAAACTAATTATAATTTTATCGCTATTTTTATGGCAATTTGAGATTTGTCAACGAATTTTAATTGGAAATGAGCCATCATGTGGTTTTTAAACCTAGTTCCTTCCCTGTAATATATGATAACGAAAATTTCGTGACATCGAAAACAGCCATTTTGTAAAATGTCCATTATTCATCTGTTTTTTCGATTTTCGTAAAATGCTTGAAATTGTATTTCTTGTTTGGTGAGGCAAACAATTTCACCAGTTTTCATCAAAATCTGAGAGGTCAAGGGTCAACTCCAAAATACATTTTTTCCGAGCCGCAAGAATATCATTTGTGATCGCAGTAAAATATTTACACTCCTCTTTTGTTTAAATTATTGGGTTTATAACCCCAAAAAGGGGGGTGATTCTAAAAATTACCATTCTAGAACTACCTGCCTCCCAACATTGTGTGATAGTCGACGCAGGCGTGGGAGGTTGTGTTTGAAACTATCCAGTTAATTCCTAACGCGTAGCTAAGGAGTCACGTGGTACAACAACGAAGGGTTTGATGGTTTAGTAGCGTATTTAAACCATTCTTAAAATACTCACGCAGTCTTTCCGATCGGGTTTTTACACCGGGATATCGTTGATGGAGTCGAATATATCGATTAGAGTCGAAAATAATAAACGTATCAGACGCATAATTTATCCATCCGAACGTTTCAAACACGCCAAAATTGCGAACATTTCTTTACTGTGTCACGTGACTCCTTAGTTACGTGATCGGGATTATGTCGAGCGATTCAAACACAATCCAAGCGGTAGTCCAAGAAACAGAAAAAAACAGCGAACTCTGGAAATTAATTGAGGAATGGATTGAACCTGTTTTACGTCGTAGGGGGGGGGGGATGAAATAAGATCCCCCAATATGTTTGCAACTCGATATTCGGTGTATTCGCGGAGCTACGTCCTTCCAAAGTTGGCCAAAACACGTTTTTTAATTCTGCAAACCAAAATAAGATTTTTTAGAGAACTAAAAACATAAAATACTCGTAATTAATTCACAGACCATTAATTTGAACCGTATTAAGTTCGATTTGATAATGTTTTATCACAAAATTATCAAAAAACGTCCAAAAAGGCCATTAAAAAAATGAATTATTTATCACAAAAGCAATTAAAAAAAATGTTTTGGTCATTTTAAAAAGGAAGGGGAGTTACGTCTCTGGCTACGACAGCACTTTTTTTTTGGTAACTAACTTTTTTTTGGTACATAGCGATCTTTCAAACCTTCAAAAATGGGCTATACCCCGCATGGAATTCAAGACAATCAATATTTTCAATAAATCGCGATCATGATCAATAATAAATCGTGCTCTTGGCAATCGGTATGTGCTATTCAGATGTTACATGAAATAACGAGTTTCTTGATTACTGTGAAATAACACGAGGCGTGACTTTGTGTGAATTGTTCACCATGAGTTAGCTGGTTTTACGTGACCTGTAAATTATGTCAAATTGCATCTAATTAAAAGAGCACGAATGGTCACAGATTTACTCCCACTAGCGAAGGTCAGGCACAAACTACGAAAACATCGAGGACTACGCGAAACAAAAAAATATCAAGTATTCGCTGAACGACTGCAGTGTACTCAACAAATGTTGTTTTTTTTTTAATTTTTAGATTAAGCGGAAAAAGGCGACGAGCCCTTTCACAGTGTCGCCAACTTCTCGAAAGTCATCGGCGAAGACAAATGCTTCCCATGGATGGAAACTGCGGGTGTTTGGAATGGCCAGAGAAGTCAATCGAAAAATAAAGGCTCCCCTTTTTTATTTTTTCCCACGCCATGGGCGTGATGCTGTTGTTTCTCTTGTTTAGCTTTCACAACAACAAGAGTGTTGTGGGAACACGGCCGAGATGTGGATCGGCTGACGCATCTACAAGGACGTGTTTGGAAGCTCGGAAAACTTCGAAATTCGGTCGAATGGATTCGAAAGGCTATTGAAGCGCGTTTGGCGTCCTAAGGATACCAATGGAGAAGATAAAAAATTTACCCTTTTTTGAATTTAAATATTCATATGCGACAGAGGTATACGAGTGATGGTACTCTATCCTTCACTGGAATCTATCATTATTGTGTGGTAACTAATAATCGAATAAATAAACTGGTGAATTTTGCATGTGGAGTTGATGTGCAGATTTGTGTATGTCGGTCGAAATTACCTTGTGGACTTGAAACAACTAGAAATATCCCATTATTTAGAAAGTAGTTAAGGTATTAATAACTTGAGCTGTTCTTCACCTAAAACTGTTGGCTTAATCACGTGTCCTTAAACGTCACTATAAAGTTTACGTGCTTTCCATTGAGGTATTATTCAGTAGTTTATGTACGCAGTTAAGAGCCTAATTCTTGGTGGAAGACTAAAGACTGTGTTTTTCGACATAGTCGC